>CM055126.1:237745437-238345437 GCA_029206835.1 Rana muscosa
GTGCCCATCAGTGCAGCCTCACAAGTGCAGCATCAGCGCACATCAGTGAAGAAGAAAAATTACTTATTTGCAAAATATATACCATCGTTTGTAGACTCTATAAGGTGTACAGCCATTAATATACATTTATTGAGATTTTTTTTTTTTTAACAAAGATATGTTTCAGAATTAATTTTGGCCTAAATTTGTAAAGAAATTTGATTTTTGTTTTTTTTTGGATATGTTTTTTAACAGAAAGTAGAAAACATATACTGTATATTTATATTTTTCAAATTGTTCTGCCTTTTTTAATTTATATAGTAAAAAATAAAAATAAACCTGCAGCCTCTGTAGTTGTGCCTCTTTCCCGATGATATCCGGCTGCCTCTCGTTTTCTTTGGCACATTTCACTCGCAGCGCCGACAGCTTCTGGTGTAGCAGCTTGTGCGCCAAATCAAACTCCTCGCTCCGAGCGGCCAGACTCTGAAATAGAATGTGAAGTGAATACACCGTCCTGCTCTGCTGTGGTCAGAGGAATCTGTAGACCTTTTTAGCTCCTGGGGCCAATTCACACAACTTCCGTGTGAAAACGCGCGAGGTACCGCAATGCACGTCACGGGGGTTGGTGGGATGTGATGTCACTCCTTCTCAATGGCCCCCCAAAGCACCTCGCTGATAGACGTGCATTACACTGAGTGATTCCCAGTCCACTGCGGTGCATTGGGCATCCCTTCGCTTCATTTCTTCTCTCTTTTTCATTTACGTTACTTTGTTTCTTTATTACTTATATTTCACTCATTGCTTTGTGATAATCTTGTGCTTTCTTTTCTTTTTTTTTATTATTTCTTTACAGGACTACATGAAAGGTATTACAGTGAGGCCCCTTTCACACTGAGGCGTTAAAAAAAACGCAAAAAAAATATGATTTTTTTTCCCCGCGTTTTTACCACGTTCACGGTAAAAATAGCGCTAACGCCTATGCGTTTTTACCGCGTTCGCAGTAAAATAGCGCGCTAAAAACGCGGTAAAACACATAGGCGTTAGCGCTATTTTTTACCGCGAACGTGGTAAAAACGCGGTAAAACACATACACATACAAACACATTTTACCGCGTTTTTACCGCATTCGCGGTAAAAAATAGCGCTAACGCCTATGTGTTTTACCGCGTTTTTGCCACGTTACTCATTCATTTCAATGGAGATAGGCGTTTTTACAGCGCTATTTTTAGCGCCCTAAAGATGCTCCAAAAAAGCTGTTCGCAGGATTTTTTGCAACGCACAGCCAGCAAAACGCCTCAGTGTGAAAGCCCTCAGGGCTTGCACATTGGGAATGATGGGGCAGGATTATTTCAGGCATTTTTACAGCGCTATTTTTTACCGCAAAAACGCCTCAGTGTGAAAGGGGCCTAAGTACAAGCAAAAAAAAAAAAAAGAGAAAAAGGAGAGAAAACAAAACAACAAAGAGGAAAGTACTGCATGATCTCCTCCATTTTCCCTAATTCTGGGTGATCCTCCTTCTCGCCTCTTATCTACATAATTTAATATCTCTGTTCCTGTTGTTTTATAATATTTCTTCAGTACATATATACCCTCCCCAACCCAATAACCCCCATATCTAGGAGAAGAAAAAAAAAGGGGGGGGGGGAGTGTCCCCCCGTGCCGCCTGCCGTTCCCCCAGGAATCTTGTGTTTTCATACACCTTACATTTTATAAACAGTGCCTTGAAAAAGTATTCATACCCCTTGACATTTTTTTCACATTTTGTCATGTTACATCTCACGCAGCTCTGTTCAATCCATCATCGGAAAATGGAAAGAGTATGGCACAACTGCCAACCTACCAAGACATGGCCGTCCACCTAAACTGACCGGGCCGGGCAAGGAGAGCATTCATCAGAGAAGCAGCCAAGAGGCCCATGGTAACTCTGGAGGAGCTGCAGAGATCCACAGCTCAGGGGGGAGAATCTGTCCACAGGACAACTATTAGTCGTGCTTCTCCACAAATCTGCCCTTTATGGAAGAGTGACAAGAAGAAAGACATTGGTGAAAGAAAGTCATAAGAAGTCCGGTTTGCAGTTTGTGAGAAGCCATGTGGGGGACACAGCAAACATGTGGGGGACACAGCAATCATGTGGAGGACACAGCAATCATGTGGGGGACACAGCAAACATGTGGGGGACACAGCAAACATGTGGGGGACACGGCAATCATGTGGGGGACACGGCAATCATGTGGGGGACACAGCAATCATGTGGGGGACACAGCAAACATGTGGGGGACACAGCAAACATGTGGGGGACACAGCAATCATGTGGAAGAAGGTGCTCTGGTCAGATGAGACCAAAATTGAACTTTTTGGCCTAAAAGCAAGACGCTATGTGTGGGGAAAACTAACACTGCCCATCACCCTGAACACACCATCCCCACCGTGAAACATGGTGGTGGCAGCATCATGTGGTGGGGATGCTTTTCTTCAGCAGGGACAGGGAAGCTGGTCAGATTTGATGGGAAGATAGATGGAGACAAATACAGGACAATCTTAGAAGAAAACCTGTTAAGCCCTGTACACACGATCGGATTTCCTATGGTTTTTAAACAACTGGATTTTTCCATCGGAAATCCGATGAAGCTGACTTCCATCAGTCTTGCCTACACACCATCCGTCAAAAAACCGACCGTCCCAACGTAAAAACACTCCGATGAGCCGAGAAAAATTAAGTTCAATGCTTCTGAGCATGCGTCGACTTGATTCTGAGCATGCGTGGGTTTTTTAACCGATGGACATGCCCATAGACGATCGGAATTTGCTATCGGTTTTTTATCCATCGGAAAAATTTAAAACATGTTCTATTTTTTGACACCGATGGAAAACAGACCGATGGGTCCCATACACGATCGGTTTGTCCGATGATAAAAATCCATCGGACTGTTTTCATCGGTAAAACCGATCGTGTGTACGCGGCTTTAGAGTCGGCAAAAGACTTGAGACCGGGGCGGAGGTTCCCCTTCCAGCAGGACAACGACCCTAAACATACAGCCAGAGCTACAATGGAATGGTTTAGATCAAAGCATATTCATGTGTTAGAATGGCCCAGTCACAGTCCAGACCTAAATCCCATTGAGAATCTGTGGCAAGACTTGAAAATTGCTGATCACAGACGCTCTCCATCCAATCTGACAGAGCTTGAGATATTTTACAAAGAAGAATGGGCAGAAATGTCCCTCTCTAGATGTGCAAAGCTGGTAGAGACACCCCCAAAAAGACTCGCAGCTGTAATTGTAAAGAAAGGGGGTTCTACAAAGTATTGACTCCGGGGGGCGCCATACAAATGCCCCCCCCCCCCCCACTTTTCCTTCCACTTCACAATTATGTGCCACTTTGTGTTGGTCCATCACATAAAATCCCAATAAAATACATTTACGTTTTTGGTTGTAACAACATGACAAGATGTGGAAAATTTCAAGGGGTATGAATACTTTTTCAAGGCACTGTACATATCCGCTTGCTGAACAAACCTTTTTTGGCACTTTATGTTTATGTAAAGTAAAAATCTGTATTTCTTGCTAGAAAATTACCTACATTATATATATATATATATATATTATTATTTTTAATTTTTTTATTTTTTTAACACAGACCCTAGAGAATAATATTGTTGCAATCTTACAGAACCCACATCTCTCCATAAAGAGGACCTGTCATAATGATTCCTATTACGAGGGATGTTTAAATTCCTTGTAATATAAATAAAAGTGATCAAAAATTAAAGGGGAAAGTGTAAAAAAATTTTTTTTAAATGAAAATAAACAATTAAAAAAAAAAATGTAAGAAATGTATGTCTTTTTCTTTATTTCTGCCTCTATCACTGCATCAAAATAATCTTCAATAAAGATCAAGATTTAAAAAATAAATAAAATGTAAGCGCCCCCATCCCCACGTGCTCGCACGCAGAAGCGAACGCATACGTAAGTCGGGCCCGCATATGTAAAGGACATTCAAACCACACACAGGTATCGCTGCGAACGTTAGAGCGAGAGCAATAATTCTAGTACTAGACTTTCTCTGTAGCTCTAAACATGTAACCTGTAAACATTTTTAAAGCGTCGCCTATGGAGATTTGGAAAAGTATGGAAGTTTTTTGGCGCCATTCCACGAGCGCGCGCAATTTTAAAGCGTGACATGTTAGGTATCTATTTACTCGGTGTAACATCATCTTTCACATTATACGAAAAAAAAAAATTGGGGTAAATATTGTGTATTAAATAATCCCATGAAGTGCAGCGCTACTGACTCACTAAAATGTATGTGCTTAAAATAAATCCACAGTAAAAAGGATAGAATAAAAATGAAGGAGTGGTATGGATAAAGCGCAAATTATCGCGTGAAACGCGTCGACCAATCTTTTTCCCTCCCCTGCCTTATCAGCACTGATTGTTTTTATGGATTTTTTTTTTTACAGGAAATAAAGCCGTTTTTTGCAAGGGCTCGAGTGTGCAGCCGTCCTATCTTTTGTGTTCCCAGGAAAAAAATGAAATATTAATAAAAATCTCCTAAATCAATATGAAAGAAAAGTCCAATAAGCGTGTCTATGCCACCGCTGTGTTCCCCCGTCCTCCAACAGTTAATAACAGCCGAAAATGCGCACACCACCACCAGCTGAAAAACCTGCTCACCTCAAGGATGAGATCAATAGGCACTGAAAGTAAAATAAATAATGTGGCGAATAAACAAAAGAAACTTCCGGTCTCGGCCGCGACCGGAAGTGACGTCACCCGGCTCCTCCCTGACGCGTTGCGTCACTGATCACGTGACTTCATCGAAGGGTGATGCACAGTATTGTTTATGAAAGATTATATTCATATTTTGTTTATTTGTTCACCTTTAGTATCTTAGGTGATACTATTTAGTATTTGTAGATTTATCACTTTCCCTTGAGTAAGCGCCACATTAATCATTTTACTATTAGCACTGTGTGGGAACACCATTTATGTTGGCAGCTACTTAGAAGTTTCTTATTCATTTATTTGGTTTGCGCATTAGTACCTACATTTAGACATGTTCGGTTTGTTTCGTTCCGAATTAAAATTCGGCCAAAATTTCAGAATTTAAACAAATCTGCAATAACGAAATTGGAATTCCAACGAAATTCGAAAACTTTTCGAATTTGAATTTTCGAATAGTTTTCCAATTTCCACAGAGAATAAA
Source organism: Rana muscosa (assembly GCA_029206835.1). Lineage (NCBI taxonomy): Eukaryota > Metazoa > Chordata > Amphibia > Anura > Ranidae > Rana > Rana muscosa. Next base: position 237,750,622 of record CM055126.1, read on the forward strand.
ATAGAATAGAAAATAAAGGAATAGAATAGAAAAAAAATAATATATTTTTTTCTATTCTATTCCTTTATTTTCTATTCTATTTTATTCTTTTTGGAAATTGGAAAACTATTTGAATTAAAAAACTATTCGAAATTGTTTTGAAAACTTTTCGCTTCGTTCTGAATTAAAATTCGGAGGAATTTTCGCTATTTCGGAAATTCGGATGTATCCGAATTTCCAAATTAGAACAAGTACCGAATTGAAACGAATCCGAAATAACGAAATTCGAATTTGAATCATTTTCGAAAAGTTTTCGAATTCAAATAGTTTTCAAATTCGAAAACTTTTCGAATAGTTTACAAATTCGAAAACTTTTCGAATTCCAATAGTTTTCCAATTTATAAAAAGAATATAATAGCATAGAAAATAAAGGAATGAAATAGAAAAAATACATTATTTTTTTTTCTATTCTATTCCTTTATTTTCTATTCTATTTTATTATTTTTGGAAATTGGAAAACGATTTGAATTTGAAAACTATTCGAAATGGATTTGAAAACTTTTCGCTTCGTTCCAAATTAAAATTCGGAGGAATTTTCGTTATTTCGGAAATTCGGATGTATCTGAATTTCCGAATTAGATTAGTACCAAATTGAAACAAATCCGAATTCGGACGAATTTCGAATTTTGAATCATTTTCAAAAACTTGTCGAATTCCAATAGTTTTCCAATTTCCAAAGAGAATAAAATAGAATAGAAAATAAAGGAATAAAATAGAAAAAAATACATCATTTTTTTTTCTATTCTATTCCTTTATTTTTTATTCTATTTTATTCTATTTTGGAAATAGGAATACAATTTGAAATTCGAAAACTATTCGAAATTGATTTGAAAACTTTTCGAGACGATTCAAAACCGAATAAACGAAACAAATCCTGAAAACAAATTAAACCAATTTAACTAAAGAAATTTATCTAAATAACGAATCGAAACAAAACAATTTTTTTTTTTCGTTCTGCACATGTCTACCTGCATTTCAACGGGCGCTGAATGTAATCACTATACGGGATTATTTATCTATTGTTTGGGTGAAATCACTGAGAGTACGGCAGCAACTGAACATATTTTCATGTTTTTTTGCAATTTTGTATCTTTTGAACACAGAATTTTGTTGCGCTGGTATAGAAAATTGAATACGCTTATAGATAGCGCTGATTTTAATTAAATTTTGTGTTGTTTTTTTTGTTTTTTTTTATTCCTAAAAGTATTTTTTTTTTTTTTCAAAAAATCGCGTTTGAAAAATTGGTGACATAAACATTTTCAACGACCGCCATTTTATTCCCTAGGGTCTCTGCTAAAAATTATATATATATATATATATAATGTTTGGGGGTCCTGAGTAATTTTCTAGCAAAAAAAAAAATTAAGATTTTTTTAAACGAAGGAGAAAAGTGTCAGAATTGGCCTGGGAGGGAAGGGGTTAACTTTCCTAAAGTGCGTCCGGATTTTTCTCCTTTTTTAGGCTCATGAATTTTGTCAAAGGAACGTATTGGAAAATTGTTGGCTGACCAGGATCTGCATCCGTTCATACGATTTTGGAAAAGGGTCAAGGACTTCTTTTCCATGTCCCCCCCCCCCCCCCCCCATACGGCCACCATTAGGCTTGGAATCTTGTACATGACTAGTGACTCCGCCCTGACATCTTACCTGCAGTTGACTCCTCCTCTCCAAAAGATGGCGGTGTAGCGCCTCTCTCTCCGTCTCGGCCGCGGCGACGTCTTTCAGAAGCAGTTTGGTTCTGTCATCGCCCAGCACGCTGTTTATACCGTCCTTCTTCACCACCAGGGCTGCCAGGCTTTCTTTAATCACGCTACTCTCCTCCAGAAGTTTCTAAAAAAATATATAGATATGTATATAATATTATTATTATTATTATTATTATTATTCTTTGGTGCCAAAATAGAAGAAATGAAAATGTGTTCCTCGAAAGTATTTTTTTTAAGAAACCAACACGCCCTGCTGTGATCAGCCAGAAGTGGGCGGAGCTTTATGTTTTATCTCTTCTATAAACTGCCAAACTGACAGTAGTTGTTTTTTTTTTTTTTTTTATTTACCATTTTTTTTTATTTACATTTTTTTTTTTCATTACAATATTTTACCCCCCGGGGGTGTTCGGGGGCATTGGTGAAATATTAGGGGTCTAAACAGACCTCTGGTGTTCCACATTTGACAGGGAAAGGAGATTAAGGACACAGCTCTCCATCTCTGCAGCCTCAGCTGCACAGAATGAATGGACAGGAATAGCTCTGTACAGAGGCTTCCTGTTCATTCACAAACTGAAGCATAGGAAACACAGTTTACTATGCATTAGTAATGAATGAACAGAGTCAGTGATCGGTGCAGATCACTGACTTTGTTCATTACGACAAGGAAGGGGCCGGTAAATTACACATACCAGACCCTTATCCGAGCACGCAGCTTGGCAGGTCAGGAAAAGGGGGGGGGAGAAGATGAGCGAGCGCCCCCCCCCCCTCCTGAACCATACCAGGCTACATGCCCTCAACATGGGGGGTGGGTGCTTTGGATTTGGGGGGCTCTGTCATGTTAATGGGGACAAGGGCCTCTTCCTGACAACCCTGGGTGGTGGTGGTAGGGGTTTGCGGGCAGGGGGGCTTATTAGAATCTGGAAGCCCCCTTTAACAAAGGGACCCTCAGATCCCGCCCCCCCTATGCAAATGAGTATGGGGTACCCATTCACCCCAAAAAAAAAAAGTGTAGTGTTACAAAACACAGGAGATGGTTTTTGACAAGTTCCGCCATTTTTCTCATACCTTTTAATTGTCTGCTTTTTTTTTTTTTTTAATAATCAGCTGTCAGTGGGGAAGCTCGCTGACAGCTGACAAATCATCAGTTGTTAAGGACGCGGCGGCCGGCTCCCCAGCACGCTCCTTAGCAACCAGCTCAATGCGGTAATTACCGCTAAATCTGACAAATACCGCATGCGGTATTTAACTGCAAATTCTTCGTGAATTGAACACTTGAACAATTGTTACTGCATGCTGTATTTTACCGCATACGATTAAACATTTTTTAACTCTTATGCCCTGTACACACGATCGGTTTTACCGATGAAAACAGTCCGATGGACTTTTTTCATCAGACAAACCGATCGTGTATGGGCCCCATCGGTCTTTTTTCCATCGGTGAGAAAAAATAGAACATGTTTTAAATTTATCCGATGGGAAAAAAAAAACGATAGCAAATTCCAATCGTCTGTGTGGAACTCCATCGGACAAAAAACCCACGCATGCTCAGAATCAAGTCGACGCATGCTCAGAAGCATTGAACTTCATTTTTCTCGGCTTGTCGGAGTGTTTTACGTCACCGCGTTTGGGACGGTCGTTTTTTTAACGAATGGTGTGTAGGCAAGACTGATGGAAGTCAGCTTCATCGGATTTCCGATGGAAAAATCCATCGGATTAGAATCCATAGGAAATCCGATGGTGTGTACAGGGTTTTAAGTGGATTGACCCCCCCCCCTCCCCCCCTCCCAAAGGCATCCTTGACTCACCTCAATACGGTCCAGGGCGTCGGGATTACCAGATCCATTGTTGGCTGCAATAGTGGTGGAGTCCAGGATGCTCTCGGCGATCGGTTTCCAGTAGAGGAATTCCCGCAGAGGGTTTTGGAACAACTGCCGCAGCTCAGATTCTGTGTCGGTGCTGAGCTTGAACGCTTTGCTTTTTGACCTGTGGGAATAAAGATGTAGAAGAAAAAAAAACACCTTTATTAATAGTTTTTTTTTAATAATAATTATTAAAATCAAAAACGTGTAGCGCTGTCAAACCAAAACCTTAATGGTCAAAGTGCAAAAAAAAACAAAAAAAAAAAACATCTAATATAATGCAATAAAGATAAAAAATGTAAAAAAATTATCTTTTATTTTAATTATTTTTTTTTTTTTTATATTTACACCTATGTTTTCTTCTGGGCTGTGTCCACAACCATTTTGTATCGTACGGTTGATCTATATTTTTTCAATAAAACCCTTTGTACAAAAAAAAAAAATCGAAAAAATGAAAAAGGGAAAAGTAAAAATTATTATTACCGGTCATAGTCCAAATGTCCCAATTCCACATCCATAAAGTGAACTCAAAACGTGTGCTGATCCAATGTTCAATTTGTGAAGACGCCCAGCGCTCCCCACAGGATAGACAGGGGAAGTCTATTTGCTTACCAGATTTTAAGACCCTCCGGGGGTCTATCTGCGCATTAGTGAGCTTTCACCCCTCACAATGGGCTCAACCGCATCCACTACCCAGCCTGCTTAATTGGATTCCACAGGTGTATATTCCACAGTTGTCATCAGTTAAGGAAACTTCCGGTCACACATTCATCATATGAAAGAGGAAGATAAACTCATTGCGCAACATTCTTTTAAAAGCACACAGGCCGTCCCATTGGATGAAACGTATGTCAGGCTAGGCACGGAGCAGCGGTGACGTCCGAACACTCGTGGAGGGTGCTGGACAAACAAATATTTCCATTATGAGCCTAATTTTATCGTTTTTATTGTAAGTACAACTTTTAATAAACTCCTGTGTGCTTTTAAAAGAATGTTGTGCAATGAGTTTATCGTCCTCTTTCATATGATCAATGTGTGACCGGACTCTGAAGTTTCCTTAAAAGAGAAGTATGGGTTTCCTTTTTTTTGCTTACATGTATTCTATGTGAGCTGCTGATATCTATTAACCCTTCCAGCCCTCTCAGAAGTGCCCCCATTCTGTTAAAATCAAGATAAATACCTGTGGGAGGTTCTACAGTCTTTCATACAGCATCATCCAGACAATGGTGTGAATATAGAGTCTGGATCCACACCCTTCCCTGTCATTTTGCTTGATTGATGTCGGCTCTCCACCCTCTGCTTGTTTCTGAGACTTCACAGAGCGTAGCTGCTCCCCCCTCCCTTCTCCCTCCTCCCTCCCTTCTCCCTCCTCCCTCCTCCCCCTCCCTATCTATCAGCACAAACGCGCAGCCATTGGCTCCCGCTGCTGCCAATCAAATCCATTGACGCAGGAGCCAAAAAAGGGGGGGCGGGGGAGAGCCCGGCATTCGTGTCTATGGACGCCAAATGCTGGACTCGGGAGCGCGCCCGTAAGGTAACCCCCTCGGAAGAGCGCTTCTCCTAGGGGGGGTTATCTGATGCGGGGTGGAGCCGCCGAGGGACCCCAGAAGTCGAGGATCGGGGCCACTCTGTGCAAAACGAGCTGCACAGTGGAGGTAAGTATGACATGTTTGTTATTTATTTTATTTTTTTAAAAAGAAAGCTTTACAATCACTGTGTACAATAATGTCTGAGCAACTGTTATTTATAAACAGAGAGTCTGATTGCTTTTTTGACAGCTACAGCTGCTGACACCTTCTTTGAATACACAGTAATGCCACATTTGATTAATCAAAGTCAACATTTGCTGTATACTAAGATAGGGGTGGGGAGTCCCAGAAGCAGGGCAGAGAGACTGGACGTGCTACCAATGCCCTGTGAACAATGATGAAGTATTTTTGGGCATGTGTAGCACACCCAAAGTCTGCAACTAGTTAATATAGATTTAACCCCCTCCCTGACCAAAGGTCATTGACTCCTAGAGGCCCACACCAAGTTTAGCAATATCACTATCACTCATTTGCTTACGAAGACAATTTTTACACAATATTTTACATTTATATTAGGGACATTTTTAATTTGGTGCAGAAATTTAAAGCGGAGGTTCCACCCGCGATTTTTTCTTTTTTTAAAAGTCAGCAGCTACAAACACTGTAGCTGCTGACTTTTAATAAGGACACTTACCTGTCCTAGTCGCCCGCGATGTCAGCCCCCCTGAGGCCAATCCCTCTATCCTGGCAGGTCCCGGCGCCGCCATCCTCACTAAAGGGAAACAGGCAGTGGAGCCGTGCGGCTTCACTGCCCGTTTCCTACTGCGCATGCGCGAGTCTCGCGGCGCTTTGTGAATGGGCGGCTGCTTTCTGGGATACACACAGTTCCCAGAAGGCAGCGCGCCCCATTCACCAGAAGACACCGCGAGGAGGACGAGGAAGAAGACCTGCCGCGGACTAGGAAGAGGCAGATTAGGAACATCCACATAGCAACCGCAATTTCTGGTAAGTAAAAAAAAAATTTTTTTTTTCTATTTTTTTTTTTCACTTTTTTTGCAGGATTTTGGTGTATTTTTTTTTTTTTTAGGGTGGAACTCCACTTTAATAAATATCCTTTATCATGTTTTTTTTTTCTAAGCTGCCAAAAGCAATAGTACGCTTACCGTTGGTATTCACGCATCGCTGCAATGACGCTGTCAGACAGAGGTTGGATGTCCTTGGAGAATTTGAAGAGGTCCTTCAACTGCACTTTAACTCTTTCCGACTTGGCCTCTAACCCCCCCAGGGCCAACTTGGTGACCTGAGGAATGAATACGAGGTTAGTGTGATATCATTTGGTCATTTCAAGGAGCTCATTGCCTGTCCAAAAGTTCCACCCCTTTCCACCCGCCCACAGCATCCTTTTAAAAAGTTTTGAGCACCCAGGGGGCAGGAAGGATTGGCAATCATGTGACCATTGTGATTGGTTGTCAGTAAGCGCGCTCTCAGCACAGAAACATCGGCCGCCCAGTAACGTATATGAGCGGCGTGTGGGTGTGGAAGTTCTCCCTTTTCCTGCCACACAGGAAAATAATGATTGGCTCCCCTGCAGATTGGGTAAGTTTGCCCACTTACATAGAAATGAAGGGTCTATCATTTTTATCATAGGTGTATTTTATATGAAAGAGACAGAATATCAACCAAAAATGCAGAAAAAACGCATAAAACAAATGCTATAAATTAAGTTGCAGTTCACTGAGTAAAATATGTATTTGATTCCCAAGCAAAACATGACTAAAGCCTCGTACACACGACCGGTTTTATGGTGTGTGTGGTTTCTTGTCGAGAAAACTGCCGGGAATCTCAACGAGAAAAATAGAGAACCTGCTCTCTATTTTCTCTTCAGAATTCTCGTTTTTCTCGTCAGGATTCTCGTCGGCCTGTTTCCCGACGAGAAAACCGTTCGTGTGTACGCTTTTCCGAGTCTTAAAAAAACCACACATGCTCAAGAATCAAGTATAAGACGGGAGCGCTCCTTCTGGTAAAACTAGCGTTCGTAATGGAGATAGCACATTCGTCGCGCTGTAACGGACTGAAAAGCATGGAGACTGAAAAGCGCGAGTCGTCTCTCACCAAACTTTTACTAACACGCGGTAACGCGAGGATCAGCAAAAGCAGCCCAAGGGGTGGCGCCATTGGACTCGAACTTCCCCTTTATACTGCCATTGTACGTGTTGTACGTGACCGCGCTTTACAACGACGAGATTTGGAATTGACAGTGTGTATGCAAGGAAAGCTTGACAAGAAACTCGTTGAGAAAAACGACGTGTTTTTTTACGACGAGATTCTCGGCCGTGTGTACGAGGCTTTAGTATTTGGTGGAGAAACCCTTGTTGGGAAGCACAGAGGTCAGACGTTTCCTGTAGTTGGTGATCAGGTTTCCACACATCTCAGGAGGGATTTTGGTCCCCTCTTCTTTACAGATCTTCTCTAAATCCTTAAAGTGGTTGTAAACCCACTGTGACAACTTGCACCTGCAGGTGAGCCTAGATTAAGGCTTACCTGGGTAGGTGCAAGAAATATCTCCTAAACCTACACGGTTAAGGAGATATTTGCTGAAAACACAGCACTGATGTCTACGGCGCAGGTGCACTGAGCGTGCCGGCTTCATGAATGGGATCATGCCTGTTTTCTGAATGGGATCATGCCGGGCCCGTGCGTGACGTCATCGCCGCTCTGGCCAATCACAGCGCCGGAGCGCCGATACCAGGAAGAAGCTCCGAGGGGACATGGCGGCGGCGAAGGGGAACGAGGAGGACTTCGGGGGCTTTGATCTCAGGTAAGTGCCACATAATCAGCTAGTATGTTATGCATACTAGCTCATTATACCATTCTCTTGCAGGGTAAGGTTTTATCCCGTTTTTTCGGGGGGTGGGGGGTTTACTTCCTCTTTAAGGTTTCTTGTCTGTTGCTTGGCCACTCGAAGTTTCAGTCTCCCTCTATAGATTTTCTATAGGATTAAGGTCTGGAGACTGGCTAGATCACTCAATGACCTTAATGTGCTTCTTCTTGAGCTACTCCTTTGTTGGCTTTGGTGGTATGTTTTGGGTCTTTGTCAAGCTGGAAGACCCATCCATGACCCATCTTCAGTGTTCTGGCTGAGGGAAGAAGGTTCTCCTCCAAGATTTTACAATACATGGGGCCCCGTCCCTAGGCCCTTCAATGTGGCAAAGTCAGCCTGAACCTTTAGCAGAGAAAGAGCCCCAAAGCCTCATGTTCCCCCCTCCGTGTGACTGTAGTGCTGGTGTTCTTAGGGTCATAGTCACCATTGTTCTTCCACCAAACACGGCGAGTCGAGGTTTAATGCCAAAGAGCTCTATTTTGGTCTCGTTCCACCACAGAACTTTCTCCCAATCCTTCTCTGAATCATTTAGATGTTCCTTGGCATGACTCTACATGTGCCTTCTTGAGGAGGGGGACTCACTGTGTTTGGAAGAAGAACAATTCTGACTATGACCCTAAGAACGCCATCCCTACAGTCAATCACGGAGGTGGAAACATGAGGCTTTGGGGCTGTTTCTCTGCTGAAGGTCGACTTTGCATTGAGAGGGTCAATGGACGGGGCCCCATGTATTGTAAAATCTTGGAGGAGAACCTTCTTCCCTCATCCAGAACACTGAAGATGGGTCATGGATGGGTCTTCCAGCATGACAATGACCCAAAACATACTGCCAAAGCCAACAAAGGAGTGGCTCAAGAAGAAGCACATTAAGGTCATGGAGTGGCCTAGCCAGCCTCCAGACCTTAAAGGAGTTGTAAAGGTTCGTTTTTTATTTTCTAAATAGGTTCCTTTAAGCTAGTGCATTGTTGGTTCACTTACCTTTTCCTTTGATTTACCTTTTAAATGTTTTTTTTCTTTGTCTGAATTTCTCACTTCCTGTTTCTCCTCACTGAACTCCACACCATCATCCGAGTGGTGTGGAGTCATCCAGAACAGCTTACTCAACAGCTTACTGAGGAGGAACAGGAAGTGAGAAATTCAGACAAAGAAAACAAAGAAAAAAAATATTTAGAAGGGAAAGCGAAGGAAAAGGTAAGTGAACCAACAATGCACGAGCTTAAAGGAACCTATTTAGAAAATAAAAAACGAACCTTTACTACCCCTTTAATCCTATAGAAAATGTATGGAGGGAGCTGAAACTTCGAGTGGCCAAACGACAGCCAAGAAACCTGAAGAATTTAGAGAAGATCGGTAAAGAAGACTGTGAGTGAGCGCCAAGTGGTTAAAAGGCATCTAAACCCAATGCAGCAATATTGCAGTTTACCAGTCCTTAGATATGGGGCCGGCATTCATTTTATAAGATCAGAGTTGTTTTTTTTTCTTGGTGATCCTGCCAGTAACGCACTTCCTACCCTTGGGTGACTGTATTTATTAATGAATGGAGAAGTAGTGTGTTGTCACCCTAGAACAAGGCTAACCACTTAACGACCGCCCACTGTATATATACGTCATCACTTTAAAGATGGATATCTCGGTAACGGCAGCAGCTGCTGCCACAACCGAGATATCCATCTCTTCAGTGGGCGGTTCTGTTTACGATAATGGTGGTCTCCACGGCGGATTCGCGGCGAGATCACCGTTATCGGCGGCGGGAGAGGGGCCCCCCCTCCCTCCGCTCTCCCGCGCCCTCCGCCGTTTACCGGAGCCGTCGGTAGCGGCGGAGGCGATCGGGTCCTTCTCCCTCTGTGGTATGGATACGAGTGTGGGGGAAGATGGCCCCTACCCGTCTCCATATCATAGCAGGGTGGAGCTGACGTCAAAACGTCAGCTCCGCCCATACGTCTTAAAGGGACTTTTTTTTTTGTCATTTTTTCAAATGAAATACATTTTTTTTTTTTATTGCATTTTAGTGTAAATATGAGATGTGAGGTCTTTTTAACCCCCCAGATCTCATATTTAAGAGGACCTGTCCTGCTTTTTTTCTATTACAAGGGATGTTTACATTCCTTGTAATAGGAATAAAAGTGACCCATTTATTTTTATTTTTTAAAACATTGTAAAAATAAATAAAATCAAGTAGAATAAATAAGAAAACAAAAAAAAAATGTTTTAAAAGCGCCCCGTCCCGACGAGCTCGCGCGCAGAAGCGAACGCATACGTGAGTAGCGCCCGCATATGAAAACGGTGTTCAAACTACACAAGTGAGGTATCGCCACAATCGTTAGAGCGAGAGCAATAATTCTAGCCCTAGACCTCCTCTGTAACTCAAAAGAGAATTTTTTTAACGTCGCCTATGGAGATTTTTAAGGGTAAAAGTTTGACACCAATCCACGAGCGGGCGCAATTTTGAAGTGTGACATGTTGGGTATCAATTTACTTGGCGTAACATTATCTTTCACAATATAAAAAAAAAAATTGGGCTAACTTTACTGTTGTCTAATTTTTTAATTAAAAAAAGGGATTTTTTTCCCCAAAAAGTGCGCTTGTAAGACCGCTGCGCAAATACGACGTGACAAAAAGTATTGCAATGACCGCCATTTTATTCTCTAGGATGTTAGGGAAAAAAAACAATATATAACATTTGGGGGTTCTAAGTAATTTTCTAGCAAAAAAAAAAACTGTTTTAAACTTGTAAACACAGAGTCTGAAAAACAGGCTTGGTCCTTAAGTGGCTAAGGAGCACACCCCTTCCTTCTCAGCAGGAGGAATATTTAGTTTTGTTTTTAATAGAAAGGTTTGGAAATAATGAAATGTGCAAAAGTGTAAATTCTAATCATAGATCCTTTTTAACCATTTGTCTACCAAGGTACGTTTATAAACGGCATAGTAGACATTGCTCATAGGGGGCTGCTGGTGTAGCTGAGGATGCAGCTAATCAAGCACGATCTGTGCTTGAATAACTGCCTCGGAAGGCAGGGAAGACAATGGACATCTAATGGACCCCCCCCCTAATGTCTCCATAAAGAGGACCTGTCCCCTATTACACAGGGGGCTTGCTGTCACCTCCTGAATGCCTGCGGGCCGCACCTGTACCAAACTCTGAAAAGCAATCCACTCAGGACTTTTTGGAGAGTGACATAAGTGAAACCTAAGAATATTATCACAGTTTTCACAATATTTGCCTTCATTCACAGAATAATCTCCTTCTGGTGCCGTGTTAGCCTGTGAAAAAAAATAAAAATGAAGCGCCAAATATAAATGTTTAACACATTCAGTATAATCCGTTTTTTTTGTTGTTGTTTTTTTGTGAATTGACGACTTTTTGAGAGAAAGTTTCATTTTAGGGCAGAAATGTTCTCAGTCTTCACTCTCCTGATCTCAGAGGGTTTTCTGGGCTCAGCACATTTCTGGACTTTACTTATCTAATCTTTTATTAGCAGAATGGTTGTAGACGTGTCATTGAGAGTGTGGGGAGGACCTGGAAAGTGCACTTGGGAAGTTTTCTTTGAAGCAATAAAAACCCGACCCCTCCCCCGCCTTATCCAGAAAGAAATACAGCCTTGGGTTTTAGCTCTGGGAGTCATTCCTGTGGCTGTCAAAGCCGTGCAATGCCTCATAAGACTTGTAGTCCCACAACAGAGAGATACAATAGAGTGCTGGAGATGATAGAGAGATACAATAGAGTGTCGGAGATGATAGAGATACAATAGAGTGTCGGAGATGATAGAGATACAATAGAGTGTCGGAGATGATAGAGAGATACAATAGAGTGCTGGAGATAATAGAGAGATACAATAGAGTGCTGGAGATAATAGAGAGATACAATAGAGTGCTGGAGATGATAGAGAGATACAATAGAGTGCTGGAGATGATAGAGAGATACAATAGAGTGCTGGAGATGATAGAGATACAATAGAGGGATAGAGATGATAGAGATACAATAGAGTGCTGGAGATGATAGAGATACAATAGAGTGTTGGAGATGATAGAGAGATACAATAGAGTGCTGGAGATGATAGAGATACAATAGAGTGCTGGAGATGATAGAGATACAATAGAGTGCTGGAGATGATAGAAAGATACAATAGAGTGTTGGAGGTGATAGAGATACAATAGAGTGTTGGAGATGATAGAGATACAGTAGAGGGATAGAGATGATAGAGATACAATAGAGTGCTGGAGATGATAGAGAGATACAATAGAGTGCTGGAGATGATAGACATACAATAGAGTGTTAGAGATGAAAGAGATACAATAGCGTGATGGAGATGATAAAGAGATACTATAGACTAGAGTGTTGGAGATAATAGAGAGATACAATAGAGTGATAAAGATGATAGAAAGATACAATAGAGTGTTGGAGATGATAGAGAGATACAATAGAGTGTTGGAGGTGATAGAGATACAATAGAGTGTTGGAGGTGATAGAGATACAATAGAGTGTTGGAGATGAAAGAGAGATACAATAGAGTGTTTGAGATGATAGAAAGATACAATAGAGTGTTGGAGGTTATAGAGATACAATAGAGTGTTGGAGATGATAGAGAGATACAATAAAGTGTTGGAGATGATAGAGATACAATAGAGTGTTGGAGATGATAGAGATACAATAGAGTGTTGGAGATGATAGAGATACAATAGAGTGTTGGAGGTGATAGAGATACAATAGAGTGTTGGAGATGATAGAGATACAATAGAGTGTTGGAGGTGATAGAGATACAATAGAGTGTTGGAGATGATAGAGATACAATAGAGTGTTGGAGATAATAGAGAGATACAATAGAGTGATAAAGATGATAGAAAGATACAATAGAGTGTTGGAGATGATAGAGATACAATAGAGTGTTGGAGATGATAGAGATACAATAGAGTGTTGGAGGTGATAGAGATACAATAGAGTGTTGGAGATGATAGAGATACAATAGAGTGTTGGAGATAATAGAGAGATACAATAGAGTGATAAAGATGATAGAAAGATACAATAGAGTGTTGGAGATGATAGAGAGATACAATAGAGGGATGGAGATGATAGAGAGATACAATAGAGTGTTGGAGATGATAGAGATACAATAGCGTGATGGAGATGATAAAGAGATACTATAGACTAGAGTGTTGGAGATAATAGAGAGATACAATAGAGTGATAAAGATGATAGAAAGATACAATAGAGTGATGGAGATGATAGAGAGATACAATAGAATGATGGAGATGATAGAGAGATACAATAGAATGTTGGAGATGATAGAAAGATACAATAGAGTGTTGGAGATGATAGAGATACAATAGAGTGTTGGAGATGATAGAGATACAATAGAGTGATGGAGATGATAAAGAGATACTATAGACTAGAGTGTTGGAGATAATAGAGAGATACAATAGAGTGATAAAGATGATAGAGAGATACAATAGAGTGTTGGAGGTGATAGAGATACAATAGCTTGATGGAGATGATAGAGAGACAGTGTTGTAACTAACGCTGTTTAAATAAACGGCGTGACCACGTCCCTCTTGCGACGAAACGTAGGGAGGCACGACGTTCTGACGTCACCATGTTTTTACGACAGACCCGGAAGATACGGGCTGCATATCGAGGAGCCGGCCGGCGCGTTTATTACATGCTGTTTTTTAAACTTCTTAACCGTAAGTGTAACCTCACTTGTTCTTAATAAACCGTTAAAGGGTTTTATGCTATACGTATTTATTCATCATTTCATGTGGCGTGACCCCGGGTGCTGCTGGCTGAGGTCCACATCCTTATATGCTGTATGCGGAGCTGAGAAGCTTTTCTGAGGTCCACATCCCTGTATACTGTATGCGGAGCTGAGAAGCTTTTCTGAGGTCCACATTCCTGTATACTGTATGCAGAGCTGAGAAGCTTTTCTGAGGTCCACATCCCTGTATACTGTATGCGGAGCTGAGAAGCTATTCTGAGGTCCACATCCCTGTATACTGTATGCGGAGCCAAGAAGCTATTCTGAGGTCCACATCCCTGTATACTGTATGCGGAGCTGAGAAGCTATTCTGAGGTCCACATTCCTGTATACTGTATGCGGAGCCAAGAAGCTTTTCTGAGGTCCACATCCCTGTATACTGTATGCGGAGCCAAGAAGCTTTTCTGAGGTCCACATCCCTGTATGCTGTATGCGGAGCTGAGAAGCTATTCTGAGGTCCACATCCCTGTATGCTGTATGCAGAGCTGAGAAGCTATTCTGAGGTCCACATCCCTGTATACTGTATGCAGAGCTGAGAAGCTTTTCTGAGGTCCACATCCCTGTATACTGTATGCGGAGCTGAGAAGCTTTTCTGAGGTCCACATCCCTGTATACTGTATGCGGAGCTGAGAAGCTATTCTGAGGTCCACATTCCTGTATTCTGTATGCGGAGCTGAGAAGCTATTCTGAGGTCCACATTCCTGTATACTGTATGCAGAGCTGAGAAGCTATTCTGAGGTCCACATCCCTGTATACTGTATGCGGAGCTGAGAAGCTATTCTGAGGTCCACATCCCTGTATGCTGTATGCAGAGCTGAGAAGCTTTTCTGAGGTCCACATCCCTGTATGCTGTATGCGGAGCTGAGAAGCTTTTCTGAGGTCCACATCCCTGTATGCTGTATGCGGAGCTGAGAAGCTTTTCTGAGGTCCACATCCCTGTATACTGTATGCGGAGCTGAGAAGCTATTCTGAGGTCCACATCCCTGTATGCTGTATGCAGAGCTGAGAAGCTATTCTGAGGTCCACATCCCTGTATACTGTATGCGGAGCTGAGAAGCTTTTCTGAGGTCCACATCCCTGTATACTGTATGCAGAGCTGAGAAGCTATTCTGAGGTCCACATTCCTGTATTCTGTATGCGGAGCTGAGAAGCTATTCTGAGGTCCACATTCCTGTATACTGTATGCAGAGCTGAGAAGCTATTCTGAGGTCCACATCCCTGTATACTGTATGCGGAGCTGAGAAGCTATTCTGAGGTCCACATCCCTGTATGCTGTATGCAGAGCTGAGAAGCTTTTCTGAGGTCCACATCCCTGTATGCTGTATGCGGAGCTGAGAAGCTTTTCTGAGGTCCACATCCCTGTATGCTGTATGCGGAGCTGAGAAGCTTTTCTGAGGTCCACATCCCTGTATACTGTATGCGGAGCTGAGAAGCTATTCTGAGGTCCACATCCCTGTATACTGTATGCGGAGCTGAGAAGCTTTTCTGAGGTCCACATTCCTGTATTCTGTATGCGGAGCTGAGAAGCTATTCTGAGGTCCACATTCCTGTATTCTGTATGCGGAGCTGAGAAGCTATTCTGAGGTCCACATCCCTGTATACTGTATGCAGAGCTGAGAAGCTTTTCTGAGGTCCACATCCCTGTATGCTGTATGCGGAGCTGAGAAGCTATTCTGAGGTCCACATCCCTGTATGCTGTATGCGGAGCTGAGAAGCTTTTCTGAGGTCCACATCCCTGTATACTGTATGCGGAGCCGAGAAGCTTTTCTGAGGTCCACATCCCTGTATGCTGTATGCGGAGCTGAGAAGCTTTTCTGAGGTCCACATCCCTGTATACTGTATGCGGAGCTGAGAAGCTATTCTGAGGTCCACATCCCTGTATGCTGTATGCGGAGCTGAGAAGCTTTTCTGAGGTCCACATCCCTGTATGCTGTATGCAGAGCTGAGAAGCTTTTCTGAGGTCCACATCCCTGTATGCTGTATGCGGAGCTGAGAAGCTTTTCTGAGGTCCACATCCCTGTATGCTGTATGCGGAGCTGAGAAGCTTTTCTGAGGTCCACATCCCTGTATGCTGTATGCGGAGCTGAGAAGCTTTTCTGAGGTCCACATCCCTGTATGCTGTATGCGGAGCTGAGAAGCTTTTCTGAGGTCCACATCCCTGTATGCTGTATGCGGAGCTGAGAAGCTTTTCTGAGGTCCACATCCCTGTATGATGTATGCGGAGCTGAGAAGCTTTTCTGAGGTCCACATCCCTGTATGCTGTATGCGGAGCTGAGAAGCTTTTCTGAGGTCCACATCCCTGTATACTGTATGCGGAGCCGAGAAGCTTTTCTGAGGTCCACATCCCTGTATACTGTATGCGGAGCTGAGAAGCTTTTCTGAGGTCCACATCCCTGTATGCTGTATGCGGAGCTGAGAAGCTTTTCTGAGGTCCACATCCCTGTATGCTGTATGCGGAGCCGAGAAGCTTTTCTGAGGTCCACATCCCTGTATACTGTATGCGGAGCTGAGAAGCTTTTCTGAGGTCCACATTCCTGTATACTGTATGCGGAGCCAAGAAGCTTTTCTGAGGTCCACATCCCTGTATACTGTATGCGGAGCTGAGAAGCTTTTCTGAGGTCCACATCCCTGTATGCTGTATGCGGAGCTGAGAAGCTATTCTGAGGTCCACCTCCCTGTATGCTGTATGCAGAGCCGAGAAGCTTTTCTGAGGTCCACATCCCTGTATGCTGTATGCGGAGCTGAGAAGCTTTTCTGAGGTCCACATCCCTGTATGCTGTATGCGGAGCTGAGAAGCTATTCTGAGGTCCACATCCCTGTATGCTGTATGCAGAGCTGAGAAGCTATTCTGAGGTCCACATCCCTGTATACTGTATGCGGAGCTGAGAAGCTTTTCTGAGGTCCACATCCCTGTATACTGTATGCGGAGCTGAGAAGCTATTCTGAGGTCCACATTCCTGTATTCTGTATGCGGAGCTGAGAAGCTATTCTGAGGTCCACATTCCTGTATGCTGTATGCAGAGCCGAGAAGCTTTTCTGAGGTCCACATCCCTATATGCTGTATGCGGAGCTGAGAAGCTATTCTGAGGTCCACATCCCTGTATGCTGTATGCAGAGCTGAGAAGCTATTCTGAGGTCCACATCCCTGTATGCTGTATGCGGAGCTGAGAAGCTTTTCTGAGGTCCACATCCCTGTATGCTGTATGCAGAGCTGAGAAGCTATTCTGAGGTCCACATCCCTGTATACTGTATGCGGAGCTGAGAAGCTATTCTGAGGTCCACATCCCTGTATGCTGTATGCAGAGCTGAGAAGCTTTTCTGAGGTCCACATCCCTGTATACTGTATGCGGAGCTGAGAAGCTATTCTGAGGTCCACATCCCTGTATACTGTATGCGGAGCTGAGAAGCTTTTCTGAGGTCCACATTCCTGTATTCTGTATGCGGAGCTGAGAAGCTATTCTGAGGTCCACATTCCTGTATTCTGTATGCGGAGCTGAGAAGCTATTCTGAGGTCCACATCCCTGTATGCTGTATGCAGAGCTGAGAAGCTTTTCTGAGGTCCACATCCCTGTATACTGTATGCGGAGCTGAGAAGCTATTCTGAGGTCCACATCCCTGTATACTGTATGCGGAGCTGAGAAGCTTTTCTGAGGTCCACATCCCTGTATACTGTATGCGGAGCTGAGAAGCTTTTCTGAGGTCCACATCCCTGTATACTGTATGCAGAGCTGAGAAGCTTTTCTGAGGTCCACATCCCTGTATACTGTATGCAGAGCTGAGAAGCTTTTCTGAGGTCCACATCCCTGTATACTGTATGCGGAGCTGAGAAGCTTTTCTGAGGTCCACATCCCTGTATACTGTATGCGGAGCTGAGAAGCTATTCTGAGGTCCACATCCCTGTATGCTGTATGCAGAGCTGAGAAGCTTTTCTGAGGTCCACATCCCTGTATGCTGTATGCGGAGCTGAGAAGCTTTTCTGAGGTCCACATCCCTGTATGCTGTATGCGGAGCTGAGAAGCTATTCTGAGGTCCACATCCCTGTATGCTGTATGCGGAGCTGAGAAGCTTTTCTGAGGTCCACATCCCTGTATGCTGTATGCAGAGCTGAGAAGCTTTTCTGAGGTCCACATCCCTGTATACTGTATGCGGAGCTGAGAAGCTTTTCTGAGGTCCACATCCCTGTATGCTGTATGCAGAGCTGAGAAGCTTTTCTGAGGTCCACATCCCTGTATGCTGTATGCAGAGCTGAGAAGCTATTCTGAGGTCCACATCCCTGTATGCTGTATGCGGAGCTGAGAAGCTTTTCTGAGGTCCACATCCCTGTATGCTGTATGCGGAGCTGAGAAGCTTTTCTGAGGTCCACATCCCTGTATGCTGTATGCGGAGCTGAGAAGCTATTCTGAGGTCCACATCCCTGTATGCTGTATGCGGAGCCGAGAAGCTTTTCTGAGGTCCACATCCCTGTATGCTGTATGCGGAGCTGAGAAGCTATTCTGAGGTCCACATCCCTGTATGCTGTATGCGGAGCTGAGAAGCTTTTCTGAGGTCCACATCCCTGTATGCTGTATGCGGAGCTGAGAAGCTTTTCTGAGGTCCACATCCCTGTATACTGTGAGCGGAGCTGAGAAGCTATTCTGAGGTCCACATCCCTGTATGCTGTATGCGGAGCTGAGAAGCTTTTCTGAGGTCCACATCCCTGTATACTGTATGCGGAGCTGAGAAGCTTTTCTGAGGTCCACATCCCTGTATACTGTATGCGGAGCTGAGAAGCTTTTCTGAGGTCCACATCCCTGTATGCTGTATGCGGAGCTGAGAAGCTATTCTGAGGTCCACATCCCTGTATGCTGTATGCAGAGCCGAGAAGCTTTTCTGAGGTCCACATCCCTGTATACTGTATGCGGAGCTGAGAAGCTATTCTGAGGTCCACATCCCTGTATGCTGTATGCGGAGCTGAGAAGCTTTTCTGAGGTCCACATCCCTGTATGCTGTATGCGGAGCTGAGAAGCTTTTCTGAGGTCCACATCCCTGTATACTGTATGCGGAGCTGAGAAGCTATTCTGAGGTCCACATCCCTGTATGCTGTATGCGGAGCTGAGAAGCTTTTCTGAGGTCCACATCCCTGTATACTGTATGCGGAGCTGAGAAGCTTTTCTGAGGTCCACATCCCTGTATACTGTATGCGGAGCTGAGAAGCTTTTCTGAGGTCCACATCCCTGTATGCTGTATGCGGAGCTGAGAAGCTTTTCTGAGGTCCACATCCCTGTATGCTGTATGCGGAGCTGAGAAGCTTTTCTGAGGTCCACATCCCTGTATGCTGTATGCGGAGCTGAGAAGCTTTTCTGAGGTCCACATCCCTGTATGCTGTATGCAGAGCTGAGAAGCTTTTCTGAGGTCCACATCCCTGTATGCTGTATGCGGAGCTGAGAAGCTTTTCTGAGGTCCACATCCCTGTATGCTGTATGCGGAGCCGAGAAGCTTTTCTGAGGTCCACATCCCTGTATACTGTATGCGGAGCTGAGAAGCTTTTCTGAGGTCCACATCCCTGTATGCTGTATGCGGAGCTGAGAAGCTTTTCTGAGGTCCACATCCCTGTATGCTGTATGCGGAGCTGAGAAGCTATTCTGAGGTCCACATCCCTGTATGCTGTATGCAGAGCCGAGAAGCTTTTCTGAGGTCCACATCCCTGTATGCTGTATGCGGAGCTGAGAAGCTTTTCTGAGGTCCACATCCCTGTATGCTGTATGCGGAGCTGAGAAGCTTTTCTGAGGTCCACATCCCTGTATGCTGTATGCAGAGCTGAGAAGCTATTCTGAGGTCCACATCCCTGTATGCTGTATGCAGAGCCGAGAAGCTTTTCTGAGGTCCACATCCCTGTATGCTGTATGCGGAGCTGAGAAGCTTTTCTGAGGTCCACATCCCTGTATGCTGTATGCGGAGCTGAGAAGCTATTCTGAGGTCCACATCCCTGTATGCTGTATGCAGAGCTGAGAAGCTATTCTGAGGTCCACATCCCTGTATACTGTATGCAGAGCTGAGAAGCTATTCTGAGGTCCACATCCCTGTATACTGTATGCGGAGCTGAGAAGCTTTTCTGAGGTCCACATCCCTGTATACTGTATGCGGAGCTGAGAAGCTTTTCTGAGGTCCACATCCCTGTATGCTGTATGCGGAGCTGAGAAGCTTTTCTGAGGTCCACATCCCTGTATGCTGTATGCGGAGCTGAGAAGCTTTTCTGAGGTCCACATCCCTGTATGCTGTATGCGGAGCTGAGAAGCTTTTCTGAGGTCCACATCCCTGTATGCTGTATGCAGAGCTGAGAAGCTTTTCTGAGGTCCACATCCCTGTATTCTGTATGCGGAGCTGAGAAGCTATTCTGAGGTCCACATTCCTGTATGCTGTATGCGGAGCTGAGAAGCTTTTCTGAGGTCCACATCCCTGTATGCTGTATGCGGAGCTGAGAAGCTTTTCTGAGGTCCACATCCCTGTATGCTGTATGCGGAGCCGAGAAGCTTTTCTGAGGTCCACATCCCTGTATACTGTATGCGGAGCTGAGAAGCTATTCTGAGGTCCACATCCCTGTATGCTGTATGCAGAGCCGAGAAGCTTTTCTGAGGTCCACATCCCTGTATGCTGTATGCGGAGCTGAGAAGCTTTTCTGAGGTCCACATCCCTGTATGCTGTATGCGGAGCTGAGAAGCTTTTCTGAGGTCCACATCCCTGTATGCTGTATGCAGAGCTGAGAAGCTATTCTGAGGTCCACATCCCTGTATGCTGTATGCAGAGCCGAGAAGCTTTTCTGAGGTCCACATCCCTGTATGCTGTATGCGGAGCTGAGAAGCTTTTCTGAGGTCCACATCCCTGTATGCTGTATGCGGAGCTGAGAAGCTATTCTGAGGTCCACATCCCTGTATGCTGTATGCAGAGCTGAGAAGCTATTCTGAGGTCCACATCCCTGTATACTGTATGCAGAGCTGAGAAGCTATTCTGAGGTCCACATCCCTGTATACTGTATGCGGAGCTGAGAAGCTATTCTGAGGTCCACATTCCTGTATTCTGTATGCGGAGCTGAGAAGCTATTCTGAGGTCCACATTCCTGTATTCTGTATGCGGAGCTGAGAAGCTATTCTGAGGTCCACATTCCTGTATACTGTATGCAGAGCTGAGAAGCTATTCTGAGGTCCACATCCCTGTATACTGTATGCGGAGCCAAGAAGCTTTTCTGAGGTCCACATCCCTGTATACTGTATGCGGAGCTGAGAAGCTTTTCTGAGGTCCACATTCCTGTATACTGTATGCGGAGCCAAGAAGCTTTTCTGAGGTCCACATCCCTGTATACTGTATGCGGAGCTTAGAAGCTTTTCTGAGGTCCACATCCCTGTATGCTGTATGCGGAGCTGAGAAGCTATTCTGAGGTCCACATTCCTGTATACTGTATGCAGAGCTGAGAAGCTATTCTGAGGTCCACATCCCTGTATACTGTATGCGGAGCCAAGAAGCTTTTCTGAGGTCCACATTCCTGTATACTGTATGCAGAGCTGAGAAGCTATTCTGAGGTCCACATTCCTGTATACTGTATGCGGAGCCAAGAAGCTTTTCTGAGGTCCACATCCCTGTATACTGTATGCGGAGCTGAGAAGCTTTTCTGAGGTCCACATCCCTGTATGCTGTATGCGGAGCTGAGAAGCTTTTCTGAGGTCCACATCCCTGTATACTGTATGCGGAGCTGAGAAGCTTTTCTGAGGTCCACATCCCTGTATGCTGTATGCGGAGCTGAGAAGCTATTCTGAGGTCCACATCCCTGTATGCTGTATGCGGAGCTGAGAAGCTATTCTGAGGTCCACATCCCTGTATACTGTATGCGGAGCCGAGAAGCTTTTCTGAGGTCCACATCCCTATATGCTGTATGCGGAGCTGAGAAGCTATTCTGAGGTCCACATCCCTGTATGCTGTATGCAGAGCTGAGAAGCTATTCTGAGGTCCACATCCCTGTATGCTGTATGCAGAGCTGAGAAGCTATACTGAGGTCCACATCCCTGTATACTGTATGCGGAGCTGAGAAGCTATTCTGAGGTCCACATCCCTGTATGCTGTATGCAGAGCTGAGAAGCTTTTCTGAGGTCCACATCCCTGTATACTGTATGCGGAGCTGAGAAGCTTTTCTGAGGTCCACATTCCTGTATTCTGTATGCGGAGCTGAGAAGCTATTCTGAGGTCCACATTCCTGTATTCTGTATGCGGAGCTGAGAAGCTATTCTGAGGTCCACATCCCTGTATGCTGTATGCAGAGCTGAGAAGCTTTTCTGAGGTCCACATCCCTGTATACTGTATGCGGAGCTGAGAAGCTTTTCTGAGGTCCACATCCCTGTATACTGTATGCGGAGCTGAGAAGCTATTCTGAGGTCCACATCCCTGTATGCTGTATGCGGAGCTGAGAAGCTTTTCTGAGGTCCACATCCCTGTATGCTGTATGCAGAGCTGAGAAGCTTTTCTGAGGTCCACATTCCTGTATTCTGTATGCGGAGCTGAGAAGCTATTCTGAGGTCCACATCCCTGTATGCTGTATGCAGAGCCGAGAAGCTTTTCTGAGGTCCACATCCCTGTATACTGTATGCGGAGCTGAGAAGCTATTCTGAGGTCCACATCCCTGTATGCTGTATGCGGAGCTGAGAAGCTTTTCTGAGGTCCACCACATCCCTGTATGCTGTATGCAGAGCTGAGAAGCTTTTCTGAGGTCCACATCCCTGTATGCTGTATGCGGAGCTGAGAAGCTTTTCTGAGGTCCACATCCCTGTATACTGTATGCGGAGCTGAGAAGCTATTCTGAGGTCCACATCCCTGTATGCTGTATGCGGAGCTGAGAAGCTTTTCTGAGGTCCACATCCCTGTATACTGTATGCGGAGCTGAGAAGCTTTTCTGAGGTCCACATCCCTGTATGCTGTATGCGGAGCTGAGAAGCTTTTCTGAGGTCCACATCCCTGTATGCTGTATGCGGAGCTGAGAAGCTTTTCTGAGGTCCACATCCCTGTATGCTGTATGCGGAGCTGAGAAGCTTTTCTGAGGTCCACATCCCTGTATGCTGTATGCGGAGCTGAGAAGCTATTCTGAGGTCCACATCCCTGTATACTGTATGCGGAGCTGAGAAGCTTTTCTGAGGTCCACATCCCTGTATGCTGTATGCGGAGCTGAGAAGCTTTTCTGAGGTCCACATCCCTGTATGCTGTATGCAGAGCCGAGAAGCTTTTCTGAGGTCCACATCCCTGTATGCTGTATGCGGAGCCGAGAAGCTTTTCTGAGGTCCACATCCCTGTATGCTGTATGCGGAGCCGAGAAGCTTTTCTGAGGTCCACATCCCTGTATGCTGTATGCGGAGCCGAGAAGCTTTTCTGAGGTCCACATCCCTGTATACTGTATGCGGAGCCGAGAAGCTTTTCTGAGGTCCACATCCCTGTATGCTGTATGCGGAGCCGAGAAGCTTTTCTGAGGTCCACATCCCTGTATACTGTATGCGGAGCTGAGAAGCTTTTCTGAGGTCCACATCCCTGTATGCTGTATGCGGAGCTGAGAAGCTTTTCTGAGGTCCACATCCCTGTATGCTGTATGCGGAGCTGAGAAGCTTTTCTGAGGTCCACATCCCTGTATGCTGTATGCGGAGCTGAGAAGCTTTTCTGAGGTCCACATCCCTGTATACTGTATGCGGAGCTGAGAAGCTTTTCTGAGGTCCACATCCCTGTATACTGTATGCGGAGCTGAGAAGCTTTTCTGAGGTCCACATCCCTGTATGCTGTATGCGGAGCTGAGAAGCTTTTCTGAGGTCCACATCCCTGTATACTGTATGCAGAGCTGAGAAGCTTTTCTGAGGTCCACATCCCTGTATGCTGTATGCGGAGCTGAGAAGCTTTTCTGAGGTCCACATCCCTGTATGCTGTATGCGGAGCTGAGAAGCTTTTCTGAGGTCCACATCCCTGTATACTGTATGCGGAGCTGAGAAGCTTTTCTGAGGTCCACATCCCTGTATACTGTATGCGGAGCTGAGAAGCTTTTCTGAGGTCCACATCCCTGTATGCTGTATGCGGAGCTGAGAAGCTTTTCTGAGGTCCACATCCCTGTATGCTGTATGCGGAGCTGAGAAGCTTTTCTGAGGTCCACATCCCTGTATGCTGTATGCGGAGCTGAGAAGCTTTTCTGAGGTCCACATCCCTGTATGCTGTATGCGGAGCTGAGAAGCTTTTCTGAGGTCCACATCCCTGTATACTGTATGCGGAGCTGAGAAGCTTTTCTGAGGTCCACATCCCTGTATGCTGTATGCGGAGCTGAGAAGCTTTTCTGAGGTCCACATCCCTGTATGCTGTATGCGGAGCTGAGAAGCTTTTCTGAGGTCCACATCCCTGTATACTGTATGCGGAGCTGAGAAGCTTTTCTGAGGTCCACATCCCTGTATGCTGTATGCGGAGCTGAGAAGCTTTTCTGAGGTCCACATCCCTGTATGCTGTATGCGGAGCTGAGAAGCTTTTCTGAGGTCCACATCCCTGTATGCTGTATGCGGAGCTGAGAAGCTTTTCTGAGGTCCACATCCCTGTATGCTGTATGCGGAGCCGAGGTGTTTTCCATAAAGAACCACAGGCTGGGTCATTAGCCTTATGCTGTATTTGATCTCCTGTTATAAGAGATCGCGTCCATTCGGTAAGCGGCAGTGTTTACTTAGGTGGAGGTGCTTCACTATCATCACCATTTCCTAATCGTGTTTGGAAAAAGTTTGGCACAGTGGATTCTTCACATTTCTACTACCATTAATCTTGGACACTTGGGAAAAACTTTTTTCACTCATCTCTGTTTATGAACTGAGTTCTATTTATTTAATTAATTTTTCACTAATATTTTGATTTTCTACCATTTGGATATTGATCTACACAGTGGTTGGTGTTCATATATGTATGATTTATTGCCATTCACGATCATGTTTTAGCGCAACTTTTTTCCTTATAGAGATGTATAAATAGATGAGGGATGTTTCTGATGCCCTGTGACTAATGCCGGTGTCTTGTCGTTCTGGTTCCCCTATCGATATGGTTCCAAGCTCAACTGCGCAGGCACAGCCGAACAGCTGTTGAAGCTCGGAGATTTCCGTCGGCTTGGCTTGCGCCTGCGCAGTAAAGAGGGAAACAGAGCGATAGGAGGAACCATAGTCTCGGCAGCTGTGGACGCGCTGGCCCCCGATGCTTCATTACACACGCCGCTTTCCTATTCATACAGCAAGGGGCGGCTCAGATGTCATATTGTGCAGTGCGATTTGTTTATACACGACACTCTATCCAGCCCCTTGCTGGATAGAGCGTCGTGGATAAAGAAACAAATTGCACTGCTCATTATCACATCTGAGCCGCCCCTTGCTGTATGAAGAGGAAAGCGGCGTGTGTAATGAAGCATTGGGAGCGAGCGCGTCCTATTGATATGCTTCCCCCACCTTGACTGCGCAGGCGCTGCCGAACAGCTGTTTAAACTCGGAGATTTCCGTCGACTCAGATTGCGCCTGCGCAGTCAAGCTTGGAACCATACAGATAGACGGAACAAGCTTGGCAGGTCACCGGCACTGAGAAGAAGTTTACAGCACAAACGCACTTGGTAAAAGTTGACCATTGTTGACTGCAGAGTGTCAAAAAAAATGACAGGCTGCACAACGATGATGTCAAGTAAAAACAACTTTGATGCAGTTCCATCATCTTGTCTAACATCCCACCACCTTGCAGCTGCTCCAATCCAATGCGTTTCACCCATTCCAGCTTAATGGCGTCTCTCTGATTAAGCCCCTGTGGGTGAAACACGTTGGATGCAAGATCCTCCGAGGCAGGATGTTTAACAGTATGTTGGACCTACAATAAAATTGCCTTTACTGTGGTAATGTCATTAGAACCCACGAGGTCCCGTACAGCCTACCTGACAGGGCCCAGGGCCCCCCCAAACCCCCAAATATCAAACAACATTTTCATAAAAAATTCAGCAGTTTAAAGCTGGCTGGAGGGAGAGGAGGAGAAGCCGACTTTCAACTGATACAGAGAGAGCCATACAGGGGATCAGTTCCAGTAATTGCCCTCCCACCAGACCGATCACTATCCCTGCCCACATCTGATTTCTCCTGTTGCCTGGGCCCACCTGCTGGCTTGGGCCCCGTACAAGAGGACCAGTGGTACCCCCTTATTGGCAGCGCTGTGCAGCCCTTTATTCTTTTGATACTCAGCGGATTGAGCGAGGAGCGTGGGAAAGCACCCAGGACTTTTGGGGACTGTGTAGAGGATGTGGGCACTTGTGGTGGTTGAATCTTCAACATTCTCTTCTAACCATTGTTGACTGCACTTGCAATAC
The DNA here is from genome assembly GCA_029206835.1 of Rana muscosa. NCBI lineage: Eukaryota > Metazoa > Chordata > Amphibia > Anura > Ranidae > Rana > Rana muscosa. Next base: position 237,776,743 of record CM055126.1, read on the forward strand.
TAAGCACTGTGTATGATGGCACAACCGGCCTGATTGACTGTGGTAAAGGGCAGGTATAGGACAGGTAGAGGGCAGGTATAGGACAGGTAGAGGGCAGGAGGGGCAGGTATAGGACAGGAGGGGCAGGTATAGGACAGGAGGGGCAGGTATAGGACAGGTAGAGGGCAGGAAGGGCAGGTATAGGACAGGAGGGGCAGGTATAGAACAGAAGGGGCAGGTATAGGACAGGTAGAGGGCAGGAGGGGCAGGTATAGGACAGGAGGGGCAGGTATAGGACAGGAGGGGCAGGTATAGGACAGAAGGGGCAGGAGGGGCAGGTATAGGACAGGTAGAGGGCAGGAGGGGCAGGTATAGGACAGATAGAGGGCAAGAGGGGCAGGTATAGGACAGGAGGGGCAGGAGGGGCAGGTATAGGACAGTGGTGTAAAAAATTTAAGCAATAAACCGCGCTAGCCAGTAACATAAATAAATATACAGCAGCACCTGTGATATGTGATAACATATAAAGTATACAAAAGAATAAAAAAGAACAAGTGCGCTAATGTGAATTGACTAATAATCAAAAATTATGAATCCACACATATATTGAATAAATAAAGTCCAACAGTGATAACAATGAATGTGTCCTGTAAAAATGAATATATCCTAAATAAGTCCCATCAAAAATCAGCAATGAAGGGAAGCCGTGAAGAGGTGAACCGCAAAAAGTTTGAAATTCGGTGCATGCACACCCGTGTCCACCACCAACAATCAAGCTGCTTACCAGAGGTAAGAAACAAATAAGCCCATCAGCAATCCCAGGGGGAGATCCAGAGAAATCCAGATAAACTTTGCAGAGTTCCAACGTCACTTGATAGGCAGTGGATACAGCAAAGATTTCCCAAGGAGAGAGAGGAGGCTCAATAGTGCATTACCCAATGTAAAATTTGTTTTTAAAACGGGTTTAAAAACACTTACACAATGTACAATTTAAAGAACATAACAACCGGCCGGTCCGCCGTACCTGTCCCGTAGTGATGACCTGGGAGGTGTGCATGCTGACGTCATCACTACGGGACAGGTACGGCGGACCGGCCGGTTGTTATGTTCTTTAAATTGTACATTGTGTAAGTGTTTTTAAACCCGTTTTAAAAACAAATTTTACATTGGGTAATGCACTATTGAGCCTCCTCTCTCTCCTTGGGAAATCTTTGCTGTATCCACTGCCTATCAAGTGACGTTGGAACTCTGCAAAGTTTATCTGGATTTCTCTGGATCTCCCCCTGGGATTGCTGATGGGCTTATTTGTTTCTTACCTCTGGTAAGCAGCTTGATTGTTGGTGGTGGACACGGGTGTGCATGCACCGAATTTCAAACTTTTTGCGGTTCACCTCTTCACGGCTTCCCTTCATTGCTGATTTTTGATGGGACTTATTTAGGATATATTCATTTTTACAGGACACATTCATTGTTATCACTGTTGGACTTTATTTATTCAATATATGTGTGGATTCATAATTTTTGATTATTAGTCAATTCACATTAGCGCACTTGTTCTTTTTTATTCTCAGGTATAGGACAGGTAGAGGGCAGGAGGGGCAGGTATAGGACAGGAGGGGCAGGTATAGGACAGGAGGGGCTGGTATAGGACAGACAGAGGGCAGGAGGGGCAGGTATAGGACAGGAGGGGCAGGTATAGGACAGGAGGGGCAGGTATAGGACAGGAGGGGCAGGTATAGGACAGGAGGGGCTGGTATAGGACAGGTAGAGGGCAGGAGGGGCAGGTATAGGACAGGAGGGGCAGGTATAGGACAGGTAGAGGGCAGGAGGGGCAGGTATAGGACAGGAGGGGCAGGTATAGGACAGGTAGAGGGCAGGAGGGGCAGGTATAGGACAGGAGGGGCAGGTATAGGACAGGTAGAGGGCAGGAGGGGCAGGTATAGGACAGGAGGGGCAGGTATAGGACAGGAGGGGCAGGTATAGGACAGGTAGAGGGCAGGAGGGGCAGGTATAGGACAGACAGAGGGCAGGAGGGGCAGGTATAGGACAGGAGGGGCATGTAAAGGACAGGATTGGCATTCACGCAAGGTAGCACGTGGATACCACCCAACAGTCATTAGGAACTGAATGTGACAACAGCTCTTCTGCTCCCAAATGTCATGAATGCCCAACGCAATCCAGACCAATGAGGAATGGTTCACTCATCTCTAGTGGCCAACAAGACTTACGTTGAGTGTTTTCCAAAGCGCTATGAGTTCCTCTTCACTCTTCACCTTCTCCCCGCACTCCAGGCTCTCCTCCAGCCTCTGCACGGCCTTCCTGAACTCGTTGATGTTGGCCTCCAGTTGATGGGCCAGTTGGGAGAAGGCGTTCTCTGAGTTGTAGGTCTTCAGCAATCCCTCTTCCTCTTCGTCGTTCATGAGCTTCAGTTCGGCCAAAGTCCGGCGCAGCTCTTCCAGCTCTCTGCAAATCTTTTCCGCACCCAGGGGTGATGTGTCCTTAATGACCTCCCCCGACCTCTCCTCCAGAAGTTCTAACTGTTTCTTGCCAATCTCGACATCTTGCCCGATTTCCTGCAACAGGGAGGAGAAGACATGAACCCGTCTATGGCATAATGTAGGAAAATCCATACAAATATTAATGGCTATAAATACAAAACCAATATGCCCTAATGAGGGGAAATGTGTGTCTAGCAGAACTCCCATGATGCTCTGCTCCTGTAGAGGTCGGATAGGTACTGCCACCTTGTGGGATCAGTGATGGCTTGCAGAGCTCTTGGCTGGTGCCACTAATAGACTTTGACAAGCCGTGTTCCCTGCCCCACCTTCCCGTATCCTGGATGAGGTGTGTATTGTGTGTTGTAAACTCCATACACACCCTTCTGACTGACAACACAAATGTCTAAAGGACATTCCAGAGGTGACAAGGCAGAAAGATAGGGCACCCTTCCCCAAATGACTGGAGACAAGTCATCATTCCTACCGGGGCATAGCTGTAACCATAGTCGAAGGAGCCCATCCAGGTTGCAATGGGGCCCAGTGCATATCAGTCTGAAGATACTCTATATTACCAAAAGTATTGGGGACACCTGCCTTTACACGCACACGAACTTTAATGGCATCCCAGTCTAAAGCCTCGTACACAACGGCCGGTTTTCTCGTCAAGAAAACTGCTGGGAGAGCATTTTGCCGAGAAAACCGTTTCGTGTGTCTGGTTTCTCGTCGGGAAAACTGCCGGGAATCTCGACGAGAAAAATCGAGAACCTGCTCTCTATTCTCTCGTCGGGATTCTCGTCGGCCTGTTCCCGACGAGGAAAAAAAAGCCTTGTGCGTGTGTACGAGGCTTGTATGCTTACCTGACCCCAGGTAAGCCCGCGCATGCTCGATGAGACTTCGACTCATGCGCGGTAGCTTATAAGGGTAGTGTAGGGTGAAGCAAGATGGCGGCGACGGCATCGAATGTGATGAGCGCCGGCTCGTCGTAGTCGATGACGTCACCGCGTTCTTGCCATTCAAAAGAACGGCGGTTCTTTTGAATGTGCTGTGTGTACACAGGGCTGGGCAAGAAAAGCTTTGCCGGGAATCCCGTCAGGAAAAACAACGTTTTTTTCCTGACGGGATTCTTGCCCGTGTGTACGAGGCTTTAGTTCCGTAGGGTTCAATATTGAGTTGGCCCCGCCCTTTGCAGCTATAACAGCTTCAACTCTTCTGGGAAGGCCGTCCACAAGGTTTAGGAGGGTGTCTATGGGAAGGTTTGACCATTCTTCCAGGAAAGAGCATTTGTGAGGTTCAGGCACTGATGTTGGAAGAGAAGGCCTGGCTCGCAGTCTCCACTCTGATTCATCCCAAAGGTATTCTATTGGGTTGAGGTCAGGACTCTGTGCAGGTCAGTCAAGTTCCTCCACCCCAAACTCGCTCATCCATGTCTTTTTTGCCCTGGCCTTTTTTTTTTTTTTTTTTTTTCAAAATTGTTGGTCTTTTTTTTGTTTATAACGCAAAAATTAAAAAACGCAGAGGTGATCAAATATCACCAAAAAAAAAAAAACATATTCGTGGGAAATAAAAGGACATCAATTTTATTTGGGTACAGCGTCAATTGTCAGTTAAAGCGGAGCACCACCCGCAAATTTTTTTTTTTTTAAAAGTCAGCAGCTACTAACAGTGTAGCTGCTGACTTTTAATAAGGACACTTACCTGTCCTACTCTCCCGCGCTGATGGCCCCCTCGATCGGTGCAGGTCCCGCGCCGCCATCCACACTAAGGGAAACAGGCAGTGAAGCCTTACGGCTTCACTGCCCGTTTCCTACTGCGCATGCGCGAGTCTCGCGCCGACTTGTGAATGGGCGGCTGCTCTCTGGGATTACACAGTTCCCAGAAGGCTCCCCATTCACTAGAAGAGGAAGCGGAAGGAGACCCACCGAGGCAAATAAAGAGGCAGATTAGGGACTTCCGCATAGCAACGGGGTATTTCGGGGTGAGTATACATTATTATTTTTTTTCTATAAATTTTTTTCTATTTTTTTTTAGGATTTTTAGTGCTAAAAAAAATTCTGGGTGGACCTCCGCTTTAAAGTAACGCAGTGCCGTATTGCAAAAAGTGGCCTGGTCGTGAAGTGGTGGTGAATCTCCTGAAGGTCAAGTGGTTAAAAGGGTTGCCTTGAATTTGACTCCCAACCAATGAAAAGGCTGAACCGACACGTTTCGGGCTTCACACTCACCTGCAGCATGTTCAGTCTGGTCTCTGTGGATTCTGAGGCCGACCCGATACAGCACTTCAGCTTCTCTATGACCCCGTTCAGCCAGGACTTGAAGAGGTTGACTTCCTTCTCGTAGGCTTCATGATCTCTCCAGATCTTCTCCAGGCGCTTCGTCCTCTCCTAGAACCCGCCAAACAAAGCGATCAGTGACAAAGTGCGCATGCAGAAAATGGGGTCAGAGGTCATTATAGTATTCTTGGTGACCTTTTATCAGCTGCCAGCCTGCAGCAATGCCCACGGGTACTCCCGAACCTACCTAGGGTGCCTGCCATATGCAAAAAAATGGTATTGAGACTCCTCCCTTCCCTATCTCCCCCCCCCCCCCCGCACCACATCCCACAATGCAATGCTGCTGGAGATAAAGTAGATATCATCAGGTGGAGGTGGGGTGGCTCCGGTTCACCTTGGCCACCCCTGGACCTACCTGGGCTGCTTGTCATATGCAAATACTGACTTCCCTGTAAACTGGCATTAAGACACGCCCCCGACCACATCCAACACCCTAATAAAATGAATGATGTATATAGTTTGTTGATAGGTGGAGCTTTAGGCTCCGTTCACATATATGCGCATTCGAACGCGTGACAAGTTAGACATGTGCACTGCCGAAACATTATTTTTTTTAGTTTTTCGTTTTTATTCGTTTTTTGTTGCTTTTTTCGGAAATTCAGAGATTCGGGAAATTCGAAAATTCCAAATTTTCAAATTTCCGAAAAAAAAAAGCAAAAAAACTAATAAAAACAAAAAAATGAAAAAAGCAAATTTTCGAATTTCCCAAATTTCCGAAAAAAGCAAAAAAAAGAAAACGAAAAAAACGAATTCGGAAATTCAACTTTCCAAATTTCCCATTTTCAAATCTCGAATTTTCGAAATTTTCCAATTTTCGAGTTTTCGAAATTCGGAAATCCGAATTTCAAAAATCCGAATTTCCGAAATTCGGAAATTCGAAAATTCGGAAATTCTAAATTTTGGAAATTCTAAATTTCGGAAATCCGAAAATTCAAAAATTCTGAAATGTAAAAATTTGAAAATTCAGAAATTTCGGAATTAACGAATTTCTTAAAATTCGTTTAAAAACAAATTTGAAACTAAACGAATTGCACATGTCTAATGACTTGTGAACCAGACCAGCTTTCTATGGGCGCTGGTTCACATATATGCGGTGCAGCGGCAGTGGAAATTCGCTGCCAATCTAAAAAGAGCCCTGTGCGATTTTTTTTTGAGCATTCGATTCTGCGATTCAGATGCGAATTCCAAGGCTCATTGCCTTCTATGGGAACGCATCTGAATCACACATCTGATCGGTTTTGAACACAAATTCGATCAGAAAAAAAAAAAGTGTTCGGTCCACCCCCCCCAATCCCCATCAGGCCCTTCGGGTCTGGTATGGATTTAAAGGGGAATCCTGCGCCAAAAAAAAATTGGTGTGGGGTCCCCCCCTTAAATCTATATCAGACCCTTATCTGGGCATGCAGCCTGGCAGGCCAGGAAAGGAAGGGGGACAAGCGGGTGCCCCCCTCCTGAACTATACCAGGCCACATGCCCTCAACATAGGGGGGAGGGTGCCCCCCCACTCCAAAGCACCTTGTCCCCATGTTGATGGGGACAAGGGCTTCTCCTCACCACTCTGGCCGGTGGTTGTGGGGGTTTGCGGGTGAGGGGGGAACAGAGGTCCCTGCCCCCCCCCTATGTAAAGGAGTATGGGGTATATAGCACCCTTACCCATTCACCAAAAAAGTGAATAAAGACATAACATAAGTTTTTGACAATTCCTTTATTAAAAAAAAAACGAAAAAACAATGTCCCCCCCTCCCCCCGATGTAAATCCATCATCAATCACAGCGCCCGTTGCCACCGCCAACCCGAAAAAAAAAATGAAGTTCCGCTTGCGTCGAAGGTTCCCACCATCTTCCTGCTCCGCCGTCTAAAAGTTCTTAAATACCTAAGGGGCTAAGCCACCCGGCGACGTCACCTCGTGGCACCATCTCCCCCCCCCCCCCCCCCCGTGACATTACCGACCCAGCATGCACCGGAACCCCGCTGACAACTGACGAGTCATTCGTTGTTAAGGATGCGGCAGGCAACTTCCCGGCCCGCTCCTTAACAACAAGCCAGGTGGCCACCGGATCCAAAGATTTTTTATCTGAACCGCATCTAAAATCGCAGCTGAACAGCCGACTTGGAAAGTCACATGAGACATGTGTGAACCGAGCCCTCTACACACAGAACTGAATGATTTAGATAGGGGACAGCCCCCCTCTCCAAGGTATAGGCCCCCCCTCCCTCCAAGGGACAGCTCCCCTCCCTCCAAGGGACCGCTCCCCTCCCTCCAAGGGACAGCCCCCCTCTCCAGGGGACAGGCCCCCGTCCCTCCAAGGGACCGCTCCCCTCCCTCCAAGGACCGCTCCCCTCCTTCTAAGGGACAGCCCCCCTCCCTCCAAGGGACAGCTCCCCTCCCACTAAGGGACAGCCCCCATTTCCAAGGGACAGGCCCCCCTCCCTCCAAGGGAAAGCGCCACTCCCTCCAAGGGACAGCTCCCCTCCCTCCAAGGGACCGCTCCCCTCCCTCCAAGGGACAGCCCCCCCTCTCCAGGGGACAGGCCCCCGTCCCTCCAAGGGACCGCTCCCCTCCCTCCAAGGACCGCTCCCCTCCTTCTAAGGGACAGCCCCCCTCCCTCCAAGGGACAGCTCCCCTCCCACTAAGGGACAGCCCCCATTTCCAAGGGACAGGCCCCCCTCCCTCCAAGGGACAGCGCCACTCCCTCCAAGGGGACAGCTCCCCTCCCTCCAAGGGACCGCTCCCCTCCCTCCAAGGGACAGCCCCCCTCTCCAGGGGACAGGCCCCCGTCCCTCCAAGGGACCGCTCCCCTCCCTCCAAGGACCGCTCCCCTCCTTCTAAGGGACAGCCCCCCTCCCTCCAAGGGACAGCTCCCCTCCCACTAAGGGGACAGCCCCCATTTCCAAGGGACAGGCCCCCCTCCCTCCAAGGGACAGCGCCACTCCCTCCAAGGGACAGCTCCCCTCCCTCCAAGGGACAGCTCCCCTCCCTCCAAGGGACAGCTCCCCTCCCTCCAAGGGACAGCTCCCCTCCCTCCAAGGGACAGCCCCCTCCCTCCAAGGGACAGCGCCACTCCCTCCAAGGGACAGCTCCCCTCCCTCCAAGGGACAGCTCCCCTCCCTCCAAGGGACAGCCCCCCTCGCTCCAAGAGACAGGCCCCACTCCCTCCAAGGGACAGCGCCACTCCCTCCAAGGGACAGCTCCCCTCCCTCCAAGATACAGCCCCCCTCCCTCCAAGGGACAGCTCCCCTCCCTCCAAGGGACAGCTCCCCTCCCTCCAAGGGACCGCTCCCCTCCCTCCAAGGGACAGCTCCCCTCCCTCTAAGGGACAGCCCCCCTCCCTCCAAGGGACAGCTCCCCTCCCTCCAAGGGGCAGCTCCCCTCCTACTAAGGGACAGCCCCCCTCTCCAAGGGACAGGCCCCCTCTCCAAGGGACAGGCCCCCCTCCCTCCAAGGGACAGCGCCACTCCCTCCAAGGGACAGCTCCCCTCCCTCCAAGGGACAGCCCCCCTCTCCAGGGGACAGGCCCCCGTCCCTCCAAGGGACCGCTCCCCTCCCTCCAAGGGACAGGCCCCCTCTCCAAGGGACAGGCCCCCCTCCCTCCAAGGGACAGCGCCACTCCCTCCAAAAGACAGCCCCCCCTCCCTCCAAGGGACAGCCCCCCTCTCCAAGGGACAGGCCCCCCTCCCTCCAAGGGACAGCGCCACTCCCTCCAAGGGACAGCTCCCCTCCCTCCAAGGGACAGCCCCCCCTCCCTCCAAAAGACAGCCCCCCTCCCTCCAAAAGACAGCCCCCCTCTCCAAGGGACAGCCCCCCCTCTCCAAGGGACAGGCCCCTCCCTCCAAGGGACAGCCCCCCTCCCTCCAAAGGACAGCCCCCCTCCCTCCAAGGGACAGCCCCTCCTCTCCAAGGGACAGCCCCCCCTCTCCAAGGGACAGGCCCCTCCCTCCAAGGGACAACCCCCCTCTCTCCAAGGGACAGCCCCCCTCCCTCCAAGGGACAGGCCCCCTCAATGGGATAGGCCCCCCTCCCTCCAAGGGACAGGCCCCTCCCTCCAAGGGACAACCCCCCTCTCTCCAAGGGACAGCCCCCCTCCCTCCAAAGGACAGCCCCCCTCCCTCCAAGGGACAGGCCCCCTCAATGGGATAGGCCCTCCTCCCTCCAAGGGACAGCTACCCCCTTCCCCCCTCCACTAGCAGAGATGACAACACCTTAATGAAGACCTAGAGATATAATGTATCTTTTCATGGTAAGTGCACAGCAGGACTCCCCCCCCCCCCCGACAAACAATGCCTTCATCTGCTTTGATCTCCAGAAAGACAACACCATCTTTATTCAGGTATCATCCAGGGTCACCATCTACTTCCTGGACTGAGATGCCGGCTCAGAGATGACGGAGTCATGTAAATCCCGGTGCCTGTGCAGTTCTTGGATGTGCTCACAAATGTCCGCCACGGATCAGAGGAGTGCCCCATTAAATCCGTCTGGAGTTCCACTTTATTGGGAAATGGTGAGATCTGATTGGAGAGAATCTTTTGTATCTGAAGGGAACCTTTCTCGGAGTTCATTTGTTCCTCACACAATGAGACCTGCGGCTTGGCAGAACACGGCGGGACAATGAACACGATCTTCCCTGAAAGGCACTAAACTAAATCCAAACAGACAGGACGCTGTGCAAACAGGCTAGACGGAAGCTTGAACCGCGGCCAAAGCAAAGCATTTCCCTGGTAGAGTTCCAGAGAGTTGTAAATGGAGGAGCAGGTGCCGGCTCCCGGGGGGATGTGAGTCAACCGGTAAGAACGCGGCTCAGATGATGAAGAGCGCAGACGCTGATAATGGGGGGTCGTTAGAGTGTGAGCCATGCGGGATTCTCAGTACCGTACAGATCTGATACATTGTGCCATCCAACATGGCGCTTTCACTTCACGCAAGGAACATGAATTAATGTGTCCGCCGAATATACGGCATGCCCACTGTTACCAATTTTATTTTATTGTAGTTCTTTGTTACTGTAATTTATTTTATTTTAGTTCTTTATTTATTCTATTTTATTTTATTTATTTTGTTTATGTTATTGTATTTTATTTATTTTAGTTCTTTAGTTATGCTGTTCTATTTTATTTTATTTTTTTAGTTCTTTAGTTATGCTGTTCTATTTTATTTTTTTAGTTCTTTATTTATGCTGTTCTAATTTATTAAAAAAAGATATTTATTTTATTTTAGTTCTTTATTTATGTTATTGTATTTTATTTTATTTTAGTTCTTTCTTTATGTGTTTATATTTTATTGTATTTTTGTTCTTTTATTATGCTGTTGCTTTTTAAATACATTTTTCTTAGTTCTTTATTTATGTTGTTGTACTTCATTTATTTTTTTTATTTTTTTCTTAATTTTATTTTGGGAAGGAGGATCCTCACCTTAGTGACGAGGAGAAAAAGGGAGAAGCTGAATCAACTTCTCAAAACATGGATTTTATGCCTACTGCCTCATGCTGTGCCCATAAAAATCATGTTTTGAGAAGTTGATTCAGCTTCTCCCTTTTTCGCCTTTATTTTATTTTAGTTCTTTATTTATGCCATTTTATTTGTTTTGTTTATGTTATTGTATTTTATTTATTTTAGTTCTTTAGTTATGCTGTTGTATTTTATTTATTTTTTTTAGTTCTTTAGTTATGCTGTTGTATTTTATTTAATTTTTTTAGTTCTTTATTTATGCTGTTGTATTGTATTTTATTTAAAAAAAAAAAAAAAAAAAAATCTTTATTTATTTTAGTTCATTATTTATGTTATTGCATTTTTTTTTTTGTAGTTCTTTATTTATGTTATTGTATTTTAGTTCTTTATGCTTATGTATGCTTTATGCTTATGTATTTTTTTTTATATCTCTCTTTATTTTATTTTATTTCTTTATTTATGTTATTGTATTTTAGTTCTTTATGCTGCTGTATTTTTTTTACTTCTCTATTTATTTTATTGGTTTTTGTTTTTTAGTTCTTTATGCTGTTGTATTTTTTTTATTTCTCTGGTTTAGTTTATTTCTTTATTTATGCTGTTCAATTTCATTTTAGTTCTTTATTTATGGTATTGTATTTTATTTATTCTATTTTAGTTCTTTATTTATGCTAAAAATGTATGCATAAAATGTATGCTTTTTATTTAATTTAATTTTTTATTTTTATTTTTTTAGTTCTGTATGTATGCTGTTGTAATAAAGAATGAGGAAAAGGGAATGGGGAATGTTGGGACTTTAAATGACGCCATGACCCGGTAAGGTCCATGCGCCTCCATCCCTATCAATATGAGGAATATTAGTATGTCTTTCTATATATATGGAATAAATGTATGTAATCGAGTATTTACAGATTATTAAACTTTTTAATATCCACCATTGTATTCTAGTCAACCCCGTCCCGTGCTTCACGCAAAGTCCCACCCATTTGCTCCTAATTCCTCATGTGTGCTGTTGTACTTTAAAAAATAAATAAAAATTATTTATTTTATTTCATTTATTTATGCTATCGTATTTTATTTTATTTTATTATTTTTCTTTCCAAAAAAAATTTCACAAAAATAATGCTACAACCTTTGTGCTCAAAATATTGTCGGCTACTGAGTGACGTGGTCTGTAGATATCAGAGCCATCGGAGGTGGTGATTAAACCCTCTCCACCCGTGGCGGTGGCAAACAGGGTGGGCTGTAACGCCCGCAGGCCGCCGCATATATGCACCACCCACGGGCAGCAGAGCCTTCTGTGTTGACAGCGTGCTCCCAGCACAGTGACCAAGCTGCTAAAAACAGCACTCAGCCTCGGCTAATGATCGGTAGCCAGTGGGATTGGCACCCGATCATCTGCCAATGTGACAGCCAATCACAGTGGTTATGTGATCAGTCGATCCTTCAGCTCCCTGGCATAAAGACGCCATTAAAGGGGACACAGGGACTGGGCAGGAAGAGGTTAAGGGGTCTCTTTATGAAAAAAAAAAATTGCACAGCCATCCATCCAGCCAGTCTCCAAATACTTCCAGTAAGTGGGCAAAAACAAACGTTCTTTAGGCTATTTTCTCTGCTGAGCAAATGTTCATTTATTGGCAGTAGTAAAATACCGCATTATGGCCACTAGATGGAGCTGAGGAGCATATGAAATATATACATATTTGTATCAAGAGATACAATATAATAATTCTAGAGAACCCTAGAGGGAATTATCAAAACAAATGTACCACATTTCAGAAAGGCCCCACCTTTTATCTTTAGAAAGCTGTCATTGAGTTCCAGGCCTGTTAATTTCCCCAATCTGGGATGATGTCATCAGTGTGCTGCAGACAGGAAGAAGCATTTCCTCAGTTTCCTCTCCCTCCCCATGAACAGACTGCAACATTGTAACTTTGTAGCAGGTCAGGAAGTGAGAGGCTGCAGCAGGGGGCTGATCTGTGTCAGACGTTTGTGAACACAGCCACAGACACCAAGGTTTACATGATTGTGTCATCTCTGAACCCGGCACCTCGATCCAGAAACTAGATGGTGACCATGGATGATGCCTGAAACAAAGATGACGCCACCCTTTTGGAGAGAAAAGCAGATGAAGGCATTGTCAGGTGGAGTACTGTGATCAGAGTGGGAGGTAATAAAGCCTGAGTAGAAAAGCCTGCCTCCTGCCAGCAGCTGCAGCAAAGGACCTTAGCTGTTTGGAAACAGCGGTCTCTATTCCGAGCTCCAACATGCCCCCTTGAGCTGTTTGGAAGCAGTGGTCTCTCTCCTGAGCTCCCACATGCCCCCTGCTGAGTCAGACCTACAGCTCTGCAATCAGCAATGCTCATGCTCTTTCCTGATTGGTGAGCTCTGGCTATGACTCAGTATGGGACATGCTGGATCTCTGCAGAGAGACCACTGCTTCCTGACAAAGAGCAAGAGCCCTTCCCAACCTTTGGCAATATTTGGTATTTTCCGGCCACTGACCTGAGTTTTCTTCTTGATCAGCTTGTACTCGCTCACCATGGCGCTCTGTACCGCCTCGTCCACGCTGGGGTCGCCGATGCGGTTATACAGCGAGGAAGCCTCCTCCAGCAGCCGGTCCAGCAGTTTGGAATGGTTGATGACGTCTCTCAGGAGGACCTGGGCCTGTTCGAACTGCCAACACTTCTCCTTCCGGCCCAGCTGGAGCTCCATATCCGGCTCCAGCATCAGCGTCATGTCGTGGACCCAGGCGGCGAACTCGTCCCGCGCTCGGAGATACTCGTTCCAGTGCAGCCACACCCACTCAATACGGCTGTAAAACGCAGGAGAAACAGGCGAAACCGTGACAGCTCTCTACAGCGCAAGATCACATACCGGTCACACCGCAAGATCACATACCGGTCACACCGCAAGATCACATACCGGTCACACCGCAAGATCACATACCGGTCACACCGCAAGATCACATACCGGTCACACCGCAAGATCACATACCGGTCACACCGCAAGATCAATCGCAAGCAAGATCTGCAGCTTTCTGGTAGACGTGTGCAACTTTCCAAATTCGTTTTTTAACAGATTTGTTTTTTAACGAATTTTGGCAAATTCATTAATTCACTAATTCAGGAACATCCAAATTAACCAAAACCCCTTGAACAAAATTTTTCTGAAAATTCATAAATTCAAAAATTCATAAATTCGAAAATTCGAAATTCGACAATCCAAAAACCTGAAAATCTGAAATAATAACTTACTATTAAATTATAGGTATTGGAATTTCCATTTCAAATTTGGATGTTAGTGAATGTAACGAATACGAATTTATCCGAAGTTACGAAGTATCCAAAATAAGGAATGCTGCATTTAAATGAATGGAATGGAACTAATAATAAATAACAATAATAATAATAAAAACGTTTTATTATTATTACCGTATATACTCGAGTATAAGCCGAGTTTTTCAGCACATTTTTTTGTGCTGAAAATGCCCCCCTCGGCTTATACTCGAGTCACCTTTTTGCGCCTGATCTCGCGGACTTTGGTGACCTGGTACCGGCCAGTCGTAGGTCCCCTGGACCCCAAACATGGCACACATGTAGCCCCACTCTTCCTCTACAAGTGTGCAAAGTTTTTTGACCGGGGGACCTACAGCCGGGGAGCACCGATTTTTCAGACCCGGGAACCCCTTCCATAGACTCCCATGTTAAACGGTAATTTCTCTGGTGAATTGGGGAGCCAGTATCGGCCGGTCGTAGGTCCTCTGGACCTGGAGCTTGGCACACATGTAGCCCCATTTCTCCTTTACAAGTGTGCAAAGTTTGTTGTCTGGGGGACCTACGGCCGGGGAGCACCGATTTTTCAAAGCTGGGAACCCCTGCCATAGACTCCCATGTTAAACGTCAGTCTAGTCATGGACACAGTGAGGCATGGGCACAGTGAGGCACGGACACAGTGAGGCATGCAGATGGACACCCTAGGCTTATACTGGAGTCAATATGTTTTCCCAGTCTTTTGTGGTAAAATTAGGTGCCTCGGCTTATATTCGGTCGCCTTTTACTCGAGTATATACGGTAATTCGTTTCGTTCCATTGGTTTAGATGCGGCATTCCTAATTTCGGATTCGTATTCATTACGTTCACTAACAGCCAAATTTGAAAGGAATATTCCACTACCTATAATTTAATAGTTAGTTATTATTAGTTCGTTAGTTATTATTTAGAATTTTTTAGATTTCGTGCTTTTGAATTTTTGGATTTTCTTTCTTATTTTCGAATTTACAAATTTTTAAATTTTTGAATTTATGAAATTACAAATTTCCGAATTTACAAATTTTCTAAGTTACGATTTACGAATTTGAGTTTTCAAATTTACGAATTTTCAAACTTACGAATTTTTTGAATTTAAGAATTTTCTAATTTACAAATTTTTGAATATACAAATTTTCTAATTTACTAATTGTGATCGTAACGAATGACCCGAAAAACGAAAAAAAATAAAATAAAATGAAAACAAACTAATTTTTCGGCAGTGCACAATTTTTGAATTTATGAAATTACAAATTTCCAAATTTACAAATCTTCTAAGTTATGATTTACGAATTTTCGAGTTTTCTAATTTTCTGATTTTCAAATTTACGAATTTTTGAATTTTCAAATTTACTAATTTTCAAACTTACGAATTTTTGAATTTAAGGATACTCTCATTTACGAATTTTTGAATATACAAATTTTCTAATTTGCTAATTGTAATCATAACGAATGACCCGAAAAACAACAAAAAAACACAAATAAAATGAAATCAAACAAATTTTTCGGCAGTGCACATGTCTACTTTCTGGAGCAGGTGAGATCAGATTACACACACAGCTGTGAGGGTTTAGATGGGAGAAAACTCCATGTCTTCTAACAGAAATCAGACCATGTGGCTTATGGCGGCCATACATGCTTTGATAAATGATCAATTTCTTTTCTGCTCGATCTCTCTTGATAGGATTATTCAATATACATAATCCACAATCTATGTAATTGACTTCACACACAGGTAGGTGGCGCTATATTAAAGTCAAATCTTTAATCACTTTACAATATTTTTTTTTTTTTATTTATTCATACTTTTATTACATTTTTTTTTTTTTTTTTTTTTTTTACATACAGTGACCAGAGCAATACAGTGTCAACATAGTAACACTCTACTACTCTGGGGAGGTGATCAGGATTTTTCCCAACATTTTGAGATGGGAATGAGGGACACCTACTAACAAACATATGTAGGCATAGGACACGCCCCCTGCCACACCCCCTTAACCACTTCGCGCCCAAGGACGTCCATGGACGTCCTGGACTTTGAGCCGTGATATCTGAATGATGGGTGCAGCTACAGGCATCATTCAGATATCGTTCTTTTAGAGCCGGCGATTCTGTGCACCGTAAGAACAATCATAGCGGCTGTTCCGCCGCTTGATCGTTCTTACAGGCGGCGAGAGGGGACGTCCCCCCCCCCCCTCCCGCCGCCCTCCGGCGCTTCTACCGACTCACCTGAGCGATCGGTGAGTCGGTGACAGGATCCACCAGCCCCGGCTTCTTACCATAGAGATTTCCGGAGGACCAGATGGTCGCCGAAGTCTCTATGATCGTTCGGAGGCCGGGCGCGATGTTATGACGTCACGACCCGGCCTCTGCATTAAAAAAAAACGGCGCCGCTTCGGCTAGGAAGCGGTGATCGTTTTCTTTTTTAATTTCAGGCTTCCCAGCCTAGAGGTGAGAAGTGGGGTCTTATTGATCTCACAGCAAAGAGGACCTGTCATGCTTATTCCTATTACAAGGGATGTTTACATTCCTTGTAATAGGAATAAAAGTGATCTTTTTTTATTTTATTTTTTTAAGTGTCAAAGTAAAAAGTTTAAAGTAAAATTAACAATAAAAAAATGTAAAGTGCTCTCGCAGTGCTCGCGCAGGGGGTCCCCGGTAGCTCGCACGCAGAAGCGAACGCATACGTAAGTCCCGCCCACATATGAAAACGGTGTTCAGAACACACATGTGAGGTACCGCAACGAACGTTAGAGCGAGAGCAATAATTCTAGCCCTAGACCTCCTCTGTAACTCAAAACATGTGACCAGTAAAAAAAAATTGAAAGCGTCGCCCATGAGGATGTTTAAGTACCGAAGTTTGGCGCCATTCCACGAGCGTGTGCAATTTTGAAGGGTGACATGTTAGGTATCTATTTACTCGGCGTAACTTCATCTTTCACATTATGCAAAAAAATTGGGCTAACTTTAATGTTTTAATATTTTTTAATTCATGAAACCGTTTTTTTTTCTCCAAAAAATGCGTTTGAAAAATTATTGCGCAAATACCGTGCGAGATAAAAAGTTGCAATGACCGCCATTGTATTCTCTAGGGTCTTTGCTAAAAAAAACATATGTAGTGTTTGGGGGTTCCATGTAATTTTCTAGCAAAAAAATGAGGATTTTTACATGTGGGAGCGAAGTGTCAGAATTGGCCCGGATGGGAAGTGGTTAAAGGAGAATTAGCCCCAAAAAAGTTAATCAAATCAACAAGGGCTTTTATTTTTTACCACTTCTATTTCTTTTAAAATTTACAAATGTAGCAATTTAGAAATGGGATGAAAGGTTTAGAGACCAAGAGACCAAGATAAACGTATTTGGTGTCAGATGGTGTCAGGCGTGTGTGGCGGCAACCAGGTGAGGAGGACAAAGACAAGTGTGTCTTCCCTACAGTCAGGCATGGTGGTGGGAGTGTCATGGTCTGGGGCTGCATGAGTGCTGCCGGCACTGGGGAGCTACAGATCATTGAGGGGACCATGAATGCCAACATGTACTGTGATATACTGAAGCAGAGCATGATCCCCTCCCTTCAGAGACTGGACCGCAGGGTAGTATTCCAACATGATAACCACCCCAAACACACCTCCAAGACCACCACTGCCTTGCTAAAGAAGCTGAGGGTAAAGGTGATGGACTGGCCAAGCATGTCTCCAGACCTAAACCCTATTGAGCATCTGTGGGACATCCTCAAATGGAAGGTGGAGGAGCACAAGGTCTCCAACATCCACCAATTCTGTGATGTCATCATGGAGGAGGGGGAAGAGGACTCAAGTGCCAACCTGTGAAGCTCTGGTGACCTCCATGCCCAAGAGGGATAAGGCAGGGCTGGAAAATAATGGCGGCCACACAAAATATTTATACTTTGGGCCCAATTTGGACATTTTCACTTAGGGCTGTACTCACTTTTGTGAGATACTGTACACATATGGGGTATCGCTGCGATCGTCGGGAGCAAGAGAATTTATTTTGGGTTGTTCTTTGGTGGAAGGTTATGATAGTAACAGGAAATAGATTAGAAAACAAAATTTGTTTTTTAATTCCCGATCATACTCGTTTCCTATTGGTCCCCTGTAATGTTGCTCCTCCTATTTCGGCCTCACCTGTGACAGTGCATCATGTAGGTGGTGGTTTCCTCAAACATGGACTTTAACTTCCCCAGTTTCACGTGAATCTCATGCTTTTCATCATCGCTGCTGTCATCCAGGAGAGCCTCTGCTTTGGTCAGCACCAGATCCAGGAGGAGCTTCCCGTCCGGCTCCACGGCACAGATTTTCTGCAGAAAACATCCAATCAAAGTCAAGTTATTTAAAAAAATAATAATTCTGGAGTTCCCACCGCCATGATTATTATTACTATTATTTATTTGTTTATTCTGTCGTATCTTCATTTAAATGTTATAAGTATTTCGATTTTTATGTACCGTATATACTCGAGTATAAGCCGAGTTTTTCAGCACATTTTTTTGTGCTGAAAATGCCCCCCTCGGCTTATACTCGAGTCACCTTTTTGCGCCTGATCTCCCGGACTTTGGGGACCCGGTACCAGCCGGCCGTAGGTCCCCTGTACCCCAAGGTAGGCACACATGTAGCCCCCACTCTTCTTCTACAAGTGTGCAAAGTTTGTTGTCCGGGGGACCTACGGCCGGGGAGCACCGATTTTTCAAAGCCGGGCACCCCTTCCATAGACTCCCATGTTAAACTGTAATTTCTCCAGTGATTTTGGGGACGTGGTACAGGCCAGTCGTAGGTCCCCTGGACCCGGAACTTGGCACACGTGTAGCCCCATTTCTCCTCTACAAGTGTGCAAAGTTTGTTGTCTGGGGGACCTACGGCCGGGGAGCACCGATTTTTCAAACCCGGGCACCCCTTCCATAGACTCCCATGTTAAAAGTAAGTCTAGTCATGGGCACAGTGAGGCAAAGTGAGGCATGGGCACAGTGAGGCATGGGCACAGTGAGGCATGGGCACAGTGAGGCATGGCCTTGGACACAGTGAGGCATGGACACAGTGAGGCATGGGCACAGTGAGGCATGGACATGGACACAGTGAGGCATGGACACAGTGAGGCATGGACACAGTGAGGCAAAGTGAGGCACAGTGAGGCATGGACACAGTGAGGCATGGGCACAGTGAGGTATGGACACAGTGAGGCATGGGCTTGGACACAGTGAGGCATGGGCACAGTGAGGCATGGGTTTGGACACAGTGAGGCATGGACACAGTGAGGCAAAGTGAGGCACAGTGAGGCATGGACACAGTGAGGCATGGGCACAGTGAGGCAAAGTGAGGCACAGTGAGGCATGCAGATGGACACCCTAGGCTTATACTCGAGTCAAAACGTTTTCCCATTTTTTTGTGGTAAAATTAGGTGCCTCGGCGTTATATTCGAGTAGGCTTATACTCGAGTATATACGGGTAAGTTTTAAAAAGTTATTAGCATGTTGGTGGGTGTGGGCGGCGTGGGGGGGGGGGCAAATTTAAATTATTAGCAAATGAAAAATCAGATATTAAACAGATCATTATTATTATTATTTTTATTAATAGCATTAAACAGATATTAGACATAAAATACAATGTAATCCAAACTACAGAGATGTTTTGGAGTGGGGAAGGATCAGGTTATAGATGTTGGCTATCCTCCATTTTTCCGGAGACACAAAATCCACTCCATCCAGGACCTGGGAAATGTTCTGGCCGGAGTTCAACTCTCAACATTCCACATAACAGGATCTATTCACAAAGATACGGCGGGGGTGGTGCAATTTACCCAACGCAGTCCCAACAGAAGGCCCGGGCAATGGTCCTATATGGCTTCAGTTCAGCACAAAGGTGCGCTAAAAAAATAAGTAGATCTTCTGCTCTGTAACACACAGAAATGTGCTGCAATGCATTGTCTCCAAACTGCGGCCCAGGGGCCGGATGCGGCACTTTGCATGCCTTTCACCGGCCCTTGGGGTACTACTCCTCTCACTGACACTGATAGGGTATTATTTCTCTCACACCAATGATGGGGAACTTTTTTTCCCACTGACACCAATTATGGGGCACTATTCCTTCCACTTATACCAATGATGGGGCACTATTCCTCCCACTGACACCAATGATGGGGCACTATTCCTTCCACTGATACCAAAGACGGGAGACTATTCCGCCCACTGACACCAATGATGGGACACTATTCCTCCCACTGATACCAATGATGGGGCACTATTCCTCCCACTGATACCAATGATGGAACACTATCCCTCCCACTGACACCAATGATGGAACACTATTCCTCCCACTGACACCAATGATGGGGCACTATTCCTCCCACTGACACCAATGATGGGGCACTATTCCTCCCACTGATACCAATGATGGGTCCACTATTCCTCCCACTGACACCAATGATGGGTCCACTATTCCTCCCACTGACACCAATGATGGGGCACTATTCCTCCCACTGATACCAATGATGGGGCACTATTGATCTTTTATTGAAAAGAATCAAGCAACCAATTTTATACAAAAGTAAAAAACAAAACCATAGTACAAAACTTCAACAGAAAACAAAGGAATACACATCCATGTTCAGAATATATACAATATATACATAATCCACTACCAAAACATCCCTAGAAAACTATCTACATAAAGCAGCAGAGAGGGCCTAAGAGGCACAACCCATCACCTATGTACGCAGCCATTTATCAAAAATACTGATAATCTAGGGTGATAAGAGACAGACAGCCACACCCGGGAAAGAGACTCCTGGCAGTCAGGGAGGCTTGAAACCCCTCCACGCCTTCAACCAAGCCCCCTGACCCCGCTTGTCTCTCTCAAGCTCCCGAATCTTCCCCACCTCATGCAAAATGTCACACACCACCACCTCAACAGGAAGGAGTTTTTGCCGAATGCTGACCTGACACCGTGCATTCCAGGTGAAATAACGGACTACTAGGCTAACTAAAAAAAAGTGTATCCAAACAAAAAACTCCACCGGTATTGAATGCTCCGTACACCCACTCAGCATAACCCAGCCTGGAGAGGAAAGGGACACCGAGGGCCCGCCCCACCTGTTTATACACCTCTATGTTAAAAGGGCAATGAAGCAGAAAATGGTCCATAGTCTCCTCCTCATCTGCACACTCCTCCCGAGGACAGCTACGATCCATCCCACTGCGGAATTTCAAATTGCCCCGAACATAGAGCTTCCCATGGAAGCACAACCAGGCCAGATCCCTAAAGTTAGGGGGTACACTATCCAAATTAATCAGTCTTAACCCCGCCCTCAAAACTGGGCCCGGGCAATCCCTTAAGGCCAGTGGGTCATGAAAGACTTCGCTCAAGACTCGACTCATAAGGACTTTCCTTGGAACCGATCTGAGATCTTCAGCCGACAATCGCCACTGCCGCAGTAACTTCAGGCACGGAGCGACATAGGCTGGTAGCTGACCACGATGACCCCTGCGATTCTTTACTTGGCCACCTTCTTCCCAAAGTCGTAGAAAAGGCCTAAACCAAGATCTAAATATGCCTACCCATCCAGGAGGTTCCACTGCAAGCATATTACCAATGTTAAACTTTAGAAATAGCAGTGAAAAGAAAATAACTGGGTTGACCATACCTAAGCCACCCTCCCTCCTGGATAGGTAGGTGACATTCCTCTTGATGGGGTTCAGTCTGTTCCCCCACAGCATCTGGAAGAACACACTACTGACCCTAGCATAGAGAGACACTGGCAAGATGCAGACAAAGCTGACATACAAGAAGATCGGAATCAGGTAAGTCTTAATCAGATCAACCCTTTCCCTCATAGATAACTTCCATCTCTTCCAGCTGACCACCTTAGTATTGGCAATTTCCAGTCTGCCTTCCCAGTTTTTGAGGCCATAATCGCCGGGTCCAAATTCAATGCCTAGTATCTTAATTCTTTCCTGGGGCACTGGAAAGGTGTCCGGGAGATCAAAACCCTCACCATCCTTTCCCATCCAGAAAACTTCAGTCTTTTCCTGATTGATCTTGGAGCCTGATGCTTCAGAATACCGTGATGTCAGAGAGACCACCTCCTCCGCTTCATCCGTCCCAGTGACAATCACCGACACATCATCCGCATAGGCAACAACCCTCAATGGCGGCTCACCCGGGAGCCCCACTGGTACCCCACACAACATGCCGCTCTCTAGCCTCCTGACGAAGGGGTCGATTGCAAACACATAGAGCAGGGGACTCAGGGGACAACCCTGGCGCACCCCGGAGCCAAGCCCAAAGGACTGTCCAACCCAACCATTAACAAGAGGGAAGCTTTCTGCCCCCTTATACAAGACTTTCAGCCAATCGACAAAACCACCCGGCAGACCGTACTTACTAAGGAGCAACCACAGGTACTCATGGTTAACACGATCAAAAGCCTTTGCCTGATCCAATGTCAGCAAATACTTTCCCCAGCCTGCAGCCCTGCACCGCTCTAAGGCCTCCCGGACAGCTAAAACCGCTGTGAAGGTGCTCCTACCCTGGACCGAACAGTGCTGATGGCGAGAAAGCAAAGACTCTGCCACTGACGATAGGCGCCAGAAAAATATCTTTGCCAGTATCTTTCTATCGACATTAAGAAGGCTGATGGGGCGCCAATTCTCAATCATCGAAGGATCTTTACCCTTTGAAAGAAGAATCACAGCCGAGTGCCTCATGGAAGGGGAAAGCACCCCCTCAGCAAGGCAACTGTTAAAAACCTCTACCAAATGCGGGGCCAGAATAGACTTAAAGGCTTTGTAAAACTCAGCCGTCAAGCCATCCGGTCCAGGCGACTTTTTGATGGCAAGCTGTTCAATTGCCCTCATCACCTCTTCGACTGTGATCTCCTCTGTCAAATTCATCAATGGAACATCTCCACCATTTAGACCTGGAGTAGAGTCCAAAAAGCTTTCCATCTTGTCACGATCAAGCTCTTTCCTCCCAAGAAGGTCGGCATAAAAGGACCTCACGACCTCCAGAATCCCTGACCTGGACTTTGTCAAGGAACCTGTACTGTCCTTAAGGCCAACGACCGTTTTAACAGCTACACCTTGTTTGCAGTTCTGGTAAGGGTCAGGCGAGTGGTACTTCCCATAGTCCCTCTCCAGAACCAAAGAGGCATGCCGGTCATATTGACACTTCCTGAGAAGGAGTTTCACTTCGGAGATTGCCCCAGGATCTCCTCCTCTCGAGACAAGAATATCCAGCTTCCTCCGTAAACGTTGGTAGGTCATGTATTTATTAAACTGATTTCTATTGGCTAGGCCCCTGAAGAATCCAGCGATCCTCTTTTTGGTCAGCTCCCACCACTCAGCCTTGCTGCTACAAAAGTCCAGGATGGTCACCTGTGCCTGAAAGAATTCCTCAAAGGATTGTCTAATATGTTCTTCCTTGAGTAGTGTCGAATTTAATCTCCAGATGCCCTTGCCCCTCTGAGGGGCGTCTGAAGCATTCAGTACCACAGATAGCATACAGTGATCAGAGAACTCTACTGCCTGCACCACTGGGGGCGAGAAAGCAGAGGCCTCCTTCAAAAAAAACCTATCTATCCTACTCTGACTATTACCACGATGAAAAGTGAACCCGGTGTCATCTGGGAGGTGCTTAATGTGCACATCCACAAGACCAGCATCCCTAACCATACTATTTAAAAAAACGCTATCATATCCCAGCCTGTCCTTGAAGTCCTTCCTGTCCTTGGGCCTAGTTACTGTATTAAAGTCACCTCCAAAGACCACTTGCCGGGATGTAAAAAGAAATGGCTTGATCCTTGTAAAAAGGCATTTCCTGTCCCACTTTGTGTGCGGCCCATAAACATTGATTAGGCGCAGGTCCTGCCCTCCCACAAGGACGTCTAAGACCATACATCTCCCAATCTCCACCTCAATAACCCGCCGGACAGTTACCATGCCGGTTTTAAACAACACCGCCACACCGCCGTAAGGCTCGGCCGCAAGAGACCAGTAAGATGGACCATACCTCCACTCTCTCTTGGCCATATGAATATCTGCCAAGGAGGTGAGCCTAGTCTCTTGCAAAAATAAAATTTCAGCATCTAATTGGCTGAACAAAAAGAAGGCCATAGAACGAGCTCTTACTGACTTAATGCTGGCGACATTAATTGTCACCACTTTTAACGGAGGGGGAACCGCCATTTGGGTTATTGGGTGGATTGCTTCTTAGCTCCCCTCTGCTGCTCATCACCAGAAGCCTCTCTCTTTCTAGAGGCCGCCTCAAAGTCCATTTCAGAATCGGAACTTCTTTCAGAAGAAGCTCCAGATGAAGAAATATCCCACTTGGAGGACCTATGACGGCTGGAGACAGAAACCGGAGCTTCTCGTCCCCGTTCCGTCCTCACCGCCTGCCTCTTCCGCCTCCCAACCTTCCTTCTCTCCTCCAGGTACCGCAGGTCAGCCTCAGAGATGCCCTCATCTCTTACTTTTTTCTTTAAAGTTTTTCCACAAGACTTCTTTACAGAGGAAGGGGCGCCCATTTTAGTACACGCTGGTGGGGGGGGTGATCCCTTTAAGTCAGACTCGGGAGGGGTAGACTCCTGGGGGGTAACAGACTCGGGGGGCACAGACTTGGAAGGTTCCGACACAAGAGGAGAGGGTACAGTAGGCTGGGGGGACACAGAGACAGAAACAGAAGGAGTACTTACAGACACAGGAGGGGTGGCCACAGGAACTGGAGAGGGATCCTGAGCAGGACCAGGGGAGGGGGTCACCGCAGAGGAGGATGGTACACCAGGGGTCTCACCCTCCATCCTGTCCAGCCTTGACATGTCCTCTACTACCTCCTTCTCCATATTGTGCCAGGCTTCAGGACATCTGCTGTAGGGGTGGCCAAGGCGCAGGCACAGGTTGCACCTGATCATCTTAGTACAGTCCTTAGCCATATGACCCTGACCCCGACACACTGAACACATCAAGGCTGAACAGGAGGAGCTCAAGTGCCCCTTTTCTCCACAGCGGTGACACAGCTTCGGCTGACCAGGGTAGAAAACAGTCATCCTATCCCTCCCTATGAAAGCTGAGGAGGGCAGGTGACGGACAACATTCCCATCCCTGGCCAACCTGACTGTTACCGACCATCCCCCAGTCCAGATGTTACGCTCATCATGGATTTTATTAGGTTTGGTCAAAACTTCCCCATAGTTCCTTAACCAGACCTCTAGATCCCGAGCAGGAACACTCTCATTGGTCAGGATAATGGTTATTTTTTTTACTGTTGACCTCTGAGAAACCGCAACTGGGACCAGACCTTCCCATTCAGGTCTTGACCTGCACCGAGCCTCATATCGCTCCCAGAACAGGTCAAGACCCTCTGGCCTGGTGAAGCTAACTGTATAGTCCCTTGTCCCAGCTACGTGTATAAAGGCATACAGGTCATTTGCACCAAAACCCATCTCCAATATCAAGTCCACCACTGCACGCCGTGCTGGAGGGATGGCACCACCTTCCCATTTCAGGATAACTACATTACGTCTTGGACCCCCAGCAGAAGCCAGAGACCCAAGACCAGATCTTGGGGTGCTCAAGGTGGCAGCTTGCAGTGGAAAACCCCGCTTGGGAGCGGGACTACCAGGAGCAGAGTGTGCCACCTGTGCAAAAGTAGGTTTATCAGGGCCAAGGGCTGACACTGAAGCCACATCACTCTGTATATTATTATTATCAACTGTATGAACTGAAATGGCAGGATCTGTAGCAGGATTGTTCATCACACTGGTACTGGGGTGATTGTTATCAGTCACAGAACTATTCAAATTCCCATCAGGAATAGTCACAGTGGCTGCAATACCAGCTGTCTCCTGATGCTGCACTGTAGAGTCCTCAGCAGCAGTGGGGCAAACAGCTTTGGACTCAGCCAAAGAAGGGTTAATGGGCTGTGCTGACACTTGCAGTCCATCCACAGAAATGACATTTTTTAAATGTAACTCTTGCTGCATTGCAGCCTCAGCAGGCACAACATTGCTGCATACAGGACTAGCAGCCTGATTGTCATTAGGCACATTGTCAGTCACAGTGTTAAAAGGAACAAAAACAGTCTTATCCACAACATGGGACTTAGCAGGCTTCACTTTATCAGGTACATCATCAGTAATGTCTTCCTCATTAAACACCATCTGATCTCCCCGCATAGGAGACTCCATTATCTGGATGGCCCTCAGCATACCTCCTGAATCTTGGGAAGGCCTGGGGCTGCTTACCTCTCCCTGGGGGGGCAGGGGGTCAGAACTGGGGGTCTCCTCCTCCTCCACTTCCATCTTTGTCACCCTTCCAAACCTTTTGTCGTTACAAAATTTTTCTTTAAAGGGCCCATCTCTGCCTTCCATCATGGCCACGATGGTCTCCTGATGATCCACACGGACCTTGGCCAGCTGGATTTCCGGATCCATGGATCCCCGTTTCTGGCTGTGTAAGCCCTCACGTTGCCTTCGCAGGCGCTTCAACTCCGCTCTCAACTTGTAGAGCTTGTCCCTCTCCCTGTTCAGGACCTTAATCCCGGCCACCACTCGCTCCCGAATGGCCTCCGAGCCTTCATCCTCACCAGGGGCAGAGAGATCAGCTTGTGCAGAGGCAGGCAGTTCACCTGATGGCCCAGGAGATGGCTGGGAGCCTCCAGCAGGAGAAGCCCCGCTGCCCTCCATGGCCTCCCCAGAAAGGGGGCCAGGGAGCTGGGATAGATTTCACCACCACTCCCTTCTCACAGAGCAGCTTCAGAGGCACCTTCCTCCTGACACACCTGTGCTCCAATGATGGGCGGGGCACTATTCCTCCCACTGACACCAATTATGGGGCATCCTTCCTCCCACTGATACCAATGATGGGGCACTATTCCTCCCACTGACACCAATGATGGGGCACTATTCCTTCCACTAACACCAATGATGGGGCACTATTCCTTCCACTGACACCAATGATGGGACACTATTCCTCCCACTGATACCAATGATGGGGCACTATTCCTCCCACTGACACCAATTATGGGGCATCCTTCCTCCCACTGATACCAATGATGGGGCACTATTCCTCCCACTGACACCAATGATGGGGCACTATTCCTTCCACTAACACCAATGATGGGGCACTATTCCTTCCACTGACACCAATGATGGGGCACTATTCCTCCCACTGATACCAATGATGGGGCACTATTCCTTCCACTAACACCAATGATGGGGCACTATTCCTTCCACTGACACCAATGATGGGGCACTATTCCTCCCACTGATACCAATGATGGGGCACTATTCCTCCCACTGACACCAATGATGGGGCACTATTCCTTCCACTAACACCAATGATGGGGCACTATTCCTTCCACTGACACCAATGATGGGGCACTATTCCTCCCACTGACACCAATGATGGGGCACTATTCCTCCCACTGACACCAATGGTGGGGCACTATTTTTCACACTGACAATATGTTGGTATGAATGAAGGAATAGCACCAAAATAATAACTGATTTCCTTACATCTACACAAAAATGACCTATACTGGAAAACAAGCACAGTGTGATATATATATATGAGAAGGATGAGGTTGGGTTGGGCGTGGAAGTTATCTGTCAATGATGGGCCAATGAGCTGTGGGCAGGAGATTCTCCTCGCTATAGCTGCACATATACAATAGGACGGGGATGATTGTGACACCATTGATGTCATACAACCACATGGCCATACAAGGTGCCCCCTGCAGGCTGGGTGTGGTATACCATGCAGACAGAGGAGGATAAGTGAACAGTCTTTGCCCTCCAGGGATGAATACAATTCCTTAGAATATCCTCTAGAATTGCCTCTTCTCTGACCACTGATGTTATATAAGTTTGCACTTTGAACATGAAGCTGCAAGTCGAACCTGGAGAATTCAGCGAGCGAGGAATGGGAGGAATGCTGCACTCCATACTTCCAGGAATCACCTTTTTTTACTACCCTCACTAGAGGAAAAGAAGATAGAAAATGATTGATAAAAATAAAGATGTAACGTGTGGAGACGCCAGTGAGACCGACACAGCAATGTAGAGAGGTCCATGGCTCCCGGCACATCGCCCCCTATTGGCTGAGCATAATATTGACCCTAAGAGCGAACTTCTCGTGGGCAGACAGCTTCTGTATGAGAGCCAAACTCTCATACAGAACATGATTGTATCTTTAGTACTATCATTCACAAACACCTTAGAGATGACAAGATAACTGTCAATGTACGACTCTGACGTGAAGGAGAGCTTCTAATGTGATGGAAGGACCTCTGATGTGATGGGGGGACCTCTAATGTGATGGAAGGACCTCTAATGTGATGGAAGGACCTCTAATGTGATGGAGGACCTCTGGTGTGATGGAGGACCTCTGATGTGATGGGGGACCTCTGATGTGATGGGAGGATCTCTGATGTGATGGGGGGACCTCTGATGTGATGGAGGACCTCTGATGTGATGGTGTGACCTCTCACGTGATGAGAGGGGGGCCTCTGATCTGATGAAGGACCTCTGATGTGATGGGAGGATCTCTGATGTGATGGGGGGGGGGGCTCTGATGTGATGATGGGACCTCTAATGTGATGGGAGGACATCTGATGTGATGGGGGACCGCTGATATGTTGGGGGAACTCTGATGTGATGGGAGGATCTCTGATGTGATGGGGGGACCTCTGATGTGATGGAGGACCTCTGATGTGATGGTGTGACCTCTCACGTGATGAGAGGGGGGCCTCTGGTGTGATGGGAGGATCTCTGATGTTATGGGGGGGGGCTCTGATGTGATGAGGGGACCTCTAATGTGATGGGAGGACATCTGATGTGATGGGAGGACCTCTGATGTGATGAGGGACCTCTGATGTGATGGGAGGACATCTGATGTGATGGGAGGATCTCTGATGTGATGGGGGGGGGGGCTCTGATGTGATGAGGGGACCTCTAATGTGATGGGAGGACATCTGATGTGATGGGAGGACCTCTGATGTGATGAGGGACCTCTGATGTGATGGGAGGACCTCTGATGTGATGGGAGGATCTCTGATGTGATGGGGGGGGGGGGCTCTGATGTAATGAGGGGACCTCTAATGTGATGGGAGGACATCTGATGTGATGGGAGGACCTCTGATGTGATGAGGGACCTCTGATGTGATGGGGGACCTCTGATCTGATGCAGGGGCTCTGATGTGATGGGGGGGTGGGGCTCTGATGTGATGGGGGGACCTCTGATGTGATGGGGGGGGCTCTGATGTGATGGGGGGACCTCTAATGTGATTGGGAGATCTCTGATGTGATGGAGAACTTCTGATGTGATGGGGAACCTCTGATCTGATGAAGGATCTCTGATGTTATGGGGGCCTCTGAAGTGATGGGGGGACCTTATATGTGATGGGGACCTCTGATGTGACGGGAAGGGAGGGCTCTGGTGTGATGGGGAGACCTCATATGTTATGTGGGACCTCTGATGTGATGGTTGGACCGCTACCTCTGATGTGATTGGAGGACCTCTGGTGTGATGGAGGACCTCTGATGTGATGGGACCTCCGATGTGATGGGGGCCTCCGATGTGATGGGAGGACCTCTACCTCTGATGTGATGGGGAGGACCTCTGATGTGATGGGAGGATCTCTGATCTGATTCAGGGCCTCTGATGTGATGGGGGACCTCTGATGTGATGGGGGGGCTCTGATGTGATGGAGGACCTCTGATCTGATGAAGGGCCTCTGATCTGATGGGGGGCCTCTAATGGGATAAGGGGAACTTTAATGTGATTGGGAGATCTCTGATGTGATGGGGAACCTCTGATCTGACGAAGGACCTCTGAAGTGATGGGGGGACCTCATATGTGATGGGGACCTCTGATGTAATGGGGAACTCTGATGTGATGGGGAGGGAGGGCTCTGGTGTGATGGGGGACCTCTGATGTGATGGTTGGACCACTACCTCTGATGTGATTGGAGGACCTCTGGTGTGATGGGGAACCTCTGATGTGTTCGGGGCCTCCGATGTGATGGGGGCCTCCGATGTGATGGGAGGACCTTTGATGTGATGGAGGACCTTTTTATGTGATGGAGGACCTCTGATGTGATGGGAGGACCTCTGATGTAATGGAGAACCTCTGATGTGATGGGGGACCTCTGATGTGATGGGGGACACGTGATGGGGGGACTTCTGATGTGATGGTTGGACCTCTGATGTGATGGTTGGACCTCTGATGTGATGGTTGGACCTCTCATGTGATGAAGGGACCTCTGATGTGATGGGGGACCTCTGATGTGATGGGGGACCTCTGATGTGATGGGGGACACGTGATGGGAGGACTTCTGATGTGACGGGGGACCTCTGGTGTGATGGGGGACACGTGATGCAGGGACTTCTGATGTGATGGTTGGACCTCTCATGTGATGAAGGGACCTCTGATGTGATGGGGGACACGTGATGGGAGGACTTCTGATGTGACGGGGGGACCTCTGGTGTGATGGGGGACACGTGATGCAGGGACTTCTGATGTGATGGTTGGACCTCTGATGTGATGGAGGGACCTCTGATGTGATGGAGGGACCTCTGATGTGATGGAGGGACCTCTGATGTGATGGAGGGACCTCTGATGTGATGGTTGGACCTCTGATGTGATGGAGGGACCTCTGATGTGATGGAGGGACCTCTGATGTGATGGTTGGACCTCTGATGTGATGCAGGGACCTCTGATGTGATGGAGGGACCTCTGATGTGATGCAGGGACCTCTGATGTGATGGAGGGACCTCTGATGTGATGGTTGGACCTCTCATGTGATGAGGGGACCTCTGATGTGATGGTTGGACTTCTGATGTGATGGTTGGACCTCTGATGTGATGGTTGGACCTCTCATGTGATGAAGGGACCTCTGATGTGATGGTTGGACTTCTGATGTGATGGTTGGACCTCTGATGTGATGGTTGGACATCTCATGTGATGAAGGGACCTCTGATGTGATGGTTGGACTTCTGATGTGATGGTTGGACCTCTCATGTGATGAAGGGACCTCTGATGTGATGGGAGGACTTCTGATGTGATGGGGGATCTCTGATGTTACGGGGGGACCTCTGATGTGACGGGGGGACACGTGATGGGAGGACTTCTGATGTGACGGGGGGACCTCTGGTGTAATGGGGAGGGAGGGCTCTGATGTGAAGGGGACCTCTGATGTGATGAAGGGGACCTCTGATGTGATGGGGGGGGCTTTGATTTGATGTGGGGAGCGCTGTCCTGTTCACGACTACATAAATGGCCTGTCCCTGACATTGCCGGCAGTTGTGGCTACATAATGACTGCAGCGCCACAATCTGCCTTGCTGTAAAACTTCGCCCAGAACTGACAAACTGACGTCATCCATTGAAGGAGAAGATACTGAGATAAAATATCCCGGCACTGTCTTTATCCTCAGAAGCCCTGAATGGAACTTTGTTTGGTTCCCCTGCCAACCACAGCCATAAAATAAAGACGTCAGACAGCCAATAAATATTCATAAGCATGGAGACACGTCAATGACACGGAAGATGAACACGGACCGGCTATTCACAGCACAATATTCCTGAATGAATTCTAAAGCAGAACTCCAACCAATAACAGCAAAATAAAATGAAGAGCCTATTAAAAGATAATAAAAAAAAAAAAAGCCAGCTTTTGCTGCAATGTTTAGCTTCCATCAGGAGCTTTTCACTGCAATACTTTTTTCTGCCAATAGATGTCATCAGTCTGATGACCAGAATCATTTAACCCAATTCTTCTGAGCCCAGGTCATTCTGGAACCGCCCCCAGACCCAGGAAATGAGTACAAGGCCCCCTCCCCACCCCCCACGAGATGAAAAAAAAAGACTAACAGGTCGTTTAACTCTCAAGCCAACAACTGAAATTCCATTTTCTTGGGTGGACTGACCCTTTAATAACCATTTCCCCGTAAAAGGTAATGCTTTGTTTCATCTGTAGGACTCACCTCGGTCTCCCGTAGGCGGGATTCCAGGGCCGATCTGGGTCCCTGCGTGTTGTCATTCTCCTTCAGCCTCTCGTGAATCTCTTTCATCCAGGCTTCAGCCTTCTCCAGGCACGTCTCAAACTCATCCTGGGGCAAATGAGTCATTTCATGAGGTAAGGCTGCAAAATAAAGACAATAAACGGATTACATCACAAAGCCGAGCGTCTAATACCCCCCCTCCCCCTCCCCCCGGGGACAATATTCCGTATTCATTACGTTTAATTCACCTCTTTAAAAAAAAAAAATAACCTGCTGGGAAGAAGCCACAAAAATTGGGTAAAACGTGTGTGAGTTCTGCGCTGAATTAGAATTCATCCAGAGAATCTGCGTGTATGTTTGTTCTGTGCCAACTGGGCGATACCAAAGGTTCTTGCCCTAAGTAGCCATTGGTTACACAAATTTGCTAATTCCCTCTAACGTTCTCTAGAATTGCATCACTAGTTATAAATTCATATTTCCTATGCTCCTCAGCTCCATCTAGTGACCATAATGTGATATTTTGCTATCTAGTAGACATGTGCACTGCCGAAAAATTTGTTTGTTTTCGTTTTCATTTTATTGTTTTTTTTTCTTTTTTTCTTTTTTTTTTCTTTTATCCGGTCATTAGTTATGATTGCAATTCATAAATGCGTAAATTAAAAAATTAGTAAGATTCGAAAATTCGTGATTTCATAAATTTGAAAATTCGTGATTTCATAAATTCGAAAATTCGTAACTTTGTGAATTCGAAAATTTTAAAATTCTTAATTTCGTAAATCCGAAAATAAGAAAGAAAATCCAAAAATTCGAAAGAACGAAACCTGAAAATTCGAAAGAACTACCGTAATATACTCGAGTATAAGCCGACCCGAATATAAGCCGAGGCACCTAATTTTACCACAAAAAAACTGGGAAAAAGTATTGACTCGAGTATAAGCCTAGGGTGTCCATGTGCATTCCTCACTGTGCCTCACTGTGCCCATGCCTCACTGTGTCCATGACTAAACTGGACCTACGGCCGGCCGGTACCGGGTCCCCAAATTTACCAGAGAAATTACTGTTTAACATAAGAGTCTATGGAAGGGGTGCCCGGATTTAAAAAATCGGTGCTCCCCGGCTGTAGGTCCCTTAGACAAAAAACTTTGCACACTTGTAGAGGAGAAATGGGGCTACACGTGTGCCAAGTTTCGGGTCCAGAGGACCTACGACCGGCCGGTACCAGGTCCCCAAATTCACTGGAGAAATTACCGTTTAACATGGGAGTCTATGGAAGGGGGACCCGGATTTGAAAAATCGGTGCTCCCCGGTCATAGGTCTTCCAGACAACAAACTTTGCACACTTGTAGAGGAAGAATGAGGCTGCATGTGTACCAAGTTTGGGGTCCAGGGGTCCTACGGCGGGAGATCAGGCGCAAAAAGGTGACTCGAGTATAAGCCGAGGGGGGCATTTTCAGCACACAAAAAATGTGCTGAAAAACTCAGCTTATACTCGAGTATATACGGTAACTAATAATATAATAACTACCGTAATTATTAAATTATAGGTATTGGAATCTCCTTTCAAATTTGGCTGTTAGTGAACGTAACGAATTTGAATTTATCCGAAGTTACGAATTATCTGAAATAACGAATGCCGCATCTAAACATATGTTTAACATAAAGCATTAATAATAATAAATAACAATAATAATAATAATAATTTTTTTTTTTAATTATTATTACTTATTAACAATTTGTTCCATGCCATTTGTTTAGATGCGGCATTCGTTATTTCGGATAATTGGTAACTTTGGATAAATTTGTATTCGTTACTCCAATACCTACAATTTAATAGTTAGTTACTGTTTCAGATTTTCAAATTTTCCGGTTTTCGGATTTTCGAACTTACGATTTTTCAAATTTAGGAATTTGCAAACTTACATTTTCGAATTGAAAATTCTTTGAAGATTCGAATTCACGAATATTCGGAAAAAATAAAATTGTTAAACTGTTTTTCGTTAATTCGGATGATGACGAAATTTGCTAAAAAACGAATTTGGAACGAAACAAATTGCACATATCTACTATCTAGTATTATGCCCCGTACACACGATCGGATTTTCCGATGGGATAAAATCCGATGGAATTTTCCGTCGGAATTTCGTTTAAGCTGTCTTGCCTACACACTGTCAGTCCAAATTCCGACCGTCCAAAACGCGGTGACGTACAACACTACGACGAGCCGAGAAAAAGGAAGTTCAATGCTTCCGAGCATGCGTTGACGTGATTCTGAGCATGTGTGGGTTTTTTCTCTGTCGGAGTTCCACACAGACGATTGGAATTTCCTGTCGTTTTTTGTTTTTTTTTCCCATCGAAAATAAATTAAAACATGTTCTATTTCTAAACACCGACGGAAAAAAATCCGATGGGGCCCACACACGATCGGAATTTCCGATGAAAAAAGTCCATCGAAAAATCCGATCGTGTGTACAAAGCATAAGTCACAATCAGCTGGACTTGTTCTGTAAAGGCGGTAAGCACCAAAATACAGAATAGTATCTGCAGGGGCCCTGAGGGCCACATTTTTAACTGCCAAAAGGCCGCATATGGCCCCAGGGCCGATGGATGGGCACCAAGGTTCCCAATAATTCTCCCCGATATATGCCGAGTATTTCAGTTTGCAGAGAATGAACCGTCACTATTTATGGACGACGCTCTCCTTTTCACACGACAGGCGCCCGGCCCGTTCCGACCTTCTCATTTCCTCCCGGAGAATTCTCTGATTCAGCAGCAGAGAAGAAGCTGAAATACAAATTCTGTCTCCGCCTCGCCGCCCTCCGCTCGCCAAATGACTCAGAGCCGAGCTGAATTCAAACCAAAACAAAGAGTAAAATAACAGAAAAATGCGCTCTGGAATGTGAGCGCCGGAGAGGCGACCGCAATACGACGAGGAATCTTATTTTCACAACGCCCGTGCCGCGAGTTCCCCCGTTTCTGCCTGGAAGTTACAGCAGAACTCCGGGTCACAGAAACTTTAAAGTGATAATTACCAACGGAAATGGTTTCTTTTTTTTTTTCTCACCACTTCAACACCAGCCACTTTTACCCCCTTCCTGCCCAGGCCAATCTTCAGCTTTCAGCGCTGTCGCACTTTGAATGACAATTGTGCAGTCATGCGACACTGTACACATAGGACATTTTTATAATTTTTTCACACAAAAAGAGCTTTCTTTTGGTGGTATTTAATCACCATTGTTTTATTTTATTTTGTATTAAACAAAGAAAAAAGACCAAACATTTTTATAGTTTTTCTTAGTTTCTGTTATAAAATTTAGCAAACAAGTAATTTTTCTAGTTCACTGATGTCTGCTGATGAGGCTGCACTGATGAGCACTGATGAGGCTGCACTGATGGGCACTGGTGAGGCTGCACTGATCTGCACTGATGAGGCTGCACTGATGTGCACTGATGAGGCTGCACTTATGGGCACTGATGAGGCTGAAATGATGAGGCTGCACTGATGGGCACTGATGAGGCTGCACTGATGGGCACTGATGAGGCTGCACTGATGGGGCTGCACTGATGAGGCTGCACTAATAAGCCTGCACTGATGTGCACTGATGAGGCTGCACTGATGAGGCTGCACTGATGGGCACTGATGAGGCTGCACTGATGGGCACTGATAAGGCTGCACTGATGGGCACTGATGAGGCTGCAATGATGAGGCTGCACTGATGGGCACTGATAAGGCTGCACTGATGTGCACTGATGAGGCTGCACTGATGTACACTGATGAGGCTGCACTGATGAGGCTGCACTGATGTGCACCGATGAGGCTGCACTGATGGGCACTGATAATCAGTGCCCTGCTTATAAGTGTAAACAAACTACTGACAGACTTGCCACTTATTAGAAATCCTTTCCTCACACAGACACAGTGTGTGAGGAAAAGACTGCCGATAACCGGCAAGTCAGTTTACATGTGATCAGCTGTGATTGGACACTGCTAATCACCTGGTAAAGGGCCGCTGTGATTGTCCCTTTACCCCAATCTGTGATCAGTGTCCGGAGAACCCAGCGATCACAGAGTGAGCCCAAGGAGGCCCGTTCTGGGGGGACGTCCACGGACACCCTCCCAGAAAAGAGAGTCGCGCTGTAGTCGTCTTTTGGCTATAGCACAGTAATTGGTTAAATAACAAACATGTTATACTTATACTGTAATGGTTTTGCACAGAGCAGCCCGAAGTCCTCCTCTTCTCATATCCCCCGCTGGTGTTCTGGGCTCCCCCACTTGCTGAGTGCCCCCACAGCAAGCAGCTTGCTATGGGGGCACTTGTGCGTGTTCGCTCCTGAGTCAGATCTGTGTGTCCATAGACACACAGAGGACAGTTCAGCCCCACCCCCTGCTTCCACCTCATTGGTTTAGACACAGCAGCAGGAGGCAGTGCACAGCACTGTATTTTATATCAGTTTTAAAAGAAAACTGTTCTGCTCGACCAAAGAAGTTGAGGTCACGTGCTCAGCGTCATATCCAGAGGTTGTCTTTGGGAAATAGACGTATGAGTGCTGCCAGCATTGCTGCAGAGGGTGAAGGGGTGGGGGAGGGGTCAGCCTGTCAGTGCTCAGACCATACGCCGCACACTGCATCAAATTGGTCTGCATGGCTGTCGTCCCAGAAGGAAGCCTCTTCTAAAGACAATGCACAAGAAAGGCCGCAAACAGTTTGCTGAAGACAAGCAGACTAAGGACATGGATTACTGGAACCATGTCCTGTGGTCTGATGAGACCAAGATAAACTTATTTGGTGTCAGATGGTGTCAGGCGTGTGTGGCGGCAACCAGGTGAGGAGGACAAAGACAAGTGTGTCTTCCCTACAGTCAGGCATGGTGGTGGGAGTGTCACGGTCTGGGGCTGCATGAGTGCTGCCGGCACTGGGGGGCTACAGATCATTGAGGGAACCATGAATGCCAACATGTACTGTGACATACTGAAGCAGAGCATGATCCCCTCCCTTCAGAGACTGGACCGCAGGGTAGTATTCCTACATGATAACAACCCCAAACACACCTCCAAGACCACCACTGCCTCGATAAAGAAGCTGAGGGTAAAGGTGATGGACTGGCCAAGCATGTCTCCAGACCTAAACCCTATTGAGCATCTGTGGGACATCCTCAAACGGAAGGTGGAGGAGCGCAAGGTCTCTAACATCCACCAGCTCTGTGATGTCGTCATGGAGGAGGGGAAGAGGACTCCAGTGACAACATGTGAAACTCTGGTGACCTCCATGCCCAAGAGGGTGAAGGCAGTGCTGGAAAATAATGGCAGCCACACAAAATATTGACACTTTGGGCCCAATTTGGACATTTTCACTTAGGGGTGTCCTGACTTTTGTTGCCGGCGGTTTAGACATTAATGGCTGTGTGTTGAGTTATTTTGAGGGGACAGCAAATTTACACCGTTATACAAGCTGTACACTCACTACTTTACATTGTAGCAAAGTGTCATTTCTTCAGTGTTGTCACCTGAAAAGATTTACAAAAATGTGACTGAGGGGTGTACTTACTTTTGTGAGATTTTATACATTATTTTTATATTTTTTATTATATTTAATTATTTTGAATTATTACATTTTATTTTGGCTCATATGATGCAATGGAAGATTTCCAGACTCTATCCATCCAGAGCAATGCCGCCAAATCTAGATCAGAGCAGGACGCTATGGACACTCATAGTTTGTGAGGGTGTTGGGAACAATGAGACACAGAGAAAGGAAAGGGTTAACTGTAATCTGAGTTTTTCATCCGTTAGTTTTAAAGCAACACTCCGCTTTTTTAATCCGATTTGCGTCCTATAACGCCTATTATTCTCCGGGAAGCCTGGGTATGGAGCGGCTCCGCTGGGAAGCGCCTCTGCCAGTAGCTCTGTCCTCCGGCCAACTCCTCGGCTGCCGCTGCCTCCATTTTCCAGACGTTCTTCCCATTCCGACAATCGTTGTGCGTCCGCCGCGAAGGACTCGGCAAATGTCAGAGCGCTCCCCACCCGTGTGCCTCAACCATTCTGGACACAAATCGTACCCCACCACCCCCCCCCCCCTCCTTTGCTGTGCCGTTTAATTCTGGAATCATTTGACCTTTAATACCCTCGACCATGAAACATAAATCTGAGGGGAGGCGGCCTCTCTGGCGCCACCTACAGAACAAATCACATCATATGATTTATTAAAAGCCAAATCTGCTTGTACTTTGCCTTCCCTGGTGAAATCCAATGAATGAAAAGGGGCGGGGCCAGGGACAGGCAGGCTGAGGAGGAAAGGGCTAGATGATGCTGGTTGTCCTCCAGCCAGGAAGGCTGCTGGGCCCCTCCCACAACCCTGCTCTCTGCACAGGTTATATGCAGCACAGTGATGATGTCACTGCTACTTTTACAAGGTAATAACTGGATCTGCAAAGGCATTTGGTGCTCACAGAGTGGAATAGATTCTAACCACTTCCCGCCCGTGTTATGGCTGAATGAGGGTTACAGCGCGGGATTACTTTGCCAAGAGGTCGTTGTATCCCTTAAACCTCCTGTGATCGTGCTGCCCGCGTGCCCCCTGCAGTGTGCAGGCGGGGCCAGATGGGGGTAAAGGGCCAATCACAGTGCCCCTTTACCATGTGATCAGCTGTGTCCAATGACAGCTGATCACAATGTAAACACAACCTACTTAGGGGAGAAGAGAGCCGATGCCCAGCTTGTGTAAAAGGGACATCTACACTGATTATCACTGCAGTCCCAACAGTGCTGTCAATCAGCGCTGCCAATCAGTGCCCAACAGTGCTGCCAATCAGTGCTCAGCAGTGCTGCCAATCAGTGTCCACCAGTGCTGCAATTAGTGCTCATTAGTGCTGCCAATCAGTGCTCACTAGTGCTGCCAATCAGTGCTCAGCAGCGCTGCCAATCAGTGCCAACCAGTGCTGCCAATCAGTGCCCACTAGTGCTGCCAATCAGTGCTCAGCAGTGCTGCCAATCAGTGTCCACCAGTGCTGCCAATCAGTGCCCACCAGTGCTGCAATCAGTGCTCATTAGTGCTGCCAATCAGTGCCCACTAGTGCTGCCAATCAGTGCTCAGCAGCGCTGCCAATCAGTGCCAACCAGTGCTGCCAATCAGTGCTCATCGGTGCTGCAAATCAGTGTCCACTAGTGCTGCCATTCAGTGCTCAACAGTGCTGCCAATCAGTGTCCACTAGTGCTGTCAATCAGTGCCCACCAGTGCTGCCAATCAGTGCTCATCAGTGCTGCCAATCAGTGCCCACCAGTGCTGTCAATCAGTGCTGCCAATCAGTGCCCACCAGTGCTGCCAATCAGTGCCCACTAGTGATGCCATTCAGTGCTTAACAGTGCTGCAAATCAGTGTCCACTAGTGCTGCCATTCAGTGCTCAACAGTGCTGCCAATCAGTGTCCACTAGTGCTGCCAATCAGTGCTCATCAGTGCTGCCAATCAGTGCCCACTAGTGCTGCCATTCAGTGCTCAACTAGTGCTGCCAATCAGTGCTCATCGGTGCTGCCAATCAGTGCTCAACAGCGCTGCCAATCAGTGCTCACTAGTGCTGCCAATCAGTGTTTATCAGTACTGCCATTCAGTACCCACCAGTGCTGCCAATCAGTGCTCATCGGTGCTGCCAATCAGTGCTCAACAGTGCTGCCAATCAGTGCCCACTAGTGCTGCCAATCAGTGTTTATCAGTACTGCCATTCAGTACCCACCAGTAATGCCAATCAGTGCCCACTAGTGCTGCCAATCAGTGCCCACTAGTGCTGCCATTCAGTGCTCAACAGTGCTGCCAATCAGTGCTCATCAGTGCTGCCATTCAGTGCTCAACAGTGCTGCCAATCAGTGCCCACTAGTGCTGCCATTCAGTGCTCATCGGTGCCTCCTCATCGGTGTCACCTATTAGTGCCCATCAGTGCCACCTACCAGTGCTGCCTCAGAAGTGCCCATCAGTAACGCCTCATCAGTGCCCATCAGTGCAGTGTATAATTGCCCATCAGTGTCATCTATCAGTGAAGGAGAAAAAATTCCTGTTTTCAAAATTTTATAACAAAATATTTTTTTTGTTTGTTTAGCAAAAGATAAAAATCCCAGTAGTGATTAAATACCAGCAAAAGAAAGCTCTGTCTGTGTGAAAAAATGTCCTATGAGTACAGTGCTGCACAACCGCGCAATTGTCATTCAAAGTGTGACAGCGCTGAAAGCTGAAAATTGGCCTGGGCAGGAAGGGGGGTAAAAGTGCCCGGGTATTAAAGAGGTTAAATTAAAGTTTTTGTTCCTGGCGTTCCCCTTTAAATATTTATGAACTTCTAACCTTCTCCTTGCCTGCCTTGTATATATATAAAAGGGATTGGTTGGTGGGTGTTGTGTGATCGTCGTTATCTTCTACCTTCTGGTGGAGGGAGAAATCTGCAGAACATTTGCAGCAGAGAGAAGCGTAGAGGGAATTCCTCGCTGGGCTTCCTGTGACTCACTTTCCACGCAGCTCCGCGGTTTCCTCTGGTGAGTCACGAGAGTCGTAATAAGTTTATAACTACATCTGGATTTTATTCATCTATAGCGGGGGAAGGGCTGCAGGAGAACTTCTCTTACGAAGACGTCCCACGTCCTATAAACAACCTAAATTTTATTTCTGGGGTGCAGGTCAGGTGACCTCTAAAACCCGGCACACGGAGTACTAAAACTGCAAAATCTGGTGTAGCTCGCTTCAATACTAGGCACTTTTATCCCCTTCCTGCCCAGGCCAATTTTCAGCTTTCAGCGCTGTCGCGCTTTGAATGACAATTGCGCGGTCATGCGACACTGTACCCAAACAAAATTTTTATCATTTTTTTCACACAAATGAAAGGAAGCCCTCTATTGTGTACAACTGTCATGTGACCCGCTGTGATTGGTCACAGCGGTTACATGATACCGGCAGCGATCCCTTCCTGGGACATGGATTTCCCCTCTGACTGCAGCCTGTCCTGACCTTTGAGGATAATGTATATTGCTACTTACTGCCACCTGTCCCGACCCTCGCCTGGACAACAGAATTTGCTATTCATTGCTGCCTGCCCTGACCTTAACCTGGATAGCGGAATAAGCTAATGACTGCTGCCTGTCCTGACCCTTGCCTTGGTAACAGATTATGCTCTTAATTGGAGCCTACTCTGACCTTACCAAATTATGATACTTATTGTTGCCTTTCCTGACATTAGCATGGATAACAGAATATGCTATTGACTGCTGCCTGCCCTGACCTTAGCCTGGATAATGGAATATGCTATTGAATGCTGCCTGCCCTGATCCTTGCCTTGGTAACAGATTAAACTACTAATTGCAGCCTGCTCTGACCTTAGCCTGGATAATGGAATAAGCTATTGACTGTTGCCTGCCCTGATCCATGCCTTGGTAACAGATTATGCTACTAATTGCAGCCTGCTCTGACCTTAGCCTGGATAGCGGGATATGCTATTGACTGCTGCCTGCCCTGAACTTGCCTGGATAATAGATCATGCTACTTATTGCAGCCTTCCCTGACATTAGCATGGATAACAGAATATGCTATTGACTGCTGCCTGCCCTGACCTTGACCTGGATAATGGAATATGCTATTGACCGCTGCCTGCCCTGATCCTTGCCTTGGTAACAGATTATGATACTAATTGCAGCCTGCTCTGACCTTAGCCTGGATAGTGGAATAAGCTATTGACTGCTGCCTGCCCTGACCTTGCCTGGATAACAGATCATGCTACTTATTGCAGCCCTCCCTGACATTAGCATGGATAACAGAATAGTCTATTGACTGCTGCCTGGCCTAATCCTTGCCTTGGTAACAGATTATGCTACTAATTGCAGCCTGCCCTGACCTTGCCTGGATAACAGATTATGCTATTTATTGCAGCCTGTTCTGACCTTTATACCTTGATAATGGTCTACGCTACTGATTGCCGCCTTGCCTGTCCATAACTGGTATAATAGAATACACTATTAAACACTACCTGCCCTGACCCTGCCTTGGCTGCCACCTCAAACCACCTGCTAGCCCAGACCAGCACTTGCCCTGGTCAGACCTGCACTCAGCACCTATCTTGTACATTGTCTCCTCCGAACCTTCTGACGCGGTACGCATACTCACCCACTCTCTTTAAGTC
Source organism: Rana muscosa (assembly GCA_029206835.1). NCBI lineage: Eukaryota > Metazoa > Chordata > Amphibia > Anura > Ranidae > Rana > Rana muscosa. The sequence goes on from CM055126.1 coordinate 237,818,439, forward strand.
TCACAATTTTTGCAGAAAGGAACACAAACAGGAAACTTTACAGCGCTGAGTCTGATGACCTGAATGTCTTCTCGTATTTTAAGAACACTTCTACGTGAAGCATGGTGGAGTGTTTGCTTCCAGAACCTCTTACGCTGGCCAGTCTGGCGTGGGACCCTCTGAGGTTCTCCTGGGACAGTCTAGTCTGATGGCACTTGACACATGGCACGTATAGCAGACCGGAGGGTGACAACACGTGTTCTGACAGCGAGAGTGAATCCTGCAGCTGCTGGCCTGGAGAGGAGGAGGAGGTGGTGCTCCGCTCAGTCACAGCTCAGTGATATACCCAGATGGTGATTGACAGAAGCCGCGCAGCAGCTGAGATGACCCCATTACCTGGATCTTCTGAGCCAAGCATGCCTGAACAGATCCCAAGTCTGGATTATACTTCACTAATTGTTTTACTTGTCTACAGCTCCTGAGAGCAACTCCAGGCACCAGTATGAACAGTGGCGGCTGGTGCTCAAATTTTTTTGGGGGGGCGCAAACTAACTGAAAAAAAAAATCATCAATTGCCACCACTGTGCCCATTAAACGCAGCCACTGTGCCCAAACGCCACCAGTTTGTCCCCAAATGCAGCCAGTTTCCCCCCAAATACAGCCAGATTCCCCCAAATACAGCCAGTTTCCCCCCCAAATACAGCCAGTTTCCCCCAAATACAGCCAGTTTGTTCCCAAATACAGCCAGTTTGTCCCAAAATACAGCCAGTTTGTCCCAAAATACAGCCAGTTCCCCCCAAATACAGCCAGTTTCCCCCAAATACAGCCAGTTTCCTCCCAAATGCAGCCAGTTTTCCCCCAAATACAGCCAGTTTCCCCCAAATACAGCCAGTTTGTTCCCAAATACAGCCAGTTTGTTCCCAAATACAGCCAGTTTGTCCCAAAATACAGCCAGTTTGTCCCAAAATACAGCCAGTTCCCCCCAAATACAGCCAGTTTCCCCCAAATACAGCCAGTTTCCTCCCAAATGCAGCCAGTTTTCCCCCAAATACAGCCAGTTTGTCCCCAAATACAGCCAGTTTGTCCCCAAATACAGCCAGTTTCCTCCCAAATACAGCCAGTTTTCCCCCAAATACAGCCAGTTTGTTACCAAATACAGCCAGTTTGTCCCCAAATACAGCCAGTTTCCCCCAAATAAAACCAGTTCCCCCCAAATACAGCCAGTTTCCCCCAAATACAGCCAGTTTACGTCAAAATGTAGCGAGTTTCCCACCAAATACAGCCAGTTTCCTCCCAAATACAGCCAGTTTTCCCCCCAAATACAGCCAGTTTCCCCCCAAATACAGCCAGTTTGTTCCCAAATACAGCCAGTTTGTCCCCAAATACAGCCAGTTTGTCCCCAAATACAGCCAGTTTCCCCCAAATACAGCCAGTTTCCTCCCAAATGCAGCCAGTTTCCCCCAAATACAGCCAGTTTCCCCCAAATACAGCCAGTTTCCCCCAAAATGCAGCCAGTTTCCTCCAAATACAGCCAGTTTCCCCCAAATACAGCCAGTTTTCCTCCCAGCCCAGCTCTTACCTTCCTCGGGTAAGCACCGTCCTCCTCCTCGCTCCCTCGTGTCTTCTTCCGTCCTCGATGTCTTCTCCCACCTTCGATGTCGCTTCAGCCAATCAGGTTACCGGTAACCAGACCCGGTGAACCTGATTGGCTGAGACACGTGTCAGTGTTAACCAAGGAACGCACAGCCCGTGCGTCCCCTGGTTAACTATTTGGAAGCCGATTACAGCCCACAGGCTGCTAGCTCTGATAGACACTTCCAAAAACCAACCAACTGCTGTTATTCAGATGGCAATGCATGAATGTATGTATTGTTGACGGTGCAGGGGAGAGAGGGGGCGGCGCTCCGGCGCCCACTATGGACGCACCGCCACTGAGTATGAACCTCCCGGAGGTCCATGGAACAACAAGCCTGGAAGAAAGTCAGAGACCTGAAGTGGTTGTAAAGGCAGAAGGTGCATTCTTTCCCCGACTTGCTCATTCCCCGACTTAGTTAGGGTAGGCGGTACACTTCGGTGGGGGTGGGTCAGCCACGCCTCGTGACCATTGACCTCTGGGAACCCGCCTTTAGACCTTTAACCTCTGGGGGAGGCCCTTATTCCAATTCCTGAGTCCTAGCCTTATTCATCAAGGGGAAACCCTAACCCTAAACCCTAACCCCTAAGCAAATCTATGCATTAAGATAAAAAGCCTTCTTTGTGCAGCAGCCCCCCTCAGCCCCCACTAATACTTACCTGACGTCCATCTCCTCGATCCAGTGGTGTTGCATAAGAGACTCGGCTGTCTAGGACTCCCCTCCTCATTGGCTGAGACAGCAGTGCAGCGCCATTAGCTCTTGCTGCTGTCAATCAAAGTCAGTGAGCCAATGGGGAGAGAAAGAAGGCGGGGCCGGGCCACGGATCCATGTCTGAATGGACACACGGAGCTGCAGCTCGTCTCAGGTGCCCCCCCCCCCCCATAGCAAGCTGCTTTCTGTGGGAGCACTCAACAGGAGGGAGGGGCCAAGAGCCCAGAAGAGGGACCCAAGAAGAGGAGGATTGGGGCTGATCTGTGCAAAACTATTACACAGAGCAGGTAAGTATATTATTATTTTTAGCAAAAAAAAAACAAGACTTCAGTATGACTTTAGCCTAGGTTCACACTTATGCAGTGTTGGGGAAGCCGCGATCCCTGTGCATTTTCCCGCTCTGCATTGCAATTGCACCAACCTTGCGATCCGCTGCGGCTTGTGAAGTTAGGAGCGCCTAATGGTTCAAATGGTCACATCGCTTGGCATTGATATGAAATGTATATTGGGTAAAATACAGCTGATGCATTTTGAGGGAAGAGCAATGAAGGGCAAGGGAAGGACCGATTGAAAGACAGATAAAGGAGAACAAAAAAAGGGAAATTATAATGAGAATGAATGAAGCACATCTAGTTTTGAAATTTGAATAAAGTAATATAATGGGAATAAATGAAATATATCCGGAATTAAAATTTGTATAAATGTATATAATGGGAATAAAAAAAAATAGATCTGGAATTAAAATTTGTATAAATGTATACAATGTAAATAAATAAAATAGATCTGGAATAAAGATTTGTATAAATGTATATAATGGGAATAAATCAAATATATCTGGAAACAAAATTTGTATTAATTTATATAATGGGAATAAATCAAAAATATACCTGGAATAAAAATTTGTATATAATGGGAATAAATCAAATATATCTGGAATTAAAATTTGTATAAATGTATATAATGGGAATAAATCAAATATATCTGCAAATAAAATTTGTACAAATGTATATAATGGAAATAAATCAAATATATCTGGAATTAAAATTTGTATAAATGTATATAATGGGTATAAATCAAATAGATCTGGAATTAAAATTTGCATAAATGTATATAATGGGTATAAATCAAATAGATCTGGAATTAAAATTTGTATAAATGTATATAATGGGAATAAATAAAATAGATCTAGAATTAAAATTTGTATAAATGTATATAATGGGAATAAATCAAATATATCTGCAAATAAAATTTGTACAAATGTATATAATGAAAATAAATCAAATAGATCTGGAATTAAAATTTGTATAAATGTATATAATGGGAATAAATCAAAAATATATCTGGAATTAAAATTCGTATATAATGGGAATAAATCAAATATATCTGGAATAAAAATTTGTATAAATGTATATAATGGGAATAAATCAAATATATCTGCAAATAAAAATAGTATAAATGTATATAATGGGAATAAATCAAATAGATCTGGAATTAAAAATTGTAGAAATGTATATAATGGAAATAAATAAAATATCTCTGGAATTAAAATTTGTATAAATGTATATAATGGGAATAAATAAAATAGATCTGGAATTAAAATTTGTATAAATGTATATAATGGGAATAAATAAAATATATCTGCAAATAAAATTTGTATAAATGTATATAATGGGAATACATAAAATGTATCTGGAATTTAAATTTGTATAAATGTATATAATGGGAATAAATAAAATATATCTGGAATTAAAATTTGTATAAATGTATATAATGAGAATAAATAAAATATATCTGGAATTAAAATTTGTATAAATTTATATAATGGCAATAAATAAAATATATCTGGAATTTAAATTTGTATAAATGTATATAATGGGAATGCATAAAATAGATCTCAAATTAATATTTTTATGTATGTTTATAATGGGAAAAATATATAGCACCCTCCTAGTGTAGAGTAGGCATCTAGGTATTTAGTTGGCTCCACTGTAATCAGGGGAGTAGGGGTTGATTATTCAGGGCTGCTCAGTGTCTCACAGGCTGCTACTTCAGACTTTAGGGGGGTCGGACCGTGGGTATTGGGAGCAGGAAAGGTCCCGATGTCAGTGGGAGAAGACAATACCCCATCATTGGTGTCAGTGGGAGGAATTGTGCCCCATTCATTGGTGTTAATGGGGGGGGGTGAATTATGTCCCTTTGATGGTATCAGTGGATAAAATAGTACCCCAAGGGGTGGATAAAGTCAAGCAAAGGGCCACATTCAGCCCCTGGGCCACAGTTTGGAGACCAGTGGATTTTAGAAAAATATTGGGGAGGAAGGACAGAGTAGGCAGCCTGAATATTTATGGGACTCCAGCCAATCCCTTGGGAGATGTGCCTAGCAGGTGGTGAGAGAGCCTTTAATAGTCTGAGGCCTGAGCAGCAGGGTGCAGTGTTCCTGGGTCCAGTCCTGCAGGAGGAGACCCCTTTGCAGGGGGCTCTGCCCCTGGAGCAGAACACTAGAAGGAGCCACTGAGAAGACATTGAGGTCCCAGCTAGGCTTAGCTAGGGAACCTATTCCCAATCTTAAATCTTTATTCCCAATCTTAAATCCAGGGATCAAGTTAAGTCTGGAGAAGTTCACTGGAGAGAGCCAAGAGAAAGTTGGTGGGAAAGAGTCCGAATGTCCTTTGGTGGTGTGAGTCTACATCTCCCTTACTAGGAATAACCTGGTGAGTGGCTACGGGACAACTCTGTGAATGTCCTTGAGTGGCCCAGCCAGAGCCCAGACTTGAACATCTCTGGAGAGATCTGAAAATGGCTGTGCACCCACGCTCCCCATCCAACCTGATGGAGCCTGAGAGGTCCTGCAATGAAGAATGGGAGAAGCTTCCCAAAAAATAGGTGTGCCGATCTTGTAGCATCATACTCAGGAAGACTTGAGGCTGTAATTGGTGCCAAAGGAGCTTCACTAAAGTATTGAGCAAAGGCTGTGATACTTATGTACATGGGAGGAGTCTGTGATACTTATGTACATGGGAGGAGTCTGTGATACTTATGTACATGGGAGGAGTCTGTGATACTTATGTACATGGGAGGAGTCTGTGATACTTATGTACATGGGAGGAGCCTGTGATACTTATGTACATGGGAGGATCCTATGATACTTATGTACATGGGAGGAGCCTGTGATACTTATGTACATGGGAGGAGCCTGTGATACTTATGTACATGGGAGGAGTCTGTGATAATTATGTACATGGGAGGAGCCTGTGATACTTGTGTACATGGGAGGAGTCTGTGATACTTATGTACATGGGAGGAGCCTGTGATACTTATGTACATGGGAGGATCCTATGATACTTATGTACATGGGAGGAGCCTGTGATGCTTATGTACATGGGAGGAGCCTGTGATACTTATGTACATGGGAGGAGCCTGTGATACTTATGTACATGGGAGGAGCCTGTGATACTTATGTACATGGGAGGAGTCTGTGATACTTATGTACATGGGAGGAGCCTGTGATACTTATGTACATGGGAGGATCCTATGATACTTATGTACATGGGAGGAGCCTGTGATACTTATGTACATGGGAGGAGCCTGTGATACTTATGTACATGGGAGGAGCCTGTGATACTTGTGTACATGGGAGGAGTCTGTGATACTTATGTACATGGGAGGAGCCTGTGATACTTATGTACATGGGAGGATCCTATGATACTTATGTACATGGGAGGAGCCTGTGATACTTATGTACATGGGAGGAGCCTGTGATACTTATGTACATGGGAGGAGCCTGTGATACTTGTGTACATGGGAGGAGCCTGTGATACTTATGTATATAGCGCACCCACCCCAGACTTTACCTGCTTTTCTTAATTGGCTCCTCCACAGGAAAGACTGAGGCACACCGCACCACAAGCCCGTACCCTCCTGGATGGGGAGGTTGAGCGGTGTTAGTTTTCTCGGGCCTACCTGCGGCTGGTGTTTGAATCCTCCCGAGGTGATCTCACTTCTGGCTTGGCAAGAAGCAAGTCCTTAATTCTCCCCAGTAAAGCCACTGTCCACACCAACTGAAAGTCCAACGTCTGTATTTATTTCACATGGTGGATAATAAATAGTTCCTTTAAGAGCAGACAGGTTGAGACGAGACACAGGTCAGATAAGGTGGGAGGAGGTCCAGGCACAAACTCAATATGAAAGTCACTGCCACTGACTTGTTGAGGATGGTCACTGCCACTGACCTGGTGTGCGTAGAGTCACTGCCACTATGACCTACAGAACTTGCACTGCCTTCTTGGAGAACTTGGCCCATGTCAAAGAGAAAAACATCCCTCAGGGGAGTTACCAGAGGCCCTCACTGTCACCACGACTCTGCCCTGGGTCTTCAGAAAGGGTCACCTCCTTGGCCTCCTTGATCCAAGATACAGGTCCCCTCGCAAGGCGGTACCCTGGGAGCTCTCGATCCTTAGCGGACCCCAGCCGAAGGTTGCTGGGCCCCGGGCCTCCTATTTAGTACCTCACCCCAGACTGAAGGTGTCTGGGGTGGAACAGCAACTCCGCCTCCGGGTCTAGGGCACCCGGAGGCAACACACACACAGCCAGGCCTAAGGTGCCTGGGCGCGACCGACGACCCCCTCTGAAAGATGGCCTCCCCTTTTTATACCCTCTCCCGACAGGCACAGCAGGTTCCCCGCCCCGCCGCACTGCTGTCAAGAGGGGACAAGAAAAGGCACAACCCTGTACTGTGGTTCAACCCGGGCTTATGGCAACATCGCCACCTATAGGCCCCAGGGAACTGCACATCAGTACTATCTCCCAGGGACAGAAATGGTCCATGAACCCTAACAATTTGTGTATCTGAGCCTAGTTACCACTCAGATACTTCCCTTAAATATACCCCGCTACATGTACATGGGAGGAGCCTGTGATACTTATGTACATGGGAGGAGCCTGTGATACTTATGTACATGGGAGGAGCCTGTGATACTTATGTACATGGGAGGAATCTGTGATACTTATGTACATGGGAGGAGCCTGTGATACTTATGTACATGGGAGGAGTCTGTGATACTTATGTACATGGGAGGAGTCTGTGATACTTATGTACATGGGAGGAGTCTGTGATACTTATGTACATGGGAGGAATCTGTGATACTTATGTACATGGGAGGAATCTGTGATACTTATGTACATGGGAGGAGCCTGTGATACTTATGTACATGGGAGGAGTCTGTGATACTTATGTACATGGGAGGAATCTGTGATACTTATGTACATGGGAGGAATCTGTGATACTTATGTACATGGGAGGAGTCTGTGATACTTATGTACATGGGAGGAGTCTGTGATACTTATGTACATGGGAGGAATCTGTGATACTTATGTACATAGGAGGAGCCTGTGATACTTATGTACATGGGAGGAGCCTGTGATACTTATGTACATGGGAGGAGTCTGTGATACTTATGTACATGGGAGGAGTCTGTGATACTTATGTACATGGGAGGAGTCTGTGATACTTATGTACATAGGAGGAGCCTGTGATACTTATGTACATGGGAGGAGCCTGTGATACTTATGTACATAGGAGGAGCCTGTGATACTTATGTACATAGGAGAAGCCTGTGATACTTATGTACATGGGAGGAGTCTGTGATACTTATGTACATGGGAGGAGCCTGTGATACTTATGTACATGGGATTTTTATTTTTTGTTTTTAATAAAGTTGCAAAGATTTCAAACAAACTTCTTTCACGTTGTCATTATGGGGGATTGTTTGTAGAATTTTGTGGAAAATAATTAATTTAATCAATTTTGGAATAAGGCTGTAACATCACAAAATGTGGAAAAAGTGAAGCACTGTGAATACTTTCCGGATGCTCTGTATAATGTTTGGGGGTTCTAAGTGAGGCCCTCGTACACACGACCGATTTTCTCGGCAAGAACCAGCAAGAAACTTGCTGGCAGAGAGGTCTTGCCGAGTAAATCGGTCGTGTGTACGCGGCTATCGGGTTTCTCGTCAAGAAAACCGACAAGTAACCTCGACGAGAAAATAGAGAACCTGCTCTCTATTTTCTCGTCGAGATTCTCCTCGGCATGTTTCTCGACGAGAAAAGTGAGTGTGTGTACACTTACCTGTCCTCCTGGAAGCCCGCGCATGTTCGAAATGAATTTGACGCATGCGCGGTAGCTTCCTAGGCATAGGTAGGGTATACCAAGATGGCGGCGACGGCATCGAATGTGACGAGCGCATGCTCGTCGTAGTCGATGACGTCACCGCGTATGCTCCATTCAAAGAACCGCGGGTTCTTTGAATCGAGCGTGTGTACACTCGGCCAGGACAATTTTCTTGTCCAAGAATCTCGTTGAAAAAAACGACATGTTTTTTTCGACGAGAATCTCGGCCGTGTGTACGAGGCCTAAGTGTCATAATTGGCCCGGATACGAAGTGGTTAAAAGAGATAAGAAGACTGACTGCCTTTGCCAAATGCCTTCCTAAGATGCCACTTGTCTGGAAATTATGCGGATCCAGAGTCACAGCTCAGGATCAAATGTTATGTGTTCTGACTTTGATCTGACTTCACTGGCTGCTTGCTTGTTCTGGGTCAGAGATTCAGAAACGACAGAAGCCAGAGACAAGCCAGGAACATTGCGGCTCCTCGTCCCGCTCAGAGCGCCTCTGCACTGTTCCAATAACCTTTTCTAATTTTTCTCAAAGCAAAGCGACGAATAGCGAGAAGCCCGAGAACGACTGATCACATATCATGACACAATCACAGTTTATCTGTTACAATGTTTCTGACACTTTATAGGATCAAGTTTAATCCCAGAACAAATTTCCGAGTGAAATTTCCCACAACTGAGCTGGCGGGAGGATCATTGTCAGTGGATTTAGAGGAATTATCCGTAGTGTGTGCTGCTTACAGGAGGGAAAACACAACGCAGAACGTATCAAGAAATCCCAACATTCCAAAATACACAAAAGATTAAAAAAAAGACACATTTCAGATAGAGCCGGTCTACAGATTCCTCATGCCGGGAGATCTGTGCTGATCCAACAAAGCAACTATTCATGAAACTGAAGAACATCTTTATAAGATGTTTAACCACCTCGGCTCCGGAAGTTTTTACCCCCTTCATGACCAGGAAATTTTTTTGCTATTCAGCACTGTGTTACTTTAACTGGTAATTGCGCGGTCATGCAACACTGTACCCAAATTAAAATTATATACATTTTTTTCACACTAAGAGCCGGTTCACACAGGGGCAACACGACTTTGAGCGCAACTCTGCGAGGCAACTTGGACTCGACTTGAGCCTGAACCACAGCGCGACCTGGAGCGACTTGAAGTCGCCTCCAGGACAGGCTGCCCCCTGTGTTTGGTATGAATCATGAGGGGGAACTCCACGCCAAATAAAAAAAAAAAAAACGGCATGGGTTCCCCTCCAAAAGCATACCAGGCCCTTAGGTCTGGTATGGATTTTAAGGGGAACCCCCTACGCCAAAATAAACAGCGTGGGGGTCACCCCAAAATCCATACCAGACCCTTATCCGAGCACGCAGCCCGGCCGGTCAGGAAAGGGGGTGGGGACGAGCGAGCGCCACCCGCTCCTGAACCGTACCAGACCGCATGCCCTCAACATGGGGGGGTGGGTGCTTTGGGGCAGGGGGGCGTCCTGCGGCCCCCCCACCCCAAAGCACCCTGCCCCCATGTTGATGAGGACAGGGCCTCTTCCCAACCCCGGTGACCCCGCCCCCCTATGACGTCACAGCCCGGGGCATTATGGGACTTCAAGGGAGTTCTGGTGCGAACCAAACAGGGGGTGTTCGGCCCATCTCTAGTGTGAAAGTTATAGCGTCTACAAACTATGGTAATTATTTACTGGAGTATATGCAGCTATAGATGCTATACTGGTAATGGTGGTGATCGGTAACTTATAGGGGTTGATTTACTAAAGTCAGAGAGACTGTGCAGTTGCTCCAGAGCTTAGTAGATGAGGCAAAGCTTCACTTTGCAAAGAATACCCAATCACATGCAAGGAAAAAAGTCAGCAGAGCTTCTGCTCATTCCTCTTTTTGCCTTTAGTAAATCAACCCCATAGTGTGGTGGACAAAATGGCGCTGGCTGGGGGGGACACTAACTGACTGACTGACACCCCAATACGACCAATGTACCCCATACTCATTTACATAGGGAGGGATGGGATCTGGGGGTTAAAGGGGGGCTTCCAGATTCCGATAGACCCCCACAACCATTGCCCACCCAGGGTTGTCGGGAAGAGGTCCTTGTCCTCGTCATGGGGACAATGTGCTTTGGGGGCATGTGGCCTGGTATGGTCTGGGGGGGGGGGCGCTCGCTTGTCCACCCCTTTCTTGACATGCCAGGCTGCATGCTCGGATAAGCGTATGGACTCTGGGAGGGGGACCTCACGCCATTTTTTTATTTTTTTTGGTGTGGGGATTCCTCTTGAAATCCATACCCCTTCAGTCTGGTATGATCTTGGGGGGGGGTTGCACACCGTTTTTTTTCTTTTTTATTATTTTGGTGACAATGTAACAATGTTAATATACATGGATAATATGCACTATAGAGCTCCGGTTTTATATAGATTCGTTTGACACACAAGATACCGCTATCTATACACATGTAACCATGCACATACTTTGAAGTGTCTTTTTATTGTTTTTTTCAAATATAAATTTGTATTCGTTTTCAAGTTTTTATAAAAGAAACACAGAAAAGGTATAGAACAACTGTGGTCACAGTAGTAGACCATATTACAAGCACGCAGGCTGTGCAAGGAGAATCACATTCCTATCCGTAACCCTTCATATGTCATTGTCATAATCCCAGACACAACTTGCACAGAGCAGTTAAAAACAAAAAAAAAAAAAACAAAGCAAAGTAAATAACATAAAAATAAAAACCATCAGTTGAGAGAAAGAAAAATAAGAACAAAGATATAGAGAACAGAAGGGGGGGGGGGGGGAGGGAAAGAGGGGAGGAGAGGAGTTATGTTCAGCACGGAAGCGATGGACCCGCGACCACCTGCGTTTCACCGTAGGCCGGTGTCGGGAGGTCTATCAAGAGTTCAACAAAGCTTGCCCGTCATCCGAGTATATGTACAGGTTCCAAAGCCTCCAGGCCTTGGAGTGCTTTTCTGGTTGATCGCGTGCCGTAAGCACCAGATCCTCCAGAGCCTTAATTTCCTTCACCTTACGTAACCATAATTGAAGTGTCTTTTAATATAATACCACATCTAATCTGCAACAATGCTTATTGAAAACTATAAATGTATATTCAGTGAACATATACACAGTATCATCTGTATGCCTTTGTATGTTCATTATTATTATCATCATTTATTTCTTATTTATTTATTCTTCCTTTTTCCCTCCCTCGTGTGTATTGAATTATATTGGATAAGGTGTTTATACATATTTCTATCAACATTCTTTGTTTTTTAGAGTTTCTACAATATCTTACTGTGCCATTTTCAAAGGCCCTGACGAAGCAGAAATCCGCGAAACGCGTAGGCCTTCTTACTCTTCATGCTTAGGAATCGAACACCCTGAAATTTGAAATCCTCAGAACTGATTTTATCTCATGTTTTGAATTTTTTGATATCGCTGCCATATGGCAGAAAAATAAAAGTTGTTTATTTTTCTATAATTCTGGAATTTCTATATTTATTTACTCCTCTGAGACACACACAAAGTCCCACCCCACTCAACCTTTTTCTTGACACATAGTCGCATATTTTGGTGTGGGGTGCCCCTTTAAGATCCTCAGAGCACAAGTCACATGCCACAAGTCAGATCAATCACAGCACAGACTGGCAGGGGGCAAACCCAGAAGCAAGCCTGTGACCAGAGCCTGTGCTTGACTATTTAGCGCCCTAGGCAAGACACACTGACAACCCCCCGGGTGGCGAGGGGGTGTAAGTGTGTCTTGCCTAGGGCATGGGTGACTACAACAGAGTTAGAGCGGACTCACCGGGGCAGCAGAAACAGCATTTCTCCTACGTCCAGAGACCTAATGGTGCCCGCCTCCTCCGCCTCCCCAGCTGTCCTCATAACCGCCTCCTCCGCCATCCTAGTGCCCACCTCCCCTACCTCCCCAGCTGTCCTCATGCCCGCCTCATCCGCCGTCCTCGTGCCCGCCTCCTCAGCTGTCCACGTGCTCGCCTCCTCCACCTGCCCAGCTGTTCTTTTGCCCACCTCCTCCGCCATCCTCATGCCTGCCTCCTCCACCTCCCCAGCTGTCCCTGTGCCTGCCTCCTCCACCATCCTCGTGCCCGCCTCCTCCACCTCCCCAGCTTTCCTCATGGCAGCCTCCTCTGCCGCCCTCGTGCCCACCTTCTCCACCTTCCCAGCTGTCCACATGCCCGCCTCCTCCGCCATCCTCATTCCCACCTCCTTCACCTCTCCAGCTGTCCTCATGCCCACCTCCTCCGCCATCCTCGTGCCCGCCTCCTCCACCTCCCCGGCTGTCCTCATGGCCACCTGCTCCTCCGCCCTCGTGCCCACCTCCTCCGCCTTCCTAGCTGTCCTCTATCCTGCCTCCTCTGCCTCCCCAGCTGTCCTCACACCCGCCTCCTCCGCCATCCTCGTGCCCGCCTCCTCCAAAATCCTTGTGCCCACCTCCTCCACCTCCCCAGCTGTCCTCATGCCCGCCTCCTCCGCCATCCTTGTGCCTGTCTCCTCCACCTCTCCAGCTGTCCTCCTGCCCAACTCCTCCACCATCCTCGTGCCCGCCTCCCCAGCTATCCCCCTGCCCACCTCCTCCGCCATCCTAGTGCCCGCCTCCTCTGCCTCCCCAACTGTCTTCATGCCCGCCTCCTCCTCCATCCTCGTGCCCACCTCCTCCACCTCCCCAGCTGTCATTGTGCCTGCCTCCTCCACCGCCCTTGTGCCCGCCTCCTCCGCTGTCCTCATGTCCAACCCCTCCACCTTCCCAGCTGTCCCCATGCCTGCCTCCTCCGTCTCCATCCTCGTGTCTGCCCCTTGTGTCCCTCGGTCAGTGACCGTGGCTGCGCCCCCTAGGCAGCAGTGCGCTTAGGTGGCTGCCTGTGACATACAGGTACGTAGCTGTGCCTGCCCGTGCCACCCACCCGCGGGCGCTTGGCAAGAGGTTACATTTTTTTCATAGAAAAAAAAAAACTGTAAAAAAAAATAAATATGGGACAACAGTCCCCAAATAATGATCAAATACGCAAATAGAGGGGAAAATACCCAAATACAGAGAAAGGTAAAAATTAAAAAAAAATACTTTAACAACCCACCCCCCAAACCTTAAAAAACATCCCTTTAAATGAAGACAACAGCAGATAATTTTTTCACTCCAATGAGCACAATTGAGAGTTTTAATTTGGCGATAAAACGCTGATGGTAAAATCAATCATTTCATAGCAATATCAATTTCACCAAAATCACCAAATTCACCAAAATCGACTCCTTCTTGCCGTAATTTGACCAACGCAAGACCAATCCAACAGAAACTGCATTGATGGATTTATTTTCCCATTCTGCAAACGCAACCCTCAAGCCTCGTACACACGGCCGGTTTTCTTGGCATGAAAACTGCTGGGAGAGCTTTTTGCCGAGAAAACCGGTCGTGTGTATGGTTTCTCGTCAGGAAAACTGCCGGGAACTTCGACGAGATAAAATAGAGAACCTGCTCTCTATTTTCTCGTCGGGATTGTCGTCGGCCTGTTTCACGACGAGAAAGGAAAGGTAAGGTAAGCCCGCGCATGCTCGAAAAGACTTTGACGCATGCGCGGTAGCATACAAGGTTAGTGTAGGGTGTAGCAAGATGGCGGCGACGGCATCCAATGTGAAGAGCGCAGTCTCGTCGTAGTCGATGACGTCACCACGTTCTTGCCATTCAAAAGAACGGCGGCTCTTTTGAATGTGCCGTGTGTACACTCGGCGACCAAGAAAAGCTTGCCAGGAATCCCGTCAGGAAAACCGACGTTTTTTTTTCCTGACGGGATTCCCAGCCATGTGTACAGGACTTAAAACTCCATTACTCCAGACAAAGAGAAGCTGGAGGAGGAGCTGCGGTGGAGACATTAGAGTGTAAGCTCTTGTGAGACAGAAACAGAAGTGCTCCGGAATATGTTGGTGCTATAAAATAAATAACAGCCTTCATTGTCTGCTCTACATCTTGTTTTTTTTTTTTTTTCATATGTGATTAGAGTTGCGTGCAACACACACAAAAAAAAAAACACTCCCCGCCCCCGCACAGCGTCTAAGCCGCCCGCCATTTCTTGTGACAGTCAATTAAGGTTTTAGCATAATCACTGGGATTACAGAGGCTTCTTGTGTGTAATGTGGGTGAGACCAGACAGCCCCCGGCGTGTGAGACCGCTTAACACCGAACGTGCCACTTTCCCGAGGAGGACGCAGCTGTGCCCAAGACACGCATAATGAAGACACACAGACAGGCCCCGGGGCAATCAGCACACCGCCCAACAACCTGAAGACAACCAATTCTTCTAGGCATTTATCACTTCAGCCCAGAAGATTTACCCCTCCCCCCTTCATGACCAGGCCATTTTTTGCGTTACGGCACTGCGTCGCTTTAACTGACAATTGCGCGGTCGTGCGACGTGGCTCCCAAAAAAAATTGACGTTCCTTTTTCCCCACAAATAGAGCTTTCTTTTGGCGGTATTTGGTCACCTCTGCGGTTTTAATTTTTTGCGCTATAAACAAAAAAAATGCAATATTTTTTACTTTTTGCTATAATAAATATCCCCAAAAAGTATATATAAAAAAACTATTTTTTTCCTCAGTTTAGGCCGATACGTATTCTTCTACATATTTTTGGTAAAAAAAACCGCAATTGCCGTTTATTGATTGGTTTGCGCAGAAGTTATAGCGTTTACAAAATAGGGGGTAGTTTTATGGCATTTTTAGTATTATTTTTTTACTAGTAATGGCGACGATCAGTGATTTTTTTCGTGACTGTGACATTGTGGCGGACACATCGAGCACTTTTGACACCATTTTGGGACCATTGTCATTTATACAGCGATCAGAGCTATAAAAATGCACTGGTTACTGTAAAAATTACACTGGCAGTGAAGGGGTTAACCAGGAGGGGGCGCTGTAGGGGTTAAGTGTGTCCTGATTTCTTACTGTGGGGGGGGGCGTGGCTAAGCATGTGACATCACTGATCGTCGTTCTCTATTACAGGGAACAGACGATCAGTGACAGGCTCACTAGGAAGCACGGGGAGAGGTTTGTTTACACTTACCTCTCACCGTTCTTCCTCTCTGTGACCCGATCGCGGGACACCAGCGGCGATCGAGTCCGCTGTTCCCGCGGGGACGGTCACGGAGAAGGGGACCGGGTCGCGAGCGTGCCGCCGGCGGCGCGCTCACGACCCACGGCTGGGCTCTTAAAGGGGAAGTACCTGTACGCCCATGTGCCCAGGCGTGCCATTTTGCCGACGTACATTGGCGTGCGGTGGTCCTCAAGTGGTTAATAAGGACACTTACCTGTCCTACTCGCCCGCGATGTCATGCCCCCGACGGCGATCGCTCAGTCCTGGCAGGTCCCGGCGCCTCCATCCTGACTAAGGGAAACAGGCCTTACGGCTTCACTGCCCGTTTCCTACTGCGCATGTGCGAGTCTCGCGGCGCTTTGTGAATGGGCGGCTGCCTCCTGGGATACACACAGTTCCCAGAAGGCAGCGCGCTCCCCATTCCCCAGAAGAGGATGCGGAAGGAGACCCACCGCGGATAAGGAAGAGGCAGATTAGGGACTTCCGCATAGCAACCGCTATTTCGGGTGCGTAAATTTTTTATTTTTTTTTAATTGTGTTTTTATTGATTTTTTTGCTGCATTTTAGTGTAATTTTTTTTTTTTCAGGGTGGAACTCCACTTTAGCCACTTAAGACCCACGCTATAGACGAAAGACGTCTGCAGCGCGGCTCTCAAGTGGAAGTCCTGCTGTTTTCATTCCCCTACGCGCCGCCGAGGGCGCGCGGCGGGGAACAGCTGTGCCCGCCGTGTCACGTATTGCAGATGCGCGTGCCTGGCGGCCGCGATGTCCGCCTGGTACACGCGATCGGCTGTTACAGAGGCAGGACGTGGATCTCTGAGTGTAAACACAGAGATCCATGTCCTGTCAGGGAGAGAGGAGACCGATGCTGTGTCCCTTGTACATAGGGACACAGATCGGTCACCTCCCCCAGTCAGTCCCCTCCTCTCATACAGTTAGAATCACTCCCAGGGAACACATTTAACCCCTTGATCGCCCCCTAGTGTTAACCCCTTCCCTGCCAGTCACATTTATACAGTAATCAGTGCATATTTATAGCAGGGATCACTGTATAAATGTGAATGGTCCCAAAATAGTGTCAAAAGTGTCCGATGTGTCCGCCGCAATATTGCAGGCCTGACAAAAATCGCAGATAACCGCCATTACTAGTAAAATATATATATATATATATATATATATATATATATATATATATAATAAAAATGGCATAAATCTATCAAGACAAGACCAGTCAATCTGCACAAGGTGAGAGCAGAACTGTGGGAGGGGCCCAGCAAGCTCCACCCACTACAGAAAACTACAGGAGGGGGCGGAGACAAGATCAGTCCCCCTGCACAAGGAGAGAGAGCATAGCTGTGCGAGGAGTCCAGCAAGCCCCACTCACTATAGAAAACTACAAGAGGGGGTGGAGACAAGTCACTCTGAACAAGGAGAGAGCAGAGATGTGGGAGGGGCCAGCAGGCTCCACCCACTACAGAAAACTACAGGAAGGGGCGGAGATAAGACAAGTCGCCCTACACAAGGAGAGAGAGAGCAGAGCTATGGGAGGGGCCAGCAGGCTCCGTCCACTATAGAAAACTACAAGAGGGGGTGGAGACAAGACCAGTCACCCTGCACAAGGAGAGAGAGCAGAGCTGTGGGAAGGGCCCAGTAGACCCCACTTACTACAGAAAACTACAGGAGGGGGCGGAGACAAAACCAGTCACCCTGCACAAGGAGAGGGCAGAGCTGTGGGAGGGGCCCGGCAAGCCCCACCCACTACAGAAAACTACAGGAGGGGTGGAGACAAGACCAGTCACCCTGCCCAAGGAAAGAACAGAACTGTGGGAGGGGCCAGCAGGCTCCACCCACTATAGAAAACTACAGGAGGGGCGGAGACAAGACCAGTCCCCCTGCACAAGGAGAGAGCATAGCTGTGCGAGGGGCCCAGCAAGCTCCACTTACTATAGAAAAATACAAGAGGGGGTGGAGACAAGTCACCCTGCACAAGGAGGAAGCAGAGATGTGGGAGGGGCCAGCAGGCTCCACCCACTACAGAAAACTACAGGAAGGGGCGGAGATAAGACAAGTTTCCCTGCACAAGGAGATAGAGCAGAGCTGTGGGAGGGGCAATGCAGAACCCACCCACTACAGAAAACTTCAGGAGGGGGCGGAGAAAAAAACAGTCACCCTGCACAAGGAGAGGGCAGAGCTGTGGAAGGGGCCCAGCAAGCCCCACCCACTACAGAAAACTACAGGAGGGGGCGGAGACAAGACCAGTCACCCTGCACAAGGAGAGAGAACAGAGCTGTGGGAGGGGCCCAGCAGGCTCCACCCACTACAGAAAACTACAGGAGGGGGCGGAGACAAGACCAGTCATCCTGCAGAGCTATGGGAGGGGCCCAGTAAAAAGTGGTGTGCCGTAGCGCACTGGCAGTTTACATCTGTAAGTCGGGGTGTGCCATCTACTGCACTACCCGGGTGCCTGTCTGCACTCAGTGTCCCGTATTCCCCGAGGTTGCAGTAACGTGCAGTAAAATGCGTGTTTTCCCGCAACGCGTTGGTGTGAATGAGCCCCAAGGACGGAGTATTTCTCTCTCTCATACACGGCAGGCAGGTGGTTTGGAAGACACAAAATAGCTATTTCTAGATTCTGTTTATACCAAGTCCTTTCCCGTCTCACCAAGAGACGCAGAAATGTCCAAGGACAATGCAGCAAATGTTACATTGTGCAAATCCAGAGATTCCGGGGAGAATGTAAATGTCACGGGGAGGGGGAGGGGCTTTCTTTGCTGCTTTGTTACTCGATTAGCAACTCAGTACAAGAGGATGAGTGACACGGGCAAAGTTTGTAGGAGAACCTCACGAGAAGCCGGTGAACCTCCAATGGTCACGCCCATATTTGGTCAATGATGTCACCCAGGATTCCTGGCTGGCTGGGGTTACCACCTCTCCATGCCGGATCTCTGTCCAGATTGGTCACAGACTGGAGCCGCGAGCGACTGAACCAATGCGGTCGGTGTTATTTGTAGTTCAGCACAACCCCCTCGTCCCCATAGATTGTACACTGTTGTAGCCTCCAAAATATCTTCATTTTTGCAGCCGCCGAAACGCGTTGAGAGTTTTATATGACTTTTTTTTTTTACCAACATTTAAAATCATCTTAGACTTTTTTTTATCCGACTTTGTTCTGCAGCTCCTTTCTGTATTTCAATATTGAGGAATGTGACAGTTTTCTGCGGGTTTGGGTTCAGCCCGAATCTTAGCTCATCTCTACTTGTGCCTTGATGCTGAGGAAATGCTTCCTGACATTGATCGGCCCCTGATGCCGCCTCTCACCTTGTGACTTGCTACAAAGTTACAATGTACAGTCTGATCACTGGGGGAGGGGAGACTGAGGAAATGCTTCCTCCTCTTTCTACAAAGTTACAATGTACAGTCTGATCACTGGGGGAGGGGAGACTGAGGAAATGCCTCCTCCTCCTTCTACAAAGTTACAATGTACAGTCTGATCACTGGGGGAGGGGAGACTGAGGAAATGCCTCCTCCTCCATCTACAAAGTTACAATGTACAGTCTGATCACTGGAGGAGGGGGAACTGAGGAAATGCTTCCTCCTCCTTCTACAAAGTTACAATGTACAGTCTGATCACTGGGGGAGGGGAGACTGAGGAAATGCTTCCTCCTCCTCCTTCTACAAAGTTACAATGTACAGTCTGATCACTGGAGGAGGGGGAACTGAGGAAATGCTTCCTCCTCCTTCTACAAAGTTACAATGTACAGTCTGATCACTGGGGAAGGGAAGACTGAGGAAATGCTTCCTCCTCCTCCTTCTACAAAGTTACAATGTACAGTCTGATCACTGGGGGAGGGGAGACTGAGGAAATGCTTCCTCCTGCCTGCAGCAGACTGATGATATCATCTCAGCCTGGGCATAACCACTGACAGGGTCTGGCCACATGGAAGTCAACCCCTCCAGGGACTGGGAGGGGGGGGGGGTTGGTGTTGGGGGTGCAGTTTGCCCCATTGGGGGGGGTGTTGGGGTTGCAGCCTGTCACCTCATGGGGTGGGGGGTGCAGCCTGGGTCTCACCAGTGCTCTATGAGGTCCTGTCTCTGGCCCGGCTCTCCTCCTTTCCTTTCTTGACCACAGAGAGGGAAGGGTGTAGTGGTGCTAGAAGAAGGGGAACGGTGCCCTCTGGTGATCGGAGGGTGGCAGTGCGCTCTGCCCGCCTCCAACTCCCACCGCGTGACCTGACTGCCAGCAGACCATGGACCTGCACCGGTCCGCGCACACGGGGGGGGGGGGGTTCGGGACCCCAGACATAAATAATAGTCTCTATCACTTTCATGTACTTCTTCCATCTGATGTTCCTGGTTGGACCTGCCAGTCACCTTCCTTGTTCTAAACTGACCACACAAAGCACAGAAGCTGATCTGTGTTAGCGTGGTCAGTTTTCATCCTCTGGCTGGACATTCAGAGGTACAGGACACCATGCAGACACACAGCATGCCTGGATTGGGTAGTTTGTTTAGCCACCATGCCCTTCTACCAATCACAGCCTGCCTCTGGCCCAGGTAACCTTCCAATCACAGCCTGCCTCTGGCACAGGTAACCTTCCAATCACAGCCTGCCTCTGGCACAGGTAACCTTCCAATCGCAGCCTGCCTCTGGCCCAGGTAACCTTCCAATCACAGCCTGCCTCTGGCCCAGGTAACCTTCCAATCACAGCCTGCCTCTGGCACAGGTAACCTTCCAATCACAGCCTGCCTCTGGCCCAGGTAACCTTCCAATCACAGCCCGCTTCTGGCACAGGTAACCTTCCAATCACAGCCTGCCTCTGGCACAGGTAACCTTCAAATCACAGCCTGCCTCTGGCAAAGGTAACCTTCCAATCACAGCCTGCCTCTGGCCCAGGTAACCTTCCAATCACAGCCTGCCTCTGGCACAGGTAACCTTCCAATCACAGCCTGCCTCTGGCCCAGGTAACCTTCCAATCACAGCCTGCTTCTGGCACAGGTAACCTTCCAATCACAGCCTGCCTCTGGCACAGGTAACCTTCAAATCACAGCCTGCCTCTGGCAAAGGTAACCTTCCAATCACAGCCTGCCTCTGGCACAGGTAACCTTCCAATCACAGCCTGCCTCTGGCACAGGTAACCTTCCAATCACAGCCTGCCTCTGGCACAGGTAACCTTCCAATCACAGCCTGCCTCTGGCCCAGGTAACCTTCCAATCACAGCCTGCCTCTGGCCCAGGTAACCTTCCAATCACAGCCCGCTTCTGGCACAGGTATCCTTCCAATCACAGCCTGCCTCTGGCACAGGTAACCTTCCAATCACAGCCTGCCTCTGGCACAGGTAACCTTCAAATCACAGCCTGCCTCTGGCAAAGGTAACCTTCCAATCACAGCCTGCCTCTGGCACAGGTAACCTTCCAATCACAGCC
Source organism: Rana muscosa (assembly GCA_029206835.1). NCBI lineage: Eukaryota > Metazoa > Chordata > Amphibia > Anura > Ranidae > Rana > Rana muscosa. The sequence continues at coordinate 237,839,469 of CM055126.1, forward strand.
TGCCTCTGGCACAGGTAACCTTCCAATCACAGCCTGCCTCTGGCACAGGTAACCTTCCAATCACAGCCTGCCTCTGGCCCAGGTAACCTTCCAATCACAGCCTGCCTCTGGCCCAGGTAACCTTCCAATCACAGCCTGCCTCTGGCACAGGTAACCTTCCAATCACAGCCTGCCTCTGGCCCAGGTAACCTTCCAATCACATAGTCTCTATCACTTTCATGTACTTCTTCCATCTGATGTTCCTGGTTGGACCTGCCAGTCACCTTCCTTGTTCTAAACTGACCACACAAAGCACAGAAGCTGATCTGTGTTAGCGTGGTCAGTTTTCATCCTCTGGCTGGACATTCAGAGGTACAGGACACCATGCAGACACACAGCATGCCTGGATTGGGTAGTTTGTTTAGCCACCATGCCCTTCTACCAATCACAGCCTGCCTCTGGCCCAGGTAACCTTCCAATCACAGCCTGCCTCTGGCACAGGTAACCTTCCAATCACAGCCTGCCTCTGGCACAGGTAACCTTCCAATCGCAGCCTGCCTCTGGCCCAGGTAACCTTCCAATCACAGCCTGCCTCTGGCCCAGGTAACCTTCCAATCACAGCCTGCCTCTGGCACAGGTAACCTTCCAATCACAGCCTGCCTCTGGCCCAGGTAACCTTCCAATCACAGCCCGCTTCTGGCACAGGTAACCTTCCAATCACAGCCTGCCTCTGGCACAGGTAACCTTCAAATCACAGCCTGCCTCTGGCAAAGGTAACCTTCCAATCACAGCCTGCCTCTGGCCCAGGTAACCTTCCAATCACAGCCTGCCTCTGGCACAGGTAACCTTCCAATCACAGCCTGCCTCTGGCCCAGGTAACCTTCCAATCACAGCCCGCTTCTGGCACAGGTAACCTTCCAATCACAGCCTGCCTCTGGCACAGGTAACCTTCAAATCACAGCCTGCCTCTGGCAAAGGTAACCTTCCAATCACAGCCTGCCTCTGGCACAGGTAACCTTCCAATCACAGCCTGCCTCTGGCACAGGTAACCTTCCAATCACAGCCTGCCTCTGGCACAGGTAACCTTCCAATCACAGCCTGCCTCTGGCCCAGGTAACCTTCCAATCACAGCCTGCCTCTGGCCCAGGTAACCTTCCAATCACAGCCCGCTTCTGGCACAGGTAACCTTCCAATCACAGCCTGCCTCTGGCACAGGTAACCTTCAAATCACAGCCTGCCTCTGGCAAAGGTAACCTTCCAATCACAGCCTGCCTCTGGCACAGGTAACCTTCCAATCACAGCCTGCCTCTGGCACAGGTAACCTTCCAATCACAGCCTGCCTCTGGCACAGGTAACCTTCCAATCACAGCCTGCCTCTGGCACAGGTAACCTTCCAATCACAGCCTGCCTCTGGCCCAGGTAACCTTCCAATTACAGCCTGCCTCTGGCACAGGTAACCTTCCAATCACAGCCTGCCTCTGGCACAGGTAACCTTCCAATCACAGCCTGCCTCTGGCACAGGTAACCTTCCAATCACAGCCCGCTTCTGGCACAGGTAACCTTCCAATCACAGCCTGCCTCTGGCACAGGTAACCTTCCAATCACAGCCTGCCTCTGGCGCAGGTAACCTTCCAATCACAGCCTGCCTCTGGCACAGGTAACCTTCCAATCACAACCTGCCTCTGGCGCAGGTAACCTTCCAATCACAGCCTGCCTCTGGCACAGGTAACCTTCCAATCACAGCCTGCCTCCTCTGGCACAGGTAACCTTCCAATCACAGCCTGCCTCTGGCACAGGTAACCTTCCAATCACAGCCTGCCTCTGGCACAGGTAACCTTCAAATCACAGCCTGCCTCTGGCACAGGTAACCTTCCAATCACAGCCTGCCTCCTCTGGCACAGGTATCCTTCCAATCACAGCCTGCCTCTGGTACAGGTAACCTTCCAATCGCAGCCTGCCTCTGGCACAGGTAACCTTCCAATCACAGCCTGCCTCTGGCACAGGTAACCTTCCAATCACAGCCTGCCTCCTCTGGCACAGGTAACCTTCCAATCACAGCCTGCCTCTGGCACAGGTAACCTTCCAATCACAGCCTGCCTCTGGCACAGGTAACCTTCAAATCACAGCCTGCCTCTGGCACAGGTAACCTTCCAATCACAGCCTGCCTCCTCTGGCACAGGTATCCTTCCAATCACAGCCTGCCTCTGGCACAGGTAACCTTCCAATCGCAGCCTGCCTCTGGCACAGGTAACCTTCCAATCACAGCCTGCCTCTGGCCCAGGTAACCTTCCAATCACAGCCTGCCTCTGGCACAGGTATCCTTCCAATCACAGCCTGCCTCTGGCCCAGGTAACCTTCCAATCACAGCCTGCCTCTGGCACAGGTATCCTTCCAATCACAGCCTGCCTCTGGCACAGGTAACCTTCAAATCACAGCCTGCCTCTGGCACAGGTAACCTTCCAATCACAGCCTGCCTCCTCTGGCACAGGTATCCTTCCAATCACAGCCTGCCTCTGGCACAGGTAACCTTCCAATCGCAGCCTGCCTCTAGCACAGGTAACCTTCCAATCACAGCCTGCCTCCTCTGGCACAGGTATCCTTCCAATCACAGCCTGCCTCTGTAAACACTGCCAGTTTTTTTTCCCCGGGAAACCAGAGGTCAATTTTTTTTTAATCTCATACTTTCCAAGGTAGAGGAGATATTTGGGGTCTTATTGACCTCAGATCTCTCCACAAAGAGGACCTGTCATCCCTTATTCCTATTACAAGGGATGTAAACATTTCTTGTACTAGGAATCAAAATGATAAAAAAAAAAAAGGGACAGTGTAAAAAAATAGGATAAATAATAATAAATACAAATTTAAAGCGCCCGTCCCCTCTTGCTCACACACAGAAGCAAACGCATACGTAGGTTGTGCCGCATATGAAAATGGCGTTTACACCACACATGTGATATATCGCTGCAAACGTTAGAGCGAGAGCAATAATTCTAGCACTAGACCTCCTCTGTAACTCTAAACAGGTATCCTGCAACAATTTTTAAAATGTTGCCTATGGAGATTTTTTAACCACTTAAGCCCCCGACCAATACGCAGCATAAAGACCAGACCCCTTTTTGCGATTCGGCACTGCGTCGCTTTAACTGACAATTGCGCGGTCGTGGGACGTGGCTCCCAAACAAAATTGATGTCCTTTTTTCCCCACAAATAGAGCTTTCTTTTGGTGGTATTTGATCATCTCTGCGGTTTTTATTTTTTGCGCTATAAACAAAAATAGGGCGACAATTTTGAAAAAAATTCAATATTTTTTACTTTTTGCTATAATAAATATCCCCCAAAAATATATAAAAAAACATATTTTTTTCTCAGTTAAGGCCGATACGTATTCTTCTACATATTTTTGGTAAAAAAAAAACGCAAACGGCGTTTATTGATTGGTTTGCGCGAAAGTTATAGCGTCTACAAAATAGGGGATAGTTTTATGGCATTTTTTTTTTTTTTTTACTAGTAATGGCGGCGATCAGCGATTTTTTTTGTGACTGCGACATTATGGCGGACACATCGGACCCTTTTGAAACATTTTTGGGACCATTGTTATTTTCACAGCGAGCCGTGCAATAAAAATGCACTGGTTACTGTGAAAATGACACTGGCAGTGAATGGGGTTCACCACTAGGGGCGCTGAAGGGTTAAGTGTGCCTAGGGGAGTGATTACTACTGTGTGGGGGCGTGGCTACGAGTGACATGTCACCGACCTCCGCTCTGATTACACAGAGCGGAGATCGCTGACAGTGTCAGTAGAGGAGCGGGGAGATGTTGTGTTTACACTAACATCTCCCCCGCTCCATCTCTCCGTGAGATGATCGCGCGGATCCCCGTGGCGATCGAGTCCGCGGGACCCGCGGTCTGACTCACAGGGAAGGCAGGGGGGTCGCGAGCACGCCGCCGGCGGCGCGTGCGCGAGCCCGACGTCAGGCAGTTAAAGGGGACGTACAGGTACGTGATTGTGCCTGTACGAGCCATTCTGCCGACGTATATATATATATATACAGTGCGCGGTCCTTAAGTGGTTAAGTACCAAAGTTTGGCGCCATTCCACAAGTGTGCGCAATTTTAAAGCGTGACACGTTAGGCATCTTTTTACTCGGCGTAACATCATCTTTCACATTATACCAAAAAATTGGGGTAAATATTTTTTTTTTTTTTAATTAAAGCGTTTTTTTTTGTGATTGAAAAATTGCTGTGCAAATACCGTGTGACATAACAAATCGCAACTATCGCCATTTTATTCTCTAGGGTCTCTGCTAAAAATATATTTATAATGTTTGGGGGGTTCAGAGTAATTTTCTAGCAATAAAAAAAATGTAGATTTTTACATGTAGGAAAGAAGTGGCAGACTTGTCTTGGGTATCTTTGTGGTTAAAACCGTTTATTGATATTATTTATTTTCACTTTGGAATCCAAAGGCTGTTTTTTAAATTATTTTTATTTTGACCATGTGACCAGCAGCAGAGGACTAGAAGCTCCTCCTACTTATGTTTTCCTGCAGACAGGCTGGGAGAGAGCCGGGTCATGTGACAGCTGGATATCCATTAGGGAAAAAAGGACTTAGATGATTTTTTTTTTTTCATTAAAATAATTACAATGTCATCATCCTCATACAGAAATAGTGACAATGTAAATGACACAGAGTGTGTTTAGTAATAAATAAACCTGCTTGGCTCACCACTAGGGATGAGCTTCGTGTTCGAGTCGAACATACGTTCGACTCGAACATCGGCTGTTCGATCGTTCGACGAAGATCGAACGATTTGGGCCGTTCGCGCCAAATTCGAGTGACGCGAACGGCCCACAATGCACTACGCCATCGCAGTGTCATCCAGGCGCTGTGATTGGCCAAGCATGCACTGTGACCCCGCATGCTTGGCCAATCACAGCGCCGGCAGCGAGGAGAGCAATGATTGGCCACAGGCAGGATGCCTGTGGCCAATTATTGCTGAGGGGGTTTAGTACACGCCCCACACTATAAAAGGCCGCCAGCGCGGCGGCCTTGTGTAGTGTGTTCCGGAGCAGGGAAAGAGAAGCATAGGCAGGGACAGTGTCCTTTACATAATCCTGGATTCCTTGTGTTTAGGGACAGATAAGGATAGGTAGGGAGAGTGTCAGTGACAGTGTGCTATTCTGTGCTAATCCTTGTTTGTAGGGACAGAGAGGTACAGTGAGGGAAAGTGTCAGTGTGCTATTCTGTTCTAAACCAATCTTGCTGAACCATATTTTCAATCCTTGAGTTTAGGGACAGAGAGGTACAGTGAGGGAAAGTGTCAGTGTGCTATTCTGTGCTAAATCTTGTTTGTAGGGAGGGACAGAGTAGGACAGTGAGGGAAAGTGTCAGTGTGCTATTCTGTTCTAAACCAATTTTGCTGAACCATATTTGAAATCCTTGAGTTTAGGGACAGAGAGGTACAGTGAGTGAAACTGACAGTGTGCTATTCTGTTCTAAACCAATTTTGCTGTTCCATATTTTCAATCCTTGAGTTGAGGGACAGAGAGGTACAGTGAGGGAAACTGACAGTGTGCTATTCTGTTCTAAACCAATTTTGCTGTTCCATATTTGAAATCCTTGAGTTTAGGGACAGAGAAGGACACTCGTGGAAACTATCAGTGTGCTAGTCTGTGCTAAACCTTGTTTGTAGGGACAGAGAAGGACAGTGAGGGAAACTGTCAGTGTGCTGTTCTGTGCTAAACCAATCTTGCTGAAGCATATTGCAAATCCTTGTGTTTAGGGACAGAGAAGGATAGGCAGGGGACAGTGTCAGTGTCATTGTTGCTAAGCCTCCTGCACAGTATACACCTGAAGGTAGCCCTTATTGCTCTTTTTCCCATCTCCCTGCAGGCCATCCATTAAAATGTCTGGAAGGCAAACAAGGAGAGGCAGACAGTCAGGAGGCAAAAAAAGAGGGCAAGCAGGCTCTGTGTCTGGGGGCAACAGTGCTGGTCGTGGACGCGGTGCATTGTCATCAGTACATGGCCATGGGACACGCTTGTCCTTCTTTTCGGCAGCTGGACATGTTGAGCCACATCATGCCGAAGACTTGGTAGAGTGGATGACCAAGCCCACCTCATCCTCCTCATCCTCTCTCACCCAGGCTCAGGGTACTGGCAAAGCAGCTGCCAAAGCGTCCTCTTCTCTGGTATCATTATCTTCATTAGTCAATCCTTCCCTAGACCCACCATGTCCTCCTCCTGAGGAGTCCCCCGAACTGTTTGAGCACAGTGTTGGGTACATGCTCCAGGAGGATGCCCAGCGTTTCGAAGGATCTGATGATGATATCCAGCTAGAGGAAGGCAGTAGCGTGAGAGCAGAGAGAGGGGATGCTCAAGAAGGACACCAATCTGGCAGTCATGCTCCAGCAGCTGCAGCATACTGCCAGATTGGCTCCAGTGATGAGGAGGGAGGGGATGATGAGGTCACTGACTCCACGTGGGTGCCTAATAGGAGAGAGGAGGAGGAGGAGGATGAGGAGGAGGCACATCTCCAACGAGGCAGGATGCCCTTGAGTGGCCAGCGTATGGGCAGCACACCAACGGAATCACACCGCAGAGCTCCGCCTGTGCAGGGCGCTGCCTCTGCCCGTCATTCAAAAAGTTCTTTGGTGTGGGCCTTTTTTGAGGCGAGTGCATCAGATCGCACAGCTGCTGTTTGCAACATATGTCTCAAGCGTATATCGCGTGGCCAAAACATCAGCCGCTTGGGCACCACATGCTTGATCAGACATATGTTGACCTGCCATGCAGCTCGTTGGCAAGCCTACATTAAAGACCCACACCAAAGAACAAAGCGGACCTCTTCTTGCACCGCATCAGCTGGGATCTCCAACCCCAGTATACCTTCAGTCCTCTCTGAAACCTGCACTGAGAGGAATGAAGGTGTAGAATTAGGTGTGTCACAGCCAAGTACTTGCGGCCACTCTGCTAGCAGTACACCGACGTCCGATTCTAGCAGGCAAATTTCCCTGCCCCAGCTGCTGGACCGTCGAAAGAAGTTCACTCCCAGCCATCCACATGCCCAGCGGTTGAATGCTAGCTTGGCTAAATTGCTAGCGCTTCAACTGCTGCCTTTTCAGTTGGTAGACTCGGCCCCCTTCCGTGAGTTTGTGCAATGTGCGGTTCCTCACGCAGCGGCTTGCCACGGAAGGCGATTCCGGCTCTCTACAGGCATGTGGAAGGCAATGTCTTGGCCTCGCTGGACAGGGCGGTCAGCGGTAAGGTGCATATTACCGCTGACTCATGGTCCAGCAGGCATGGACAGGGACGTTACCTTTCTTTCATGGCCCATTGGGTCACTCTTTTGGCAGCTGGGAAGGATGCAGGACAAGGTGCAGTAGTGTTGGAGGTTGTTCCACCGCCACGCCTCCAAAATGCTACTACTGGTTGTGACACACCTCTCTCCTCCACCCCCTCCTCTTCTTCTTCCTCCATGGCCTCTTCCTGTGGTTTGTCCTCGGAACCAGCGGTGCTCCGTAGGCGTTCAAGGGGCTACGCAAGTACGCAGGCAAAAAGATGCCATGCCATGCTTGCGCTGGTGTGTTTGGGGGACAGGAGCCACACTGGGGCAGAGGTCCTGTCTGCTCTGCAGGGGCAGGCCGAGAGGTGGTTGACGCCATGCCAGCTTAAGCCAGGAATGGTGGTTTGCGACAATGGCACCAACCTCCTCTCCGCCCTCCGACAGGGACAACTGACCCATGTGCCCTGTATGGCTCACGTCCTTAACCTGGTGGTGCAGCGGTTCTTGGGCAGGTACCCAGGCTTACAGGATGTCCTGAGGCAGGCCAGGAAAGTCTGTGTGCATTTCCGCAGATCTTATAATGCCAGTGCTCGCCTGGCTGAGCTGCAAAAGGAGTTGAACCTGCCCAAGAACCGCCTTATATGTGACATGCCCACCAGGTGGAACTCAACGTTGGCCATGCTGCAGCGGCTGCACACGCAGCAGAGGGCCATCAATGAGTACCTGTGCGACTACGGCACCAGGACAGGGTCAGGGGAGCTCGGGTTTTTTTCACCACGCCAGTGGGGCATGATCAGGGATGCATGCACTGTCCTGGCACCATTTGAGGAGGCCACGAGGATGGTGAGCAGTGACAGTGCATGCATCAGTGACACTGTACCTCTTGTCCACCTGTTGGAGCACACGCTGCGTGGAATAATGGACAGGGCACTTGAGGCAGAACAGAGGCAGGAAGAGGAGGACTTCCTTGCCTCTCAAGGCCCCCTTTACCCAGACAGTGTTCCTTCTGTCCCACCCATCTCACAGGAAGAGGAGGAGGAGGAGGAGGAGGAGGATTGTGTCAGCATGGAGGTGGAGGCTGGCACTCAGCATCATCAGCAGCAGTCTTTTAGGGATGATTTACAGTCCCAAGAAACCAGTGGACTTGTACGTGGCTGGGAGGAGGTGGCTGCGGATCATGTCGTCCTTAGTGACCCAGAGGACTCCGGACCGAATGCCTCAGCTAACCTACGCTGCATGGCCTCCCTGATCCTGCAAAGTCTGCGGAAGGATCCTCGTATTCTTCGGATCAAGGAGAGGGACCATTACTTGCTGGCCACTCTCCTTGATCCACGGTACAAGGGTAAGGTTGCGGACCTTATCTTACCGTCGCAGAGGGAGCAGAGGATGAGACAACTCCGGGAGGCCTTGCAGAAAGGTCTGTGCAACGCGTTCCCAGAGACTGGGAGGTTACAAACTCCTGGTCCTGGACAACGAGTTGCTGAGGCTTCGGGCAGTCAAAGAAGGAGCGGTGGGGAAGGTGGCCGTCTGACCGATGCGTTCAGACAATTCTTTAGTCCGCAGCCCCAAAGTATGATCGGTTCCAGCAACCATCGCCAGCGTCTGATATACATGGTCCAGGAATACCTAGGGGCAAGGTCAGACTTGGACACCTTCCCCACCGAAAATCCTCTGGCTTACTGGGTCTTGAGGATGGATCACTGGCCAGAGCTTGCACAGTATGCAATTGAGCTACTGGCCTGTCCTGCATCCAGCGTTCTTTCAGAACGCACATTCAGTGCTGCTGGAGGATTTGTCACGGATCACAGGGTGCGCCTGTCCACCGACTCGGTTGATCGACTGACTTTCATCAAGATGAACCAGTCTTGGATCACCACCAGCTACCACACACCTGATGCTGATATAACAGACTAATTGATTTTAAAATGTCACATCCCTTCAAGACTGATGCTGATGCTGAGTGCCTGTGCTGTTATGTTGACTGGCTATCCTCCTCCTCCTCCTCAATGATACGATTAATGATGATAGCTTGGAAGATCATTTTGGTTTATGGGTGACGCCACCAGTGGCTAAGGCCCAATTTTTCAGCCCCTGTTTAACAGGGGCGTGTAATTAAAATTTTGGATGCAATACTTTGCAACAGGCCTCATTGCTGTGCTCCAAGTACAGTATCTGTGAGGGGTTGCAGTGTTGTGCCACCAGTGCCTAAGGCCCAATTTTTCAGCCCCTGTTCAACAGGGGCATGCAATTATAATTATTGATCTAATAATTCACAGCAGGGCCCATTGCTGCGCCCACCAAGAGTAACTGTCAGGCCTTACAGTGTTGTGGCACCAGCACCACCATCACCACCACCACCACCACCAAAGGCCTAATTTTTCAGCCCCTGTTCAACAGGGGCATGCAATTATAATTATTGATCTAATAATTCACAGCAGGGCCCATTGCTGCGCCCACCAAGAGTAACTGTCAGGCCTTACAGTGTTGTGGCACCAGCACCACCATCACCACCACCACCACCACCAAAGGTCCAATTTTTCAGCCCCTGTTCAACAGGGGCATGCAATTATAATTATTGATCGAATAATTCACAGCAGGGCCCATTGCTGCGCCCACCAAGAGTAACTGTCAGGCCTTACAGTGTTGTGGCACCAGCACCACCATCACCACCACCACCACCACGACCACCAAAGGCCCAATTTTTCAGCCCCTATTCAACAGGGGCATGCAATTATAATTATTGATCTAATAATTCACAGCAGGGCCCATTGCTGCGCCCACCAAGAGTAACTGTCAGGTCTTACAGTGTTGTGGCACCAGCACCACCATCAAAGGCCCAATTTTTACTACCACTGATCAACAATTATATGTTATTACAATTCCTGATATAATAGTTGACAGCAGGGCGTTCCAGCACCCACCAAGACTAACTGTGAGTGCTTACAGTGTTGTGCCAACACCAACACCTAAGGGGCCAATTTCTGCAGAGTATATACGGAAGGTCCCTACTTTCAAACATCCAACTTACAAACTACTACTACTTGCAAACGGAAGAAGACAACAGGAAGTGAGAGGAAATCTACCCCTTGGAAGGAAAATTCTCTCCTGTAAGAATTAATATGGGAGAAAGGTGTCTCCTCTCTACTGATGCTTTATCACCAATCCTTGTTTCAATAAAAACACCACATTTCAAAAACAGTTGTCATTGGGACGCAAAGTGAGGTGAAATGTTCTGAACAGGGGCACAGACAGCAAAAAAAATGTGACTGGGGTGATAACCGTTCCCTATGTTTTCCAAAAAGCTAAAAAAAAGGAATTTGGCATGGAGCTCCACTTAAACAATGCAGCTGTTCAAAATTATAAACAGATTCTACATAAGAACAAACCTACAGTCCCTGTCTTGTATGCACCGCCTGTATACGGCTGTTCAGAGTATATAGGGCCTTTTTTATTTTGTGTGCGGGGTTCCCCTTAATATCCATACAAGACCCAAAGGGGCTGGTAATGGGCTGGGGTAGGGGGGGGGGGGTCATGGGGTAGCTATGCCATTTTTCTTAAAGATTTTCATCCATATTACCGGGACCAGACATTACATTAAAGCCGCAAGCAGTTTTAAATGGCTTTTTTTTCCTTTAGAAGTGTCATTTTGTGCAGGGACAGTTCTAAACACGGGAAACACGTGGCACTTCACAGGCATACTTTAGACACCCCCCAGGTACAATATTTAAAGGAATATTTGCCTTTTTTTTTTTCACTTTATGCATCATTAAAATGACTGCTCCCGGAAAACGTCCGTTTTTAAAACTTCTTTTTGGATTGATACATGTCCCCTGGTGCAGAACCCGGGTTCCCAAACCCTTTTTAGGACAATAACATGCATAATAGTTGTTATAATTAGCACTTTAGAATCCGAACGTTCGCATCCATTGTATTTAATAGGGTTCTAATGTTCGTGCGAATTTTCGGTCCGTTCGCGGGTTCTGGTGCGAACCGAACCCGGGGGTGTTCGGCTCATCACTACTCACCACGAGATGAAAGGTGCTGGAGGTGCCATTTACATCCCCATTTCCATATCCGCCAATCTCTCCATCCAGCACCTGTGAACTCGTCATTTGTTCCCCCGGAATATCACACATGTGACAATCACACATCACCTGCCATCCCCCGCCTTCTACTGTAAATAGTGCAAATGGCAAAGGGCGCGGTGCAGGAAAAGAGGTGGAAAAACAAGACTTACAATTCCTCCCTCAATGAGCTTAAAATGTCTATAAAGACAGAAGCTGGTATTTCAAGAACGTTCGTAGTAAAGAAGGGAACGGTGTCATCACAGAGGAATTCAGAAATTGTGGAAGATGTTTAAAATGTTCAAAATAGTTTTCTGGTGTAATTACAGGTCCAGGGATGGCAGGGCGACAGATTACGGGTCCCGGAATGGCAGGGCGACAGATTACAGGTCCCGCGGATGGCAGGGCGACAGATTACAGGTCCCTGGATGGCAGGGCGACAGATTACAGGTCCCGAGATGGCAGGGTGTGACAGATTACAGGTCTCGGGATGGCAGGACGACAGATTACAGGTCCCGGGATGGCAGGGCGACAGAATACAGGTCCCGGGATGGCAGGGTGACAGATTACACATCCCAGGGATGGCAGGGCGACAGATTACAGGTCCTGGGATGGCAGGGCGACAGATTACAAGTCCCGGGATGGCAGGGCGACAGATTACGGGTCCCGGAATGGCAGGGCGACAGATTACAGGTCCCGGGATGGCAGGGCGACAGATTACAGGTCCCTGGATGGCAGGACGACAGATTACAGGTCCCGGGATGGCAGGGCGACAGATTACAGGTCCCGGGATGGGAGGGTGACAGATTACACATCCCAGGGATGGCAGGGCGACAGATTACAGGTCCCGGGATGGCAGGGCGACAAATTACAAATCCCTGGATGGCAGGGCGACAGATTACAGGTCCCGGGATGGCAGGGTGACAGATTACACATCCCAGGGATGGCAGGGCGACAGATTACAGGTCCCGGGATGGCAGGGCGACAGATTACAAATCTCTGGATGGCAGGGCGACAGATTACAGGTCCCTGGATGGCAGGGCGACAGATTAAAGGTCCCGAGATGGCAGGGTGTGACAGATTACAGGTCTCGGGATGGCAGGACGACAGATTACAGGTCCCGGGATGGCAGGGCGACAGAATACAGGTCCCGGGATGGCAGGGTGACAGATTACAAATCCCGGGATGGCAGGGTGACAGATTACACATCCCAGGGATGGCAGGGCGACAGATTACAGGTCCTGGGATGGCAGGGTGACAGATTACAGGTCCCGGGATGGCAGGGAGACAGATTACAGGTCCCAGGATGGCATGGCGACAGATTACAGGTCCCGGGATGGCAGGACAACAGATTACAGGTCCGGGGATGGCAGGGCGACAGATTACAGGTCCCGGGATGGCAGGGCGACAGATTACAGGTCCCGGGATGGCAGGGCGACAGATTACGGGTCCCGGAATGGCAGGGCAACAGATTACAGGTCCCAGGATGGCAGGACGACAGATTACAGGTCCCGGGATGGCAGGACGACAGATTACAGGTCCCGGATGGCAGGGGGCGACAGATTACAGGTCCCGGATGGCAGGGGGCGACAGATTACAGGTCCCGGGATGGCAGGGCGGCAGATTACAGGTCCCGGGATGGCAGGGCGACAGATTACAGGTCCCGGGATGGCAGGGCGACAGATTACGGGTCCCGGAATGGCAGGGCGACAGATTACAGGTCCCGGGATGGCAGGACGACAGATTACAGGTCCCGGGATGGCAGGGTGACAGATTACAAATCCCGGGATGGCAGGGTGACAGATTACACATCCCAGGGATGGCAGGGCGACAGATTACAGGTCCTGGGATGGCAGGGCGACAGATTACAGGTCCCGGGATGGCAGGGAGACAGATTACAGGTCCCAGGATGGCATGGCGACAGATTACAGGTCCCGGGATGGCAGGACAACAGATTACAGGTCCGGGGATGGCAGGGCGACAGATTACAGGTCCCGGGATGGCAGGGCGACAGATTACAGGTCCCGGGATGGCAGGGCGACAGATTACGGGTCCCGGAATGGCAGGGCAACAGATTACAGGTCCCGGGATGGCAGGACGACAGATTACAGGTCCCGGGATGGCAGGACGACAGATTACAGGTCCCGGGATGGCAGGACGACAGATTACAGGTCCCGGATGGCAGGGGGCGACAGATTACAGGTCCCGGATGGCAGGGGGCGACAGATTACAGGTCCCGGGATGGCAGGGCGGCAGATTACAGGTCCCGGGATGGCAGGGCGACAGATTACAGGTCCCGGGATGGCAGGGCGACAGATTACGGGTCCCGGAATGGCAGGGCGACAGATTACAGGTCCCGGGATGGCAGGACGACAGATTACAGGTCCCGGGATGGCAGGACGACAGATTACAGGTCCCGGGATGGCAGGGCGACAGATTACAGGTCCCGGGATGGCAGGGCGACAGATTACAGGTCCCGGGATGGCAGGGCGACAGATTACGGGTCCCGGAATGGCAGGGCGACAGATTACAGGTCCCGGGATGGCAGGACGACAGATTACAGGTCCCGGGATGGCAGGACGACAGATTACAGGTCCCGGGATGGCAGGGCGACAGATTACAGGTCCCGGGATGGCAGGGCGACAGATTACAGGTCCCGGGATGGCAGGGCGACAGATTACGGGTCCCGGAATGGCAGGGCGACAGATTACAGGTCCCGGGATGGCAGGACGACAGATTACAGGTCCCGGGATGGCAGGACGACAGATTACAGGTCCCGGGATGGCAGGACGACAGATTACAGGTCCCGGATGGCAGGGGGCGACAGATTACAGGTCCCGGATGGCAGGGGGCGACAGATTACAGGTCCCGGGATGGCAGGGCGACAGAGTGTGACGATCATAAGACAACTGGCAGAGAGAAGGAAGACAAAGGGAAACAAGAAGTATTTCTGTAGAACAAACAAATGAAAGGCATCCAGTATTGGCGCCTTGGCATGGCCCCCGGCCAGGGAGTTTCATTACAATTTAATAGAGAATGAAGAAGTAATTGTCACATCACTCATCATGACATCCCACATGTAATAAAACAAGTCCACATACCAACGTAACAGGATGAGTATTAATGAAGACGTGCGGGGATAATAACACCCATCCATACTCACCTATATGGCTGCAGCATCGGTCAAATGCTGCAGCTGTTCTCCACCAGCTCTAAGACTCCTGCGCAGTGCCGGGACAAGGTCATCCATTGCCCAGGGCAAAGATGCCAAGCAGTGCCCCCATCCCAGAATGTATGGGCATTATGTGTCAGCAAAACATTATGTGTCATTCGCAGCACAAATCCCCCCCCCCCCACACTTAAATCCCCCCTCCACTTAAATCCCAGCTCAAATCCTCTCCTTACACAAATGCAGTGGCGGTGCGTCCATAGAGGGTGCCGGAACGCCGCCCCCTCTCACTCCTGCACTGCCACTGAAAAACAATACATAGGTTCATGCATTGCATGAATGTATGTATTGTCACCGCTGCCGCGCTGCCCACTATTCAGATGGCCGGCCCCCTGGTGAGCGCCGGCCATCTGAATTAGAGCGGTGGCCGGCGGTGGGTGTGTTTTGGAAGTGTCTATCAGAGCCAGCGGCTCTGATAGGCTTTCTGATTAGAGCCCTCAGGCTGTAATCGGCATCCAAATAGTTCACAGAGGGACGCACGGGGGGTGCGTTCCTTGGTGAACACTGACAGGCGTTTCAGCCAATCAGGTTCACCGGATCTGGTTACCGGTAACCTAATTGGCTGAAGCGACATCGAGGGCGGGAGAAGACAAGAAGGACGGCGCTGACCCGAGGAAGGTAAGTGTAGGGCTGGGGGGGGGGACTGGATGTATATGGAGGACAAACTGGCTGTATATGGGGACACACTGGCTGTATATGGGGGACACACTGGCTGTATATGGGGGGGACACTGGCTGTATATGGGGGGGACACTGGCTGTATATGGGGGGACACACTGGCTGTATATGGGGGGGACACTGGCTGTATATGGGGACACACTGGCTGTATATGGGGGACACACTGGCTGTATACGGGGACCACACTGGTTGTATATGGGGACACACTGGCTGTATATGGGGACACACTGGCTGTATATGGGGGACACACTGGCTGTATATGGGGACACACTGGCTGTATATGGGGGACACACTGGCTGTATATGGGGGACACACTGGCTGTATATGGGGACACACTGGCTGTATATGGGGACACACTGGCTGCATTTGAGGACACACTGGCTGTTTATGGGGACATACTGGCTGTATATGGGGGACACACTGGCTGTATATGGGGACACACTGGCTGCATTTGAGGACACACTGGCTGTTTATGGGGACATACTGGCTGTATATGGGGACACACTGGCTGTATATGGGGGACACACTGGCTGCATTTGGAGACACCCTGGCTGTATATGGGGACACACTGGCTGTATATGGGGGACACACTGGCTGCATTTGAGGACACACTGGCTGTATATGGGGACACACTGGCTGCATTTGAGGACACACTGGCTGTATATGGGGACACACTGGCTGCATTTGAGGACACACTGGCTGTTTATGGGGACATACTGGCTGTATATGGGGGACACACTGGCTGTATATGGGGACACACTGGCTGCATTTGAGGACACACTGGCTGTTTATGGGGACATACTGGCTGTATATGGGGACACACTGGCTGTATATAGGGACACACTGGCTGCATTTGGAGACACCCTGGCTGTATATGGGGACACACTGGCTGTATATGGGGGACACACTGGCTGTATATGGGGGACACACTGGCTGCATTTGGAGACACCCTGGCTGTATATGGGGACACACTGGCTGTATATGTGGACACCCTGGCTGTATTTGAGGACACACTGGCTGTATATGGGGACACACTGGCTGCATTTGAGGACACACTGGCTGTATATGGGGGACACACTGGCTGTATATGGGGACACACTGGCTGTATATGGGGACACACTGGCTGTATATGGGGGACACACTGGCTGCATTTGGGGACACACTGGCTGCATTTGAGGACACACTGGCTGCATATGGGGACACACTGGCTGTATATGGGGACACACTGGCTGTATATGGGGACACACTGGCTGCATTTGAGGACACACTGGCTGTATACGGGGACATACTGGCTGTATACGGGGACATACTGGCTGTATATGGGGGACACACTGGCTGTATATGGGGACACACTGGCTGCATTTGAGGACACACTGGCTGTATATGGGGACATACTGGCTGTATATGGGGACACACTGGCTGTATATGGGGGACACACTGGCTGCATTTGGGGACATACTGGCTGTATATGGGGACACACTGGCTGTATATGGGGACATACTGGCTGTATATGGGGGACACACTGGCTGCATTTGAGGACACACTGGCTGTATATGGGGGACAAACTGGCTGCATTTGAGGGGGCAAACTAGTGGCGTTTGGGCACAATGGCTGCGTTTAATGGGCACAGTGGTGGCAATTGATGGTTTGTTTGTTTTCAGTTTGTTTGCGCCCCCCCAAAAATTTTGAGCACCAGCCGCCACTGCCCAAATGCCCGCTTTGATAACACCAATATTGACTCCTCAAATTTCCTCAATATCTCCCTCCCCAAATGCCCCTCAAAAAGACCAAAAGCTACCCATCAAATTCCCCCTCTGAGCATAAATCCTCTCCTCCCTCTAAATCCCCCCATATCCTACAAACCCCCCCCCCCCCCAATTTCCCCTCCTAGCACAAATCCCCATCCCCAATCATCCCTACTAGCACAAATCCTCCACCAAAATCCCCCTTCCTAGCACACATCTCCCCTCCGAGTACAATCCCCCCCCCCCCCAGTACAAATCCCCTCTCCCAGCACACACCTCCCATCACCCCCCCCCCCCAAGATTAGCCTTCTAAAATAAATCGTGCACCACTGCCCCCCTCAAATTTCCTCCTTCCATTACAAATCCTCAACCCCCTCCTACCACTAATCCTCTTCTTCCTTCCCCTCCTAGAACAAATACTGTCACCCCTCAGACCCCTCGCTGAGCAGGCGGACCCGCCCCGCCTGTAAGGGGCCCTAGGGCTTATGGATTGGCAACACTGTATATAACTATATACTTTGATGATGATACAATGTTAATGGTATTTTGATTGGTATATCATCAGGCACAGGACTCGTCAGCAGCTGACTTCTCTGCCAAACTAGATGAGTGTGGAGTGGTGTGGCAGATAATATGCTGGTAAGAAAAATAATTAACATTGTATCCATAATTAAGTCATTATACATTGTGGGGAATGTTGGAAAACCGGAGCAGACAGAATCTGCATCAGCTGTACATGGCAACCAATCAGCTTCATATCTCTATAACAAAGCTTTAAAAATGAAAGGTAGATGCTGATTGGCTGCCATGCACAGCTGCTCCAGTTTTGATAAATTCTTCCCATTGTTTCTAATCTTTAACCACTCAATGCCCGCCCGCCCGCCCGCCCGCAATGTACTGCTGCAGGCAAAGCGACGTACTCCTGCTTCCAGGCAGTGGTGGCTGGTGCTCCAGCCGGGGTGGGGGGGCTCCAAACAAACCACCCGACCCCCTCCCTGGTGGGTGGTACTCACGCGGTTGGGCTCTTGGCGGAGATGCAGAGCAGAGAGATCGCTCCGATGCTCCAATGACGGCGGCCATCTCAACGGATCTCCCCGTACATCCTCCTTGCCCCCCGGTACCAGCCAATACGATCGCCCCTCCTCACAGCCAATCAGGTCTTAAGACCCACTTCCTGATTGGCTGGGAGAAGCAGGAAGACAATAGCGAATAATAATTTGCTAATGTCATACAACTGGGTGGGCTCTGGGGCGCAGTGCTCTGCGCCCCGAGCCCACCCTTTTTTGAAGCCAATTAGAGTCTCAGGCTCTAATCATGTGCTTCAGAAAAAAAAACCCATTGGAAGCCATGCGTGCGGCGCCCTGCATGTAGATAAGGGGCCGGGCGCATGGATTAGGGGGGGGGGGCGGCGCCCCTGCGCCCTGTATGGGGCGGCCGTCACTGCTTCTTGGAGTGCGTGCTTGATTGTACACAGCCGGAGCCTGTCAGCAAGTCCCAGCCAATGATTTACGTCCAAGACCTTCTAATTGGCTTTGTCCAATCACAGCCCAGAGCTCTATGTTGAGATTCATAGTTAGGCACACATTTTACCCTTTGATCGCCCCTAGATGTTAACCTCTTCCCAGCCAGTGTCATTAGTACAGTGACAGTGCATAGTATTAGCACTGATCAGTGTGTTAGTGTCACTGGTAATATCAGTGTCAGTTAGTCAGTTCCCCCCCAGCGTCAGTTAGTGTCGGATTGCCCCCCGCACTATCACAGTCCCGTTATAAGTCGCTGATTACCAGCATTAGCCCCAAGAACACATTTGTTGATTGTGAAAAACGTCTTAAGCAACAAGTTGGGTCCCTTTCAGGAGGGGGGCGGGACCACACCCGGGGCCCAGAGTTGGGTTTTAACTCTTTCCTATTCTATCTGAATCTAAAAAAAAAAAAGTCTGTATTTAGGCTTTAAAAAAGGAACTTCAGTGGCTCCGCCCTCCTTCCTCCAGCGCCACCATTATGGCGCATGCACAGAGGTGCCAAAGGGTTCTTCCCAGCCTTCGGGTCCCTCGGCACATCTGTGCATGCGCAGGAAGGTTTCTCGTGCATGCGTAATGACGACAAAGGTTTGAGACTCCAACAATAGCCATCTTTTGCGCATGCGGCGGAAAACTCACATGTGCGCAGACGTTTCGGGGGGGGGGGGGGGGGAACCCTGTGACTGCGCAGAAGTGCTTCGGGTCCCGAAAGCCCTGCGGCCCATCTGCACAATACGCAAAGGGGGTGCGGGGGGGACACAAACGCCATTCTTGCCTAGGCGAAAAACGCAAAAGTTCAGCTTTGCAGCACATATAAATGTCATAAATAATAAATACTACATAAATAAATAATAAAATATAAAAAAATAATAAATACTGCATTAATAAATAATAATTAAAAAAAATGATAATTAATAATAATATTTTTTTTAAAAGTCATAAATAGTAAAATAAATAATAAATGATAATTAATATTAATATTTTAAAAAGTTATAAATAGTAAAAAAAAATAATAAATGATAATTAATAATAATATTTAAAAAAGTCATAAATAGTAAAATAAATAACAAATACAAAATAAATGATAATTAATAATCATATTTAAAAAAAAGTCATAAATAGTAAAATAAATAATAAATGATAATTAATAATAATATTTAAAAAAGTTATAAATAGTAAAATAAATAATAAATGATAATTAATAATAATATTTAAAAAAAGTCATAAATAGTAAAATAAATAATAAATGCAAAATAAATGATAATTAATAATCATATTTAAAAAAAGTCATAAATAGTAAAACAAATAATAAATGATAATTAATAATAATATTTAAAAAGTTATAAATAGTAAAATAAATAATAAATGATAATTAATAATAATAATATTTTAAAAAGTCATAAATAGTCAAATAAATAATAAATACAAAATAAATGATAATTAATAATCATATTTAAAAAAGTCATAAATAGTAAAATAAATAATAAATGATAATTAATAATAATATTTAAAACATTTATAAATAGTAAAATAAATAATAAATGATAATTAATAATAATATTTAAAAAAAAGTCATAAATAGTAAAATAAATAATAAATACAAAATAAATGATAATTAATAATCATATTTAAAAAAGTCATAAATAGTAAAATAAATAATAAATGATAATTAATAATAATATTTAAAAAAGTTATAAATCGTAAAATAAATAATAAATGATAATTAATAATAATATTTAAAAAAGTCATAAATAGTAAAATAAATAATAAATACAAAATAAATGATAATTAATAATCATATTTAAAAAAAGTCATAAATAGTAAAATAAATACATAATAAATGATAATTAATAATAATAATATTTTTTTTTTTATATCCATAGGATAATATGATAATATGACGTAGGATAATATGACGGTAATTTTAGGGCGAAGGTCCACTTTAATTTCTATAACAAAGTTGCGCTTCTTCTGTCGGCGAAAGGGCGATATTGGCGGCCCCCACCTATATTTTTACTTCCTGAGCAGGGAATGATAATTACGTCTGAATCTCATTGTCTGGGCTCTTCGGAGGGTAAACAGTCATTTCATTTTCTATAATTGGGTGTTTGGACGGCGCTCCCTTCGCTGTGACAGGTGTCAGGTGACTGGAGGTGACAGGTGCTCGCTGTGCGACTGAACTGATACTCTCGTTGTGCGATGAATAATGCATTCGCCGGTAATCAGAGCAGACACGACACGGAGCAGGTAATGTCACACACCGAGGCGGTGGCTTTGTCTGTATAATGACAGCGGAGCCGTCATCAGAAACACTCCAAATCCAGAAATTACACTCCCCTCCCCCTCCCCCACTCCCTGCATTGTAAGGCCCCTTTCACACTACCGCGACTTCAAAGTCGCGTGATTTTTCCGTGACTTTGACGCGCTTTCAGGGAATGCCTGTGTAAACTTGAGGTCTATGGACCTCGACTCGCATCAAATTCGAACCAAAGTAGTACAGGGACTACTTTGAAATTGGTGTGACTCACACGGATATGAACGGTACTCATTGGAAATCATGGGGTACCACTTGTCATGCGACTTTGCAGTCCCAAGTCACAGGACAAGTCGCACAAATGTGAAAGGGGCCTAAGCTTTAAATGCTCATCATTATCCCTTGAAACTTCCTACCCCAATCTGTCCAGAGCCTCTCTCATCCTCTGGAACTTCCTACCCCAATCTGTCAAGAGCCACTCTCACACTCTGGAACTTCCTACCCCAATCTGTCCAGAGCCTCTCTAACCCTCTGGAACTTCCTACCCCAATCTGTCCAGAGCCTCTCTAACCCTCTGGAACTTCCTACCCCAATCTGTCCAGTGCTCTGGTGCTATCCACCCTAATCTGTACAGAGACTATTCTATCCTCTGGAACTCTGTACTCCAATCTGTCCAGAGCCTCTCCCATCCGTTGGTGCTCCCCATACCAATCTGTCCAGAGCCTCTCCCATCCTCTGGAACATTCTCCAATCTGTCCAGGGCCCCTCCTATGCTCTGGAACTTCCTACCCCAACTTGTCCAGAGTCTCTCTCACCCTCCGAAACTTCCTACCCCAGTCTGTCCAGAGCCTCTCTCATCCTCTGAAACTTCCTACCCCAATCTGTCAAGAGCCACTCTCACACTCTGGAACTTCCTACCCCAATCTGTCCAGAGCCTCTCTCATCCTCTGGAACTTCCTACCCCAATCTGTCAAGAGCCACTCTCACACTCTGGAACTTCCTACCCCAATCTGTCCAGAGCCTCTCTAACCCTCTGGAACTTCCTACCCCAATCTGTCCAGAGCCTCTCTAACCCTCTGGAACTTCCTACCCCAATCTGTCCAGTGCTCTGGTGCTATCCACCCTAATCTGTACAGAGACTATTCTATCCTCTGGAACTCTGTACTCCAATCTGTCCAGAGCCTCTCCCATCCGTTGGTGCTCCCCATACCAATCTGTCCAGAGCCTCTCCCATCCTCTGGAACATTCTCCAATCTGTCCAGGGCCCCTCCTATGCTCTGGAACTTCCTACCCCAACTTGTCCAGAGTCTCTCTCACCCTCTGGAACTTCCTACCCCAATCTGTCCAGAGCCTCTCTCACCCTCCGAAACTTCCTACCCCAGTCTGTCCAGAGCCTCTCTCATCCTCTGAAACTTCCTACCCCAATCTGTCCAGAGCCTCTCTCACCCTCTGGAACTTCCTACCCCAATCTGTCCAGAGCCTCTCCCATCCATTGGTGCTCCCCATACCAATCTGTCCAGAGCCTCTCTCACCCTCTGGAACTTCCTACCCCAATCTGTCCAGAGCCTCTCCCATCCATTGGTGCTCCCTGTACCAATCTGTCCAGAGCCTCTCCCATCCTCTGGAACGTTTTACCCCAATCCGTCCAGAGCAGTGGCAGCTGGTGCTCCTTTTTTTTGGGGGGGGGGGGGGGTGTTGCACCAAACAATCCACCCGACATGCAGATTAGGGGGCGGTGCCCCTGCGCCCCATATGGACGGCCCGCCACTGGTCTGGAGCCTCTCCCATCCTCTGGTGTTCCCTACCCCAATCTGTCCAGAGCCTCTTCTATGCTCTGGAACTTCCTACCCCAATCTATCTGGCTATTTCCTACTCTATCCACCTTTAGGTGATCCCTGAAAACTCAGGGCAGCCTCCAACTAACAACTGAACTTCAAACTTCTCCATCAACTCATCTCCCACAGCTATTACTTTTTGTATCACTAGACCCTCCCCATTAGATTGTAAGCTCTCAGGACCAGGACCCTCCTAGTCCTTTTTGTATTAAATTGTACTTTACCTGTACTGTAATGGACCCTGCATTTGTCTTGATGATGTCAGGACCTTAGACCGCTGGAGCATGGAAAGAAGACGTTGCGGGGACCGGTCTAGCAGCTTTCCTGACCTGCGAGGCTGCATGCTCGGATAAGGGTCTGGTATGGACTTTGGGGAGAGGACACCACACTTCTTTTTTTTTTTAGGGTACCCCTTGAAATCCATACTAGACCCGAAGGGCCTGGTATGCTTTGGGGGGGTGGGACCCCACACCATTTTTTTTTCACTGCCGGTGTTCTGCCGAGCTGGTTCCCCTATCGATATGGTTCCGAGCGCGTCTGCGCATACGCACTCGGAACACACGGAAATCTACGAACATCTACAGCTGTTCGTCAGCTGTAGACGCGCTCGCTCCCGAGCATACACGCCGCACAGCAAGGGGCGGGGGGCGAAGACTGGGACACACGCTGCTCCATAGGGCGGCATTAAAGTTGTTGATGGGCAGCTGACACGCCGCTCTGTATTTTTGTCAATGTTGATGAGCGCCCGCAAGGGGCGGGGACGGAGACTGTGACACGCCGCTCTATAGGGCGAGTGTTGTACATATAATTGTTACATGCTGCCCTATAGAGCGGCGTGTCCCAGTCTCCGCCCCCGTCCCTTGCGGTCGCTCATGAACATTTAAAAAAATACAGCGGCGTGTCGTGTCCCATCAACTTGCTAGTCTCCGCCCCCGCCGCTTTCTTGTCGAGCTGGTTCCCCTAGCATCGGGAGCGAGCGCGTCTACAGCTGCTTCGCTCTGAGAATTCCAATTCCGTCGTCTCAGATTGCGCCGGCGCAGTCGAGCTCGGAACCATACCGATAGGCGGAACCAGCTCGGCAGAACACCGGCATTCTTTTCTGTACATTCAGCGGGGAAACCCACTGACAGCTGATGAGTCATCGGTTGTTAAGGACGTGGCAGCCGGCTTCCTGGCCCCGGCTCCTTAACAACCAGCACAGGAGTCAAATCGTTCTGAAAATTTGGAATTCATTCGAAAATAAAGAAACCAAAAGGAAACTAAACTAACTTTTCCGTTCTGCACATGTAGAGCACAAACAGAACGATCACATTGGTCAAAGCCAAAGTGGAAACAAAGTTGCACTCATCCAAAGCCGCATCAAGTCGCAGGGTAAAGTCACAATGGAAGTCGCACAATATTTAAGTCGCACAAGTGGGAATGAAGTCTTGGGGTTTCTATTGAAGGTTCAGAAATCTCCTCTAACATTTGGCTGTTGTTGTAACAAACAGAAGATTGTTTTCACAGCAAACAGAGGAGGGAATACAGAAAGATATTTAACTCATGGATTGTCTCCGGGGCCGTCTGTCTGTCGGCTTTCATGACCGGATGTAAATCTGTCATCCTCATGTCACAGAATGACAGCTTGTCTCTTCTCAGGGTATGATTATCTGCCTGGGGGGGGGGCGGGGGGGGGGCATACACACCTCCCCGATAGAGATCTCTCATGTCTACAACTCATTGGCCATGCTGGTATCTCAGATCTCTGGAGGATCACATTGGTAAACCCCTATCCTACTTTCATACAGCGCCTTCCACATACCCAGTGCAGTGAATTGCCTCAGGGGACACATAGAGATTAAACTAACCCTCCTCTATACGTTGTACCTGTTTATCTGCAGTCTTCTCCCCCCCATTCAAAGTCCAGAATTTAGAAAGCTTGTCTGAGCTGTCAGAAAAAAGGGGGCAGAGAGCTAAAGTTTACACTCTGCAGAGCTCAGTGAGGAGAACCCTGACAGCTGATTGGAGAGGAGGGACACACACCCCTTCACACAGCACACAGGAACAGAGCTGAGGCTGTCAATCACGGGCTGTGTGCTGGAGGTCCATCCCTTGTTACTATTTGTGTCTTTGTGTCACTTTTCAGAAGCAACTCATGTAGATAGCAGAGGAAGGAGGCAGCAGACAGAAATGACACTTGGTGCTTTGGATTGAGACAAGTACACACTATAGAGGGATATGTCTGAGGTTTACAACCACTTTAACCTCTTGGCACCGAGAAGTCAATGGAGGGAATTCTGCCCCATCGTTGGTGTCTGTGGGAGGAATAGTGCCCCATCATTGGTATCAGTGGGGAGGAATAGTGCCCCATCATTGGTGTCAGTGGGGAATAGTGTCCCATCATTGGTGTCAGTGGGAGGAATAGTGTCCCATCATTGGTGTCAGTGGAAGGAATAGTGTCCCATCATTGGTGTCAGTGGGAGGAATAGTGTCCCATCATTGGTGTCAGTGGGAGGAATAGTGTCCCATCATTGGTGTCAGTGGGAGGAATAGTGTCCCATCATTGGTATCAGTGGGAGGAATAGTGTCCCATCATTGGTGTCAGTGGGAGGAATAGTGTCCCATCATTGGTGTCAGTGGGAGGAATAGTGTCCCATCATTGGTATCAGTGGGAGGAATAGTGTCCCATCATTGGTGTCAGTGGAAGGAATAGTGTCCCATCATTGGTGTCAGTGGAAGGAATAGTGTCCCATCATTGGTGTCAGTGGAAGGAATAGTGCCCCATCATTGGTGTCAGTGGATGGAATAGTGTCCCATCATTGGTGTCAGTGGATGGAATAGTGTCCCATCATTGGTGTCAGTGGGAGGAATAGTGTCCCATCATTGGTGTCAGTGGAAGGAATAGTGTCCCATCATTGGTGTCAGTGGGAGGAATAGTGTCCCATCATTGGTGTCAGTGGAAGGAATAGTGTCCCATCATTGGTGTCAGTGGATGGAATAGTGTCCCATCATTGGTGTCAGTGGATGGAATAGTGTCCCATCATTGGTGTCAGTGGATGGAATAGTGTCCCATCATTGGTGTCAGTGGATGGAATAGTGTCCCATCATTGGTGTCAGTGGATGGAATAGTGTCCCATCATTGGTGTCAGTGGATGGAATAGTGTCCCATCATTGGTGTCAGTGGATGGAATAGTGTCCCATCATTGGTGTCAGTGGATGGAATAGTGTCCCATCATTGGTGTCAGTGGATGGAATAGTGTCCCATCATTGGTGTCAGTGGATGGAATAGTGTCCCATCATTGGTGTCAGTGGAAGGAATAGTGCCCCATCATTGGTGTCAGTGGATGGAATAGTGTCCCATCATTGGTGTCAGTGGATGGAATAGTGTCCCATCATTGGTGTCAGTGGATGGAATAGTGTCCCATCATTGGTGTCAGTGGAAGGAATAGTGTCCCATCATTGGTGTCAGTGGATGGAATAGTGTCCCATCATTGGTGTCAGTGGATGGAATAGTGTCCCATCATTGGTGTCAGTGGATGGAATAGTGTCCCATCATTGGTGTCAGTGGATGGAATAGTGTCCCATCATTGGTGTCAGTGGGAGGAATCGTGTCCCATCATTGGTGTCAGTGGATGGAATAGTGTCCCATCATTGGTGTCAGTGGAAGGAATAGTGTCCCATCATTGGTGTCAGTGGATGAAATAGTGTCCCATCATTGGTGTCAGTGGATGGAATAGAGCCCCAACGGCTGGATAAAGGCAAGCAAAGGGTCGCAGTTTAGAGACGGCTGAGCTAGAGAGTTGGATCCAACTGCTCGCTCCCACCTTTTTTTGGGAAAGACTCGTTGGAACCAATTATAAATAGTGTTCTCAAACCAGGTGACCCCATCTCTGGGGGGGGGGGGGCTATTTTGTGTGGAGTTTCTGAACCCAGACTATCATCTCCCACTTCTTTTGGGAAAGACTAATTTGCAAATAGACTTCACAACCCAGGTGACCCCATCTCTGGGGGACCCCTATTTTGTGTGGAGCTGCTGAATCCAAACTATCCAGCTCCCACTTCTTTTGGGAAAGACTTGTTGGCCATGTTGGAACCAATTATAGTCTTCTCCAACCAGGTGACCCCATCTCTGGGGGGGGGCATTTCGTGTGAAGCTGCTGAACCCAGCCTATAAAGCTTTTACAAAGATCTCTCACCTACCGGCTAAAGAGTTGGATCCAGCACCTCGCCCCCACCTTTTTTTGGGAAAGACTCGTTGGCAGTGTTGGAACCAATTAGAAAAAGTGTTCTCAAACCAGGTGACCCCATCTCTTGGGGGGGGGCTATTTTGTGTGGAGCTGCTAAACCCAGACTATCCAGCTCCCACTTCTTTTGGGAAAGACTCGTTGGCCTTGTTAGATACCAGGTAACCCCATCTCTAGACGGACCCCATTTTGTGGGGAGCTGCTGAACCCAGACTATCCAGCTTGTACGAAGATCTCTCACCTACCGGCTAAAGAGTTGGATCCAGCACCTCGCCCCCACGTTTTTTTGGGAAAGACTCGTTGGCCATGTTGGAACCAATTAGAAAAACTGTTCTCAAACCAGGTGACCCCATCTCTGGAGGGACCCCTATTTTGTGTGGAGCTGCTGAACCCAAACTATCCATCTCCCACTTCTTTTGGGAAAGACTTGTTGGCCATGTTGGAACCAATTATAGTCTTCTCAAACCAGGTGACCCCATCTCTGGGGGGACCCCTATTTTGTGTGGAGCTGCTGAACCCAGACTATCCAGCTTGTACGAAGATCTCTCACCTACCGGCTAAAGAGTTGGATCCAGCACCTCGCCCCCACGTTTTTTTGGGAAAGACTCGTTGGCCATGTTGGAACCAATTAGAAAAACTGTTCTCAAACCAGGTGACCCCATCTCTGGAGGGACCCCTATTTTGTGTGGAGCTGCTGAACCCAAACTATCCATCTCCCACTTCTTTTGGGAAAGACTTGTTGGCCATGTTGGAACCAATTATAGTCTTCTCAAACCAGGTGACCCCATCTCTGGGGGGACCCCTATTTTGTGTGGAGCTGCTGAACCCAAACTATCCAGCTTGTACGAAGATCTCTCACCTACCGGCTAAAAAGTTGGATCCAGCACCTCGCCTCCACGTTTTTTTGGGAAAGACTCGTTGGCCATGTTGGAACCAATTAGAAAAACTGTTCTCAAACCAGGTGACCCCATCTCTGGGGGGACCCCTATTTTGTGTGGAGCTGCTGAACCCAAACTATCCAGCTCCCACTTCTTTTGGGAAAGACTCGTTGGCCATGTTGGAACCAATTATAAATAGTCTTCTCAACCCAGATGACCCCATCTCTGGGAGGGGGACACCATTTTGTGGGGAGCTGCTGAACCCAGACTATCCATCTCCCACTTCTTTTGGGAAAGACTTGTTGGCCATGTTGGGATATCAGATCTCTCAACAGCTGAAGAATCACATTGAAAACCTATCACACCCCTACAGCTTTTATTTTTAAGGCAGAAATACGGGAAAACCCCAAAAAACTGCAAATTTACCAGTTTTTGCTCTCGGCATCACGCTACAAAGCAGTTTATCCTCTGCACCGCAATGACTAACACTTGCCAATGAAAGAGACCCCCCTCCCCCACCAAGCCTTCGTGTTGGTTGAATCCTGTGCGGCGCTCTCCATCCAGGATAAAAGGATCTTTGTGTAACTGAATTTGCTTATTTTGTGTCTGCAATTAATTTGCAAAACAAAGAAGATCTGTGTACAGCCCCAACCAGAATACGACATCAGAGGGATTTCATGACAAAAAACAAAACACAAATACAACACGGCTGTGTGTGATGATCCCGTATGGGGCCGCCATACCGCAGGCTCCCTGACCCTGACCCATGTCACAGATTCCGCTACAGAGAGGACACAGCCAGGAGGATGAACCAGCATGGCTGCTACATCTTCATTCTGAAACTTCCTGTCTGATCTTAGCTTCTCACAAGTCAGATAGAGCCCGCCTCGTTTCCTGGCTGGAGGATGTCCAGCATCATCTAATCCTTTCCTCCCCAGCCTGACTGCCCCTGGCCCCTTTCTTTCATTGCATTCCAGCTCTCTCAATCAAGAAGGCTCAGGAGAACATGTGGGCGTTGTCCATATCAATGTAGCCTGCCAAGAAACGGCCACTCCTCCAGACTGACGTCCACTCGTTAACCACTTGCTGACCACTCTATAGCATTTTTACTGCTACAGGGCGGCAGCTGTGTGCAGGACCATGTATATATATGTGATCCTGCACTTTCTCCTGCAGGGGGTGTGATTATTCACAGCAGAAGCTGATCTGCGGTTGCCGGGCACTTGACGTCCACCGGCACCCGCTGATCGTCAGGCAGAGACTCAGAACAGAGCTCTGCCTATGTAAACAAAGCAGAGTTTCCTTCTAACAGGAGAGAATGGATGGATTCTGTGTTCCTACAAAGCGGGGAATAAAATCCATCACTCCCCTTAGTAAAAGCACCACGTACAGCAAACACAAACACTCCCTAGGCACACATTTAACCCCTTGATCGCCCCTGATGTTAACCTCTTCCCTGCCAGTGTCATTAGTACAGTGACAGTGCATATTTTTAGCACTGACCACCAGTGGTGGCCCGTCCATTAGGGGCGCTGCCCCCCTAATCCATGTTTTGTTGTGAACAAGCAAGCTATCGCTTGTGAACCGCGTCTACCATTGCCTGCATCTGTCTGACCCTGTTGACAATAAAGATGACATCAAGATAAGTTGGAGTTCCAGTGTGTGACCAATTTCTTGTTTTATTCCCCTGAACCATGTGCCTGGTTCCTAATCTACATGCAGGGCACCGGATGCATGGATTTCAATGTTTTTTTTATTTTTTTAGGCACGTGATTAGAGCCAAAGGCTCTAATTGGCTTCAAAAATGGGTGGGCGCAGAGCACTGCGCCCTGAACCCACCCGGTTGTGTGACATTAGCAAATTAATTAATTAATATTCGCTAATGTCTTCCTGTTTCTCCTCCTGGCCAATCAGGAAGCGGGTCCTGAGACCCCACTGGCCGGGACCACAGTCGTGACCTGCATGGGGTAAGTGTGGGGCTGACGGGGGGGCCTGGTGGGCCAAAGGATGAGCGGTGAGCGGGGGGTGGGTTGGGCGGTTTGGGTATGCTGTACGGTGTGTTAAATTTGGTGTTATCGCTCTCACTCTCTCATACTGGTCACTGGAAGTTCAGCATGGCACCTCATGGCAAAGAACTCTCTGAGGATCTGAAAAAAAGAATTGTTGCTCTACATAAAGATGGCCGAGGCTATAAGAAGATTGCCAAGACCCTAAAACTGATCTGCAGCACGGTGGCCAAGACCATCCAGCGGTATAACAGGACAGGTTCCCCTCAGAACAGGCCTCGCCATGGTCCACCAAAGAAGTTGAGGTCACGTGCTCAGCGTCATATCCAGAGGTTGTCTTTGGGAAATAGACGTATGAGTGCTGCCAGCATTGCTGCAGAGGTTGAAGGGGTGGGGGGAGGGAGGAGGTGTCAGCCTGTCAGTGCTCAGACCATACGCCGCACACTGCATCAAATTGGTCTGCATGGCTGTCGTCCCAGAAGGAAGCCTCTTCTAAAGATGATGCACAAGAAAGCCGCAAACATTTTGCTGAAGACAAGCAGACTAAGGACATGGATTACTGGAACCATGTCCTGTGGTCTGATGAGACCAAGATAAACTTTTTTGGTGTCAGATGGTGTCAGGCGTGTGTGGCGGCAACCAGGTGAGGAGGACAAAGACAAGTGTGTCTTCCCTACAGTCAGGCATGGTGGTGGGAGTGTCATGGTCTGGGGCTGCATGAGTGCTGCCGGCACTGGGGGGCTACAGATCATTGAGGGGACCATGAATGCCAACATGTACTGTGACATCCTGAAGCAGAGCATGATCCCCTCCCTTCAGAGACTGGACCGCAGGGTAGTATTCCAACATGATAACCACCCCAAACACACCTCCAAGACCACCACTGCCTTGCTAAAGAAGCTGAGGGTAAAGGTGATGGACTGGCCAAGTATGTCTCCAGACCTAAACCCTATTGATCATCTGTGGGACATCCTCAAACGGAAGGTGGAGGAGCGCAAGGTCTCTAACACCCACCAGCTCCGTGATGTCGTCATGGAGGAGGGGAAGAGGACTCCAGTGACAACCTGTGAAGCTCTGGTGACCTCCATGCCCAAGAGGGTTAAGGCAGTGCTGGAAAATAATGGCGGCCACACAAAATATTGACACTTTTGGGCCCAATTTGGACATTTTCACTTAGGGGTGTACTGACTTTTGTTGCCAGCGGTTTAGACATTAACGGCTGTGAGTTATTTTGAGGGGACAGCAAATTTACACTGTTATACAAGCTGTACACTCACTACTTTACATTGTAGCAAAGTGTCATTTCTTTAGAGCCCATTCACACAGGGGCGGCACGACTTGTGCCGCGACTGTGCCGGGCGATCTCAAGACGACTTCAAAGCAGACTTCCAAAATGACTTCTGTATTGAAGTCAATGGAAGTCGCCTTGAAGTCGTCTTGAAGTAGTACAGGAACCTTTTTCTAAGTCGGAGCGACTTCAGTCGTGCCGCTTAGAACGGTTACATTGTACAGAATGGGACGCGACTCGTCAGGCGGCTGAGACGCCTGACGAGTCGCCCCTGTGTGAATGGGGTCTCAGTGTTGTCACATGAAAAGATACAAGAAAAGATTTACACAAATGTGAGGGGTGTACTTACTTTTGTGAGACACTGTCTATATATATATATTGTATACACACACACACAGCTCTGCAAATCAACAACAACAGCCCCAGCTGGCGCGTCGCTCAGGAATGCCGCCTATCTTGCTTGCAGCATGGCAGCCCCTGCGGTGGGTGGTGTCTGCAGACAGCTGAATTCCTGTACAGCGCCACAGACCACAGCGCCTCTTCAAAGACCAGAATACAACCCGAGCACAACTGTGTGCAGCTACCATACACCCTCCACTATCCCGGAACCAAAATATCCCCGAGCCACAGACATCGCCCTACAAACGCGCCAGATCGCTGGAGCGCAACGACACAACAGACAGCGACATTCTGCATCAAATATTTAACTGATCGCCATGAAATATTCAGTTTTAGAAAAGTGCAGAAGACGTCGATGGCTTAAAGGGGAAGCGCCATTTTATTTTTGGAGTTCTGACCTTGAAGCTATTTTTACGGGACTTTCACACTTTAATATTTTGGTGTTTGTATTAATGAGACTTTGTGGACATTCCAGACAACTACTACTACTTGTGCACCTTCCCTGATCTATAGCACATCTCCAGCTTTTACACCCACCATCCCCCCCCCCCCCCACCCCTCCAAAACAAAACAACAACAAAAGTCCCATGGAAATGTCCCAGTTCAAAAATAAAAAAACTGGAGTTTTACTTTAACATGACTTGGAGTCAGAGCATACAAACCCCATGCAGGTAATTGGGAAAAAAACACAGATTCCAGAACCACAAGGCAAGTGCTTTGCCACTGGGCCCCTCCCACAGCTCTGCTCTCTCTCCTTGTGCAGGGTGACTGGTCTTGTCTCCGCCCCTCCTGTGGGTGGAGCCTGCTGGGCCCCTCCCACAGCTCTGCTCTCTCTCCTTGTGCAGGGTGACTGGTCTTGTCTCCGCCCCTCCTGTGGGTGGAGCCTGCTGGGCCCCTCCCACAGCTCTTCTCTCTCTCCTTGTGCAGGGTGACTGGTCTTGTCTCCGCCCCTCCTGTGGGTGGAGCCTGCTGGGCCCCTCCCACAGCTCTTCTCTCTCTCCTTGTGCAGGGTGACTGGTCTTGTCTCCGCCCCTCCTGTGGGTGGAGCCTGCTGGGCCCCTCCCACAGCTCTGATCTTGCTCCTTGTGCAGGGTGACTGGTCTTGTCTCCGCCCCTCCTGTGGGTGGAGCCTGCTGGGCCCCTCCCACAGCTCTTCTCTCTCTCCTTGTGCAGGGTGACTGGTCTTGTCTCCGCCCCCTCCTGTGGGTGGAGCCTGCTGGGCCCCTCCCACAGCTCTTCTCTCTCTCCTTGTGCAGGGTGACTTGTCCCTGCCCCCTCCTGTGGGTGGAGCCTGCTGGGCCCCTCCCACAGCTCTTCTCCCTCTCCTTGTGCAGGGTGACTGGTCTTGTCTCCGTCCCCTCCTGTGGGTGGAGCCTGCTGGGCCCCTCCCACAGCTCTGCTCTCTCTCCTTGTGCAGGGTGACTGGTCTTGTCTCCGCCCCCTCCTGTGGGTGGAGCCTGCTGGGCCCCTCCTACAGCTCCGCTCTCTCTCCTTGTGCAGGGTGACTGGTCTTGTCTCCGCCCCCTCCTGTGGGTGGAGCCTGCTGGCCCCTCCCACAGCTCTGCTCTCTCTCCTTGTGAAGGGTGACTGGTCTTGTCTCCACCCCCACCTGTAGTTTTCTGTAGTGGGTGGTGCCTGCTGGGCCCCTCCCACAGCTCCGCTCTCTCTCCTTGTGCAGGGTGACTGGTCTTATCTCCGCCCCCCCCTCCTGTAGTTTTCTGTACAGCACAGTGATGATGTCACTGCTACTTTTACAAGGCAATATCTGGATTTGTAACTGCATTGGATTTGCATTCATTGTAGCTGTATTGAGGAATATGTTTTTGCTTTGAGAGAGATCTGCTTCAAGAGGTTCTGTAGCAGCTTCAGACGTACCCGAGACTCTGAAATAATTTTACTTAAAAAAAGAAAAAAAATGGCAAAACAGAAAGTGAAAGCACCTGTACAGTGAGTGGCCAAGTGCGACATTGTGGTGCTCACCGTCATTGCTGGATCACAATGTGGAGGTGACACGGCACTTCCAAGCTTCAGAGTGCCAACCCTACCGCAGAAAATGCCAAGTCTGCCGCTACGAGGAGTCACACCGCTCTCCGACGTGAGAGCTCCACAGGCTGTGCTGTACAGACCCCCCACCCCCCCTCACCCCTCTGTACAGACCCCCCACCCCCCTCTCCCCTCTGTACAGACCCCTTCCACCCCCCACCCTCTGTACAGACCCCCCCTCTTTACAGACCCCTTCCACCCCCACCCCCCTCACCCCTCTGCACAGACCCCCACCCCCTCACCCCTCTGTACAGACCCCTTCCACCCCCCACCCTCTGTACAGACCCCCCCCTCTTTACAGACCCCTTCCACCCCCACCCCCTCACCCCTCTGCACAGACCCCTCACCCCTCTGTACAGACCCCTTCCACCCCCCACCCTCTGTAAAGACCCCCCCTCTTTACAGACCCCTTACACCCCCACCCCCTCACCCCTCTGCACAGACCCCCCACCCCCCTCACCCCTCTGTACAGACCCCTTCCACCCCCCACCCTCTGTACAGACCCCCCCTCTTTACAGACCCCTTCCACCCCCACCCCCTCACCCCTCTGCACAGACCCCCCCACCCCCCCTCACCCCTCTGTACAGACCCCTTCCACCCCCCACCCTCTGTACAGACCCCCCCTCTTTACAGACCCCTTCCACCCCCACCCCCTCACCCCTCTGCACAGACCCCCACCCCCTCACCCCTCTGTACAGACCCCTTCCACCCCCCACCCTCTGTACAGACCCCCCCTCTTTACAGACCCCTTCCACCCCCACCCCCTCACCCCTCTGCACAGACCCCTCACCCCTCTGTACAGACCCCTTCCACCCCCCACCCTCTGTAAAGACCCCCCCTCTTTACAGACCCCTTACACCCCCACCCCCTCACCCCTCTGCACAGACCCCTCACCCCTCTGTACAGACCCCTTCCACCCCCCACCCTCTGTACAGACCCCCCCTCTTTACAGACCCCTTCCACCCCCACCCCCTCACCCCTCTGCACAGACCCCCCACCCCCCTCACCCCTCTGTACAGACCCCTTCCACCCCCCACCCTCTGTACAGACCCCCCCTCTTTACAGACCCCTTCCACCCCCACCCCCTCACCCCTCTGCACAGACTCCCCACCCCCTCACCCCTCTGTACAGACCCCTTCCACCCCCCCACCCTCTGTACAGACCCCCCCTCTTTACAGACCCCTTCCACCCCCACCCCCTCACCCCTCTGCACAGACCCCCCACCCCCTCACCCCTCTGTACAGACCCCTTCCACCCCCCCACCCTCTGTACAGACCCCCCCTCTTTACAGACCCCTTCCACCCCCACCCCCTCACCCCTCTGCACAGACCCCCCACCCCCCCCTCACCCCTCTGTACAGACCCCTTCCACCCCCCCACCCTCTGTACAGACCCCCCTTTTTACAGACCCCTTCCACCCCCCCACCCTCTGTACAGACCCCTTCTACCCCCACCCCCTCACCACTCTGCACAGACCACTTCCACCCACCTCACCCCTCTGCACAGACCCCTTCCACCCCCTCACCCCTCTGTACAGACCCCCTCTGTGTACAGACCCCTTCCACCCCCACCCCCCTCTGTACAGACCCCCCTTCTGTACAGACCCCTTTCACCCCCCTCACCCCTCTGTACAGACCCCCCTCTGTGTACAGACCCCTTCCACCCCCCCACCCTCTGTACAGACCCCACCTCTATACACACCACTTCTACCCCCATCCCCTCACCCCTCTGCACAGACCACTTCCACCCACCTCACCCCTCTGCACAGACCCCTTCCACCCCCTCACCCCTCTGTACAGACCCCCCTCTGTGTACAGACCCCTTCCACCCCCACCCCCTCTGTACAGACCCCCCTCTGTACAGACCCCTTTCACCCCCTCACCCCTCTGTACAGACCCCCCTCTGTGTACAGACCCCTTCCACCCCCCCACCCTCTGTACAGACCCCACCTCTATACACACCACTTCTACCCCCATCCCCTCACCCCTCTGTACAGACCCCTTCCCCCCCCCACCTCTCTGTACAGGCCCTTCTACCCCCACCCCCTCTGTACAGACCCCCCTCTGTGTACAGACCCCTTCCACCCCCACCCCCTCTGTACAGACCCCTTTCACCCCCCTCACCCCTCTGTACAGACCCCCCTCTGTGTACAAACCCCTTCCACCCCCACCCCCCTCTGTACAGACCCCTCCCCCCCCCACCTCTCTGTACAGGCGCTTCTACCCCCACCCCCTCTGTACAGACCCCCCTCTGTGTACAGACCCCTTCCACCCCCACCCCCTCTGTACAGACCCCCCTCTGTGTACAGACCCCTTCCACCCCCACCCCCTCTGTACAGACCCCTTTCACCCCCTCACCCCTCTGTACAGACCCCCCTCTGTGTACAGACTCCTTCCACCGCCACCCCCCTCTGTACAGACCCCTCCCCCCCACCCCTCTGTACAGACCCCCCTCTGTACAAACCCCTTCCACCCCCACCCCCCTCTGTACAGATCCCTCCCCCCCCCCCACCTCTCTGTACAGGCGCTTCTACCCCATGCATGTGCAGTAATATACATTTCTGACTTGTGCTATTGCAAGCATTATTTGTGCATTTTTTCTCCACGTTGCAACATGCAGAATGAGGAGAAGCATCCAGAATAAGGATCCCCCATGGGGAGTGGATGGGTTACAAATTCATCATAAGTAGGTTTCTGTGCATTTCCTGTTCATTTCCTGAGCCACCACATTTGCCTATTTATACCGAGACGCTGCTCGGCCTTTTGTTTTTTGAAAAGTGCTGAGCAGCTGCAGATATGTGAACCAGACACCTGTTCATGAATAGGAGCAGAGCGAGATTAAACCCCAAAATGTAATATATTTCATCTTACCGATCACTAGATGTGGTGGCTGCATTTGTTTTCTTTTTTTTTAGGCTTTTTCCCACTCTGATGATCTGGCCAATAACACACCTCCTGTATTAGAGCACCCCCCCACTTTGGATGAATGAGCACAGGGGGCACAGCAGACAGCAGCATTGTCAGTCTGGGGGGGGGGGGAGATGGACTAGCAGATATAAATACACTAATTGAAGCCAAACTCCACCTCACACTTTATAATCAGTTACAGCAAGCAGCTTTTCTCATTTTGGGAGCCCCTGCACACAGCCCTAAAGGGGAGCCTATAGCGTCCGGAGCCCCCATAAAAACTCTCCCAGCCGTTCATAGTCAGCAACTTGAAGATGTGGCTGTGCGCGGTTATGCATCAGAATTAAATAAAGCATGCAAGCAGTAACCCCCAACCCCCCCGGTCCGGTCGGGTCACCAGGAGCACCAGCACCCGGCACTTACCCCATCTATGGCGGGCGATGGGCGGCAGCTTCCCCTTCCCCTGCTCTCCTCCGCAGGCATCACCGTGGTTTCCACCGTGCCTCTCCTCCCTCCTCCTCCTCCTATAGGCCAATTGGAACGCTTCTCCTTTCGGCCAATCAGGAAACGGGTCTCAGACCCGCTTCCTGATTGGCCAGGAGGAGAATCAGTGTGACAATAGTGAATATTCATTCGCTGTTGTCACACAACTGGGTGGGATCAGGGCGCAGTGCTCTGCTCCCCGAGCTCACCCTTTTTTGAAGCCTATTAGAGCCTCTGGCTCTAAACACGTGCTTTAAAAAAAAAAAAAACGCAATTGGAATCCAGGCGTCTGGCGCCCCCGCATGTAGATTAGAGGGCCGGACACATGAATGGGGGCACCCCTAATGGAGGGGCCGCCACTGATATCAGGTGATGTGTATTTGTGTAATGAGGGAGGGTGTGGCCTAAGGAGATCAACACCCTACACCAGTGATGGCGCACCTTGGCACCCCAGATGTTTTGGAACTACATTCCCCATGATGCTCCACTACACTGTACAGTGCATGAGCATCATGGGAAATGTAGTTCCAAAACATCAGGGATGTCAAGGTTCACCATCACTGCTCTATATCAAGGTGTGCATACTTATTAGGCGGCTTCTTTTCCTCAGGCAAAATGGGGCCAATTTTTTTTTTAACTGACTCTGAAAAGTAAAATTTAAAAAAAAAAGTCTTTCAGAGGGATGCAGCACTATTGAAATTGCTAAGATATTGGGGCGTGATCATAGAACCATCAAACGTTTTGTTGCAAATAGTCAACAGGGTTGCTAGAAACGCGTTGAGAAAAAAAAAGACGCAAATGAACTTCCTACCTGCTTCCACTGGCTCTTCTTCCTCCACTTCCTGCTGTGCGGGAAAACTTGCACTCTCGCGGGAAAGAGGAGTCTATGCGGGAGAAACCCGCAGAATCCGTGCTTGTTGGGAGGTATGCCAGAAGTACAAGGTGTTCAGTGCTCAGAGACATGGCCAAGGTAAGGAAGGCTGAAATCCGACCACCACTGAATAATACACATAGGTGGAAACATCAAGATTGGGCCAAGATATATCTGCAGACCGATTTTTCAACGGTTTTATGGACTGATGAGATGGGAGTGACTCTTGACGGACCAGATGGATGGGCCTGTGGCTGGATCAGTAACGGGCACAGAGCTCCACTTCCACTCAGACTGCCAGCAAGGTGGAGTTGGGCCACTTCTATGGGCTGGTATTATTAAAGATGAGCTAGTTGGGCCTTTTCGGGTGGAAGATGGACTCAAAATCAACTCCCAAGCCTACTGCCAGTTTTTAGGAGACACTTTCTTCAAGCAGTGGTACAGGAAAAACTCTGCATCTTTCAAGAAGACCATGATAGACTTGTGCACAACGGAAAAATTCGTTTAGTTTCGTTTCTTTTCGGTCCTGTTGATTCGTAATTTTGCTAAACTGGATTTTTCGTGTTCGGACTAATTCGTATTTTTGCAAGCCACATTTTTCGTTGAATCGGAATGATTCGTATTAGTGTAAGCCTTATTTTTAGTTGATTTATAATTCGTACTTTCGGTAGAGTACAGGCATACCCCGCTTTGCGGACACTCACTTTACGTACACTCGCGAGTACAGACATGCCCGCGAGTGTACATAAAGTGCCTCGCAAGTACGGACATTCCGGACATTCCCGCGCCGCGCAGCCGCAGTATGACCTGGAGAGACGGAGCTGCCGTCCGGAGTTGTGAGGGAAGAGGCAAAGAGTTGCCAGCAAGCCAGCCCAGCATTGCCCGTCAGCCCAGAGGTGCCCGCCAGCCAGCCCAGCATTGCCTGTCGGCCAAGAGGTGCCCGCCAGCCAGCCCAGCATTGCCTGTCGGCCCAGAGGTGCCAGCCAGCCCAGCATTGCCTGTTGGCCCAGAGGTGCCCGCCAGCCCAGCATTGCCTGTCGGCCCAGAGGTGTCCGCCAGCCAGCCCAGCATTGCCTGTTGGCCCAGAGGTGCCCGCCAGCCAGCCCAGCATTGCCTGTCAGCCCAGAGGTGCCCGCCAGCCAGCCCAGCATTGCCTGTCGGCCAAGAGGTGCCCGCCAGCCAGCCCAGCATTGCCTGTCGGCCCAGAGGTGCCAGCCAGCCCAGCATTGCCTGTTGGCCCAGAGGTGCCCGCCAGCCAGCCCAGCATTGCCTGTCGGCCCAGAGGTGCCCGCCAGCCAGCCCTGCATTGCCTGTCGGCCCAGAGGTGCCCGCTAGCCAGCCCAGCATTGCCTGTCGGCCCAGAGGTGCCCCCCAGCCCATCCAGCATTGCCTGTTGGCCCAGAGGTGCCCGCCTGCCAGCCCAGCATTGCCTGTCGGCCCAGAGGTGCCAGTCAGCAAGCCCAGCGTTGCTCAGAGGTGCCGCCAGCCCAGAGGCCCAGAGTTGCTCACCAGCCACAGTCTGCATAAACGTAAGAACTGTACAGTACTGTATTGCCCCCCACTATCGGCCCTTTTCTTTTAATATTGTGTTTATTTTAGTTATCAATGCATTATTCATATCAGTTATGCTTGTAAATGACTATTGCAATGCAGTTTGCATGCATTTAGAAGTGAAAAAAAGTATTGCTTCACTTTAAGTACATTTTCGTTTTA
The DNA here is from genome assembly GCA_029206835.1 of Rana muscosa. NCBI lineage: Eukaryota > Metazoa > Chordata > Amphibia > Anura > Ranidae > Rana > Rana muscosa. The sequence continues at coordinate 237,878,865 of CM055126.1, forward strand.
CATACATGCTCTGGTCCCATTGTGTACTTAAAAGCGGGCAATGCCTGTACATTGTATTTCGTTGATTCTGGACACAACTCCTACTTTCGTAACTTTTTTTTGGTTCGTTGATTCGTAATTCTCCGTGTCTCTCTCACAATGGCGCTGCCTATTATGCCTAATGTGCTTCAAATGGATTCGTACTTTTCTAAATACATCGCGGTTATTTGTAACGATTCAAAATCTCGTATTTTACTTTCGTTTTTGACATGCGGCTATAGCCTCCGCCCCCTGTACACCATTTTGAGAGGGAGTTCAGCACGGTGAGGGAGGAGCAGAGAGCAGAGCAGAGAGTGTTATTGTGCTTCGAATGGATTCGTACATTCGTAACTTTTTTCGTAACGCATTCGGCCATTCGCTATTTACGATATAATTTATTTCGGATTCGTTTTTATACGTAATTGCTTTGTTCGAAAATTCGAATGCTTCCGAATGTCCGAAAGTTGCTAAATTCGTACGAATTTCGATTCGTTACGAAACGAATTGCACAAGCCTAGACCATGATATTTATTCAGGACAACGCTCCATCGCATGTATCCAAGAACTCCACTGCGTGGCTAGTCAGTAAAGGCCTTAAAGATAAACGATTAATGACATGGCCACCTTCCTCACCAGACCTAAACCCTATTGAGGAGGACTTGTGGGCCATTCTTAAACGGGAGATTTACGGTGAAGGAAAACAGTCCACCCCTCTGAACCGTGTCTGGGAGGCTGTGGTTGCTGCGGCACAAAGAGTTTATCGTCGATAGATCAGGAAACTGACATTAATGGAAGACTTATGACTGTTATTGAAAAGAAGGGGGGCTATATTGGTCGCTGATTTTTTGGGGAAATATCAGAAATGTTTATTTGTAAATTTTGATTGTTTGTTTATTATTCTCACAACAGATGAAAATAAACAAGTGAGAGGGGGACATTTTTATTTCATTTAGTTAGATCAGGGGTGTCAAACTCAATTTAATCATTGGCGACATCAGCATTATGATTGCCTGGTTGTATCTGTAAGATTAGATGTCCAGCGCACAGGGCCGCCATCAGCAATTTTGGGGCCCCTTACCACAGCTTCAGGCATGGGCCCCCTGGAGCAGAGGAGAACGGGCGGTGCTGCCCCCGCTAATTGAAAAGCGGGGGGGGGGGCTGCCGCGAATTGAGAAGCGGGGGTGTACCACGAATTGAGAAGCGGAGGGGGATGCTCCCGCCACAAACTGTTAAGGTTTAAGGTCGGGGGGGGGGCTTTGGGTGCTGACGAACAAAAAAAAAAGAACAAAAAAAAGGGGGGTTGCCATCCAGGCCCTGGGGACCTCCGGGCCTCTGGGGACCTCTGGGCCCCTTACAAAAAAAAAAATTATTTAAAAAAAAGGGGGGGGGGTTGCCATCCGGGGCCCTGGGGACCTCCGGGCCCCTTACAAAAATTTTTTTTTTTTTAAAAATTAAAAATTTCTAAAAAAAAAAAAAGGGGGGTTGTCATCCAGGGCCCTGTGGACCTCTGGGCCCCTTACAATAAATAAATAAAAATGTAATATAAAAAAAAAATATAAAAAAAAAAAAAAAGGGGGGTTGCCATCCGGGCCCCTGGGGACCTCCGGGCCCCTTACAGGTGTACTGCCTGTACCCCCCTGATGGCGGCCCTGCCAGCGCATCCCCTCCCCATATATTAGATGTCAAGAGCCACTCCACCATCAGAAGTTGAGTTCCCCACTCTATCTTACATCACAGTGCACCCCCCCCCCCTTTCCTTATGCTGCTGCTGGGAAGAAGCTGGATGCATTGCTTGAAAGCAGAGGAGGAGGACCAGAGGAGGGATGGAGCTTTCCTGCAGCTGCAGGAGAGGTGCGAGGGCCACATGAAATGGCCTGGAGGGCCGGATTCGGCCCACGGGCCTTGTGTTTGACACCTGTGAGTTAGATAATAATTCTGCACACTAGTTGCCCAATAATTGTTCACACATAGATATCCTCCTAAGAAATCCAAAACCTCACTTTTACTTTCTTAACTATTCAGGTTTGAGGTTTATTAACATTTTGGATTAGCGGAGAGCACTGTAGTTGTTCAATAATAAAACGAATCCTTAAAAATACAATTTGCCTAATAACTGTGCACAGGGTGTATCTCACATGCACTGGCATGCATTTATGCATACTATGGGGTTCAGTGGCGGCCGTTGCATTAGGGGCGCAGGGACGCCGCCCCCCTAATCCATGCGCCTGGCCCCTAACCTACATGCAGAGCACTATGCCCTGAGCCCACCCAATTGTGTGACAATAGCGAATGAATATTCGCTAATGTCTTCTTCATTCTCCTCCCGGCCAATCAGGAAGCGGGTCCTGAGACCCCAAATGGCCAGGGAGTATTAGGACTCCTGGCCAATCGGGTTTTAGGACCCACTTCATGTTCAGCCGGGAGGAGAAGCAACGTCTGTTCGGCCGGAAGGAGAAGCATCGGCCCCTTGGCAAGCTGGAGTGAGGAGCAGCATCGGCCTCTTAAGGTGAGGCAGCTGATGACCGCCTTTCCGTCCGCCTCCTGCGCGTGCGGGGGGGGGGCCTGCGGTGGGTCTGTGGGCGGTGGCGTTAGTGTGAGTGAAGGGGGGGCAGGTTTGTTTGCTGCCCCAAAATATTGAGCACCAGCCACCACTGATGGGGTTGATTCACTGATGGCAAATAGACAGCACACTCTGCAAGTGCAGTTGCTCCAGAACTTAGTAAATGAGGGGAAGCTCTGCTGACTTCCATCATCCAATCATGTGCAAGCAAACATGCTGTTTTTTTTTATTTTCCTTGAATGCGATTGGATATTCTTTGCACAGTAAAGCTTCACCTCATTTACTAAGCTCTGGAGAGTGCTCAGTCTATTTGCCTTTAGTAAATCAGGTCCCCCAGTGTTTCCTCTCTACAGAAACAGGACAAACAGGGGACCCCATGGAGTCACATCCAATGATAGGGACCCGTTCCCACCATGACAGCCAGCTCTAACAGTCTCCTATATGACCAGTAACAGTCCCTGCTGACGCAGTGCTGTATCCCGGCTCAGTGCCCCCACTATAAGAAATGACACATCCAGTGATAGGGACCACCATGACGAGAGGTTCTGACAGTCTCCTATTTGACCAGTAACAGTCCCTGCAGTGCTGTATGTAGACACACTATGTGAGATTCCAGATTTCCCTCTCTGTAGCGCTAAGTACATTCCCAGGAGGTCACATTAACTACGAATGTCCCAGCATGACCACAACCTCTAACACTCTCCTGTATGATCAGTAACACTCTCTGGTAATACATTGCTGTATACAGGTAGAGCTCCCCTGTACTGACCGGTCCTATACACATCCCAGGGGGTGACATTCAGTGGTCCCACCATGACATGAAGTTCTAACACTCTCCTGTATAATAAATAGCACTCTCTGGTGATACATTGCTGTGTACAGATAGAGCCCACTATAATGAATTCCTACCACCCTCTGTACTGACCGGTCCTTCGCATATCCCAGGGGGTGACAATCAGCGGTCTCTCCATACCCCAACTCTAACACTCTCCGGTAATACATTGCTGTATACAGGCAGGGCTCCTCTTTACTGACCCATCCCAGAGGGTGACATTCAGGGGTCCCTCCATGACATGAAGTTCTAACACTCTCTTCTACAAATCATCCCCAGCACAATTAATGATTCCCCCCAGTCCTACATAACCCCAGATCGGAGCCCTAACACTCTCCTGAACAGTCAGTAACACTCTCTGGTAATACATTTCTGTGTACAGATAGCACATCCCTGTACTGATTTGCCCTATACACATCCTGGGGGGGGGGGGGGGGGTGACATTCAGCAGTCCCTCAGTGACCTGGCCCTTTAACTCCCTCTGGTAATGCATTGCTGTATACAGGCAGAGCCCCTCTGTGACATTCAGCAGTCCCTCCATGACATGACATTCTAACACTCTCTGGTAGTTTAATACATTTCTGTATACAGGCAAGGCTCCTCTGTACTGCCCGTTCATATACACATCCCAGAGTGTGACTTTCAGCAGTCCCAGTCCCACCGTGTCCTGACCCTCTAACACTCTCTGGTAATCATTTGTAAACTCATCCAAGGGGGGTGACATTGAGCAGTCCCATTGTGACAAGAAGTACTAACACTCTCCTGTATAATAAATAACACTCTCCGGAAATACATTGCTGTATACAGGCAGGGCTCCTCTTTACTGACCGGTCTTATACACATCCCAGGGGGTGACATTCAGCAGTCCCTCTGTGACATGAAGTTCTAACACTCTCCTGTATAATCAGTAACACTCTCAATAATACATTGCTGTGTGCAGACAGAGCCCTCCAAAACAAGTCCTCCCCCATCCCCTGTACTGACCCCTCTGATACACATCCCAGGGGGAGACTTTTGGGAGTCCCAACATGACCTGGTCCATTAACTCTCTCTTGTAATACATTGCTGGGTACAGGCAGTCGCAGAGCTCCACTGTGACATTCAGAGGTCCCTCCATGACATGAAGTTCTAACACTCTCTAGCAATACATTGCTGTATATAGACAAGGCTCCTCTGTCCTGCCCGGTCCTATACACATCCCAGGGGGTGACATTTAGCAGTCCCACTTGGACCTGTCTTTCTAACACTCTCCTGTATGATAAATAACACTCTCCAATATAATAAATAACACTCTCCTGTATAATAAATATTGTGTTTCCCCGAAAATAAGACCTACCCCGAAAATAAGACCTAGCGCTATTTTCCAGGAGGGCTGCAATATAAGCCCTACCCTGAAAATAAGCCCTAGTTTTAAAATGCTTGTAAAATCCTACAATCCACTCTATTACAGTATTATATAATGTACAATGTGTGTGTTTCTATAATATAATTGCAGGGAAGAGAGCTCCGGCGGGTCACAGAAGCGCAGAACGGCGCTATAACAAAGGTATTTGGCACAATTATGTTACAGAAACACACACATTGTACATTATATATAATACTGTAATAGAGTGGATTATAGGATTTTACAAGCATTTTAACTCAGTTCACACTGGGGATTCCTGACAGGCAGGGAGGGAGAGGGGGAGAGAAGACAGCACATTACATGGTAAGACCTACCCCCAAAATAAGCCCTAGTGTGTCTTTTGTTGCCAAAATTATTATAAGACCCGGGCTTATTTTCGAGGGAAACACGGTAACACTCTCCTGTATAATAAAAAACTCTTTCCAGTATAATAAATAACACTCTCCTACAGAATAAACAACACTCTCTGGTAATACATTGCTGTGTACAGGCAGGGGTCCCTCTGTAGTCACCCCTCCTATACACATCCCAGAGGGTGACATTCAGCAGTCCCACCATGACCCGATCCTGTAACACTCTCTGGTATTATATTGCTGTATACAGGCAGAGCTCCTCTGTGATATTTAGCAGCCCATCCATGACATGGAGTGTTAACACTCTCTAGTAATACATTGCTGTGTACAAACAGGACTCCTCTGCAGTGACCGGTCCTATACACATCCCTGACAGTGACATTCAGCAGTCCCACCAGGACCCGTCTCTCTAACACTCTCCTGTATAATAAATAACACTCTCCGGTAATACATTGCTGGGTACAGGTAGAGCTCCTATACACATCCCAGGGACTGACATTCAGAGGTCTCTCCATTACCTGACCCTTTAACACTCTCTGGTAATACATTGCTGCATACAGCAGAGCCCCTCTGTACTGACTGGTCCTATACACATCGGGGTTGGGGGTGGGGGTGACATTCAGCAGTCCCTCTGTGACATGAAGTTCAATCACCCTCCTATATAATAAATAACACTCTCTAGTAACACAGTATTGCTGTATCTAGACAAGGCTCCTCTGTAGTGACCGGTCCTATTCACATCCCTGGCAGTGACATTTAGCAGTCCCGCCAGGACCATCTCTCTAACACTCTCCTATAGAATAAATAACTCTCTCCTGTATAATAAATAACACTCTCCTATAGAATAAATAACACTCTCCTATAGAATAAATAACACTCTCCTATAGAATAAATAACTCTCTCCTGTATAATAAATAACACTCTCCTGTATAATAAATAACACTCTCCTGTATAATAAATAACTCTCTCCGGTAATAAATAACACTCTCCTGTATAATAAATAACTCTCTCCGGTAATAAATAACACTCTCCTGTATAATAAATAACACTCTCCGGTATAATAAATAACAGTCTCCGGTATAATAAATAACTCTCTCCGGTAATACATTGCTGGGTACAGGCAGAGACCTCTACACACACCCCGGGGTGACATTCAGGGGTCCCTCAATGACATAAAGTTCTACTCTCTTCTACAAATCATCCCCAACACAACTAATGTCCCGGATCTCCCCGGGATCGGAGCTCTGACACTCTCCGGTGTGCTCAGTAATAAGTATTGTAGTCCATAATAGTACAGCACGCACCCCTCCCTCCAGAACACGCCCCCCCCCCCCCCGGACCGGGTCACCCCCCAGCCCCGGGCTCCGGTGACGTACCTGGTACGGAGGGCAGCGGTCGGCCGGCGGGGAAACGGACCGGATTTGAAGCTGATCGGAGCTGCTGGCGGGGGGCGTGGCTTGAGCTATATTTGGGCACAGCGCTGGATGCCATGGCACTGAGCATGTGCGGCGCGTGGGGCGCGCTCCCGAGACCTGGCAGCTGCTGCGCTGATACAATGTAACACCCTGTCAGTGTCTACCACCGATACAATGTATTACCCTGGACTGTCACCGATACAATGTCACTGGACTGTCACTTATACAATGTATTACCCTGGACTGTCACTGATACAATGTATTACCCTGGACTGTCACCGATACAATGTAACACCCTGGACTGTCACCGATACAATGTATTACCCTGGACTGTCACCGATACAATGTCACTGGACTGTCACTTATACAATGTATTACCCTGGACTGTCACCGATACAATGTCACTGGACTGTCACTTATACAATGTATTACCCTGGACTGTCACTGATACAATGTATTACCCTGGACTGTCACCGATACAATGTATTACCCTGGACTGTCACCGATACAATGTATTACCCTGGACTGTCACTGATACAATGTATTACCCTGGACTGTCACCGATACAATGTATTACCCTGGACTGTCACTGATACAATGTATTACCCTGGACTGTCACCGATACAATGTATTACCCTGGACTGTCACTGATACAATGTATTACCCTGGACTGTCACCGATACAATGTCACTGGACTGTCACTTATACAATGTATTACCCTGGACTGTCACTGATACAATGTATTACCCTGGACTGTCACTGATACAATGTATTACCCTGGACTGTCACTGATACAATGTATTACCCTGGACTGTCACCGATACAATGTCACTGGACTGTCACTTATACAATGTATTACCCTGGACTGTCACCGATACAATGTAACACCCTGGACTGTCACTGATACAATGTATTACCCTGGACTGTCACCGATACAATGTCACTGGACTGTCACTTATACAATGTATTACCCTGGACTGTCACCGATACAATGTCACTGGACTGTCACTTATACAATGTATTACCCTGGACTGTCACTGATACAATGTATTACCCTGGACTGTCACCGATACAATGTAACACCCTGGACTGTCACTGATACAATGTATTACCCTGGACTGTCACCGATACAATGTATTACCCTGGACTGTCACCGATACAATGTATTACCCTGGACTGTCACTGATACAATGTATTACCCTGGACTGTCACTGATACAATGTATTACCCTGGACTGTCACTGATACAATGTATTACCCTGGACTGTCACCGATACAATGTCACTGGACTGTCACTTATACAATGTATTACCCTGGACTGTCACCGATACAATGTAACACCCTGGACTGTCACTGATACAATGTATTACCCTGGACTGTCACTGATACAATGTATTACCCTGGACTGTCACTGATACAATGTAACACCCTGGACTGTCACTGATACAATGTATTACCCTGGACTGTCACTGATACAATGTATTACCCTGGACTGTCACCGATACAATGTCACTGGACTGTCACTTATACAATGTATTACCCTGGACTGTCACCGATACAATGTAACACCCTGGACTGTCACTGATACAATGTATTACCCTGGACTGTCACTGATACAATGTATTACCCTGGACTGTCACCGATACAATGTCACTGGACTGTCACTTATACAATGTATTATCCTGGACTGTCACTGATACAATGTATTACCCTGGACTGTCACCGATACAATGTAACACCCTGGACTGTCACTGATACAATGTATTACCCTGGACTGTCACCGATACAATGTAACACCCTGGACTGTCACTGATACAATGTAACACCCTGGACTGTCACTGATACAATGTATTACCCTGGACTGTCACTGATACAATGTAACACCCTGGACTGTCACTGATACAATGTATTACCCTGGACTGTCACTGATACAATGTATTACCCTGGACTGTCACTGATACAATGTATTACCCTGGACTGTCACCGATACAATGTATTACCCTGGACTGTCACCGATACAATGTATTACCCTGGACTGTCACTGATACAATGTATTACCCTGGACTGTCACTTATACAATGTAACACCCTGGACTGTCACCGATACAATGTATTACCCTGGACTGTCACTGATACAATGTATTACCCTGGACTGTCACTTATACAATGTATTACCCTGGACTGTCACTTATACAATGTATTACCCTGGACTGTCACTTATACAATGTATTACCCTGGACTGTCACCGATACAATGTATTACCCTGGACTGTCACCGATACAATGTATTACCCTGGACTGTCACCGATACAATGTATTACCCTGGACTGTCACCGATACAATGTAATACCCTGGACTGTCACCGATACAATGTATTACCCTGGACTGTCACCGAGACAATGTATTACCCTGGACTGTCACCGATACAATGTATTACCCTGGACTGTCACTTATACAATGTCACTGGACTGTCACCGATACAATGTATTACCCTGGACTGTCACCGATACAATGTATTACCCTGGACTGTCACCGATACAATGTATTACCCTGGACTGTCACTGATACAATGTATTACCCTGGACTGTCACCGATACAATGTATTACCCTGGACTGTCACCGATACAATGTAATACCCTGGACTGTCACCGATACAATGTATTACCCTGGACTGTCACCGATACAATGTATTACCCTGGACTGTCACTGATACAATGTATTACCCTGGACTGTCACTTATACAATGTATTACCCTGGACTGTCACTTATACAATGTATTACCCTGGACTGTCACCGATACAATGTATTACCCTGGACTGTCACTTATACAATGTATTACCCTGGACTGTCACCGATACAATGTATTACCCTGGACTGTCACCGATACGATGTATTACCCTGGACTGTCACCGATACGATGTATTACCCTGGACTGTCACCGATACAATGTATTACCCTGGACTGTCACCGATACAATGTAACACCCTGGACTGTCACTGATACAATGTATTACCCTGGACTGTCACCGATACAATGTATTACCCTGGACTGTCACTTATACAATGTATTACCCTGGTCTGTCACTTATACAATGTCACTGGACTGTCACCGATACAATGTATTACCCTGGACTGTCACCGATACAATGTATTACCCTGGACTGTCACCGATACAATGTATTACCCTGGACTGTCACTTATACAATGTATTACCCGGACTGTCACTGATACAATGTAACACCCTGTTAGTAGTGATGAGCCGAACACCCCCGGGTTCGGTTCGCACCAGAACCCGCGAACGGACCGAAAGTTCGAACGAACATTAGAACCCTATTAAATACAATGGATGCGAACGTTCGAATTCTAAAGTGCTAATTATAACAACTATTATGCATGTTATTGTCATAAATAGGGTTTGGGAACCCGGGTTGTGCACCAGGGGACATGTATCAATGCAAAAAGAAGTTTTAAAAACGGTCGTTTTTCGGGAGCAGTCATTTTAATGATGCATAAAGTGAAAAAAAAAAAGTCAAATATTCCTTTAAATATCGTACCTGGGGGGTGTCTAAAGTATGCCTGTGAAGTGCCACGTGTTTCCCGTGTTTAGAACTGTCCCTGCACAAAATGACACTTCTAAAGGAAAAAAAAGCCATTTAAAACTGCTTGCGGCTTTAATGTAATGTCTGGTCCCGGTAATATGGATGAAATTCTTTAAGAAAAATGGCATAGCTACCCCATGACCCCCCCCCCCCCCTACCCCAGCCCATTACCAGCCCCTTTGGGTCTTGTATGGATATTAAGGGGAACCCCGCACATAAAATAAAAAAGGCCCTATATACTCTGAACAGCCGTATACAGGCGGTGCATACAAGACAGGGACTGTATGTTTGTTCTTATGTAGAATCTGTTTGTAATTTTGAACAGGTACATTGTTGAAGTGTAGCTCCAGCCCAAAAATCTATTTTTAAACTTTTTGGGAAACATAGGTAAGGGTTATCACCCCTGTAACATTTGTTTTGCTGTCTGTGCCCCTGTTCAGAACATTTCACCTCACTTTCCGTCCCAATGACAACTGTTTTTGAAATGTGGTGTTTTTCTTGAAACAAGGATTGCTGATAAAGCATCAGTACAGATGAGACCCCTTTCTCCCATATTTATTCTTACAGGAGAGAATTTTCCTTTCTAGGGGTAGATTTCCTCTCACTTCCTGTTGTCTTCTTTCGTTTGCAAGTAGGAGTCGTTTGTAAGTTGGATGTTTGAAAGTAGGGACCTGCCGTATATACTCTGCAGAAATAGGCCCCTTAGTTGTTGGTGTTGGCACAACACTGTAAGCACTCAGTTACTCTTGGTTGGTGCTGGAACGCCCTGCTGTCAACTATTATATCAGGAATTTTAATTACATATAATTGTTGAACAGTGGTAGTAAAAATTGGGGCTTTGATGGTGGTGCTGGTGCCACAACACTGTAAGCCCTGACAGTTACTCTTGGTGGGTGCAGCAATGGGCCCTGCTGTGAATTATTAGATCAAGAATTGTAATTACATGCCCCTTTTGAACAGGGGCTGAAAAATTGGGCCTTTCGTGGTGGTGGTGGTGGTGGCGTTGCCACAAGACTGTAAGCCCTCAGAGTTACTCTTGGTGGGTGCAGCAATGGACCCTGCTGTGAATTATTAGATCAAGAATTGTAATTGCATGCCCCTGTTGAACAGGGGCTGAAAAATTGGGCCTTAGGCACTGGTGGCACAACACTACAACCCCTCACAGATACTGTACTTGGAGCACAGCAATGAGCCCTGTTGCAAAGTATTGCTTCAAAAATTGTAATGACACGCCCCTGTTAAACAGGGGCTGAAAAATTGGGCCTTAGGCACTGGTGCCACAACACTCCAACCCCTCACAGATACTGTACTTGGAGCACAGCAATGAGCCCTATGGCAAATTATTGCTAAAAAAATTGTAATTACACGCCCCTGTAAAACAGGGGCTGAAAAATTGGGCCTTAGCCACTGGTGGCGGCACCCATAAACAAAAATGATCTTCCAAGCTATCATCATCAATCGTATCATTGAGGACTCGGAGGAGGAGGATAGCCAGTCAACATAACAGCACAGGCACTCAGCATCAGCATCAGTCTTGAAGGGATGTGACATGTTAAAATCAATTAGTCTGTTATATCAGCATCAGGTGTGTGGTAGCTGGTGGTGATCCAAGACTGGTTCATCTTGATGAAAGTCAGTCGATCAACCGAGTCGGTGGACAGGCGCACCCTGTGATCCGTGACAAATCCTCCAGCAGCACTGAATGTGCGTTCCGAAAGAACGCTGGATGCAGGACAGGCCAGTAGCTCAATTGCATACTGTGCAAGCTCTGGCCAGTGATCCATCCTCAAGACCCAGTAAGCCAGAGGATTTTCGGTGGGGAAGGTGTCCAAGTCTGACCTTGCCCCTAGATATTCCTGCACCATGTTTATCAGACGCTGGCGATGGTTGCTGGAACCGATCATACTTTGGGGCTGCGGACTAAAGAATTGTCTGAACGCATCGGTCAGACGGCCACCTTCCCCACCGCTCCTTCTTTGACTGGCCGAAGCCTCAGCAACTCGTTGTCCAGGACCAGGAGTTTGTAACCTCCCAGTCTCTGGGAACGCGTTGCACAGACCTTTCTGCAAGGCCTCCCGGAGTTGTCTCATCCTCTGCTCCCTCTGCGACGGTAACATAAGGTCCGCAACCTTACCCTTGTACCGTGGATCAAGGAGAGTGGCCAGCCAGTAATGGTCCCTCTCCTTGATCCGAAGAATACGAGGATCCTTCCGCAGACTTTGCAGGATCAGGGAGGCCATGCAGCGTAGGTTTGCTGAGGCATTCGCTCCGGAGTCCTCTGGGTCACTAAGGACGACATGATCCGCAGCCACCTCCTCCCAGCCACGTACAAGTCCACTGGTTTCTTGGGACTGTAAATCATCCCTAAAAGACTGCTGCTGATGATGCTGAGTGCCAGCCTCCACCTCCATGCTCACACAATCCTCCTCCTCCTCCTCCTCCTCCTCCTCCTCTTCCTGTGCGATGGGTGGGACAGAAGGAACACTGTCTGGGTAAAGGGGGCCTTGAGAGGCAAGGAAGTCCTCCTCTTCCTGCCTCTGTTCTGCCTCAAGTGCCCTGTCCATTATTCCACGCAGCGTGTGCTCCAACAGGTGGACAAGAGGTACAGTGTCACTGATGCATGCACTGTCACTGCTCACCATCCTCGCGGCCTCCTCAAATGGTGCCAGGACAGTGCATGCATCCCTGATCATGCCCCACTGGCGTGGAGAAAAAAAACCAAGCTCCCCTGACCCTGTCCTGGTGCCGTAGTCGCACAGGTACTCATTGATGGCCCTCTGCTGCGTGTGCAGCCGCTGCAGCATGGCCAACGTTGAGTTCCACCTGGTGGGTATGTCACATATAAGGCGGTTCTTGGGCAGGTTCAACTCCTTTTGCAGCTCAGCCAGGCGAGCACTGGCATTATAAGATCTGCGGAAATGCACACAGACTTTCCTGGCCTGCCTCAGGACATCCTGTAAGCCCGGGTACCTGCCCAAGAACCGCTGCACCACCAGGTTAAGGACGTGAGCCACACAGGGCACATGGGTCAGTTGTCCCTGTCGGAGGGCGGAGAGGAGGTTGGTGCCATTGTCGCAAACCACCATTCCTGGCTTAAGCTGGCGTGGCGTCAACCACCTCTCGGCCTGGCCCTGCAGAGCAGACAGGACCTCTGCCCCAGTGTGGCTTCTGTCCCCCAAACACACCAGCGCAAGCACGGCATGGCATCTTTTTGCCTGCGTACTTGCGTAGCCCCGTGAACGGCTACGGAGCACCGCTGGTTCATAGGACAAACCACAGGAAGAGGCCATGGAGGAAGAAGAAGAGGAGGGGGTGGAGGAGAGAGGTGTGTCACAACCAGTAGTAGCATTTTGGAGGCGTGGCGGTGGGACAACCTCCAACACTACTGCACCTTGTCCTGCATCCTTCCCAGCTGCCAAAAGAGTGACCCAATGGGCCGTGAAAGAAAGGTAACGTCCCTGTCCATGCCTGCTGGACCATGAGTCAGCGGTAATATGCACCTTACCGCTGACCGCCCTGTCCAGCGAGGCCAAGACATTGCCTTCCACATGCCGGTAGAGAGCCGGAATAGCCTTCCGTGAGAAAAAGTGGCGTTTGGGAACCCGCCACTGAGGAACCGCACATTGCACAAACTCACGGAAGGGGGCCGAGTCTACCAACTGAAAAGGCAGCAGTTGAAGCGCTAGCAATTTAGCCAAGCTAGCATTCAACCGCTGGGCATGTGGATGGCTGGGAGTGAACTTCTTTCGACGGTCCAGCAGCTGGGGCAGGGAAATTTGCCTGCTAGAATCGGACGTCGGTGTACTGCTAGCAGAGTGGCCGCAAGTACTTGGCTGTGACACACCTAATTCTACACCTTCATTCCTCTCAGTGCATGTTTCAGAGAGGACTGAAGTTATTGTGGGGTTGGAGATGCCAGCTGATGCGGTGCAAGGAGAGGTCCGCTTTGTTCTTTGGTGTGGGTCTTTGAGGTAGGCTTGCCAACGAGCTGCATGGCAGGTCAACATATGTCTGGTCAGGCATGTGGTACCCAAGCGGCTGATGTTTTGGCCACGCGATATACGCTTGAGACATATGTTGCAAACAGCAGCTGTGCGATCTGATGCACTAGCCTCAAAAAAGGCCCACACCAAAGAACTTTTTGAATGACGGGCAGAGGCAGCGCCCTGCACAGGCGGAGCTCTGCGGTGTGATTCCGTCGGTGTACTGCCCTTACGCTGGCCACCAAAGGGCATCCTGCCTCGTTGGAGATGTGCCTCCTCCTCATCCTCCTCCTCCTCCTCTCTCCTATTAGGCACCCACGTGGAGTCAGTGACCTCATCATCACCTCCCTCCTCATCACTGGAGGCAATCTGGCAGTATGCTGCAGCTGCTGGAACATGACTGCCAGATTGGTGTCCTTCTTGAGCATCCCCTCTGTCTGCTCTCACGCTACTGCCTTCCTCTAGCTGGGTTTCATCATCAGACCCTTCGAAACGCTGGGCATCCTCCTGGAGCATGTACCCAACACTGTGCTGAAACAGTTCGGGGGACTCCTCAGGAGGAGGACATGGTGGGTCTAGGGAAGGAGTGACTGATGATGAGTCTGACATTGATACCAGGGAAGAGGACGCTTTGGCAGCTGCTTTTCCAGTACCCTGAGCCTGGGTGAGAGAGGATGAGGAGGAGGAGGAGGGCTTGGTCATCCACTCTACCAAGTCTTCGGCATGATGTGGCTCAACATGTCCAGCTGCCGAAAAGAAGGACAAGCGTGTCCCATGGCCATGTGCTGATGACAATGCACCGCGTCCACGACCAGCACTGTTGCCCCCAGACACAGAGCCTGCTTGCCCTCTTTTATTGCCTCCTGACTGTCTGCCTCTCCTTGTTTGCCTTCCAGACATTCTAATAGATGGCCTGCAGGGAGATGGGAAAAAAGCAATAAGGGCTACCTTCAGGTGTCCTTCTCTGTCCCTTGAAACAAGGACTTTGACAGTGAAAGAAACTGACACACTCTCCCTACCTACAGTTTTCTGTCCCTAGAAAAAATGTTTTTTTTAAGCACAATTTAGCACAAGGAGAATTACCTCACTGTCCTTCCAGGTCCCTGGAAACAGGGACTTTGACAGTGAAAGAAACTGACACACTCTCCCTACCTACAGTTTTCTGTCCCTAGAAAAAATGTTTTTTTTAAGCACAATTTAGCACAAGGAGAATTCACTCACTGTCCTTCCAGGTCCCTGGAAACAAGGACTTTGACAGTGAAAGAAACTGACACACTCTCCCTACCTACAGTTTTCTGTCCCTAGAAAAAATGTTTTTTTTAAGCACAATTTAGCACAAGGAGAATTACCTCACTGTCCTTCCAGGTCCCTGGAAACAAGGACTTTGACAGTGAAAGAAACTGACACACTCTCCCTACCTACAGTTTTCTGTCCCTAGAAAAAATGTTTTTTTTAAGCACAATTTAGCACAAGGAGAATTACCTCACTGTCCTTCCAGGTCCCTGGAAACAAGGACTTTGACAGTGAAAGAAACTGACACACTCTCCCTACCTACAGTTTTCTGTCCCTAGAAAAAATGTTTTTTTTAAGCACAATATAGCACAAGGAGAATTCACTCACTGTCCTTCCAGGTCCCTGGAAACAAGGACTTTGACAGTGAAAGAAACTGACACACTCTCCCTACCTACAGTTTTCTGTCCCTAGAAAAAATGTTTTTTTTAAGCACAATTTAGCACAAGGAGAATTACCTCACTGTCCTTCCAGGTCCCTGGAAACAAGGACTTTGACAGTGAAAGAAACTGACACACTCTCCCTACCTACAGTTTTCTGTCCCTAGAAAAAATGTTTTTTTTAAGCACAATATAGCACAAGGAGAATTCACTCACTGTCCTTCCAGGTCCCTGGAAACAAGGACTTTGACAGTGAAAGAAACTGACACACTCTCCCTACCTACAGTTTTCTGTCCCTAGAAAAAATGTTTTTTTTAAGCACAATTTAGCACAAGGAGAATTACCTCACTGTCCTTCCAGGTCCCTGGAAACAAGGACTTTGACAGTGAAATAAACTGACACACTCTCCCTACCTACAGTTTTCTGTCCCTAGAAAAAATGTTTTTTTTTAACAAAATTTAGCACAAGGAGAATTACCTCACTGTCCTTCCAGGTCCCTGGAAACAAGGACTTTGACAGTGAAAGAAACTGACACACTCTCCCTACCTACAGTTTTCTGTCCCTAGAAAAAATGTTTTTTTTAAGCACAATTTAGCACAAGGAGAATTACCTCACTGTCCTTCCAGGTCCCTGGAAACAAGGACTTTGACAGTGAAAGAAACTGACACACTCTCCCTACCTACAGTTTTCTGTCCCTAGAAAAAATGTTTTTTTTAAGCACAATTTAGCACAAGGAGAATTACCTCACTGTCCTTCCAGGTCCCTGGAAACAAGGACTTTGACAGTGAAAGAAACTGACACACTCTCCCTACCTACAGTTTTCTGTCCCTAGAAAAAATGTTTTTTTTAAGCACAATTTAGCACAAGGAGAATTACCTCACTGTCCTTCCAGGTCCCTGGAAACAAGGACTTTCACAGTGAAAGAAACTGACACACTCTCCCTACCTACAGTTTTCTGTCCCTAGAAAAAATGTTTTTTTTAAGCACAATTTAGCACAAGGAGAATTACCTCACTGTCCTTCCAGGTCCCTGGAAACAAGGACTTTGACAGTGAAAGAAACTGACACACTCTCCCTACCTACAGTTTTCTGTCCCTAGAAAAAATGTTTTTTTTAAGCACAATTTAGCACAAGGAGAATTACCTCACTGTCCTTCCAGGTCCCTGGAAACAAGGACTTGCACAGTGAAAGAAACTGACACACTCTCCCTACCTACAGTTTTCTGTCCCTAGAAAAAATGTTTTTTTTAAGCACAATATAGCACAAGCACAAAACACACTGACACTCTCCCTACCTATCCTTCTCTTTCCCTAAACTAAAGGAATCCAGGTTAAGCAAGAAAGAAATAAAAGTCACTGTCCCTGCCTATGCTGCTCTATCCCTGCTCCGGAACACACTACACTAGGCCGCCGTGCTGGCGGCCTTTTATAGTGTGGGGCGTGTACTAAACCCCCTCAGCAATAATTGGCCACAGGCATCCTGCCTGTGGCCAATCATTGCTCTCCTCGCTGCCGGCGCTGTGATTGGCCAAGCATGCGGGGTCACAGTGCATGCTTGGCCAATCACAGCGCCTGGATGACACTGCGATGGCGTAGTGCATTGTGGGCCGTTCGCGTCACTCGAATTTGGCGCGAACGGCCCAAATCGTTCGATCTTCGTCGAACGATCGAACAGCCGATGTTCGAGTCGAACGTATGTTCGACTCGAACACGAAGCTCATCCCTACCTGTTAGTGTCTACCACTTATACAATGTATTACCCTGGACTGTCACTGATACAATGTAACACCCTGTTAGTGTCTACCACTTATACAATGTATTACCCTGGACTGTCACTTATACAATGTATTAGCCTGGACTGTCACCGATACAATGTAACACCCTGTTAGTGTCTACCACTTATACAATGTATTACCCTGGACTGTCACCGATACAATGTATTACCCTGGACTGTCACTTATACAATGTATTACCCTGGACTGTCACCGATACAATGTATTACCCTGGACTGTCACCGATACAATGTATTACCCTGGACTGTCACTTATACAATGTATTACCCTGGACTGTCACCGATACAATGTATTACCCTGGACTGTCACCGATACAATGTATTACCCTGGACTGTCACCGATAGAATGTATTACCCTGGACTGCCACCGATACAATGTATTACCCTGGACTGTCACCGATACAATGTATTACCCTGGACTGTCACCGATACAATGTATTACCCTGGACTGTCACCGATACAATGTATTACCCTGGACTGTCACCGATACAATGTATTACCCTGGACTGTCACTGATACAATGTATTACCCTGGACTGTCACCGATACAATGTATTACCCCGGACTGTCACCGATACAATGTATTACCCTGGACTGTCACCGATACAATGTATTACCCTGGACTGTCACCGATACAATGTATTACCCTGGACTGTCACCGATACAATGTATTACCCTGGACTGTCACCGATACAATGTATTACCCTGGACTGTCACTTATACAATGTATTACCCTGGACTGTCACTGATACAATGTATTACCCTGGACTGTCACCGATACAATGTATTACCCTGGACTGTCACCGATACAATGTATTACCCTGGACTGTCACCGATACAATGTATTACCCTGGACTGTCACCGATACAATGTATTACCCTGGACTGTCACCGAGACAATGTATTACCCTGGACTGTCACTGATACAATGTATTACCCTGGACTGGCATAGAGACAATGTAACAAGAATTCCCTATCCATGATCTGTATGGAGGATCCTTCCTCTCTCTCTGCTCACTGAGGGACTACAACTCCCAGCATCAGCCTCATGGAACTACAATCCCATCTTATTATTTGTATAGGCTTAGTTAAAGTAATGCAGGCACTGCCAGCACCCTCTTGGGCATGGAGGTCACCAGAGCTTCACAGGTTGCCACTGGAGTCCTCTTCCCCTCCTCCATGACGACATGACGGAGCTGGTGGATGTTGGAGACCTTGCGCTCCTCCACCTTCCGTTTGAGGATGTCCCACAGATGATCAATAGGGTTTAGGTCTGGAGACATGCTTGGCCAGTCCATCACCTTTACCCTCATCTTCTTTAGCAAGGCAGTGGTGGTCTTGGAGGTGTGTTTGGGGTTGTTATCATGTTGGAATACTACCCTGCGGTCCAGTCTCTGAAGGGAGGGGATCATGCTCTGCTTCAGTATGTCACAGTACATGTTGGCATTCATGGTTCCCTCAATGATCTGTAGCCCCCCAGTGCCGGCAGCAATCATGCAGCCCCAGACCATGACACTCCCACCACCATGCCTGACTGTAGGCAAGACACACTTGTCTTTGTCCTCCTCACCTGGTTGCCGCCACACACGCCTGACACCATCTGACACCAAATAAGTTTATCTTGGTCTCATCAGACCACAGGGCATGTCTCCAGTAATCCATGTCCTTAGTCTGCTTGTCTTCAGCAAACTGTTTGCGGACTTTCTTGTGCATCATCTTTAGAAGAAGCTTCCTTCTGGGACGACAGCTATGCAGACCAATTTGATGCAGTGTGCGGCATATGGTCTGAGCACTGACAGGCTGACCCCCCACCCCTTCAACATTACTTTAACTAAGCCTATACAAATAATAAGATGGGATTGTAGTTCCATGAGGCTGATGCTGGGAGTTGTAGTCCCTCAGTGAGCAGAGAGAGAGCAGAGAGAGAGGAAGGATCCCCCTTCACCCTCTGCAGCAATGCTGGCAGCACTCATACGTCTATTTCCCAAAGACAACCTCTGGGTATGACGCTGAGCACGTGACCTCAACTTCTTTGGTGGACCATCATGGCGAGGTCTGTTCTGAGTGGAACCCGTCCTGTTATACCGCTGTATGGTCTTGGCCACCGTGCTGCAGATCAGTTTCAGGGTCTTGGCAATCTTCTTATAGCCTCGGCCATCTTTATGTAGAGCAACAATTATTTTTTTCAGATCCTCAGAGAGTTCTTTGCTATGAGGTGCCATGTTGTACTTCCGGTGACCAGTATGAGAGCGTGAGAGCGATAACACCAAATTTAACACACCTGCTCCCCATTCACAACTGAGGCCTTGTAACACTAACAAGTCACATGACACCGGGGAGGGAAAATGGCTAATTGGGCCCAATCTGGACATTTTCATTTAGGGGTGTCCTGACTTTTGTTGCCAGCGGTTTAGACATTAATGGCTGTGTGTTGAGTTATTTTGAGGGGACAGCAAATTTACACCGTTATACAAGCTGTACACTCACTACATTACATTGTAGCCAAGTGTCATTTCTTCAGTGTTGTCACATGAAAAGATAGAAGAAAAGATTTACACAAATGTGAGGGGTGTACTCTCTTTTGCGAGATACTGTATATAGAACTGATGCAACAAAGGAACAACATGACTATACACTGTTACTGTTACTGTTAAGAATAACACCATACACTCTTACTGTGGAACTACAAGTCCCAGCATATGCCTGCTGTTCTGGAACTGCAACCTTGTTTATGCTGTTAGTTTCTATCATGCTGGGGTTCGTAGTTCCTCAGCAGATGGAGGTGACAGGGTGCCTGCACCCACACAAGTGCAATGGAACAACAAGAACCAGCATGCAATGCCTATCTGCCAGTGTCCTTGTTTGGCAGATTTTTTTGGAATGTTTGTGGAATGTTTCATAGAAGATATTACATTTCTATTTTGTGTTAATGTGATATAGAATAAATGTTTAACTGTTTTGTTTGGTAAATATTTTTTTTTCAATAATTAATAATAATACTAATATTAAAACACATTCATAAATAACTATTTAAAAACATTTTTGGGCTAAAACAAGACATTTCCAAGTTTCTTATTTTGTGTTAATGTGTTATGGAAAAAAATATATAAATGTTTTGTTTGGAAAAGGGAAAAACTATATAATATATATGTAGCACCCTATAGTGTGTGCTAGAAGTTAGTGCAGTGTGTTTTAGAAATAGAGTACTGTAGGTACATTTTAGTTTAGCTCATGGCTAAGCCTAAGCCATGGAATCTGGGTCAGGGTTCAGTAAAGTTCAGGGCTGGGTGACTTGCAGCTCTCTGGTGCCTCCCCCTGGTCTAGAATGTTGGAGAATCTTCTAGAATTTATGGGAGGAGGTTGGGAGGAGCTTCCTTGATTTTTTATGGAGCATCAGAGGTGGGATGGAAGGGGGCTGAGACCACGCCATAAATAGATATGGGCTATGCCAGCAGGGGCAGTCAGTTGGAATATGGAGATACAGTGCTGAGGAGGCTTTCTGTGGCCCTTAGGGGTACCCACTAGTTGGGAGGGGGGAGGGGTCGCATACTAGCACATTATGAGAGACTTACCTTAGAACGAGGCTCTGTCAGCCGCTGAGAGGGTTGACATCTTCCCCCGGTCTTCCTTTCGGGTTTGCGTCCTCCGGATACATGAGTAGTGGGGGTGTGATGATGTCACTCCAGCAAATGCCCACAGCAGCCGCCATTTACCGCACTGTATGCCCGACCTTCAGAGCTCATGTGCTGGTAACGTCACCAGCTGCCTGCATTCTGAATAACTCCTAAACTGTGCAAGTTTTGGAGATTTTCACAGTACCTACAGGTAAGCCTTACTATAGGCTTGCCTGTAAGCACAAGTGGTAGAACTGAGTTTACTACCACTTTAAGTCTTCACACTTCCCTGAGAAATATCCTGAGAATCAGCCAGGTAGGCTGGTGAAGAGTCAGCCGGGTGGGCAGGTGAAGAGTCAGTCAGGTGGGCTGGTGAAGTCAGTCTGGAGGACTGATGAAGAGTTGGTCGGGTGGGATGGTGAAGAGTCCGTCAGGTGGGCTGGTGAAGTCAGTCTGGAGGACTGATGAAGAGTCAGCCAGGTGGGCTGGTGAAGAGTCAGTCGGGTGGGCTGGTGAAGTCAGTCTGGAGGACTGATGAAGAGTTGGTCGGGTGGGATGGTGAAGAGTCCGTCAGGTGGGCTGGTGAAGTCAGTCTGGAGGACTGATGAAGAGTCAGCCAGGTGGGCTGGTGAAGAGTCAGTCGGGTGGGCTGGTGAAGTCAGTCTGGAGGGCTGGTGAATAGGGTTGAGCGAACCCGAACTGTAAAGTTCGGGTCCGTACCAAACTTTAGCTTTTTCCCGAACCCGAACCCGGACTTTGCGCGAAAGTCCGGGTTCGGGTTCGGCAATCTAATGGCGCAGTTAGAAATGCTTCAGGGGCCAGCCAATCACCTTTTGATTAGCTGGTGTGCCCTTAGAAGCTATCATAGCCATGCCTACTAATGGCATGGCTGTGATTGGTCAGTGCAACATGTGACCCAGCTTCTATATAAGCTAGAGGCACACAGCACACATGTCACTCTGCTTCAGAATAGATAGGGAGAGGATCTTGTCTGCTGCTGCTTCTTTTAGGGAGAGATTGTAAAATACATGAGGTAGTCCTGATTCTGGAATCTGAGGGAAAAGATAGAGAGACAGTGTAGTGTAGGGCCAGGTTCCTGTTTTTTGCTTTTAGGGAGAGAGATATATTATATAGGAATAGGAGTCCAGATTCAGAGATATAACTTAGCGATCTGCATAGGTTTACCTGTTTGTGTTGCAGTGCAGTCTTTTTACACTGCTATGAGCCCAGTGTCAGAGAAAATCTACCTTTTATCTGCAAGCTCAGTGCACCAGCACTGCATATATTACATTGAGAGATACACCGTTTCCATACTGTGGGTGTATTCTGCTCTTGGAAAAAGATCCATTTAGGGCAACAAAAAAAAAAAAGGCACTTTATTGTGCTCTTTTCCAAAAGACCCATTAAGGGCAAAAAAAATAAAAAAAAATGCATTTTCTGCAAAAAAAGACCCGTTTAGGGCAAAAAAAAAATAAAAAATTTGCACTTTAATGTACGCTTGCAAAAAGACCCATTTAGGGCCACAAAAAATATTTTGCAGTGTGTTATACATATGTGGAGGCGTGTGAAATAAACCATTTCTATATATTTGTCTTCTACTGTGCTATACTAAAAAAAAAACATTTTTTTTGAATAGCATTTTCTGCAGTTCTGTAGCTGTGCGATTCAGCGGTTACGTACTGTGGGTGTGTTCTGCTCTTCCAAAAACACCCATTTAGGGCAAGATCCTAAATTTGGAAAATATGAGGAGAAGGTCAAAGGGACGTGGTGGCCCCGGTCGTGGTGCTGCTGGTGGAGCTCCTGTTGCAGGGAGAGGACGTGGTGGATCTGTGCCAGATACACGCACAAGTGAAACACCTTCCTCAGGTGCGAGTAGGCGACCGAGCCTGCGGCGGTATTTTGTCGTGCCTAATGAGGCTGTACGAATGTTTAGGCCAGGACAAGTACAGGCGATAGTAGATTGGGTTGCTGACAGTGCCTCGGGTTCCTTCACATTGTCTCCCACCCACTCTTCTGAGCTTGCCCTTTATGCCTTGGAGGTGCTGGCCTGCCCTGCAGCCAGTGTATTATCTGAACGTGTATTTAGCACGGCAGGGGGCGTTATCACAGACAAGTGCAGCCGTCTGTCCAGAGCCAATGTGGACAAGCTCACGTTCATTAAAATGAACCAGGCATGGATCCCACAGGACTTGTCCGTACCTTCTGCAGAATAGACATGTATACCGGTGTTGTGACAAAAACTGTCCGGCCATCGGATTGTGCCCGGCCCATACTGCGAAGGCGCAGCGCTTGCGCAGTACAGAGGACAAGGAGATTAAAAAAATCTCCGAAGATGAACGGCGCCTGCGCAGTGAATGCAGGTTCAAGCCCCACCAACCATCCAAGTGGACATACTGTAGCACATAGTAACAGGGCCCCTCACGGGCTCGGTTCGATCGCCACGCTTCGGGCACGGCCTCACTTGGCTCGGCTTGAACCACGGATGGTGTGGCCTTCACCTGAACTCACCACGCAAGCGCCGTTCGTCTTGGGAGATTTTCGAAATCCCCTTGTCCTAGATACTGAGCAAGCGCAGTACAGGGTGGACACTATTTGACGGGGGACAGAATTCGACACATCACCGGCCTTACCCAGCCATTGTTGTATTTTTGAACCAGTGTTGGCTACCTCGTCCTCCTCCACCGCCGCTTCCACCTACACAGCCACATCCACCGCCACCTCAACCTCCTACTCCATATGGACCTCGTCCTGCTAGGCCAAGATTATAATTTTTATTTTATTTTTTTGTAGCGCACAGATCCTTTCCCCCTTACCTGCCTTTATGTTGTTGGCTCCTCGCAGGAGGGAGAAAGGCACACCGCACTACCAGCCCGTATCATCCTATATAAAGAGGTTGAGCAGTGTACTTGACGGGCCGTGTCCACAGCCGGAGACAAAACTCCTCCAGAGGATGATTCTCACCTCTACTGTAGGTAGAGGCAAGTCCTTTAATTCCCAGTAAAGTCAATGTCCACACCAGCTGAAATTACAACTCTTATGCCCCATACACACGATCGTTTTTCATGCCGTTAAAAATGCCATTAAAAAAAATGGCCATTAAAAATGATCGTGTGTAGGCTCCAGAGCATTTTTAACGACGTGAAAAACGGCCATTAAAAATTTCGAACATGCTCTCTTTTTTCACGTCGTTTTTCATGTCGTTTTTTTTAACGACGTGAAAAACGATAGTGTGTATGCTTTAACGACGTGAAAAAAAACGCGCATGCTCAGAATCAAGTATGAGACAGGAGCGCTCGTTCTGGTAAAACTAGCGTTCGTAATGGAGATAGCACATTCGTCACGCAGTCACGGACTGAAAAGCACGAGACTGAAAAGAGCGAATCGTCGCTCAACAAACTTTACTAACATGAAGGGTGGCGCCATTCGAACGGAACTTCCCCTTTATAGTGCCGTCGTACGTGTTGTACGTCACTGCGCTTTGCTTGATCGTTTTTTTAAATGATCGTGTGTACGCAAGACAGGCTTGAGAGGAAACATGAAAAAAAACGACGTGAAAAACGGCAAGAAAAAAAATGGCAAGAAAAACGATCGTGTGTATGGGATATTATTCTCTCATGGCAAAATAAACTGTACTCAGATAGAAAAGGTTAGAGCAAAGAAACAGGACAGCTTAAGGTGTGGAGGAGGTCCAGGCACAAACGTAGCACATTCACTTCACTGCTTAGGTTTCTCAAACAGTTTTAGGTGCACGGTCTCTGCCACAGACCTTGAGGTTGGTCTCTGCCACAGACCGGGTGTACAAGGCCCCTGCCACAGACCTGGAGAACTTTGGTCTCTGCCACAGACTAGGGTGTATAAGGCCCCTGCCACGGACCTGGAGAACTTTGGTCTCTGCCACAGACCAGGGTGAATAAGGCCTCTGATACACTCAAGATGACCTTGAGCTTCTCCTTCTATGAACCTAGCCCATATCAAGGGGAAGACATCTCTCCAGGGAGTCAACAGACCCTTCCTTCACCGTGACTCCCGCATCGGTCCATCAGAATGATCCTCCCTTCCCTGGAACATGGTCCCCTACACGAGGCGGCACCCTAAGACTCCTCGACCCTTAGCGGACTCCAGACGAAGGCTCTGGACTCCAGGCTTTACTCCCGCACCTAGGCCTCCATACCCAGGGCAGCAGGAACTCCAGGATAGTACCTCACCCCGGGCTAAAGGTACCCGAGATGGAACAGGAACACATGCACCCAGGCCGAAGGCACCTGGGCGTGGACCCCACTGGACATCAGCCCCCAGGCCAAAGGTCTGCCCCTTTTATATGCTCTCCCGGCATGCACAGCAGGTTCCCCGCCCCGCTGTACTACTGCCAAGAGGGGACACAAAAGGCACAGCATTGTATCGGCAGTTCAACCCTAGCCTACCATGGCAGCGCCACCTGTAGGCCGCAGGGAACTGCACACCAATACTGTCCCCCGAGGACAAAATGGTCCATGAATCCTACAGAATTAGGGTGTTTGAGCCTATTTACCACTCAAACACTTCCCTTAAATTTAGCACCCCGCTACATTTTTATTTCAAAGTATTTTATTTTCCCACTAGCTTATCCATTAAATTGAATAATTTATTCCAGAAAGGGCGTATTCTGGGGCATTCCCACCATATGTGTGGCATCGTGCCGTTGAGTTTCTGAGGTTCTTAATGACTTCCTGTACCTCTTCTGCTGAAAAGGGGGCCTCCAGCATATTTTTTTTTTTTTTTATATGTTATTTTAAGTTATTTCCCTATCCACATTTGTTTGCAGAGCACTTGCCATGCTCTTAACAACATTTTGCTGCCATTTGCAGCCCTCTAGCCCTTTCCATTACTTTTTTAGAGCCTTTTTAGTCCTTAGAAGTCCGGGTCCCCATTGACTTCAATGGGGTTCGGATTCGGGTTCGGGTTAAAGTTCGGTCCCGAACCCGAACTTTTTTCCGAAGTTCGGCCGAACCCGTCGAACCCGAACATCCAGGTGTCCGCTCAACTCTACTGGTGAAGAGTCAGCTGAGTGGGCAGATGAAGAGTCAGCTGGGTGGGCTGGGGAAGTCCGTCTGGAGGGCTGGTGAAGAGTCAGTTGGGTGGGCAGGTGAAGAGTCAGCCGGGTGGGCTGGTGAAGTCCGTCTGGAGGACTGGTGAAGAGTCAGCCGGGTGGGCAGGTGAAGTCCGTCTGGAGGACTGGTGAAGAGTCAGCCGGGTGGGCTGGGGAAGTCCGTCTGGAGGACTGGTGAAGAGTCAGCCGGGTGGGCTGGGGAAGTCCGTCTGGAGGGCTGGTGAAGAGTCAGTTGGGTGGGCAGGTGAAGAGTCAGCCGGGTGGGCTAAGGAAGTCCATCTGGAGGACTGGTGAAGAGTCAGCCGGGTGGGCAGGTGAAGTCCGTCTGGAGGACTGGTGAAGAGTCAGCCGGGTGGGCTGGGGAAGTCCGTCTGGAGGACTGGTGAAGAGTCAGCCGGGTGGGCAGGTGAAGAGTCAGCCGGGTGGGCTGGTGAAGTCCGTCTGGAGGATTGGTGAAGAGTCAGCCGGGTGGGCTGGTGAAGTCCGTCTGGAGGATTGGTGAAGAGTCAGTCGGGTAGGCTGGTGAAGAGTCAGCCGGGAGGGCTGGGGAAGTCCATCTGGAGGACTGGTGAAGAGTCAGCCGGGTGGGCAGGTGAAGTCCGTCTGGAGGACTGGTGAAGAGTCAGCCGGGTGGGCAGGTGAAGTCCGTCAGGAGGACTAGTGTAATAGTTAGCCTGAAGAGTGAAGAGTCAGCCGGGTGGGCTGGTGAAGTCAGTCTGGAGGACTGATGAAGAGTCAGCCGGGTGGGCAGATGAAGAGTCAGCCGGGTGGGCTGGGGAAGTCCGTCTGGAGGACTGGTGAAGAGTCAGCCGGGTGGGCAGGTGAAGAGTCAGCCGGGTGGGCTGGTGAAGTCAGTCTGGAGGACTGGTGTTATAGTTAGCCTGGAGGGCTAGTAAAGGGGCAGCTGCAGCCAGGTGGGTTGGCAGTGCCTGAAGGTGGTGCTGGGGTCAGTAGCCACAGAGGAGAAGTGACAAGCTGTTTCATCAAAATTTTGCAACACTTCGAGTTCCTGCCTGTAAAGGGCTATTGCTACAAATCTGAGTGGGACCCTGTCAGATTATTCTGCAGTGATTCAGCTGGAGCAAGCAAGTGTGTGCAGGAGGAAAGGAGGAAAGTAAAGGAGACTGTATATAGAAAGATTCCCCTGAAGTTTTTGCTGAAAGTTTTGCAGAAGTCAAGTGGGCATCTCATAACCTCCCATCCCTATCCAAGTTATTAAACCTCAATAAATAACAAAAACATTGTCACGGACTGACTCTGGAGTGCTTGTGAGAATTCAGTGTGCCTGGCTGTGCAGGGTGGGGGATCCAAGTACATCAGTAGTCCCTAGGTGGGTGGGGGGGGGGGGGGTGCTACATATATAAATATGTAAAGGATAATAATAAAAAAAAAAAACACATACAACTAAATAGTATTGGCTAAAACATGACATTTCCAGGTCACTGATCATTCCATTTGATCTGATTAAAACCATTAATGTGATCTGAAAGATCTACAGCTACATTGTAATCATTCCATTGTTAGATTATGTTGATCAATATGTGAATAACAAACACATTCGCTTTTTCTTTCTCGTACATCACGGGACACAGAGCGACATAGTCATTACTAATGGGTTATATAGATACCGTCAGGTGCTGGCACTGGCAACTTCCAAAACCGGAAGTACCCTCCCCTATATAAGCCCCTCCCATCCGGGAGCACCTCAGTTTTTTGCCAGTGTCTAAGGTGTTGGCCAAGAAGAAACATGTGTTTTTCACTGAGCTTGCGTACAGGTTCTTTTGGGCCTCAGTAAGCTATTCCGGATCCGACCAAAAAAGCTTCATAGCTAAACGGTCGGTACCCGGGCCTTGCAGAGAAGAGCAGGGTTTTGCCTGTAATGCTTCTCTTAGGAGAGCTGGACCCTGGGATCCAGAGCTCTGGTCATACCCACGACCAAGATGTTTTCTGTGCAGGGTGCTATACAGGTCCAGGGGAGTGGAATCCTTGGGAACCCGGTCCCTGAAGGTTTGATTACAATGCCTGCCGTGAGAGGTGAAGTTTGGGCTTTTGTGGACCAAACAAAGTCCTGCGGCGGGGAACAGGTAAGTGGGGGCCCCCAGGAACTTGGTTCTATTGGGGGACCCCCAAGCCTAATTTGTCTTTCTGTCTGTTACCTAACGGTATTCCCGCTAATATTCTGTGTATGCCTGTTACTACTGAGAAAATGTAAACATTTTAATAGTAGGCAAGGAAAAAAAAAAAAAATGTAAGACCGCGGTACCTGTGTTAGACACTAGAGGCCGCTATGGTTCTTTTTTTGTAATGTGGATTTTTTTCTTCCAGAATTAAATCCAGGCAGTTGGTATGTTCTCTGCTGGGAAGCTGTCTCCTCTGCCCTGTTGCTGCGCTCATCCATCCCCGGGCCCTGCGGCAAAGGGACCCTGGCTCCCATCTAGCTCCTGGTTGTTTTCAAAAAAGGCGCCGAAGGCGCACGTGCCCGCGTGCGTGCGCGTGCACGCGCCTCTATTCATAGAGGCGATCTGGAAAAAGGGGCGGAGCGGGTGGATGACGCTCAGGTGTGCGCCGCGGCGCTACTGCGCATGTGCGGGCGTCCAGCGTGTTTTGAAGCATTATAGCTGGCTGTTGAAGGCACAGACAGAGCTAGCAACAATATAAAAGGCACATAGAGGCGGTTGATGCAGGCATCCCCTAGAAAGGCACTTTAGTAGACACCAACTGTGATATAGCAGCAATTGTGCTAGACTATTCTCAGTAAAAGTGGTGTATTACGGCTGGAATACCTCAGCTTTAGGCTTAGGAATATGCCGTCCAGAAGCTCCGGAACTGAATCTTCCAGGAAGCGAAGGGGGTCTCATCGGGCTCTGAGGATCTTGGGCATACTTCTGCTGCACCAGTCTCCCCTGAAGTTCAGAGGTAAGTGACCGTAGAGACCCCGCAGGGGTACTTGGTACTGTGGCTGTCCTCAGTTCACCTGCTCCTGTGTATGTAACAGAGGAGGTTTTTTCCTCAGCTTTGGGAGGATTAGAGAGAGATTGTCAACATTGATCGCTGCCTCCCTGTCAGGGAAAGCACGCCGATCTCCGTCTCCTCCTTCAGAGTGCCTGTTAGCAGAGCAACAGTCCCATACAGGGATCGACCTGCCTGAAGGGGATCAGGATGAGGTTGATTCTGTTATAGAGGAATCAACAGTGGGGGAACCTTTTCTCAGCATCTCAAGCTGAAAGATTATGGGTTCAGTCTCTGACTAACATGGTCCGATCAGCATTTAAAAATGCACCTTGCGGAACCATCAACCACTACTGTATCCTCGTTGGGGTCGCTAGAAGCCCCCAGACTGTCTGTTCTTTTCCACTTCACCCTTTGCTGAAAGGGCTCATTTACCAGGATTGGGAACATCCTGAGAAAATATTTAGTCCCCCAAGAGATTTCCGGTGGTCTATCCCATGGAGGATAAGTTCATCAAAAAAAAAAAAAAATGGAAGGTCCCTACAGTGGACGCAGCCATCTCTTGTATGTATAAATCACTCA
This sequence comes from Rana muscosa, assembly GCA_029206835.1. Classification (NCBI taxonomy): domain Eukaryota; kingdom Metazoa; phylum Chordata; class Amphibia; order Anura; family Ranidae; genus Rana; species Rana muscosa. The sequence goes on from CM055126.1 coordinate 237,908,715, forward strand.
CATGTCCAGTGGATAATGTCTAAATGTTCAAGAACCCAATAGATAAAAGATTGGAGTCCTTATGAAAATCTGCTTCTTTCTACAGCAAGCTTGGTGACACAACCAGCAGTAGCAGCTATTGGGGTCTGCTAAGCAGTGAAGGATCAGTTGAAACAGGTCTTGAGGGACTTGACAGATCAGCAGGCTTTGCCCTAGCTGATCTACCTAGAGCCTTAGGCTTTGCGGTTGACGCCATAAAGGATTCAGTCCATCAGGCCTCCCGCCTTACGCTGTCTATAGTACATATGCGTAGGCTCCTATGGCTCAAAAACTGGTCTGCTGAAGCTCCCTGTAAAGAATGGCTGGTTAGCGTCCCATTTCATGGTGAACGCTTATTCAGGGAAAACCTGGACAAATATATCCAGAAAATTTCCAGCGGTAAAAATACGCTCTTGCCGGTTAAAAACAGAGTTAGAGGTCCCTCTTTAAGAGGCCTGCTTCTCCAGTCCCTGGGGCATCGGCTGTGTAACAGTTCCGACGGCCTCCTCGGTCAATTCCCGGGGGTAAAAAACAGGGACAATAGCAGGGTAATGAGAAACCTTGGGTCAGGGGAGGTACAAACCTCCCCCAAAGTTAAATTCATTGAAGCCCCCACTCAGTCGGGTGGGGGGAGGACTCCAGTTGTTCGCAAGAGACCTGGCGGGACACGATCAAGACAGATAGGTGCTCTCCGCAGTATGTTTGGGATACAGTTTGGAGTTAAAAGACTCTCCTCCTTCCCATTTTTGAGGTCAAACGTGCCAAGGGATCCCCGGAAGAGAGAGTCCCTCCTGTTGGCACTAGAACAACTATTGCTCCAAGGAGTAATTATGGAGGTTCCCCTGGAAGAATGAGGGTTCGGGTTTTACTCAAACCTCTTTACAGTCCCGAAGCAAACGCGGACGGGAGGCCCATATTAATTCTAAAAGGGCTATACAAATTCCTGTATATCAGGACTTTCCAATGGAGTCGATCCGATCGGTGGCCACTGCCCTACAAGGGGAGGATTGGTTAGCCGCGATCGACATCAAAGATGCTTATTTGCACATTCCCATCTTTCCAGTCCACCAAAAATTTCTACACTTTGCAGTAGAAGGGCGCCATTTTCAGTTCAGAGCCTTACCCTTCGGTTTGGCCACAGCACCACGAGTGTTTACAAAAATTCTGGCCCTTTATTGGCCAATCTGAGAACACAAGGTGTAATGATAATGGCATATCTGGATGACTTGTTGCTGATAGACCACTCAGTGAAAAAACTAGACGTGGTCGTTCACAAGACGATCAAGTATCTGGAATCTCACGGTTGGATTATCAACCGAGACAAGTCAGCCCTAAAAAACAGTCAAAAGTCTGGAATACTTGGGGCTAAGGTTGGATTCAGGCCAGAGAAAAATATTCTTGCCTCGAGGAAAGGTGTTGTCTTTGAAAGATTTGATCCACTTAGTGGGTACAAAAAAGACAGCCGTCCATACGCCTGTATATGAGGCTGCTGGGAAAAATGGTGGCATCATTCGAAGCAGTACCCTACGGTCAATTCCATTCAAGGAATTTGCAAGGGGCCATACTGTCAGCCTGGAACAAAAAAGTTCAGGCCCTAGACTTACAATGTCCTTGTCCCCTTCCGTTCGCAAGAGCCTCCGTTGGTGGTTGGTTCCCCAGAATCTGGAAAAAAGGAAATCCTTCAGTCCGATTTCTTGGAAGGTGGTCACTACAGATGCCAGCCTTATAGGCTGGGGAGCAGTACTGGAGCAATGGTCTCTCCAGGGCAGATGGTCGGATGCAGAAAAGGCCCTGCCCATCAATCTCTTAGAGATACGAGCAGCCCGGTATGCCCTAGTAGCATGGACATCCAAACTCCAAGGGTCCCCTGTCAGAATTCAATCAGACAATGCCACAGCAGTGGCATATATCAATCATCAGGGGGGCACCAGGAGTCGTGCAGCCCAGAGGGAAGTAAATTACATCCTGAAATGGGCAGAAAGATATGTCCCAGCCATATCTGCGGTATTCATTCCAGGAGTGGAGAATTGGAAGGCGGACTTTCTAAGTCGCCAGCAATTAGGCCCAGAGGAAGGGTCCCTTCACCCCGAGGTTTTCTGGACAATATGTCAGCGGTGGGGAACATCGGATGTAGATCTTCTAGCATCCAGATTCAACGCAAAGGTGGACAGGTTTGTCTCTCGGACAAGGGATCCCCTAGCTTGCGGCTCGGATGCCCTAGTGTTCCCTTGGGATCAGTTCAAGCTGATATATGCATTCACACCGCCACAATGGTTACCTCGATGACTCCGCAGAATCAGGGTAGAAAAGGAACCAGTGATTCTGGTGGCTCCAGCGTGGCCCCGAAGAGCGTGGTACGCGGAGATTGTAAAATGTCAGTGGGGAGTCCTTGGTCTCTCCCACGTCGCCCGGACCTGCTTTCGCAAGGACCGATATACCACCCTTCCTTACCAGCCCTAGGTTTGACGGCCTGGCTATTGAAGCCCACATTCTAAAAAAGAGAGGGCTCTCTAATGCTGTGGTGTCTACCATGATCAATGCCAGGAAGCCGGTATCCAGGCAGATCTACTATAGAATCTGAAAGGCGTACATCACGTGGTGTGAGGCCAAGAAATGGCATCCACATAAGTACGTAATAGGTAGGATTCTGGACTTCCTACAGTGGGCTGTAGATAGGAAGCTTGCCTTGAGTACTATCAAGGGTCAGATTTCGGCCTTGTCAATATTTTTTCAAAGGCCCTTGGCTTCGCATTCACTAGTCAAAGCCTTTATACAAGGAGTGATGCGTATTAGTCCTCCGGTTAATATTCCCATATGTCCATGGGATCTAAACTTGGTTCTGTCGGTTCTACAGAAACAACCATTTGAACCATTACATCATATTTCTTTGGTGCTTCTCACCAGGAAATTGATTTTTCTAGTAGCCATTTGTTCGGCTAAAAGAGTGTCGGAATTAGCAGCTATGTCCTGTAAGGAGCCATATCTGGTTATCCATAAGGACAGAGTAGTGTTACGTCCTCATCCAGCCTTTCTTCCTAAGGTGGTATCGAGGTTTCATTTGAACCAAGATGTGGTTCTTCCTTCTTTTTTCCCCAAACCTACTCCGGTAGAGGAAAAGTTATTGCATTCTTTGGATGTAGTAAGAGCAGTTAAAGCTTATCTAAAGGCCACTGCTCAGATTCGCAGAACGGATACTTTGTTTATTCTGCCGGAAGGCCCCAGAGAGGGTCAGGCAGCGTCAAAATCTACTTTAGCCAGGTGGATTCGACAGGTCATAATACAAGCCTATGGCTTGAGAAGGAGACCGCCTCCGTTCAAAGTTAGAGCGCACTCCACGAGAGCAGTTGGAACTTCATGGGCAGTGCATCACCAGGCCTCCCTGGCTCAAGTCTGTAAGGCCACAACATGGTCTTCGGTACACACGTTTACTAGGTTCTACCAGGTGGACGTTAGAAGTCAGGAGGATGTCGCCTTTGGGCGCAGTGTGTTGCAGGCCGCAAAAGATCCTCATGTCTGATAGCACTCAGCTTATATATGGTGTATCCCCCCCCCTCATTGGGCATTGCTTTAGGACATCCCATTAGTAATGACTATGTCGCTCTGTGTCCCGTGATGTACGAAAAAGAAAATAGGATTTTTATAACAGCTTACCTGTAAAATCCTTTTCTTGGAGTACATCACGGGACACAGAGCTCCCGCCCCTCTTTGGGGACACTTATTGCTTTGCTACAAAACTGAGGTGCTCCCGGATGGGAGGGGCTTATATAGGGGAGGGTACTTCCGGTTTTGGAAGTTGCCAGTGCCAGCACCTGACGGTATCTATATAACTAGGGATGAGCTTCGTGTTCGAGTCGAACATACGTTCGACTCGAACATTGGCTGTTCGATCGTTCGACGAAGATCGAACGATTTGGGCCGTTCGCGCCAAATTCGAGTGACGCGAACGGCCCACAATGCACTACGCCATCGCAGTGTCATCCAGGCGCTGTGATTGGCCAAGCATGCACTGTGACCCCGCATGCTTGGCCAATCACAGCGCCGGCAGCGAGGAGAGCAATGATTGGCCACAGGCAGGATGCCTGTGGCCAATTATTGCTGAGGGTGTTTAGTACACGCCCCACACTATAAAAGGCCGCCAGCACGGCGGCCTAGTGTAGTGTGTTCCGGAGCAGGGATAGAGTAGCATAGGCAGGGACAGTGACTGTTATTTCTTTCTTGCTTAACCTGGATTCCTTTAGTTTAGGGAAAGAGAAGGATAGGTAGGGAGAGTGTCAGTGTGTTTTGTGCTTCTGCTATAGTGTGCTTAAAAAAAACATTTATTCTAGGGACAGAAAACTCTAGGTAGGGACAGTGTCAGTTTCTTTCACTCTGCAAGTCCTTGTTTCCAGGGACCTGTAAGGACAGTGAGTTAATTGTCCTTGTGCTATATTGTGCTTAAAAAAAACATTTATTCTAGGGACAGAAAACTCTAGGTAGGGACAGTGTCAGTTTCTTTCACTCTGCAAGTCCTTGTTTCCAGGGACCTGTAAGGACAGTGAGTTAATTGTCCTTGTGCTATATTGTGATTAAAAAAAACATTTATTCTAGGGACAGAAAACTCTAGGTAGGGACAGTGTCAGTTTCTTTCACTCTGCAAGTCCTTGTTTCCAGGGACCTGTAAGGACAGTGAGTTAATTTTCCTTGTGCTATATTGTGATTAAAAAAAACATTTTTTCTAGGGACAGAAAACTGTAGGTAGGGAGAGTGTTTTTTTTCTTTCACTCTGCAAGTCCTTGTTTCCAGGGACCTGTAAGGACAGTGAGTTAATTGTCCTTGTGCTATATTGTGCTTAAAAAAAACATTTATTCTAGGGACAGAAAACTCTAGGTAGGGACAGTGTCAGTTTCTTTCACTCTGCAAGTCCTTGTTTCCAGGGACCTGTAAGGACAGTGAGTTAATTTTCCTTGTGCTATATTGTGATTAAAAAAAACATTTATTCTAGGGACAGAAAACTCTAGGTAGGGACAGTGTCAGTTTCTTTCACTCTGCAAGTCCTTGTTTCCAGGGACCTGTAAGGACAGTGAGTTAATTTTCCTTGTGCTATATTGTGATTAAAAAAAACATTTTTTCTAGGGACAGAAAACTGTAGGTAGGGAGAGTGTTTTTTTTCTTTCACTCTGCAAGTCCTTGTTTCCAGGGACCTGTAAGGACAGTGAGTTAATTTTCCTTGTGCTATATTGTGCTTAAAAAAAACATTTATTCTAGGGACAGAAAACTCTAGGTAGGGACAGTGTCAGTTTCTTTCACTCTGCAAGTCCTTGTTTCCAGGGACCTGTAAGGACAGTGAGTTAATTTTCCTTGTGCTATATTGTGATTAAAAAAAACATTTTTTCTAGGGACAGAAAACTGTAGGTAGGGAGAGTGTTTTTTTTCTTTCACTCTGCAAGTCCTTGTTTCCAGGGACCTGTAAGGACAGTGAGTTAATTTTCCTTGTGCTATATTGTGCTTAAAAAAAACATTTTTTCTAGGGACAGAAAACTGTAGGTAGGGAGAGTGTTTTTTTTCTTTCACTCTGCAAGTCCTTGTTTCCAGGGACCTGTAAGGACAGTGAGTTAATTGTCCTTGTGCTATATTGTGCTTAAAAAAAACATTTATTCTAGGGACAGAAAACTCTAGGTAGGGACAGTGTCAGTTTCTTTCACTCTGCAAGTCCTTGTTTCCAGGGACCTGTAAGGACAGTGAGTTAATTGTCCTTGTGCTATATTGTGCTTAAAAAAAACATTTTTTCTAGGGACAGAAAACTCTAGGTAGGGAGAGTGTTTTTTTTTTTTCACTCTGCAAGTCCTTGTTTCCAGGGACCTGTAAGGACAGTGAGTTAATTGTCCTTGTGCTATATTGTGCTTAAAAAAAACATTTATTCTAGGGACAGAAAACTCTAGGTAGGGACAGTGTCAGTTTCTTTCACTCTGCAAGTCCTTGTTTCCAGGGACCTGTAAGGACAGTGAGTTAATTTTCCTTGTGCTATATTGTGCTTAAAAAAAACATTTATTCTAGGGACAGAAAACTCTAGGTAGGGACAGTGTCAGTTTCTTTCACTCTGCAAGTCCTTGTTTCCAGGGACCTGTAAGGACAGTGAGTTAATTTTCCTTGTGCTATATTGTGATTAAAAAAAACATTTATTCTAGGGACAGAAAACTCTAGGTAGGGACAGTGTCAGTTTCTTTCACTCTGCAAGTCCTTGTTTCCAGGGACCTGTAAGGACAGTGAGTTAATTTTCCTTGTGCTATATTGTGATTAAAAAAAACATTTTTTCTAGGGACAGAAAACTGTAGGTAGGGAGAGTGTTTTTTTTCTTTCACTCTGCAAGTCCTTGTTTCCAGGGACCTGTAAGGACAGTGAGTTAATTTTCCTTGTGCTATATTGTGCTTAAAAAAAACATTTTTTCTAGGGACAGAAAACTGTAGGTAGGGAGAGTGTTTTTTTTCTTTCACTCTGCAAGTCCTTGTTTCCAGGGACCTGTAAGGACAGTGAGTTAATTGTCCTTGTGCTATATTGTGCTTAAAAAAAACATTTATTCTAGGGACAGAAAACTCTAGGTAGGGACAGTGTCAGTTTCTTTCACTCTGCAAGTCCTTGTTTCCAGGGACCTGTAAGGACAGTGAGTTAATTTTCCTTGTGCTATATTGTGATTAAAAAAAACATTTTTTCTAGGGACAGAAAACTGTAGGTAGGGAGAGTGTTTTTTTTCTTTCACTCTGCAAGTCCTTGTTTCCAGGGACCTGTAAGGACAGTGAGTTAATTTTCCTTGTGCTATATTGTGATTAAAAAAAACATTTTTTCTAGGGACAGAAAACTGTAGGTAGGGAGAGTGTTTTTTTTCTTTCACTCTGCAAGTCCTTGTTTCCAGGGACCTGTAAGGACAGTGAGTTAATTGTCCTTGTGCTATATTGTGCTTAAAAAAAACATTTTTTCTAGGGACAGAAAACTCTAGGTAGGGAGAGTGTTTTTTTTTTTTCACTCTGCAAGTCCTTGTTTCCAGGGACCTGTAAGGACAGTGAGTTAATTGTCCTTGTGCTATATTGTGCTTAAAAAAAACATTTATTCTAGGGACAGAAAACTCTAGGTAGGGACAGTGTCAGTTTCTTTCACTCTGCAAGTCCTTGTTTCCAGGGACCTGTAAGGACAGTGAGTTAATTTTCCTTGTGCTATATTGTGCTTAAAAAAAACATTTATTCTAGGGACAGAAAACTCTAGGTAGGGACAGTGTCAGTTTCTTTCACTCTGCAAGTCCTTGTTTCCAGGGACCTGTAAGGACAGTGAGTTAATTGTCCTTGTGCTATATTGTGCTTAAAAAAAACATTTATTCTAGGGACAGAAAACTCTAGGTAGGGACAGTGTCAGTTTCTTTCACTCTGCAAGTCCTTGTTTCCAGGGACCTGTAAGGACAGTGAGTTAATTTTCCTTGTGCTATATTGTGATTAAAAAAAACATTTTTTCTAGGGACAGAAAACTGTAGGTAGGGAGAGTGTTTTTTTTCTTTCACTCTGCAAGTCCTTGTTTCCAGGGACCTGTAAGGACAGTGAGTTAATTTTCCTTGTGCTATATTGTGATTAAAAAAAACATTTTTTCTAGGGACAGAAAACTGTAGGTAGGGAGAGTGTTTTTTTTCTTTCACTCTGCAAGTCCTTGTTTCCAGGGACCTGTAAGGACAGTGAGTTAATTGTCCTTGTGCTATATTGTGCTTAAAAAAAACATTTTTTCTAGGGACAGAAAACTCTAGGTAGGGAGAGTGTTTTTTTTTTTTCACTCTGCAAGTCCTTGTTTCCAGGGACCTGTAAGGACAGTGAGTTAATTGTCCTTGTGCTATATTGTGCTTAAAAAAAACATTTATTCTAGGGACAGAAAACTCTAGGTAGGGACAGTGTCAGTTTCTTTCACTCTGCAAGTCCTTGTTTCCAGGGACCTGTAAGGACAGTGAGTTAATTTTCCTTGTGCTATATTGTGCTTAAAAAAAACATTTATTCTAGGGACAGAAAACTCTAGGTAGGGACAGTGTCAGTTTCTTTCACTCTGCAAGTCCTTGTTTCCAGGGACCTGTAAGGACAGTGAGTTAATTGTCCTTGTGCTATATTGTGCTTAAAAAAAACATTTATTCTAGGGACAGAAAACTCTAGGTAGGGACAGTGTCAGTTTCTTTCACTCTGCAAGTCCTTGTTTCCAGGGACCTGTAAGGACAGTGAGTTAATTTTCCTTGTGCTATATTGTGATTAAAAAAAACATTTTTTCTAGGGACAGAAAACTGTAGGTAGGGAGAGTGTTTTTTTTCTTTCACTCTGCAAGTCCTTGTTTCCAGGGACCTGTAAGGACAGTGAGTTAATTTTCCTTGTGCTATATTGTGATTAAAAAAAACATTTTTTCTAGGGACAGAAAACTGTAGGTAGGGAGAGTGTTTTTTTTCTTTCACTCTGCAAGTCCTTGTTTCCAGGGACCTGTAAGGACAGTGAGTTAATTGTCCTTGTGCTATATTGTGCTTAAAAAAAACTTTTTTTCTAGGGACAGAAAACTGTAGGTAGGGAGAGTGTTTTTTTTTTTTCACTCTGCAAGTCCTTGTTTCCAGGGACCTGTAAGGACAGTGAGTTAATTTTCCTTGTGCTATATTGTGCTTAAAAAAAACATTTATTCTAGGGACAGAAAACTCTAGGTAGGGACAGTGTCAGTTTCTTTCACTCTGCAAGTCCTTGTTTCCAGGGACCTGGAGAGACATTGAGTGAATTGTCCTTGTGCTATATTGTGATTAAAAAAAACATTTATTCTAGGGACAGAAAACTCTAGGTAGGGACAGTGTCAGTTTCTTTCACTGTGAAAGTCCTTGTTTCAAGGGACAGAGAAGGACACCTGAAGGTAGCCCTTATTGCTTTTTTCCCATCTCCCTGCAGGCCATCTATTACAATGTCTGGAAGGCAAACAAGGAGAGGCAGACAGTCAGGAGGCAATAAAAGAGGGCAAGCAGGCTCTGTGTCTGGGGGCAACAGTGCTGGTCGTGGACGCGGTGCATTGTCATCAGCACATGGCCATGGGACACGCTTGTCCTTCTTTTCGGCAGCTGGACATGTTGAGCCACATCATGCCGAAGACTTGGTAGAGTGGATGACCAAGCCCTCCTCCTCCTCCTCATCCTCTCTCACCCAGGCTCAGGGTACTGGAAAAGCAGCTGCCAAAGCGTCGTCTTCCCTGGTATCAATGTCAGACAAATCATCAGTCACTCCTTCCCTAGACCCACCATGTCCTCCTCCTGAGGAGTCCCCCGAACTGTTTCAGCACAGTGTTGGGTACATGCTCCAGGAGGATGCCCAGCGTTTCGAAGGGTCTGATGATGAAACCCAGCTAGAGGAAGGCAGTAGCGTGAGAGCAGACAGAGGGGATGCTCAAGAAGGACACCAATCTGGCAGTCATGTTCCAGCAGCTGCAGCATACTGCCAGATTGGCTCCAGTGATGAGGAGGGAGGGGATGATGAGGTCAATGACTCCACGTGGGTGCCTAATAGGAGAGAGGAGGAGGAGGAGGATGAGGAGGAGGCACATCTCCAACGAGGCAGGATGCCCTTTGGTGGCCAGCGTAAGGGCAGTACACCGACGGAATCACACCGCAGAGCTCCGCCTGTGCAGGGCGCTGCCTCTGCCCGTCATTCAAAAAGTTCTTTGGTGTGGGCCTTTTTTGAGGCTAGTGCATCAGATCGCACAGCTGCTGTTTGCAACATATGTCTCAAGCGTATATCGCGTGGCCAAAACATCAGCCGCTTGGGTACCACATGCCTGACCAGACATATGTTGACCTGCCATGCAGCTCGTTGGCAAGCCTACCTCAAAGACCCACACCAAAGAACAAAGCGGACCTCTCCTTGCACCGCATCAGCTGGGATCTCCAACCCCACTATAACTTCAGTCCTCTCTGAAACATGCACTGAGAGGAATGAAGGTGTAGAATTAGGTGTGTCACAGCCAAGTACTTGCGCCCACTCTGCTAGCAGTACACCGACGTCCGATTCTAGCAGGCAAATTTCCCTGCCCCAGCTGCTGGACCGTCGAAAGAAGTTCACTCCCAGCCATCCACATGCCCAGCGGTTGAATGCTAGCTTGGCTAAATTGCTAGCGCTTCAACTGCTGCCTTTTCAGTTGGTAGACTCGGCCCCCTTCCGTGAGTTTGTGCAATGTGCGGTTCCTCAGTGGCAGGTTCCCAAACGCCACTTTTTCTCACGGAAGGCTATTCCGGCTCTCTACCGGCATGTGGAAGGCAATGTCTTGGCCTCGCTGGACAGGGCGGTCAGCGGTAAGGTGCATATTACCGCTGACTCATGGTCCAGCAGGCATGGACAGGGACGTTACCTTTCTTTCACGGCCCATTGGGTCACTCTTTTGGCAGCTGGGAAGGATTCAGGACAAGGTGCAGTAGTGTTGGAGGTTGTCCCACCGCCACGCCTCCAAAATGCTACTACTGGTTGTGACACACCTCTCTCCTCCACCCCCTCCTCTTCTTCTTCCTCCATGGCCTCTTCCTGTGGTTTGTCCTATGAACCAGCGGTGCTCCGTAGCCGTTCACGGGGCTACGCAAGTACGCAGGCAAAAAGATGCCATGCCGTGCTTGCGCTGGTGTGTTTGGGGGACAGAAGCCACACTGGGGCAGAGGTCCTGTCTGCTCTGCAGGGCCAGGCCGAGAGGTGGTTGACGCCACGCCAGCTTAAGCCAGGAATGGTGGTTTGCGACAATGGCACCAACCTCCTCTCCGCCCTCCGACAGGGACAACTGACCCATGTGCCCTGTGTGGCTCACGTCCTTAACCTGGTGGTGCAGCGCTTCTTGGGCAGGTACCCGGGCTTACAGGATGTCCTGAGGCAGGCCAGGAAAGTCTGTGTGCATTTCCGCAGATCTTATAATGCCAGTGCTCGCCTGGCTGAGCTGCAAAAGGAGTTGAACCTGCCCAAGAACCGCCTTATATGTGACATGCCCACCAGGTGGAACTCAACGTTGGCCATGCTGCAGCGGCTGCACACGCAGCAGAGGGCCATCAATGAGTACCTGTGCGACTACGGCACCAGGACAGGGTCAGGGGAGCTTGGTTTTTTTTCTCCACGCCAGTGGGGCATGATCAGGGATGCATGCACTGTCCTGGCACCATTTGAGGAGGCCACGAGGATGGTGAGCAGTGACAGTGCATGCATCAGTGACACTGTACCTCTTGTCCACCTGTTGGAGCACACGCTGCGTGGAATAATGGACAGGGCACTTGAGGCAGAACAGAGGCAGGAAGAGGAGGACTTCCTTGCCTCTCAAGGCCCCCTTTACCCAGACAGTGTTCCTTCTGTCCCACCCATCGCACAGGAAGAGGAGGAGGAGGAGGAGGAGGAGGAGGAGGAGGAGGATTGTGTCAGCATGGAGGTGGAGGCTGGCACTCAGCATCATCAGCAGCAGTCTTTTAGGGATGATTTACAGTCCCAAGAAACCAGTGGACTTGTACGTGGCTGGGAGGAGGTGGCTGCGGATCATGTCGTCCTTAGTGACCCAGAGGACTCCGGAGCGAATGCCTCAGCAAACCTACGCTGCATGGCCTCCCTGATCCTGCAAAGTCTGCGGAAGGATCCTCGTATTCTTCGGATCAAGGAGAGGGACCATTACTGGCTGGCCACTCTCCTTGATCCACGGTACAAGGGTAAGGTTGCGGACCTTATGTTACCGTCGCAGAGGGAGCAGAGGATGAGACAACTCCGGGAGGCCTTGCAGAAAGGTCTGTGCAACGCGTTCCCAGAGACTGGGAGGTTGCAAACTCCTGGTCCTGGACAACGAGTTGCTGAGGCTTCGGCCAGTCAAAGAAGGAGCGGTGGGGAAGGTGGCCGTCTGACCGATGCGTTCAGACAATTCTTTAGTCCGCAGCCCCAAAGTATGATCGGTTCCAGCAACCATCGCCAGCGTCTGATAAACATGGTGCAGGAATATCTAGGGGCAAGGTCAGACTTGGACACCTTCCCCACCGAAAATCCTCTGGCTTACTGGGTCTTGAGGATGGATCACTGGCCAGAGCTTGCACAGTATGCAATTGAGCTACTGGCCTGTCCTGCATCCAGCGTTCTTTCGGAACGCACATTCAGTGCTGCTGGAGGATTTGTCACGGATCACAGGGTGCGCCTGTCCACCGACTCGGTTGATCGACTGACTTTCATCAAGATGAACCAGTCTTGGATCACCACCAGCTACCACACACCTGATGCTGATATAACAGACTAATTGATTTTAAAATGTCACATCCCTTCAAGACTGATGCTGATGCTGAGTGCCTGTGCTGTTATGTTGACTGGCTATCCTCCTCCTCCGAGTCCTCAATGATACGATTGATGATGATAGCTTGGAAGATCATTTTTGTTTATGGGTGCCGCCACCAGTGCCTAACGCCCAATTTTTCAGCCCCTGTTTAACAGGGGCGTGTAATTACAATTTTTGAAGCAATACTTTGCAACAGGGCTCATTGCTGTGCTCCAAGTACAGTATCTGTGAGGAGTTGCAGTGTTGTGCCACCAGTGCCTAAGGCCCAATTTTTCAGCCCCTGTTTAACAGGGGCGTGTCATTACAATTTTTGAAGCAATACTTTGCAACAGGGCTCATTGCTGTGCTCCAAGTACAGTATCTGTGAAGGGTTGCAGTGTTGTGCCACCAGTGCCTAAGGCCCAATTTTTCAGCCCCTGTTCAACAGGGGCATGTAATTACAATTCTTGATCTAATAATTCACAGCAGGGCCCATTGCTGCACCCACCAAGAGTAACTGTCAGGGCTTACAGTGTTGTGGCACCAGCACCACCATCAAAGGCCCAATTTTTACTACCACTGTTCAACAATTATATGTAATTAAAATTCCTGATATAATAGTTGACAGCAGGGCGTTCCAGCACCAACCAAGAGTAACTGTGAGTGCTTACAGTGTTGTGCCAACACCAACAACTAAGGGGCCTATTTCTGCAGAGTATATACGGCAGGTCCCTACTTTCAAACATCCAACTTACAAACGACTCCTACTTGCAAACGCAAGAAGACAACAGGAAGTGAGAGGAAATCTACCACTAGGAAGGAAAATTCTCTCCTGTAAGAATAAATATGGGAGAAAGGTGTCTCCTCTGTACTGATGCTTTATCAGCAATCCTTGTTTCAAGAAAAACACCACATTTCAAAAACAGTTGTCATTAGGACGGAAAGTGAGGTGAAATGTTCTGAACAGGGGCACAGACAGCAAAACAAATGTTACAGGGGTGATAACCCTTACCTATGTTTTCCAAAAAGTATAAAAATAGATTTTTGGTCTGGAGCTACACTTCAACAATGTACCTGTTCAAAATTACAAACAGATTCTACATAAGAACAAACCTACAGTCCCTGTCTTGTATGCACCGCCTGTATACGGCTGTTCAGAGTATATAGGGCCTTTTTTATTTTATGTGCGGGGTTCCCCTTAATATCCATACAAGACCCAAAGGGGCTGGTAATGGGCTGGGGTAGGGGGGGGGTCATGGGGTAGCTATGCCATTTTTCTTAAAGATTTTCATCCATATTACCGGGACCAGACATTACATTAAAGCCGCAAGCAGTTTTAAATGGCTTTTTTTTCCTTTAGAAGTGTCATTTTGTGCAGGGACAGTTCTAAACACGGGAAACACGTGGCACTTCACAGGCATACTTTAGACACCCCCCAGGTACGATATTTAAAGGAATATTTGACTTTTTTTTTTTCACTTTATGCATCATTAAAATGACTGCTCCCGGAAAACGACCGTTTTTAAAACTTCTTTTTGCATTGATACATGTCCCCTGGTGCAGAACCCGGGTTCCCAAACCCTTTTTAGGACAATAACATGCATAATAGTTGTTATAATTAGCACTTTAGAATTCGAACGTTCGCATCCATTGTATTTAATAGGGTTCTAATGTTCGTTCGAACTTTCGGTCCGTTCGCGGGTTCTGGTGCGAACCGAACCCGGGGGTGTTCGGCTCATCACTATATATAACCCATTAGTAATGACTATGTCGCTCTGTGTCCCGTGATGTACTCCAAGAAAAGGATTTTACAGGTAAGCTGTTATAAAAATCCTATTTTTTTTATTATCAAATATTGAGTCCTGTAAAAGAAACAATAATATATAAAGAAAACAAACACGTCAAACCAGCTTGGAGTAGCAATGGAGCAATGGGGGTTATTCACTAAAGCTGGAGAGCGCGAAATCAGTCTCACTTCTACATAGAATCCAATCAGCTTCCAGGTTTTATTGCCAAAGCTTAAAGTGATTGTAAAGACTCATTTTTTTTTAAGCTCCGGAAGGTTTTACCCCCTTTCATGACCAGGCCATTTTTTGCGATACAACACTGCCTCAATTTAACTGACAATTGTGCGGTCGTGCGACGATGTACCCAAATAAAATTGATGTAATTTTTTTACCCCACAAACAGAGCTTTCTTTTGGTGGTATTTGATCACCTCTGCGTTTTTTAGTTTTTTTGCGCTATAAACAATATTTTTTACTTTCTGCTATAAAACATACCCATAATTTTGTATTTATTTTCTTAAATCAAGTTTATGCATCAATTTATGCCTATGTGTATTCTGCTACATATTTTTGGTAAAAAAAAAAAAAAATGGCATTTTTATTTATTTATTATTTATAAAAGGCCCCACCCAAATCCTCAGCACCAGGCCCATGATGTTCTTAATCTGGCCCTGCTTGACACGCCTCTGGCACACTATAATCTGGAGTGACGAGAACAGAATAGATCTTTATGACTACAACCATGAGCACTATGTTTGGAGAGGGGTCAACAAAGCCCATAACGACAAGAATACATTCCCCACTGTGACGCATGGTGGTGACTCACTGATGTTTTGGGGGTGTCCGAGCTCCAAAGTCACGAGGAATTATGTGAAAATTGATGGCAAGATGAATGAAGCATTTTCTCAGAAAATACTCGCAGACATTTTGCATTCTTCTGCAGGAAAGCTACGTGTGGGACGTTCTTGGACTTTCCAGAATGACAATTGTGCATTGTCTCATTGAATGACCCGTTGCACAAGGCCAAGTTGGCCCTCTAGTGGTTACAGCAGGAAAAGATGAAAGTTCTGGAGGGCCCATCACAGTGTCCTGACCTTAATATCATTGAGCCGCTCCGGGGCCACGGCGCGCTCTGTGATTGTTGCGTCTTTGGGACTCGGCTGATCACAGAGCAGGGTAAAGGGCATATCACAGCAGGCCCTTTACCACGTGATCAGCTCTCAGCCAATGACAGCTGATCACGGAAGTAAACAGAACCCGGTTTCCGTTTTTTTTCCTTTCTTCGTGATGTCAGCGTGAAGAAAAGAAGCAAGCCTTTAACCGGCTCCCCTTAGTAAACACCCGTGCTGCAAATCAGTGCCACCTATCAGTGCCCACCAGTGCCACCTATCAGTGCCCATCGATACTGCTAATCAGTGCCCACCAGTGCCACCTATCAGCGCTGCCAATCAGTGCCCATCAGTGTTTAATCATCAGTGCCCACCAGTGTCCCCAGCAGTCCCACCTATCAGTGCCACCTCCGTTTCACCTATCAGTGCCACCTATCACTGCCCATCAGTGCCACATATTAGTGGCCATCAGTGCCTCCTGATCAGTGCCCATCAGTGTCGCCTCATCAGTTCCCATTAGTGCCACCTATCAGTACCGCCTCATCAGTGCCCATCGGTACTGCTAATCAGTGCCCACCAGTGCCACCTATCAGTGCCCATCAGTGCCACCTATCAGTAACCATCAGTGCTGCCAATCAGTGCCCATCAGTGTTTAATCATCAGTGCCCACCAGTGCCACCTAACAGTCCCACCTATCAGTGCCACCTTTGTGTCGCCTATATGTGCTACCTATCACTGCCCATCAGTGCGACACATTAGTGCCGCCTCATCAGTGCCCATCGGTACTGCTAATCAGTGCCCACCAGTGCCACCTATCAGTGCCCATCAGTGCCACCTATCAGTGCCCATCAATGCTGCCAATCAGTGCCCATCAGTGTTTAATCATCAGTGCCCACCAGTGCCACCTATCAGTCCCACCTATCAGTGCCACCTTCGTGTCGCCTATATGTGCTACCTATCACTGCCCATCAGTGCCACATATTGGTGCCCATCAGTACCTCCTGATACGTGCCACCTATCAGTGCCTCCTCTTCAGTGCCTATCAGTGGCACCTCATTAGTGCCCATCAGTGAAGGAAAAATATTACCTGTTTGCAAAACCTTATAACAAAATATGAAAAACATATTTATTTATTTTTTGATTTTTAATTTTGTCATTCAAATTGCGACAGCGCTGAAAGCTGAAAATTGCCCTGGGCTGGAAGGGGGTGAAATTGCTCAGTAAGCAAGGGGTTAAATCATGTGCAATTATGAAGTTTAGTGATTGCTCACCTAGATAGATTGGGGGAGGGCTGGGATTTTTATTGCAGCCGGTGTCTCCATTGGAGAGGTTCTGCTCACTTCCTGTCCTGGTGACCACACAGGAGGTGTGGGGAAAATCTCTGCAATGGGGGGAAAAAAACTGCAGAAACACTATTTTCTGCTCTATCTACAAAGAAAAATAAATAAATCTCCAAGCTCCACTCTAGGTTGGCAATAGACAGATCCCCCCCCCCCCCCCCCCCCCGGGATCACTGGCCTACAGGTCTACATAAAGTGACACTGGGGATAGCCGTCCCTGTATTTGGTGACACAGAAATGAATTGGAATGCCAGCTGAGCGTTCAGCCTCTTCAGGAGGGCGGACGGGATTTTGCCATGTGTTGTGACATATGTTGTGGCAGCTTTTCATATACACACCACGCTGTGATACTCACCCCTATGCTGGCATTAAGGATCTCTCCTGCTGTGCCTAGTGATCCGAGTCAGCTGCATTGTGAGATGGAAAATCCGCTCAGAGACACAGAAATCCTTCCCAAAAAAAAAACACAATACATTTTGTTTATAGCATATCCATCATTCTAAGGGCCAGGGAGGGATGTTGCTAGGTTTACAAAAGATCTGGGGCTAGAGCCCATAGCAGCGAAGTAAAAAAAGTCATACGCTTGGGTGGGCATTTCATGTATATAATATACGTGTGTGTATATATATATATATATATATATATATATATATATATATAAATATATATATATATTACATTATATATATTATCATTACATCAGGGTCCCCAGAAAGCCCCCCTTCACTTACACCAGGGTCCCCAGAGCGTCCCCTCACTTACATCAGGGTCCCCAGAGAGCCCCCTCACTTACATCTGGGTCCCCAGAGAGCCCCCTCACTTACATCGGGGTCCCCAGAGAGCCGCTCCTTACATCAGGGTCACCAGAGAGCCCCCTCACTTACATCAGGGTCACCAGAGAGCCCCCTCACTTACATCAGGGTCCCCAGAGAGCCCCCTCACTTACATCAGGGTCCCCAGAGAGCCCCCTCACTTACATCAGGGTCACCAAAGAGCCACTCCTTACATCAGGGTCACCAGAGAGCCCCCTCACTTACATCAGGGTCCCCAGAGAGCCCCCTCACTTACATCAGGGTCCCCAGAGAGCCCCCTCACTTACATCAGGGTCACCAGAGAGCCCCCTCACTTACATCAGGGTCCCCAGAGAGCCCCCTCACTTACATCAGGGTCCCCAGAGAGCCCCCTCACTTACATCGGGGTCCCCAGAGAGCCCCTCACTTACATCAGGGTCCCCAGAGAGCCCCCTCACTTACATCAGGGTCCCCAGAGAGCCCCCTCACTTACATCGGGGTCCCCAGAGAGCCCCTCACTTACATCAGGGTCCCCAGAGAGCCCCCTCACTTACATCAGGGTCCCCAGAGAGCCCCCTCACTTACATCAGGGTGCCCAGAGAGCCGCTCCTTACATCAGGGTCACCAGAGAGAGGATGGGCAGTGAGTGATGATGTCATCTCTCTGCTGCCTATGGCTGCACAGTCAGAGCGGAACAGTGGTGCACTTGTGGCCTAGCTGCAGAGAGGCCATGGCCATCCTTTAGAGACTCGGGGCTATGGGCCTAAGATTCGGGGCTATAGCCCTCAAAAGCCACCCCCTAGCGACGCCACTGCTAGGGGCCCATTGCACTTGTGCATTGCAAGTACGTACTTTTGCAATGCATGGTAACACACCTTCACTATGTGCGCTGCATTACACTTACATTCATTCAATGCTGTATCCTGGCCTAGGCCAACAAGGCCCAGGCCTAGGGCAGCACTTTGCAGGGGGGGCAGCAGGGAAAGAGTCCCGCCGGCTTGTGCTACACTGTTAGTATAACGCAAGCTGCTTCTAATTTTGACTGTCTTATCATCCTGGACCACAAACCTTCCTCACTGTGCTATGTTTCTGCTGCATCATTGGCATGGTTATATCTTTTTAGTCCTCTCCATAAAATTATCAGAAATTTTTGCTTAAAGTAGAACTATAGGCAACACTTTTTTTTTTCATTTTGGATAGAGTAAGGGAGGGTTATAGCCCCTGTCAGTTTATTTTTTTACCATCCCTGTCTCATTGGAGAGATTTCCCTTCTCTTCCTGCCCCATAGCCAAACAGGAAGTGAGAGGAAATCTATGCAAATTAAGGGAATCCATTGCCCCCCCCCCCCCAATCCCCAGGCCCTAAGAACTAGTGTCCCCACTCAAAAATGTGAGGGTGGGTCTTAAACAGAAAGGGGTGTGTTCTTGAAAGGAAAAGGGTGGGTCCTATTTAAATTAGGGGTGCACGAGTTTAGTCAGGCCTAGGGCAGCACAAAACCTAAATACACCACTGCATTCATTCATTCATTCATTGTACAGTAGCATAGCTCCCAACTGTCCCGGATTTAGAACAAAGTCCCTCTGTCCCTCTTTCCTCTTCATTTGTCCCTCATTTTGGTCTGATCTATATACCTGTATATAAAATGCACTATTTATCTATCAAAAAGTGTTTCCCAGAGCTAAACCTTTCATCCAATTTCTATATCGCTGCATTTGTACATTTAAAAAAACAATATAAAGGAATAAAAGTAAATAAAAACACTTGTGGGTTTAATGAATATTTATTTTTCTATAATTCTCCTTTAAGGGGGCGTGGCAGGGGGTGTGTGTCCTATGCCTACATACTTTTGCTAATAGGTGTCCCTCGTTCCCATCTCGGAAGGTTGGGAGGTGTACTGTAGACTGCAGTGCCTTAACCACTTGACAACTGGGCACTAAATCCTCTTCGTGCCCGGACCAATTTTCAGCTTTCAGTGCTCTCACACTTTGAATGACAATTACTCAGTCATGTAATACTGTAACCTAATGATTTTTGTGTCCTTTTTTTCATACAAATAGAGCTTTCTTTTGGTGGTATTTGATCACCTCTGGGTTTTTTATTTTTTGCGCTATAAATGAAAAAATACGGAAAATTTTGAAAAAAAAAGCGCTTTTTTTTAGTTTATGTGATAAAATTTTGCAAATTATTAATTTTTCTTTATAAAATTTATACAGTTACATATCTTTGGTAAAAATAACCCAAATTAGTGGATATTATTTTGTCTTTGTGAAAGTTATAGAGTCTACAAACTGTGGTGCGGATCATAAACAATTGATCACACCTAATGTACTGGTGGCCTATCTCATTTCTTACGACCCGAACAAGCCAGCAAAGCACAAATACCCCCCAAATGACCCCTTTTTTTAAATTAGACATTCCAAGGTATTTAGTAAGATGCATCGTGAGGTTTTTGATGTTGTAATTTTTTTCCCACAATTCTTTGCAAAATGAAGATTTTATTTTTTTTTCCACAAAATTGTCATTATAATAGGTTATTTCTCTCACATGGCATGTGTATACCACAAATGACGCCCTAAAATACATTCTGCTACTCCTCCTGAGTATGGCGATACCAAATGTGTGAGACTTTTATACAGCCTGCCCACATACAGAGGCCCAATATTGAAATGGCACCTTCAGGCATTCTAGGAGCATAAATTACACATCTCATTTCTCAACCACCTATTACACTTTTGAAGGCCCTGGAGCACTAGGACAATGGAAACGCCCACAAAGTGACCCCATTTTGGAAAGCTAACACCCCAACGTATAATCTATGAGGCATAATGAGTCTTTTGAACGGTTCATTTTTTTTCCTAAAGTTTTTGGAAAATGCGGGAAAAAAATGAAAACGCAATTTTTTTACGCAAAGTTGTCCATTTATAAGATATTGCCAACATATAGCATGTACATAGCAAAAATGATACCCCAAAATACATTCTGCTACTCCTTCTGAGTATGGCGATACCAAATGTGTGAGACTTTTATACAACCTGGCCACATACAGAGGCCCAACATGCAAGGTACACCATCAGGTGTTCTAGGGACACATAGCATGAACATACCAAGAATTACACCCCAAAATACATTCTGCTGAGCAAATGGTAAACAAAAGATTACCTGTGGTTTTAGTAGCGCAGTTTTCCACAGGAGGATAGCACTGGTCCAGGCAAGAGGCAGGGACTTGGTCAGCAAAAGCGGTGTGGTCAGTTCATCCGACAGGCAGAGGCATGATGGCATAGGTCCTACAGGCAGTTGGCAGAAGTAGGGCCTCGTTCAGGACTGAATGGGGACAGGGGTAGAGGCTTCTCCCACCCAAATCTCTTTGAAGCCTCCGAGTCTCCAGACCCTAATCTGGGAATGAGAAAAACAAAAACAATTGTTTTCTTCATCCAGAAAAACAATTATGGAGCCCCTCACATATGTGAGACCCCTGTGTTATGAATCCCACTAGTCCACTGGCAGGGTACAAGATCAGTCCAAGAGGCAGGCAAAAAGCATGGTCAAACAGTCCAGGGTCAGTTCCAGATCAGGCAGAGGTATGTACAGAATCGTTAGGCAGAAGCGTGGTCAAATAACAGTCCAGGGTCAGTTCCAGATCAGGCAGAGGTATAAACAGAATCGTTAGGCAGAAGCGTGGTCAAATAACAGTCCAGGGTCAGTTCCAGATCAGGCAGAGGTATAAACAGAATCGTTAGGCAGAAGCGTGGTCAAATAACAGTCCAGGGTCAGTTCCAGATCAGGCAGAGGTATAAACAGAATCGTTAGGCAGAAGCGTGGTCAAATAACAGTCCAGGGTCAGTTCCAGATCAGGCAGAGGTATAAACAGAATCGTTAGGCAGAAGCGTGGTCAAATAACAGTCCAGGGTCAGTTCCAGATCAGGCAGAGGTATAAACAGAATCGTTAGGCAGAAGCGTGGTCAAATAACAGTCCAGGGTCAGTTCCAGATCAGGCAGAGGTATAAACAGAATCGTTAGGCAGAAGCGTGGTCAAATAACAGTCCAGGGTCAGTTACAGAGAAAGCAGAGGCATAAGGGGTGTGAACATAAATGGCAGGAAGTGAGCTAATAATTTATTTTGTAATAAAACAAAGAATTCGCCCTTTGGGACTTTAAATGAAGTGTGTAACGTTTCCGCCAGTAAATATAAACAGTAGTAAATACAGTATATAGTTTATTCAAGTAAAATTGTTTACATGCATGGATAACACCAACAGTTGCCAATTAAAATAAAATGAACAGGGAATATTGGTACATGGATGTAGTAACAGTCAGAGTACACGGGCATCATACTACCCGACTAGTTTCGCGAGATCCAGCTCGCTCTTCAGGGGTGGATGCGTGTAACAATGTACCTAAGATGAAAAAATATATATGTGACAATATGGCACAGTATTAGTTATAAAGGCACATGGTGGGAGGGGGTGTGTAGATCCCCATACTCACCACTGAGCTTGACCATGGCTACAAATGTGCGGCCCCAAGACCGCGGCAGCAGGTGCCTCACCAGGGAGCTGAGGGGGCGGAGTACAGATGGGACCCCACCAGGAGCCAAACGGAGAGCAGGCATGGATGGATGTAGTGATGTATCCATAAAGACCTCGTTAGTCCATAAAAAGTATAGGCTGTGAACATAAGTATGTTTGTCAGGCATCTAAAGTAGAGTAAATAAGTATTGGCATAAGAATATATATGCATGAATGAAAGGCCTGGGCCAAAGGTGGTAGGGACATGGAGGTAGTTGGAAACTTAGTATGGCAGAGGGATACTGATAGTGGCGAGATAGAAAAAAAGAGGAAAGAGAGAAAAGAGAAGTGAACTGCAATTCTGTGTATGTGTGTGTAGTGATGTATCCCTAGACTCATCGTTAGTCCATAAAGAGTATAAACTATAAACATGAATATGTTTGTCAGGCGTCTGAAGTAGTAAAGTAAAGTCAATAAGTATTGACATATGGGTGTAACACATATATATATATATATATATATATATATATATATATATATATATACACATATATATACACATGTATATATATATATCTCAATAAGAAGCCTGGGTCAAGGATGGTAGAGACCTGAAGATGATGGAAAAACATAAGGTAGCAAAGGGGTGATAGCAATTGACAAGATGAAAAAGAGATGAACTTGGATTGTATGAAGGAATCTGTGATAGCCAAAAACAGACACAAAAATAAGAATGAAAAAGGGAGTTCTCAAGAGATAAACTGTGTGTAAGAAATGCAAGTGTGCCTAAATATAGTGAGTGACAAAGTGAATATAGTAAGTACCTGAGTATAGTGAATATCCCAAGTGTAGAAGGTAATGAGACACAGCAAGCAATCTCCACAGCTGTGTGTGTCTTCAGTGAGGAATGAAATGAAATCCAAACCATGCCTGACCTCCAATTTAACCCCGGAAGAACCCAGGAGGCTCCGCCCCCAGCACCATGTGTGGATGGCTGACATGTGAGTGCAGGAGGCGCCCACTGTCATAGAGAGGTGCGCAATTGCGGACGCCCCCTCATGCCATCGGATGGTGTAGTGCGTCCAGCTGCGCCGACATCTGCGAGAACGCAGACGCCACGCCTCTGGCGCCTGAACATGGCGCCGATGTGTAGGTGTCCCCATCCGCCCAAAAGCAAATGGGGACAGCAGGAGACTCAGAAAAGCCTCCCTTTATGCACATCGCAGCTCCCAATGCGAGACAGAGACGCTAACGCCAACCAATGAAATCGCACAAGGAGCCAGGGTATACAACAATACTGGGATAAAAATTTCTAATAATGACTTTTCTAATAATTTATTTTGGTATGGTAATGGCGGAAGCAGTTGCCTATGCAGAGGCCTGGTTCTGAAGGACATTGGGCACAATGATAAATGGTGTCTCTTCTCTCTCCTCTTTTGGAGCACACCCGGCATTTTTTCTGGCGTTTTTGGCCTGTTGGTCTGGGAGGGATTTTATCTGGGAAGTGGCGCTCGGAGAGTCGGCTAACGACATTGGATCTAATGTTTACTGGTGGGCTGTTCGGGTATAAAAGGGCAGTGGTGATTTCCTCCTGGAAGAAAAGGAAGGATTTGGGTCTTCTAGTGGATTTTCGATATATTACATATGAGTTGTACATGGCCAAATTAAACAAATAAATTGAAACTTTCTTATACCACTGGTATGATCTTCTTGTGGAAAGGTAGGGTTCGAGCATCTGGTCGTTGAAGTCGACACCCCCCATGAACTTATTGTAATCGTAGATGCATTTGGGTTTTTGGATCCGGCCATTCCTCCTGGTGACTTCAACAAATTCATGGTTGTGGATGGAAGAAAGCAAGTACACGTCTCTTCTGTCCCTCCACTTCACAGCCAAAATCTCCTCACTACGCAAACTCGCCGTCTCCCCTCTTCTCAATTTTTTGGTGACCAGGCTTTGAGGAAAGCCCTTCCGGTTCGTCCGTACGGTGCCGCATGCTGGAGTCTTCATTCTGTGCAAGTTTCGGAACAGGGGCAAACTTGTATAAAAATTGTCCACATACAAATGGTATCCTTTCTCTAGGAGTGGGTTTATGAGTTCCCAAACTACTTTCCCACTGGTTCCAATGTAGATTGGGCAATTAGGGGGGTTCAGTTCGGTGTCCTTCCCTTCATATATGATGAAGCCATACACATACCCAGTTTCTCTGTCGCACAATTTATACAGCTTCACCCCATAGCGGGCCCTTTTGCTGGGTATAAATTGTTTTATGCCCAGCCTGCCAGAAAATTTGATAAGGGACTCATCTATGCATATGTGTTGGTCTGGGGTAAACAACTGGGGGAAGGTTTCAGAAAAATAATTTAGTAGCGGCCGAATTTTATAAAGTTTATCAAAATTTGGGTCATTTCGGGGAGGGCAC
Source organism: Rana muscosa (assembly GCA_029206835.1). Classification (NCBI taxonomy): domain Eukaryota; kingdom Metazoa; phylum Chordata; class Amphibia; order Anura; family Ranidae; genus Rana; species Rana muscosa. Next base: position 237,932,954 of record CM055126.1, read on the forward strand.
TGGGTATTATCATTGAAGTGTAGGAATCTCATAATCATTAGATATCTGGACCTGGGCATTACTGAGGAAAAGATGGGCATGTGATATATGGGGCGGGATGACCAATATGAACGTAATTGATTTTTTACATTTAGTCCTATGCAGAATGTAAGGCCCAAAAAAATCCTAAACTCCTCCACTGTAAGGGCTTTCCACACGTAGGGACGGGCATAAGAGGACGTTGGGTTGCTGGTTATAAACCGTTGGGCATATAAGTTGCACTGGGCCACAATTGTTGCCAGCATGTCGTTAGTAAAAATTAAATTTAAAAAATCTATTGGGGAAAAGTTTTCTGTATCCACCTGGACTCCTGGCTGGGCAGTGAAAGGGGGAATGTTGGCTTCTCCTGAATTTGGAGGAAGCCACAAGGGGTACTGAAGGGAATAGGGAAGGCTGGCATGGGACCTAACCCTTTGGGGCTGAGGTGACACCCCACTGGTACGTGGCCTTGCTTCTCAAGGTACTGCGGTGCTGGTGGATGGCACTGCGGTGCTGGTGGATGGCACTGCCTCCTCAGCAGAACGCCTTCGTCTGGCGGGCGGGCCCTCCTCCTCTTCTTCTTCTTCCTCCTCCTCCTCCGCCGTCTCCGTCTCCTCCGTCACTGATCCACTGCTTTTGACAGGCTCGTAGTCCACGTCAGACTCATCTGAATATGCGGAGGAATCCGAATCGGAGCGCTCCCCGTTGCTCCCGTCGGCCGCAAGAATTTCATACGCCTCCTCGGCTGAGAATACTCTTTTAGCCATTTGATGAGATGGCACTGACAGGTGGCACTGATGGCAGATGGCACTGGCAGGTGGCACTGGCAGGTGGGACTGGTGGCAGATGGGACTGGTGGCAGATGGGACTGGTGGCACAGATGGCACTGGCAGGTGGCACAGATGGCACTGGCAGGTGGCACTGGCAGGTGGCACAGATGGCACTGACTGGTGGCACAGATGGCACTGGCAGGTGGCACAGATGGCACTGGCAGGTGGCACTGGCAGGTGGCACAGATGGCACTGACTGGTGGCACTGGTGGCAGATGGGACTGGTGGCAGATGGGACTGGTGACAGATGGGACTAGTGGCAGATGACGGTGGCAGATGGCACTGGCAGGTGGCACTGGCAGCAGATGGCACTGGCAGGTGGCACTGGCAGATGGCACTGGCAGATGGCACTGGCAGATGGCCCTGGCAGATGGCACTGGCAGATGGCCCTGGCAGGTGGAAGATGACCCTGGCAGGTGGCACTGGCAGCAGATGGCACTGGCAGGGACTGTGGGCAGTGTTTTTCACTTGTGTGTGTGTGTGTGTGTTTTTTCACTCACATTGACAAGCTGCAGCACAGATCTCTCTCTCTCTTCACACGCTGTCTCTGTGTGAGGAGAGAAAGCCGGCAATGAGAGATGATCTCATATGTTTACATTTGAGATCATCTCTCATTGGGCAGTGAGATCGAGTGCTGAATGGCCTCTGTGATTGGCCATTCAGCACGATCTGTGATTGGCTGTGTCCAAGGGACACGGCCAACACAGATTTTCCCCGATGCGCGCTCGCGGGGGCGCGCGGGGGGGGGGGGGGGAAGAGGAGGACGTCCATGGACGTCCAGTCAGCACTTCGGCGCCGCAATGCAGACGTCTTTTGAGCATTGCCCGGGCGCGAAGTGGTTAAAGAGGAAGTAAGCTATGACTAAACACTAGATATAGTGTGAAACGCGTCAGCTGTCCAAGTTTCTGTTTGCTGTGGCTTGTAGCGCTGTCCTAATTTTAATAAAGGCAACTATTGTTCAGAGTGCGGCTGTCCAGAAATACTTTCTTGCTATTCCAGGAAGTAAACCCTGATGGGTGTTACTTCCTCTTTGTTTCCCTGCAAAGGTAAAGCCTAATGGGCTACTGTGCATCGCATAGCAGCCCATTATGTGTCACTTACCTGCAGGAGAAGCCCGCGATGTCCAGGTCTTCCTCGCTAGTAGCGAGCGTCCATCTTCACCCCTCTTCTTCCGGGGTCCGTGAACTCCGGCTCTGTGACTGGCCGGAGTCGCGTGATGGCGCGTGACGTCACTCCCGCGCATGCGCGCGGGAGCCGCCACTTACGGCATGACCCCATTCATAAAACGGCACGCTCGGTGCGCCTGCGCCGTTGTCTATGGCCGCGCATGCACCGTAGACATCGGTACAGTCTTTTTTGCAAATATCTCATAAACTGTGTAGGTTAAGGAGATATTGCAAGCACCTACAGGTAAGACCACTTTCACACTGAGGCGCTTTTCAGGCGCTTTCACGCTAAAAACAGCGCCTAAAAAGCTCACAAAATCGTATTTCCATCAAAATCAATGAATGCTTTCACACTGGGGCAGTGTGCTGGCGGGGCTGTGAAAAACTCCCCTCTTCCATTGACATGAATGGAAAGCTCTTCAAAAGCACCTGAAAAAGCGCTTGAAAAGCGCTCAGTGTTTTTACTGGCAATTTAGAAGGGCCTCAGTGTGAAAGAGGCCTTAATCTAGGCTTACCTGTAGGTGAAAGTTCTACCTGAGGGTTTACAACCACTTTAATGGGCCCTAAGGGTGCTTTCACACTGAAAGCGCCCGGGCGTCGGCGGTAAAACGCCGCTATTTTTAGCGGCGCTTTACCGTAGTTTTTGCGGCGCTTTTTGGCACAGCGGCGCTTTGCCGGCAGTTCGGCAGCGCTGCCCATTGATTTCAATGGGCAGGGGCGCTTTAGGAGCGGTGTATACACCGCTCCTAAAGCGCTGTAAAGAAGCTGCTTGCAAGACTTTTTTTTGACGTCCTGCCAGCGCAGTGCCCCAGTGTGAAAGCACTTGGGCTTTCACACTGGGATTGCAGCTGAGGTTTTTTATCAGGCGCTTTACAGGCGCTATGTGTGAAAGGGCTCCAGTGTGAAAGGGGTCTAAGGCAGGGGGTCTCAAACTGGTGGCCCTCCCTCCAGCTGTTGCGAAACTACAAGCCCCATCATGCCTCTGCCTGTGGGAGTCATGCTTGTGACTGTCAGCCTTGCAATGCCTCATGGGACTTGTAGTTTAGCAACAGCTGGAGGGCCACCAGTTTGAGACCCCTGATCTAAATCCACTTTCACACTGAGGCGCTTCTAAACTGCCAGTAAAAACATTGAGCGCTTTTCAGGCGCTTTTGAAGAGCTTTCCATTCATTTCAATGGAGAGGGGAATTTTTCACAGCCCCGCCAGCGCACTGCCCCAGTGTGAAAGCATTCATTGATTTTAATGGAAATACGTTTTCGTGAGCTTTTTAGGCGCCGTTTTTAGAGTGAAAGCGCCTGAAAAGCGCCTCAGTGTGAAAGGGGTCTAAGGCTGCATTCACACACCCGAGCGTACTGGAATCACGGTGAAACACGGGACGCGCCTGCGATGCCATTGCTTCTTAATGACACCCCCAAACGTGGTGTTATTTAGCGGCAATTGTCCACTGACAAAACGTGCTAAAAAAAAAAAATCGCTGCAAAAATCACAACGCCGGACGCGCCTGGCTCTGGGCAAAATTTGGCACTTGAGCTTCTTTGGCGCATTTTTTTTTTAAAGCAGAGGAAGGCCCAACTGGTGCCGCTTCAAAAAACACAAAAAAAAAGCGGAAATAAAAAAGCGGTGCAGCAGGTGTTGCCGCGTTACAATTAGGTGAGAATGGAGCCTCAGGGGGTGATTTACTAAAGGCAAATCGAATGTGCAGTTCACACGGTGCAGTCTCCGGAGCTTAGTAAATAAGGTAAGTCTTCACTTTGCAAAAATTAGCCAATCATTTTCAAGAAAAATGTAAAAAAAAAAAAACAGCACGTTTGTTTGCACGTGATTGGATGATGGAAGTCAGCAGAGCTTCTGCTAATTTACTAAGCTCTGGAGCAACTGCACTTGCAAAGTCTTCTTGCCTTTAGTAAATGAACCCCTATGAGTCAGACACAAGTGGGAACATTTCGAAATTTTAGAAACTGGGGGGGTTATTTACGAAAGGCAAATCCACTTTGCACTACAAGTGCACTTTCAAGTGCAGTCGCTGCATATCTGAGGGGGACATGCAAGGAAAAAAAAATTATGTTTCTGCTTGCACATGATTGGATGATAAAATCAGCAGAGCTTCCCCTCAGATCTACAGCGACTTCACTTCCAAGTGCACTTGTAGTGCAGAGTGGATTTCCCTTTAGTAAATAAACCCCTGTGTGTGGCGCCTCCTCTTTTCCCCATGGCATGCTGTTAGAAACCACGAGACGACCTGACAGGCACCCCTCCCCCCTGACAAAAAAACAGTGTACTATGCTTCAGTTATGAATGAACAGAGTGTGAGATCAGTACTGATCACTCACTGTGTTCATTCAGGAAAGGAAGAGGCTGGAAAAGGTGACAAGTATTGTATACCTTCCAACTTTCTGAGAAGGGAATGAGGGACACCTATTAGCAAAAGTATGTAAAGTATAGGACACACCCCCCTGCCACTGCCCATTAACCACTTAAGGACCGCCGCACGCCGATGTACGTCGGCAGAATGGCACGGCTGGGCACAAGGGTGTACAGGTACGTCCCCTTTAAGATGCCAGCCATGGGTCGCGAGCGCGCCGGCGGCGGCGCGCTCGCGACCCAGGTCCTCTTCTCCGTGACCGTCCCCGCGGGAACAGCGGACCTGATTGCCGCCGGTGTCCCGCGATCGGGTCACAGAGCTGAAGAACGGGGAGAGGTAAGTGTAAACAAACCTTTCCACGTGCTTCCTAGTGAGAGTGTCACTGATCGTCTGTTCCCTGTCATAGGGAACGACGATCAGTGACGTCATACGCTAAGCCACGCCCCCCCCCACAGTAAGAAACACAAATCAGGACACACATAACCCCTTCAGCGCCCCCTCCTGGTGAACCCCTTCACTGCCAGTGTCATTTTTACAGTAATCAGTGCATTTTTATAGCACTGTTTGCTGTAAAAATGACAATGGTCCCAAAATGGTGTCAAAAGTGTCCGATGTGTCCGCCATAATGTCGCAGTCACAATAAAAATCGCTGATCGCCGCCATTACTAGTAAAAAAATAAATTATTAATAAAAATGCCATACAACTATCCCCTATTTGGTAAACGCTATACATTTTGCGCAAACCAATCAATAAAAGCTTATTTCGATTTTTTTTTAACCAAAAAAATATGTAGAAGAATACGTATCGGCCTAAGCCGAGGAAAAAATATATATTTTATATATTTTTTGGGGATATTTATTATAGCAAAAAGTAAAAAATATTGCATTTTTTTTTCAAAATTGTCGCTCTATTTTTGTTTATAGCGCAAAAAATAAAAACCGCAGAGGTGATCAAATACCACCAAAAGAAAGCTCTATTTGTGGGAAAAAAAAGGACGTAAATTTTGTTTGGGAGCCACGTCGCACGACCGCGCAATTGTCAGTTAAAGCGACGCAGTGCCGAATCGCAAAAAAGGGATTTTTTATAACAGCTTACCTGTAAAATCCTTTTCTTGGAGTACATCACGGGACACAGAGCGACTTAGTCATTACTAATGGGTTATATAGATACCTTCAGGTGCTGGCACTGGCAACTTCCAAAACCGGAAGTACCCTCCCCTATATAAGCCCCTCCCATCCGGGAGCACCTCAGTTTTGTAGCAAAGCAATAAGTGTCCCAAAAAGAGGGGTGGGAGCTCTGTGTCCCGTGATGTACTCCAAGAAAAGGATTTTACAGGTAAGCTGTTATAAAAATCCCTTTTTCTTTTTCGTACATCACGGGACACAGAGCGACTTAGTCATTACTAATGGGACGTCCCAAAGCAATGCCCAATGAGGGGGGGATACACTATACATAAGCTGGGCGCCATCAGGCATGAGGATCTTTTGCGGCCTGCAACACACTGCGCCCAAAGGCGACATCCTCCTGACTTCTAACGTCCACCTGGTAGAACCTAGTAAACGTGTGTACTGAAGACCATGTTGCGGCCTTACAGACTTGAGCCAGGGAGGCCTGGTGATGCACTGCCCATGAAGTTCCAACTGCTCTCGTGGAGTGCGCCCTAACTTTGAACGGAGGCGGTCTCCTTCTCAAGCCATAGGCTTGCATTATGACCTGTCGAATCCACTTGGCTAAAGTAGATTTTGATGCTGCCTGACCCCTTCTGGGGCCTTCCGGCAGAATAAACAAAGTATCCGTTCTGCGAATCTGAGCAGTGGCTTTTAGATAAGCTTTAACTGCTCTTACTACATCCAAAGAATGCAATAACTTTTCCTCTACCGAACTAGGTTTGGGGAAAAAAGAAGGAAGAACCACATCTTGGTTCAAGTGAAACCTCGATACCACCTTAGGAAGAAAGGCTGGATGAGGACGTAACACTACTCTGTCCTTATGGACAACCAGATATGGCTCCTTACAGGACAAGGCGGCTAATTCCGATACTCTTTTAGCCGAACAAATGGCTACTAAGAAAATCAATTTCCTGGTGAGAAGAACCAAGGAAATGTGCCGCAATGGTTCAAATGGTTGTTTCTGTAGAACCGACAGAACCAGGTTTAAGTCCCATGGACATATGGGAATATTAACCGGAGGACTAATACGCATCACTCCTTGTATGAAAGCTTTGACTAAAGAATGCAAAGCCAAGGGCCTTTGAAAAAATATTGACAAGGCCGAAATCTGACCCTTGATAGTACTCAAGGCAAGCTTCCTATCTACAGCCCACTGTAGGAAGTCCAGAATCCTACCTATTACGTACTTACGTGGATGCCATTTCTTGGCCTCACACCAGGCGATGTACGCCTTCCAGATCCTATAATAGATCTGCCTGGATACCGGCTTCCTGGCATTGATCATAGTTACATAGTTACATAGTTACATAGTTAGTCAGGTTGAAAAAAGACACAAGTCCATCCAGTTCAACCGTAAAAAATAAAAATAAAAAAATAAAAATAAACATATATCGTACAATCCCATATACCCAATTCTATACCCACAGTTGATCCAGAGGAAGGCAAAAAAACCCAGAAGAGCATTATCCAATTTGCTACAGCAGGGGAAAAAATTCCTTCCTGATCCCCCGAGAGGCAATCGGATATTCCCTGGATCAACTTTACCTATAAATGTCAGTACCCAGTTATATTATGTACATTTAAGAAAGAATCCAGGCCCTTCTTAAAGCAATCTACTGAGCTGGCCAGAACCACCTCTGCAGGGAGTCTATTCCACATTTTCACAGCTCTTACTGTGAAAAAACCTTTCCGTATTTGGAGGTGAAATCTCTTTTCCTCTAGACGCAAAGAGTGCCCCCTTGTCCTTTGTGTTGACCGTAAAGTGAATAACTGAACACCAAGTTCACTATATGGACCCCTTATATATTTGTACATGTTGATCATGGTAGATACCACAGGATTAGAGAGCCCTCTTTTTTAGAATGTGGGCTTCAATAGCCAGGCCGTCAAACCTAGGGCTGGTAAGGAAGGGTGGTATATCGGTCCTTGCGAAAGCAGGTCCGGACGATGTGGGAGGGTCCAAGGACTCCTCACTGACATTTTTACAATCTCCGTGTACCATGCCCTTCGGGGCCACGCTGGAGCCACCAGAATCACTGGTTTCTTTTCTACCCTGATTCTGCGGAGTAATCGCGGTAAGAATTGTGGCGGTGGGAATGCATATATCAGCTTGAACTGATCCCAAGGGAACACTAGGGCATCCGAGCCGCAAGCTAGGGGATCCCTTGTGCGAGACACAAATCTGTCCACCTTTGCGTTGAATCTGGATGCTAGCAGATCTACATCCGGTGTTCCCCACCGCTGGTATATTGCCTGGAAAACCTCGGGGTGAAGAGACCATTCCCCCGGGCATAATTGCTGGCGACTTAAAAAGTCCGCTCTCCAATTTTCCACTCCTGGGATGAAAACCGCGGATATGGCTGGGACATATCTTTCTGCCCATTCCAGGATGCAATTCGCTTCCCTCTGGGCTGCACGACTCCTGGTGCCACCCTGGTGATTGATATATGCCACTGCTGTGGCATTGTCTGATTGAATTCTGACAGGGGACCCTTGGAGTTTGGATGTCCATGCTACTAGGGCATACCGGGCTGCTCGTATCTCTAAGAGATTGATGGGCAGGGCCTTCTCTGCTTCTGACCACTTGCCCTGGAGAGACCATTGCTCCAGTACTGCCCCCCAGCCTATGAGGCTGGCATCTGTAGTGACCACCTTCCAAGAAACCGGACTGAAGGGTTTCCCTTTTTCCAGATTCTGGGGCACCAACCACCAATGGAGGCTCTTGCGAACGGAAGGGGACAGGGACATTGGTAAGTCTAAAGCCTGAACTCTTTTGTTCCAGGCTGACAGTATGGCCCTTTGCAAATTCCTTGAATGGAATTGACCGTAGGGTACCGCTTCGAATGAAGCCACCATTTTTCCCAGCAGCCTCATGCAGAGGCGTATGGATGGTTTTCTTTTTGTACCCACTAAGTGGGTCAAATCTTTTAAAGACGACACCTTCTCTGGAGGTAAGAAAATCTTTCTCTGATTTGAATCCAGCCTTAGCCCTAAGTATTTCAGACTTTTGACTGGTCTTAGAGCTGACTTGTCCCGGTTGATAATCCAACCGTGATATTCCAGATACTTGATTGTCTTGTGAATAGCTACTTCCAGCTTTTCCACTGAGTGGTCTATTAGTAGCAGGTCGTCTAGATATGCCATTATCGTTACACCTTGTGTTCTTAGATTGGCCAATAGTGGGGCCAGAATTTTTGTGAACACTCGTGGTGCTGTGGCCAGACCGAAAGGTAAGGCTCTGAACTGAAAATGGCGCCCTTCTACTGCAAAGCGTAGAAATTTCTGGTGGGCCGGAAAGATGGGAATATGCAGATAAGCATCCCTTATGTCGATCGAGGCTAACCATTCCTGCCCTTGTAGGGCGGTGGCCACCGATCGGATCGACTCCATCCGAAAAGTCCTGATATTTAGGAACTTGTTTAGCCCTTTTAGATTTAATATGGGCCTCACGTCCCCATTTGGTTTGGGGACTGTGAAAAGGTTCGAGTAAAATCTGAACCCGCTTTCTTCCAGGGGAACCTTCATGATTACACCTTGGAGCAATAGTTGTTCTAGTGCCAGAAGGAGGGATCCTCTCTTCTGGGGATCGCTTGGCACGTTTGACCTCATAAATTGGGCAGGAGGAGTGTCTTTTAACTCCAGCTTGTATCCCAGACTTACTGTGGAGATCACCCATCTGTCTCTGATGGTGTCCCGCCAGGTCTCTGTGAACAACTGAAGTCTTCCCCCCACCCGATTGAGTGGGGGCAACCCTTCATGACTTGGGGGGAGGTTTTGTACCTCTCTTGACCCAGGGTTTCTTGTTACCCTGTGATTGTCCCTGATTTCTGCCCCCTGAATTTGACCGCGGAGGCCGTCGGAACTGTTTCACAGCCGATGTGCCCGGGACTGGAGAAGTAGGCCTCTTAAAAGAAGGACTTCTACTCTTGTTCTTAACCGGTAAGAGTGAACTTTTACCGGCAGAAATTTTCTGGATATATTTGTCCAGATCTTCTCCAAATAAGCGTTCTCCATGAAATGGGAAGCTAATCAGCAATTTCTTACAGGGAGCCTCAGCAGACCAGTTTTTGAGCCATAGAAGCCTACGCATATGTACTACAGACAGCGTAAAGTGGGAGGCCTGTTGGATTGTATCCTTTATGGCGTCCACCGCAAAACACAAGGCTCTAGGTAGGTCAGCTAGGGCAAGAGCCTGCTGATCTGGTAAGTCTCTTAAGACTTGTTTCAACTGATCCTTCACTGATTGGCAGACCCCAATCGCTGCTACTGCAGGTTGTGTCACCATGCTTGCTGTAGAGAAAGCAGATTTTAGTAAAGACTCCAATTTTTTATCTATTGGGTCTTTGAACATTGGAACATTATCTACTGGACATGTCAGTGATTTGTTCACACAAGAGATGGCTGCGTCCACTGTAGGGACCCTCCATTTTTTTATGAACTTATCCTCCATGGGATAGATCACCGGAAATCTCTTGGGGGGAGCAAATATTTTATCAGGATGCTCCCAATCCTGGTAAATAAGCCCTTCTAATAAAGGGTGGATTGGGAAGGAACAGACAGCCTGGGGAGCTTTTAGCGACCCCAGCGAGGAAACCGTAGTGGATGGTGGTTCCGCCAGAGGCATTTTAAATGCTGATCGGACCATGTTAGTCAGAGACTGAACCCATAATCTTTCAGCCTGAGATGCTGAGAAAGGTTCTTCCACTGTTGATTCCTCCATAACTGAATCAACCTCATCCTGATCCCCTTCAGGTAGGTCGATCTCTGTGTGGGGCTGTTCCTCCACTAACAGGCACTCTGAAGGAGGAGACGGAGATCGGACGCGCTTTCCCTGTGACAGGGAAGCAGCGATCAATGCTGTTAATCTCTCTTCCAATCCTCCCAGAGTTGAGGATAAAACCTCCTCTGTTATATATACAGGAGCAGGTGGACTGGGGACAGCCGCAGCACCAGGCACTCCTGCGGGGTTCCTACGGCTACTGACCTCTGAATTCTCAGGGGAGATTGGTGCAGTACAAGCATGCCCAATATCCTCAGAGCCCGATGGAGACCCCTTTGGCTTCCTGGAAGACTTATTTCCGGAGCGTCTGGACGACATATCCTTTAAGCACAAAGCTGAGGTATTCCCGTCGTCATACACCAATTTTGCTGGTAATAGTCTAACACAGTTGCTGCTATATACCAGCTGGTGTCCACTAAAGTGCCTTTCTATGGGGATGCCTGCATCAATCGCCTCTGTGTGCCACCGTTTTGTTGCTAGCTCTGTTTGCATCCAGCTGACACTTGTACTGTGTCTTTTATACATGCTGGGACGCCTGCACATGCGCAGAAGCGCCGCGGCGCGCATCGAGCGTCATCCACCCACCCCGCCCCTTTTTTTTCATAGGAGGCGCGTGCACGCGCCCACGCGCGCGCCCGTGCGCCATTGGCGCCCTTTTCGAAACCAAGCAGGGACTAGGAGCCAGGGCCCTTTTTGCCGGAGGGCCTGTGCGGTGGATGAGCGCAGCAACAGGGCAGAGGAAGTGGATTCCCATAGAGAACTTACCAACTGCCTGGATCTTTTGACTTGAGAAAACCAAAGATCCACATGACAAGAAAAAATGGACCACAGCGGCCTCTAGTGGTTTAACACAGGTACCGCGGTCCTCTTTTTTTTTTTTTTTTTTCTTGAATACTATTAAAATTTTATATTTTCCAGTAGTTACAGGCATACACAGATATTAGCGGGAATACCGTTAGGTAACAGACAGAAAGACAAATTAGGCTTGGGGGTCCCCCAATAGAACCAAGTTCCTGGGGGCCCCCACTTACCTGTTCCCCGCCGCAGGACTCTGTTTGGTCCACAGAAGCCCAAACTTCACCTATCACGGCAGGCATTGTAATTAAACCTTCAGGGACCGGGTTCCCAAGGATTCCACTCCCCTGGACCTGTATAGCACCCTGCACAGAAAACATCTTGGTCGTGGGTATGACCAGAGCTCTGGATCCCAGGGTCCAGCCCTCCTAAGAGAGGCATTACAGGCAAAACCTTGCTCTTCTCTTGCAAGGCCCGGGTACCGACCGTTTAGCTATGAAGCTTTTTTGGTGGGATCCGGAACAGCTTACTAAGGCCCAAAAGAACCTGTACGCAAGCCCAGTGAAAACACATGTTACTCTTTGGCCAACACCTTAGACACTGGCAAAAAACTGAGGTGCTCCCGGATGGGAGGGGCTTATATAGGGGAGGGTACTTCCGGTTTTGGAAGTTGCCAGTGCCAGCACCTGAAGGTATCTATATAACCCATTAGTAATGACTAAGTCGCTCTGTGTCCCGTGATGTACGAAAAAGAAAAGTGGCCCGGTCTTTGACCAGTGAAATGGTCCGGGGCTGAAGTGGTTAAAGAAGAATTGTACAAAAAATAAAAAAATAAAATGATTGGTCAAACCCACAGTTGCTTTTTTTTTTTTAAGACCACATCTATTCCTTGGAATTTACAAATGCCGCAATTTAGAAATGGGATGAAAGGTTTAGCTCTGGGAAACACTTTTTGAAAGATAAAAAGTGCATTTTATATACAACTCGATAGATCAGACCAAAATGAGGGACAAATGAGGGGGAAAGAGGGACAGAGGGACAAATGAGAGGGACAGAGGGACAAATCAGGGACAGTTGGGAGCTGTGCACTGCTACTAAAGTTTTCTGAATCCGGTGATTCTACGATGATCTACCATTATAAGACGACAAGCTTTACCAAAACAGCAAATTGTGACTCACAATGGAATTCATGGAATGTCTTATTGTGTTCTCATTTATCCCACAGAAAGAACAGAGTGAGAGCGAGAGAACTCCACATAGGAAATTGATTAGCGCTCGGCCTCCTTCTGAAATGTCAGATCTCAAGCCTCGTACACACAACCAGTTTTCTCGGCAAGAAAACTGCTGGGAGAGCTTTTTGCCGTGAAAACCGGCCGTGTGTATGGTTTCTCGTCTGGAAAACTGCCGGGAATCTCGACGAGAAAAATAGAGAACCTGCTCTCTATTTTTCTCGTTGTGATTCTTGGCCGAGAAAACCGGTCCTCTGTTATGCTTACCTGTCCGAGGTAAACCCGTGCATGCTCGATGAGACTTCGACGCATGCGCGGTAGCATACAAGGGTAGTGTATGGTGTAGCAAGATGGCGGCGACGGCATCGAATGTGAGGAGCGCCGGCTCGTCGTAGTCGATGACATCACCGCGTTCTTGCCATTCAAAAGAACGGCGTTTTTTTTGGAGTGGCCGCCTGTACACAGGGCTTGGCAAGACAAGCTTGCCAGGAATCCCGCCGAGAAAACTGACGTTTTTTTTTTGTTTTTTTCGACGGGATTCCCGCCCGTGTGTACAGGGCTTTAGAGTTGTTGTTTGCCATCCCAGCAGAGAAGCGCCCGTCACGAGTCATCTGTAAATACAGGAAAGCGGGTGACACCTCGTCTTGTGCTCTTTCTTTAGGATCCTGGAGCCCGGCCTGCAGCACTTTCATATTTATTGTGGTGTCCTCGGCCCCCAGCAGCCAATCATAGTGAGAGCAATGATTATAGTGTCAGTGTTCTGCTTCAGCAATCCAAGCACTGAAAATGTGATCTCTATAACTCATCCCGATGCTGTGAGATAGCTTAAAGCGGAGCTCCACCCTAAAGTGGAACTTCCGCTCATCGGAACCCTCCCGGCGTGCAGATACCTGTCTAAGACCTCTCTGCGGGTATTCTGCGGGTAGTGCGTCACTTCCCGCCCCCGCCCGTTGTGTTCTTAGGCTCCCAGGACACAGCGGGGACCAGTGAGGATGGCGCTGCACGCAGGGCCGCCATCAGGGGGTACAGGCAGTACACCTGTAAGGGGCCCGGAGGGGCCCTTTTTTTTTTATTTCTTCTTTTTTCTGTAACTGGTCCAGAGGTCCCCAGGGCCCCGGATGGTAACCCCCCTTTTTTTTTGTTCTCTTGGTTTTCTTTTTTGTTCGTCAGCACCCAAAGCCCCCCTGACCTCAACAATTTGCGGCGGCAGCACCCCCGCTTCTCAATTCGTGGCACCCCCCCCGCTCCTCAATTCGCGGCAGCCCCCCCACTTCTGAATTTGCGGCGGCAGCACCCCCCCCCCGGTTCTCCTCTGCTCCAGGGGGCCCATGCCTGAAGCTGTGTAAGGGGCCCCAAAATTCCTGATGGCGGCCCTGGCTGCGCGACTCGCACATGCGCCGTAGGGAACCGGGAAGTGAAGCCGCAACACTTCACTTCCTGATTCCCTCACCCATGATGGCGGCGGGGGCAGCCGAGAGACGAGCGATCGCTTGTCTTCTGCTGTCGACGTCGCTGGACTCCAGGACAGGTAAGTGTCCTAATATTAAAAGTCAGCAGCTGCAGTATTTGTAGCTGCTGGCTTTTAATATTTTTTTTACGGCAGAGCTCCGCTTTAACCACTTCATTTTCACCCCCTTCCTGCCCAGGACAATTTTCAGTTTTCAGCGCTGTCGCGCTTTTTTTTTTTTTAATTAGAAACACATGTTTATTGAGTTGTTACTTTTGTATAGGGATGAGCTTCGTGTTCGAGTCGAACATACGTTCGACTCGAACATTGGCTGTTCGATCGTTCGACGAAGATCGAACGATTTGGGCCGTTCGCGCCAAATTCGAGTGACGCGAACGGCCCACAATGCACTACGCCATCGCAGTGTCATCCAGGCGCTGTGATTGGCCAAGCATGCACTGTGACCCCGCATGCTTGGCCAATCACAGCGCCGGCAGCGAGGAGAGCAATGATTGGCCACAGGCAGGATGCCTGTGGCCAATTATTGCTGAGGGTGTTTAGTACACGCCCCACACTATAAAAGGCCGCCAGCACGGCGGCCTAGTGTAGTGTGTTCCGGAGCAGGGATAGAGTAGCATAGGCAGGGACAGTGACTGTTATTTCTTTCTTGCTTAACCTGGATTCCTTTAGTTTAGGGAAAGAGAAGGATAGGTAGGGAGAGTGTCAGTGTGTTTTGTGCTTCTGCTATAGTGTGCTTAAAAAAAACATTTATTCTAGGGACAGAAAACTCTAGGTAGGGACAGTGTCAGTTTCTTTCACTCTGCAAGTCCTTGTTTCCAGGGACCTGTAAGGACAGTGAGTTAATTGTCCTTGTGCTATATTGTGCTTAAAAAAAACATTTATTCTAGGGACAGAAAACTCTAGGTAGGGACAGTGTCAGTTTCTTTCACTCTGCAAGTCCTTGTTTCCAGGGACCTGTAAGGACAGTGAGTTAATTGTCCTTGTGCTATATTGTGATTAAAAAAAACATTTATTCTAGGGACAGAAAACTCTAGGTAGGGACAGTGTCAGTTTCTTTCACTCTGCAAGTCCTTGTTTCCAGGGACCTGTAAGGACAGTGAGTTAATTTTCCTTGTGCTATATTGTGATTAAAAAAAACATTTTTTCTAGGGACAGAAAACTGTAGGTAGGGAGAGTGTTTTTTTTCTTTCACTCTGCAAGTCCTTGTTTCCAGGGACCTGTAAGGACAGTGAGTTAATTTTCCTTGTGCTATATTGTGATTAAAAAAAACATTTTTTCTAGGGACAGAAAACTGTAGGTAGGGAGAGTGTTTTTTTTCTTTCACTCTGCAAGTCCTTGTTTCCAGGGACCTGTAAGGACAGTGAGTTAATTGTCCTTGTGCTATATTGTGCTTAAAAAAAACATTTATTCTAGGGACAGAAAACTCTAGGTAGGGACAGTGTCAGTTTCTTTCACTCTGCAAGTCCTTGTTTCCAGGGACCTGGAGAGACATTGAGTGAATTGTCCTTGTGCTATATTGTGATTAAAAAAAACATTTATTCTAGGGACAGAAAACTCTAGGTAGGGACAGTGTCAGTTTCTTTCACTCTGCAAGTCCTTGTTTCCAGGGACCTGTAAGGACAGTGAGTTAATTTTCCTTGTGCTATATTGTGATTAAAAAAAACATTTTTTCTAGGGACAGAAAACTGTAGGTAGGGAGAGTGTTTTTTTTCTTTCACTCTGCAAGTCCTTGTTTCCAGGGACCTGTAAGGACAGTGAGTTAATTTTCCTTGTGCTATATTGTGATTAAAAAAAACATTTTTTCTAGGGACAGAAAACTGTAGGTAGGGAGAGTGTTTTTTTTCTTTCACTCTGCAAGTCCTTGTTTCCAGGGACCTGTAAGGACAGTGAGTTAATTGTCCTTGTGCTATATTGTGCTTAAAAAAAACATTTATTCTAGGGACAGAAAACTCTAGGTAGGGACAGTGTCAGTTTCTTTCACTCTGCAAGTCCTTGTTTCCAGGGACCTGTAAGGACAGTGAGTTAATTGTCCTTGTGCTATATTGTGATTAAAAAAAACATTTATTCTAGGGACAGAAAACTCTAGGTAGGGACAGTGTCAGTTTCTTTCACTCTGCAAGTCCTTGTTTCCAGGGACCTGTAAGGACAGTGAGTTAATTGTCCTTGTGCTATATTGTGCTTAAAAAAAACATTTATTCTAGGGACAGAAAACTCTAGGTAGGGACAGTGTCAGTTTCTTTCACTCTGCAAGTCCTTGTTTCCAGGGACCTGTAAGGACAGTGAGTTAATTGT
The DNA here is from genome assembly GCA_029206835.1 of Rana muscosa. Taxonomy (NCBI): domain Eukaryota; kingdom Metazoa; phylum Chordata; class Amphibia; order Anura; family Ranidae; genus Rana; species Rana muscosa. The sequence continues at coordinate 237,949,065 of CM055126.1, forward strand.
CCTTGTGCTATATTGTGATTAAAAAAAACATTTATTCTAGGGACAGAAAACTCTAGGTAGGGACAGTGTCAGTTTCTTTCACTCTGCAAGTCCTTATTTCCAGGGACCTGTAAGGACAGTGAGTTAATTTTCCTTGTGCTATATTGTGATTAAAAAAAACATTTTTTCTAGGGACAGAAAACTGTAGGTAGGGAGAGTGTTTTTTTTCTTTCACTCTGCAAGTCCTTGTTTCCAGGGACCTGTAAGGACAGTGAGTTAATTGTCCTTGTGCTATATTGTGCTTAAAAAAAACATTTATTCTAGGGACAGAAAACTCTAGGTAGGGACAGTGTCAGTTTCTTTCACTCTGCAAGTCCTTGTTTCCAGGGACCTGTAAGGACAGTGAGTTAATTGTCCTTGTGCTATATTGTGATTAAAAAAAACATTTATTCTAGGGACAGAAAACTCTAGGTAGGGACAGTGTCAGTTTCTTTCACTCTGCAAGTCCTTGTTTCCAGGGACCTGTAAGGACAGTGAGTTAATTTTCCTTGTGCTATATTGTGATTAAAAAAAACATTTTTTCTAGGGACAGAAAACTGTAGGTAGGGAGAGTGTTTTTTTTCTTTCACTCTGCAAGTCCTTGTTTCCAGGGACCTGTAAGGACAGTGAGTTAATTGTCCTTGTGCTATATTGTGCTTAAAAAAAACATTTATTCTAGGGACAGAAAACTCTAGGTAGGGACAGTGTCAGTTTCTTTCACTCTGCAAGTCCTTGTTTCCAGGGACCTGTAAGGACAGTGAGTTAATTGTCCTTGTGCTATATTGTGATTAAAAAAAACATTTATTCTAGGGACAGAAAACTCTAGGTAGGGACAGTGTCAGTTTCTTTCACTCTGCAAGTCCTTGTTTCCAGGGACCTGTAAGGACAGTGAGTTAATTTTCCTTGTGCTATATTGTGATTAAAAAAAACATTTTTTCTAGGGACAGAAAACTGTAGGTAGGGAGAGTGTTTTTTTTCTTTCACTCTGCAAGTCCTTGTTTCCAGGGACCTGTAAGGACAGTGAGTTAATTGTCCTTGTGCTATATTGTGCTTAAAAAAAACATTTATTCTAGGGACAGAAAACTCTAGGTAGGGACAGTGTCAGTTTCTTTCACTCTGCAAGTCCTTGTTTCCAGGGACCTGTAAGGACAGTGAGTTAATTGTCCTTGTGCTATATTGTGATTAAAAAAAACATTTATTCTAGGGACAGAAAACTCTAGGTAGGGACAGTGTCAGTTTCTTTCACTCTGCAAATCCTTGTTTCCAGGGACCTGTAAGGACAGTGAGTTAATTTTCCTTGTGCTATATTGTGATTAAAAAAAACATTTATTCTAGGGACAGAAAACTCTAGGTAGGGACAGTGTCAGTTTCTTTCACTCTGCAAGTCCTTGTTTCCAGGGACCTGTAAGGACAGTGAGTTAATTTTCCTTGTGCTATATTGTGATTAAAAAAAACATTTATTCTAGGGACAGAAAACTCTAGGTAGGGACAGTGTCAGTTTCTTTCACTCTGCAAGTCCTTGTTTCCAGGGACCTGTAAGGACAGTGAGTTAATTGTCCTTGTGCTATATTGTGCTTAAAAAAAACATTTTTTCTAGGGACAGAAAACTCTAGGTAGGGAGAGTGTTTTTTTTTTTTCACTCTGCAAGTCCTTGTTTCCAGGGACCTGTAAGGACAGTGAGTTAATTGTCCTTGTGCTATATTGTGCTTAAAAAAAACATTTATTCTAGGGACAGAAAACTCTAGGTAGGGACAGTGTCAGTTTCTTTCACTCTGCAAGTCCTTGTTTCCAGGGACCTGTAAGGACAGTGAGTTAATTTTCCTTGTGCTATATTGTGATTAAAAAAAACATTTTTTCTAGGGACAGAAAACTGTAGGTAGGGAGAGTGTTTTTTTTCTTTCACTCTGCAAGTCCTTGTTTCCAGGGACCTGTAAGGACAGTGAGTTAATTGTCCTTGTGCTATATTGTGCTTAAAAAAAACATTTATTCTAGGGACAGAAAACTCTAGGTAGGGACAGTGTCAGTTTCTTTCACTCTGCAAGTCCTTGTTTCCAGGGACCTGTAAGGACAGTGAGTTAATTTTCCTTGTGCTATATTGTGATTAAAAAAAACATTTTTTCTAGGGACAGAAAACTGTAGGTAGGGAGAGTGTTTTTTTTCTTTCACTCTGCAAGTCCTTGTTTCCAGGGACCTGTAAGGACAGTGAGTTAATTTTCCTTGTGCTATATTGTGATTAAAAAAAACATTTTTTCTAGGGACAGAAAACTGTAGGTAGGGAGAGTGTTTTTTTTCTTTCACTCTGCAAGTCCTTGTTTCCAGGGACCTGTAAGGACAGTGAGTTAATTGTCCTTGTGCTATATTGTGCTTAAAAAAAACATTTTTTCTAGGGACAGAAAACTGTAGGTAGGGAGAGTGTTTTTTTTTTTTCACTCTGCAAGTCCTTGTTTCCAGGGACCTGTAAGGACAGTGAGTTAATTGTCCTTGTGCTATATTGTGCTTAAAAAAAACATTTATTCTAGGGACAGAAAACTCTAGGTAGGGACAGTGTCAGTTTCTTTCACTCTGCAAGTCCTTGTTTCCAGGGACCTGGAGAGACATTGAGTGAATTGTCCTTGTGCTATATTGTGATTAAAAAAAACATTTATTCTAGGGACAGAAAACTCTAGGTAGGGACAGTGTCAGTTTCTTTCACTGTGAAAGTCCTTGTTTCAAGGGACAGAGAAGGACACCTGAAGGTAGCCCTTATTGCTTTTTTCCCATCTCCCTGCAGGCCATCTATTAGAATGTCTGGAAGGCAAACAAGGAGAGGCAGACAGTCAGGAGGCAATAAAAGAGGGCAAGCAGGCTCTGTGTCTGGGGGCAACAGTGCTGGTCGTGGACGCGGTGCATTGTCATCAGCACATGGCCATGGGACACGCTTGTCCTTCTTTTCGGCAGCTGGACATGTTGAGCCACATCATGCCGAAGACTTGGTAGAGTGGATGACCAAGCCCTCCTCCTCCTCCTCATCCTCTCTCACCCAGGCTCAGGGTACTGGAAAAGCAGCTGCCAAAGCGTCGTCTTCCCTGGTATCAATGTCAGACAAATCATCAGTCACTCCTTCCCTAGACCCACCATGTCCTCCTCCTGAGGAGTCCCCCGAACTGTTTCAGCACAGTGTTGGGTACATGCTCCAGGAGGATGCCCAGCGTTTCGAAGGGTCTGATGATGAAACCCAGCTAGAGGAAGGCAGTAGCGTGAGAGCAGACAGAGGGGATGCTCAAGAAGGACACCAATCTGGCAGTCATGTTCCAGCAGCTGCAGCATACTGCCAGATTGGCTCCAGTGATGAGGAGGGAGGGGATGATGAGGTCAATGACTCCACGTGGGTGCCTAATAGGAGAGAGGAGGAGGAGGAGGATGAGGAGGAGGCACATCTCCAACGAGGCAGGATGCCCTTTGGTGGCCAGCGTAAGGGCAGTACACCGACGGAATCACACCGCAGAGCTCCGCCTGTGCAGGGCGCTGCCTCTGCCCGTCATTCAAAAAGTTCTTTGGTGTGGGCCTTTTTTGAGGCTAGTGCATCAGATCGCACAGCTGCTGTTTGCAACATATGTCTCAAGCGTATATCGCGTGGCCAAAACATCAGCCGCTTGGGTACCACATGCCTGACCAGACATATGTTGACCTGCCATGCAGCTCGTTGGCAAGCCTACCTCAAAGACCCACACCAAAGAACCAAGCGGACCTCTCCTTGCACCGCATCAGCTGGGATCTCCAACCCCACTATAACTTCAGTCCTCTCTGAAACATGCACTGAGAGGAATGAAGGTGTAGAATTAGGTGTGTCACAGCCAAGTACTTGCGCCCACTCTGCTAGCAGTACACCGACGTCCGATTCTAGCAGGCAAATTTCCCTGCCCCAGCTGCTGGACCGTCGAAAGAAGTTCACTCCCAGCCATCCACATGCCCAGCGGTTGAATGCTAGCTTGGCTAAATTGCTAGCGCTTCAACTGCTGCCTTTTCAGTTGGTAGACTCGGCCCCCTTCCGTGAGTTTGTGCAATGTGCGGTTCCTCAGTGGCAGGTTCCCAAACGCCACTTTTTCTCACGGAAGGCTATTCCGGCTCTCTACCGGCATGTGGAAGGCAATGTCTTGGCCTCGCTGGACAGGGCGGTCAGCGGTAAGGTGCATATTACCGCTGACTCATGGTCCAGCAGGCATGGACAGGGACGTTACCTTTCTTTCACGGCCCATTGGGTCACTCTTTTGGCAGCTGGGAAGGATTCAGGACAAGGTGCAGTAGTGTTGGAGGTTGTCCCACCGCCACGCCTCCAAAATGCTACTACTGGTTGTGACACACCTCTCTCCTCCACCCCCTCCTCTTCTTCTTCCTCCATGGCCTCTTCCTGTGGTTTGTCCTATGAACCAGCGGTGCTCCGTAGCCGTTCACGGGGCTACGCAAGTACGCAGGCAAAAAGATGCCATGCCGTGCTTGCGCTGGTGTGTTTGGGGGACAGAAGCCACACTGGGGCAGAGGTCCTGTCTGCTCTGCAGGGCCAGGCCGAGAGGTGGTTGACGCCACGCCAGCTTAAGCCAGGAATGGTGGTTTGCGACAATGGCACCAACCTCCTCTCCGCCCTCCGACAGGGACAACTGACCCATGTGCCCTGTGTGGCTCACGTCCTTAACCTGGTGGTGCAGCGCTTCTTGGGCAGGTACCCGGGCTTACAGGATGTCCTGAGGCAGGCCAGGAAAGTCTGTGTGCATTTCCGCAGATCTTATAATGCCAGTGCTCGCCTGGCTGAGCTGCAAAAGGAGTTGAACCTGCCCAAGAACCGCCTTATATGTGACATGCCCACCAGGTGGAACTCAACGTTGGCCATGCTGCAGCAGCTGCACACGCAGCAGAGGGCCATCAATGAGTACCTGTGCGACTACGGCACCAGGACAGGGTCAGGGGAGCTTGGTTTTTTTTCTCCACGCCAGTGGGGCATGATCAGGGATGCATGCACTGTCCTGGCACCATTTGAGGAGGCCACGAGGATGGTGAGCAGTGACAGTGCATGCATCAGTGACACTGTACCTCTTGTCCACCTGTTGGAGCACACGCTGCGTGGAATAATGGACAGGGCACTTGAGGCAGAACAGAGGCAGGAAGAGGAGGACTTCCTTGCCTCTCAAGGCCCCCTTTACCCAGACAGTGTTCCTTCTGTCCCACCCATCGCACAGGAAGAGGAGGAGGAGGAGGAGGAGGAGGAGGAGGAGGATTGTGTCAGCATGGAGGTGGAGGCTGGCACTCAGCATCATCAGCAGCAGTCTTTTAGGGATGATTTACAGTCCCAAGAAACCAGTGGACTTGTACGTGGCTGGGAGGAGGTGGCTGCGGATCATGTCGTCCTTAGTGACCCAGAGGACTCCGGAGCGAATGCCTCAGCAAACCTACGCTGCATGGCCTCCCTGATCCTGCAAAGTCTGCGGAAGGATCCTCGTATTCTTCGGATCAAGGAGAGGGACCATTACTGGCTGGCCACTCTCCTTGATCCACGGTACAAGGGTAAGGTTGCGGACCTTATGTTACCGTCGCAGAGGGAGCAGAGGATGAGACAACTCCGGGAGGCCTTGCAGAAAGGTCTGTGCAACGCGTTCCCAGAGACTGGGAGGTTGCAAACTCCTGGTCCTGGACAACGAGTTGCTGAGGCTTCGGCCAGTCAAAGAAGGAGCGGTGGGGAAGGTGGCCGTCTGACCGATGCGTTCAGACAATTCTTTAGTCCGCAGCCCCAAAGTATGATCGGTTCCAGCAACCATCGCCAGCGTCTGATAAACATGGTGCAGGAATATCTAGGGGCAAGGTCAGACTTGGACACCTTCCCCACCGAAAATCCTCTGGCTTACTGGGTCTTGAGGATGGATCACTGGCCAGAGCTTGCACAGTATGCAATTGAGCTACTGGCCTGTCCTGCATCCAGCGTTCTTTCGGAACGCACATTCAGTGCTGCTGGAGGATTTGTCACGGATCACAGGGTGCGCCTGTCCACCGACTCGGTTGATCGACTGACTTTCATCAAGATGAACCAGTCTTGGATCACCACCAGCTACCACACACCTGATGCTGATATAACAGACTAATTGATTTTAAAATGTCACATCCCTTCAAGACTGATGCTGATGCTGAGTGCCTGTGCTGTTATGTTGACTGGCTATCCTCCTCCTCCGAGTCCTCAATGATACGATTGATGATGATAGCTTGGAAGATCATTTTTGTTTATGGGTGCCGCCACCAGTGCCTAACGCCCAATTTTTCAGCCCCTGTTTAACAGGGGCGTGTAATTACAATTTTTGAAGCAATACTTTGCAACAGGGCTCATTGCTGTGCTCCAAGTACAGTATCTGTGAGGAGTTGCAGTGTTGTGCCACCAGTGCCTAAGGCCCAATTTTTCAGCCCCTGTTTAACAGGGGCGTGTCATTACAATTTTTGAAGCAATACTTTGCAACAGGGCTCATTGCTGTGCTCCAAGTACAGTATCTGTGAAGGGTTGCAGTGTTGTGCCACCAGTGCCTAAGGCCCAATTTTTCAGCCCCTGTTCAACAGGGGCATGTAATTACAATTCTTGATCTAATAATTCACAGCAGGGCCCATTGCTGCACCCACCAAGAGTAACTGTCAGGGCTTACAGTGTTGTGGCACCAGCACCACCATCAAAGGCCCAATTTTTACTACCACTGTTCAACAATTATATGTAATTAAAATTCCTGATATAATAGTTGACAGCAGGGCGTTCCAGCACCAACCAAGAGTAACTGTGAGTGCTTACAGTGTTGTGCCAACACCAACAACTAAGGGGCCTATTTCTGCAGAGTATATACGGCAGGTCCCTACTTTCAAACATCCAACTTACAAACGACTCCTACTTGCAAACGCAAGAAGACAACAGGAAGTGAGAGGAAATCTACCACTAGGAAGGAAAATTCTCTCCTGTAAGAATAAATATGGGAGAAAGGTGTCTCCTCTGTACTGATGCTTTATCAGCAATCCTTGTTTCAAGAAAAACACCACATTTCAAAAACAGTTGTCATTAGGACGGAAAGTGAGGTGAAATGTTCTGAACAGGGGCACAGACAGCAAAACAAATGTTACAGGGGTGATAACCCTTACCTATGTTTTCCAAAAAGTTTAAAAATAGATTTTTGGTCTGGAGCTACACTTCAACAATGTACCTGTTCAAAATTACAAACAGATTCTACATAAGAACAAACCTACAGTCCCTGTCTTGTATGCACCGCCTGTATACGGCTGTTCTGAGTATATAGGGCCTTTTTTATTTTATGTGCGGGGTTCCCCTTAATATCCATACAAGACCCAAAGGGGCTGGTAATGGGCTGGGGTAGGGGGGGGGTCATGGGGTAGCTATGCCATTTTTCTTAAAGATTTTCATCCATATTACCGGGACCAGACATTACATTAAAGCCGCAAGCAGTTTTAAATGGCTTTTTTTTCCTTTAGAAGTGTCATTTTGTGCAGGGACAGTTCTAAACACGGGAAACACGTGGCACTTCACAGGCATACTTTAGACACCCCCCAGGTACGATATTTAAAGGAATATTTGACTTTTTTTTTTTCACTTTATGCATCATTAAAATGACTGCTCCCGGAAAACGACCGTTTTTAAAACTTATTTTTGCATTGATACATGTCCCCTGGTGCAGAACCCGGGTTCCCAAACCCTTTTTAGGACAATAACATGCATAATAGTTTTTATAATTAGCACTTTAGAATTCGAACGTTCGCATCCATTGTATTTAATAGGGTTCTAATGTTCGTTCGAACTTTCGGTCCGTTCGCGGGTTCTGGTGCGAACCGAACCCGGGGGTGTTCGGCTCATCACTACTTTTGTACAAAAAAAAGGTTGTTCAGAGAAATTGTACACAGTAATAGATGTAATGAATATAGTCTTACAGCTCAATAAACTACATATAAAATGACAAGATTATTAAACAAGAAACATGAGTTAGCGCTGTCGCATTTTGAATGACAATTGCGCAATTATGCGACGCTGTACTGTAAATAGAGCTTTATTTTGGTGGTATTTGATCACCTCTGCGGTTTTTATTTTTTGCGATATAAACAAAAGAAGAGCAACAATTTTGAAAATAACACAATATTTTTTACTTTTTGCTCTTATAAATATCCAAACTTTTTTTAAAAAAAACATTTTTTTCATCAGTTTAGGCCGATATGTATTCTTCTACATATTTTTGGTAAAAAAAAAAACGCAATAAGTGTATATTGATTGGTTTGTGCAAAAGTTATAGCGTCTACAAAATAGGGGATATATTTATGGCATTTTTTATTTCATTTTTCACTAGTAATGGCGGAGATCTGCAATTTTTATTGTGACTGTGACATTGCGGCGGACACATCGGACACTTTTGACACTATTTTGGGACCATTCACATTTATACAGCAAACAGAGCTATAAAAATGCATTGGTTACTGTGTGAATGTGACTGGCAGGGAAGGAGTTAACACTAGGGGGCGATCAAGGGGTTAAATGTGTTCCCTAGGGAGTGATTCTAACTGTAGTGGGAGGGGACTCACAAGGGGAGGAGACCGATCTGTGTTCCTCTGTACTGGGAACACACCCTCGGTCTCCTCTCACCTGACAGGACATGAATCTGTGTGTTTACACACACAGATCCACGGTCCTCTTCTGTTATCGGGCAATCGCGGTTGCCCGGCGGACATCGCGGCCGCCGGGCACACGCATCGGCTCCCCAGTGACGCGGCGGGCGCACGCGCGGCTCCTAGACGGCCGGGAAGCTGAGGACGGCTCCTCTGACCCCCAGGTGAAACCTCTTGACTCTTGGCTGGGGCACATCTGATCCCTGGGTGAGACCTCCTGTCTCCTGGCTGGGGCCCCTCTGATCCCTGGGTGGGACTTCCTGTTTCCTGATTGGGGCCCCTCTGATCCCTGGGTGAGACCTCCTGTCTCCTGACTCCTGGCTGGGGCCCCTCTGATCCCTGGGTGGGACTTCCTGTCTCCTGACTGGGGCTCCTCTGATCCCTGGGTGGAACTTCCTGTCTCCTGACTCCTGGCTGGGGCCCCTCTGACCCCTGAGTGAGACCTCCTGTCTCCTGGCTGGGGCCCCTCTGATCCCTGGGTGGGACTTCCTGTCTCCTGACTGGGGCCCCTCTGATCCCTGGGTGGGACTTCCTGTCTCCTGGCTGGGGCCCCTCTGATCCCTGAGTGAGACCTCCTGTCTCCTGGCTGGGGCCCCTCTGATCCCTGGGTGGTTCTTCCTGTCTGGGGCCCCTCTGATCCCTGGGTGGGACTTTCTGTCTCCTGTCTCCTGGCTGGGGCCCCTCTGATCCCTGGGTGGGACTTCCTGTCTCCTGACTCCTGGCTGGGGCCCCTCTGATCCCTGGGTGGGACTTCCTGTCTCCTGGCTGGGGCCCCTCTGATCCCTGGGTGGGACTTCCTGTCTCCTGACTCCTGGCTGGGGCCCCTCTGATCCCTGGGTGGGACTTCCTGTCTCCTGACTCCTGGCTGGGGCCCCTCTGATCCCTGGGTGGGACTTCCTGTCTCCTGGCTGGGGCCCCTCTGATCCCTGGGTGAGACCTCCTGACTCCTGGCTGGGGCCCCTCTGATCCGTGGGTGAGACCTCCTGTCTCCTGACTCCTGGCTGGGGCCCCTCTGATCCCTGGGTGGAACTTCCTGTCTCCAATATGGGAGCTGTCTCCAAATTGGTAGCCCTGAGCTATCCTCAGGCTTGAGTATATAATGACTTTGTACAGTTGTGAACTCGAATAGGCTGCAGGCACCCAGTAAAATCCAGATACAGAATTGAAGGTTCCGTCGCACCCAAGACACTTTGGAACCCTCAAGCTCCAGACCCCAATCCGGGACTACAGAATCCAGAGAAAGCCAAAAACACAGCTTTCTTTCTCTACTCAGAAACAATAGTCTGGAACCTCCCAATAACCCTTAATGTTAATCCTGTGTTATTTTCTCCTACATTTCCACCATGTCAGGACCTCGCACTGTCACGACACTCATTAGAACTAAAGAATCGGTCTGGACTCTGGAGAAACTACGAGATGTCCAGTTGAATGTGAGGACCATTACTAGATACATCATGACCTGGATACACGAGAACCTTCACAGACAATGAATATGCAATGAAGAGATGAAGATTGCATTTTGAAAAAATAAATAAATAAATAAATAAATGTTTTACATTTTTGCCTGAAGCTGAAACAGCTGCTACTATGCAAATTAGTGAATTTCCTGAAGCAAGCCCCCAGAATATCCCCAGCCTGGGATCTATAGACACATAATTATCTCAGACATAGAATAATTCACCGTTCAAACTTTGTTTAGAAACTTTGACGCTTTTCACAGTCGTTGGATTAAAGGGGACCCCCCCTGTGTATTTTCTTTTCAAATCCCCTCTTATTTTCCATGCTTTGCCATCCAGAAAAAAAAAAATTACCCACCCACCGAATCCGGCAGCGGTATTCTGTGGTGATCCAGCCGCTCCACTCCCAGGCAGCCGTCTTCCCCTCTGATGTCTCATGCTAATTGGCAGCGCAGACGCATCTAACAGACGTGTGTGTTTGCAGCCACCGAAATGCATGGGTTTGGTGCGGGGCGCGGTTGTAAAAATTGCGCCTGCCATACTTCTTGCATCTTCCAGCATGGGTGTGTCAGTCCGTTGAAAACGAATGGGCTCTGATAACCGGAACGTGCAAAATTGCGTGCACTCCGGTGTGAACCGGTTCTAAGGATTCATTCATGAGAGGTGCAATGGGACTGCGTCCAGAGGCTATTCTAGTGCAAAAATTGCGTGCACTCCGGTGTGAACCGGTTCTAAGGATTCATTCATGAGAGGTGCAATGGGACTGCGTCCAGAGGCTATTCTAGTGCAATCCACCGCAACACGGGGGGCAAAACGCCTTGTCCCTGGTGTGGTCAGTTTACACCACTGCGTTGTGGCCGATAGAACCATACGAAATGTTACTGTGTGACATTTCAATAAAGTTTATTTAAAAAAAAAAAAAAGCGTAAACAGTGCGCTGGTATTGGTGCATTAACCCTGAACAGAGGTTGGTGTGATGGACCCGAAGACATTTTTATTTGACCATTGCTTATGTAACATTGTAGCACCTTCCATGTGTGGGATTGTTTATTTATGTAACATTGTAGAGACTTCTATGTGTATGATGGTTTGTTTATATATTATTGTAGGACCTTCCATGTCTTCCAGGTGTGCCATGGTTTGTTTATGTAACATTCTAGAATCTTTGATGTGGAGTGTTTATGTAACATTGTATCATCTTCCATGTTACATAGTTAGTCAGGTTGAAAAAAGACACAAGTCCATCCAGTTCAACCATAAAAAATAATAAAAAAATAAAAATAAATATATCGTACAATCCCATATACCCAATTCTATACCCACTGTTGATCCAGATTTGATTATGTAACATTGTATAACCTTCCATGCCTTCCATGTGTATCATGGTTTGTTTATATAACAATGTACAATCTTTCATGTGTATCATTGTTATTTTATATAACATAATAGGATCTTCCACGTCTTCCATTTGTATCAGGGTTCATTTATATAACATAATAGGATCTTCCACGTCTTCCATGTGTATCATGATTTGCTAATATAACAATGTACAATCTTCCATGTGTATCATGGTTTGTTTATATAACATAGAATCTTCCATGCCTTCCATATGTATCATGGTTTGTTTATATAACAATGTACAATCTTCCATGTGTATCAGGGTTTGTTTATATAACATAATAGGATCTTCCACGTCTTCCATGTGTATCATGACTTGCTAATATAACAATGTACAATCTTCCATGTGTATCATGGTTTGTTTATATAACATAGAATCTTCCATGCCTTCCATGTGTAGCGGGGTGTTCCCCTTTAATGCAGAGAGACAAGAAGTTCCAGGTGAGAGGTGAGTCGGGAGGAAGTAAAGAGACATTATGGAAGTGAAAGCAGAGGAGAGAGAGACTACATCTCCCAGTACATCTTGCAGCACCCAGGGTGCATTGCTCCAGAACAGAGACTGCTGGGGCAGACTTTATAAAGGGGAGGCGGAGTTTTGGTCGGCCTCTTTGGACACCCCTCTCCTAGCAAGAGGATCTCTGTGCTGAACTGCTGTGTGCACAAGGCCTGAAGCCTGGGCCGTGTGCTCCTTTCCAAAGAGCCCTCTGCCAGCCTAGCAGAGCCTTAGAGACATCTAATCCTCCTTGCTGCAGTACACCAGAAGGATTGAAGACTTGGATGTCGGTGGATTCCTGTTCCTAGACGAATCGATGGAGGAAAGGGACTTGGACTTGTCCAGGTGGTGAGAGCTGTTTAAAGACAGATACTTTATCTTTACTATTCGTTGGGATTACAAAGTTGTTCTTCAAGTGCACCACCGAGAGATTGCTAGCGAATATTGTTTCACTGAACTTCCATTTAGATCAGTCAGGCCTGACTGCATAGGTAGACATTGCTGGGTGTTAGTCTACCCATGAGGGGAAGTAGCTGTAAAAGGGCAGCGCTAGAGTTGCATAGCAATACTTTATTATTCTGATTACTCTGTTTATCTTTATTACTGTTTGTTGCAGGGATCTGCAACTTGTTATACTGTTGTTTATTACTTGCCCATTAGCCTCAGTAAAATATCTGGGTAAAGTACATTTGGTGTCAGTTCCGCTTACTTTAATAGGAGTTTTAAAGTATATTCTGTGTATGTTTGTTATAGGACTGCGTCACCAACAGTTGCGATCACGCGGTCCTATCTCTCTATCACCAGCTGTGCCACGGGAGGTTAGAGCCGATTGCCGGGGGTTGACAGCGGTGCACTGCAGGGCCCAAATCAATATCAGCGGCTCTCTTAACTGGGGGTAGCGCTACACGTGGGGGCTCGAGTCCGGGATCCTTGTACGTTGCACGCTGCAATCAAGCCGGTCAGAAGTACCAGCATGGACCCGCTGGCAATGTCACAGTGGTGCGCAGCGATTGGCGCCGATCCAACCGCGGCGGTAGTCATTGTACTCCCGGGGGAAAGATGGAAGGAAGAGGAGATAAAACAGCTTGTATTATTACTGTCTCCGAGCCACAAAGCATGGGTGATGGATTTTAGGCCAGATCCAGTGATCTCGTTTACATACGCACTGGTAGAATGGAAAAACGAAATCCCAGAGCATTTTAAAAGTCAGAGTATACAAGCCATAGATAATCAGATCTATCACTTGATACATACGCTGCCAGTGAAGGAAGAATGGTTTCAGACACCAAAGCCATCACTCCCACAATTATCTCCACCACTATCCCCTAAAGCAGAAAAGCTTAAGGAACTATTAAGCCCGGGATCACCGCTGGCCGCTATAGGGCCTGAATTGTTGAATGCTCTAGGAGACCTTGTAATTAAGTGCCAGAAAAGCAGTACGGTGCATGTGGAGGCCAGATACCGGAAGCTTAGCACCTTCTCAGGGAAGCTCCCCGTCCCTGCGGGGGAGGAAGATTTTGACACTTGGGTGGAACAGGCATTGCAGGCAGTAGAAGCATGGGAGGTGCCTGAGGCACAGAAGAGACAGCGAGTCTTAGAAAGTCTGAAAGGTGCCGCGGCAGAAGCGGTGAGAAGCTTCCGGTTTGGAAATGAAAACTGTACAGCTCAAGATTGCCTGGCCATGCTGCAGGAAGAGTTTGGTCAGCTGGAGAAGGTGTCAGAGATGATTTATCAAATTGAACACACTCTCCAGCAGCCGAATGAGAAACTGTCAGAATATGTTAGAAGGCTGAACAGGCAGTTATGCAAGATTGTACTGAAGAAGGGAATGCTGCCCAAAGATGCAGATGAAGCACGCATGAAGCAGATCATGAGGGGAGCGCGGCGCTCAGACCCGGTCTGGCTGCACCTGAAAACCTCAGGAGGAGGAATGTCACTAACCTACTCTGATCTAATAAAAATTATTAGGGACGAAGAGGCGCTGGAGGAAGATCAGCAGGTGGCCAAGGCGAATGTCACACCTGTACCAGTGTTGGTCCATTCGGTCAAGAGCCCAGAAAGAGATGCGGAGGTTGACACTCTGAAATCGCAAATGGCCCAAGTGTTGGAGATGCTGACCTCTTTGATGGAGAAAGATCAGAGAAGACGAGAGAAACCGAGCCCAAGAAAGGAGTTGTTCCCGAACACCTCAGCACCGGCCTCCCTACAGGACCGAGAAGAGGTGATTTGCTATAACTGCGGAGGGAGTGGCCACTTTGCTAACGTATGCTCCAGCCCAAAGAAGAAGAGAACAGATAATTGCAAGCCGGCGGGAAACTCCAAAGGGCCCCGGTGAAGGAGTCAACCGGGTGCCCATCATCTTCAGTGCGCTCCAAACTAAAAAAAAAGGCCAAGAATGGAGGAGACAAAACTCCTAGGAGGAGGTATAGTACACCCCCACCAAGATGTACCCCAGAGGGAGGGGGCAAGACCCCTCAGTGGAAGTACAGCACCCCAAAGAAGGAACATCCACCTAAAAGGAACAATAACATCCCTCAGCGGGTTTGTGCCCCCATTGAGAGGGAGAAAGTCAATGCATGCCAGGCTCAGGAAAAATTAAAGTCCAAAAGGAGCAGGGCAAGGGTCGAAAGCCAAAAAAAAGAGGTGACCCCAGTCCGGCCATACCCAAAGGAACTGGTGGGCCCGTCTCCTACTGTGCCCATTCAAGTGGAAGGAGTCTATACTAAAGCTCTTTTGGACACCGGAGCACAGGTGACTTTACTATACCGGGACTTCTATGATAGGCACTTGAGTCATCTGCCTATCCAGAAGATAGAAGAGCTGGAGATATGGGGACTTGGAACCCAGAGTTTCCCTTATGATGGGTACCTGCCCATAAAGATGACTTTCGACCCATCCGTGGCTGGGAAGGCTGAAGTGTTTGACACCCTGGCAGTTGTGTGTCCCCGGCCGCCTGGAGCCAGCAAGATTTCCCTGATCATTGGGACAAACACGGATCTAGTCAGGAGACTCCTGACCCCTCTAGTGAAAGAGAGAAACCATTCAGCCACCAAAATCCATCCCATGCTAAAGACGGCCTACCAACGACTGGTCTTAGAGCAGAAGACCCCGGGAGAGGGGATAGGGAAGGTGTGGAGACTTGGCAGAGAAGGAGTAGTGCTACAGCCCGGAGAAGTAACCTGTCTTAGGGCCACTGTGAAGCTTTCGTGGGAACAACCTGGCCCCTTTGTCATGCTGGAATCAGACCCAAGGGAAGAGTCCTCAGGCCTGGAAGTGATACCAGAAGTGATTCCGTTCAAGGCTCTGAAGAAGGCCCATGGCAGAGTTCCGGTGAGTGTTAGAAACACTACGGGAGGACCCATGGAGATCCCTGCCAGAGTGTTGCTTGGTCAGGTGAGCCCTGCTGCCCCGGTCACTTGGTCCGAAGTCAAGGGGACGGGTGACGGAGGAGATGTTTGGGAGAAACTGTCCGTGGAAAACCCGAACCTACCCAGGGCTTGGAAAGAAAGAGCCAAGGCCCAGCTGACCAGGTGGGAGAAGATCTTTTCCGAAGATGAATTCGATGTGGGGTGTGCAAGAAGTGCCACCCATCGGATCCGCCTCCAAGAAGATAAGCCCTTCCGAGAGAGGGTCAGGCGGGTCCCCCTGGCAGATCTGGAGGATCTGAGGGAACAACTTGTAGAACTAAAGAAGACTGGTGTGATCCGGGAGTCTAGAAGTCCCTATGCCTCCCCAATCGTGGTGGTCAGAAAGAAGAATGGGTCGTTGAGGCTTTGTATCGATTACAGGACTCTCAACAGGAGAACCATCCCTGACCAATACACCACGCCAAGGATAGAAGATGCCCTACAAAGTTTGTCTGGAGCCAAATGGTTCAGTGTGATGGACCTCAAGAGTGGGTACTATCAAATCCCTATGCACCCAGAAGACAGGGAGAAGACAGCCTTCATAACCCCGGTGGGATTCTTCGAATTCAATAGGATGCCTCAGGGTCTGTCTGGAGCTCCTGCTACCTTTCAACGCCTTATGGAGAAGACTGTTGGAGACATGAATCTTATAGAAGTCCTTGTGTACTTGGACGATGTCATTGTCTTTGGAAGAACCTTGGAAGAACATGAAGCCAGGTTGGAGAAAGTATTGAGAAGACTCAGCGAAGAGGGACTTAAGCTTTCCCCCGAGAAGTGTCGGTTCTACCAGTCTTCTGTGAACTATCTGGGGCACATAGTGTCTGAAGAAGGGGTGGCCACAGATCCTGAGAAGTTGGAAGCAGTCACTTCCTGGCCACGACCCACCACAGTAACAGAGCTCAGATCCTTCCTGGGGTTCTGCTCCTATTATAGGAGGTTTGTGGAGGGGTTTGCTCGGATTGCCCGCCCGTTGAATGAATTGCTAAAGGCAGAAGGGGAAGAGGATGACTCAGGGCCCAGGAGGCCTGGTGAGTCAGTTCAAGATCAGTGGAACCCAAGGTGTGAAGAGGCCTTTCATGCTCTGAAGAGGAGCTTAACCACTGCCCCAGTCCTGGCCTACGCCGACCCTACCAGACCTTATGAATTACATGTGGATGCCAGCCATGAGGGTCTAGGTGGTGTACTCTACCAAGAACATGAAGGACAACTGCGACCAGTGGCCTATGTGAGCAGGAGCCTGACCCCCTCAGAAAAGAATTACCCCACTCATAAGCTGGAATTCCTGGCCCTCAAATGGGCGGTAGTAGACAAGCTAAAAGACTACTTGTATGGGGCAGAGTTTACTGTGAAGACAGACAACAACCCCCTGACCTACCTCTTCACCACCGTGAAACTAGATGCCACCGGACACAGGTGGTTGGCCGCATTGTCTGGATTCAACTTCAGTCTGAAGTACAGACCAGGAGCCGGAAATAGGGATGCAGATGCCCTGTCCCGGAGGTCTCATGCCACGACAAATGACTGGGAAGATTGGACCCAAGTGGCACCAGACGGGGTGCGGGCCCTTTGTCAAGGGGCTGAATTCCAAGCCAGAGGAGGCTCCAGAGCAGAAGAAATAGGGGTTACCATGGTAGGAGTCCCCAAACACTATTGTGGGGTAACTCAACTGGAGGAAGACAACCTACCGAGACTGTCCAAGAAGGAGTTGAGGTGTGACCAATTGGAAGACCCCATGGGGAGATTGGTCCTCGAAGCCCTGGAGAATCAGGATCCCAACAAATTCCTGCATCACCCCTCAAAGGAGGCTCGCCTGTTGAGGAAGGAATTGGACAGGCTACAGGTACATCAGGGAGTGGTCTACCGAAGGGGCCCCTCTGATGACTCAGAAGATAAGTGGCAGTTATTTCTTCCAGAGAAGCACCGAGAGACTGTACTAATTGCCCTGCATGACCATCATGGTCACCTAGGGGCAGAAAGGACCTTCCAGCTTGTCAGAAATCGGTTCTATTGGCCCTGCATGAGGGCAGAAGTAGAGGAGTATTGCCAATCCTGTGCACGATGCATTCAGAGAAAGACCCTACCCCATCAAGCTGCCCCAATGGGCCACTTACAGAGTCAAGGCCCAATGGATCTGGTATGCATTGACTTTCTCTGCCTCGAACCCGACCTGAGTGGATTGGGGAATGTTCTGGTAATAACCGACCATTTCACCTGCTATGCTCAAGCTTTCCCAACCAAAGACCAGAAGGCATCCACCGTGGCCAAGATACTTATGGAGAAGTATTTTGTCCATTACGGACTACCACAGAGACTCCACTCAGATCAAGGAAGGGACTTTGAGAGTCGGTTGATCCGAAGACTTTTGGATTCATTAGGAATAAAGAAGACCAGAACCACGCCTTACCACCCACAAGGAGATGCTCAGCCGGAGAGATTTAACCGGACCCTGCTCAACATGTTGGGAACCTTAGAAACAGAGAAGAAGCAACACTGGAGTCAGCACATATCAGCCCTAGTACATGCCTATAACTGTACCACAAGTGACGCCACTGGCTACTCCCCTTATCGACGTATGTTTGGGAGAGAAGCAAGGCTACCTGTGGACCTGGCCTTTGGCACTTCTATAGACAATACCTCAGCTACATCCCACAAGGGATACGTGGACAGACTTAGACGTAGCTTGCAGGTGGCCTATGAACAAGCCCAGGCGGCTTCGGATCAAAGGGGGGCCCGCAACAAGAGAAATTTTGATCTGAAGGTTCGAGTGCAAGATCTGCAGCCCGGGGACCGAGTACTGCTACGCAATCTGGGGGTCCCTGGAAAACACAAGCTTGCCGACAGGTGGAGATCTGAGCCCTATGTTGTCTGTAGGAAGTTGCCCGGTTTGCCTGTCTACAAACTAAAGCCAGAAGGAAAGGTGGGTCCACTGAAGATGTGGCATCGGAACCACCTGCTCCCACTTGCTGAGGCAGTCAGAATACCTCCCGTGAGAGACTCCCCTGAACCGGCCTCTATCCTGGATATTCCTAGGCCGAACACTCGGTCCCAGACCTCTCGAGCCAAAGATGGGGAGGCCTCCCAATTGAGTACAGAAGAAGGTGGAGAACTGGACTGGCTGTGGCCTCCCTCGACTCTGGGAACGTCCGCCATAGATCTCCCAAATGGAGGGGATACCCCAGATGCAACGCTGAATCCGGAGGCTACTGAATTCATACCCTTCAGTCCCTCAGCTGATTACTGGGAAGATGTTCCTGACACTTGCGCTGAGGAGGACTCTAGAGATTCCATACGTCAGTCGACTTCTGAATCAGAGGTTCCAGAACCAGCAATGTTACCTGAACTTACTCCTGAAGAAGAGCCTGTGGTGCCAGAGTCAGAAGCACCAAGAGAGCAGAGGGCTCGCAGAGTCATCAGGCCTCCCAAGAAACTAACTTACCCCCAAATGGGGACGAGCTCAGAGGACTCTGTTGTAACGGCTAGGAGAAGTGTTGAACAACCTGATCCTTCCACCGTCCATTTGGTGGAGGGCAACCCCAGCTCACTCTCTGGCACAGTTAGGCAGGCCACTCATGGTAGTGTGACCTGTGGGCAAGAGAGTTCCATCCCAAAGTTTTGGTGGGAATTCCCTATGCCAACATCATGCTCGACATTGTCCAAAATGGTAAACAGTATTTGTTGAAGTTTATCTTTGGGGACCAAAGAGTTCAAGTGGGGGGAGTGTGTAGCGGGGTGTTCCCCTTTAATGCAGAGAGACAAGAAGTTCCAGGTGAGAGGTGAGTCGGGAGGAAGTAAAGAGACATTATGGAAGTGAAAGCAGAGGAGAGAGAGACTACATCTCCCAGTACATCTTGCAGCACCCAGGGTGCATTGCTCCAGAACAGAGACTGCTGGGGCAGACTTTATAAAGGGGAGGCGGAGTTTTGGTCGGCTCTCTTTGGACACCCCTCTCCTAGCAAGAGGATCTCTGTGCTGAACTGCTGTGTGCACAAGGCCTGAAGCCCGGGCCGTGTGCTCCTTTCCAAAGAACCCTCTGCCAGCCTAGCAGAGCCTTAGAGACATCTAATCCTCCTTGCTGCAGTACACCAGAAGGATTGAAGACTTGGATGTCGGTGGATTCCTGTTCCTAGACGAATCGATGGAGGAAAGGGATTTGGACTTGTCCAGGTGGTGAGAGCTGTTTAAAGACAGATACTTTATCTTTACTATTCGTTGGGATTACAAAGTTGTTCTTCAAGTGCACCACCGAGAGATTGCTAGCGAATATTGTTTCACTGAACTTCCATTTAGATCAGTCAGGCCTGACTGCATAGGTAGACATTGCTGGGTGTTAGTCTACCCATGAGGGGAAGTAGCTGTAAAAGGGCAGCGCTAGAGTTGCATAGCAATACTTTATTATTCTGATTACTCTGTTTATCTTTATTACTGTTTGTTGCAGGGATCTGCAACTTGTTATACTGTTGTTTATTACTTGCCCATTAGCCTCAGTAAAATATCTGGGTAAAGTACATTTGGTGTCAGTTCCGCTTACTTTAATAGGAGTTTTAAAGTATATTCTGTGTATGTTTGTTATAGGACTGCGTCACCAACAGTTGCGATCACGCGGTCCTATCTCTCTATCACCAGCTGTGCCACGGGAGGTTAGAGCCGATTGCCAGGGGTTGACAGCAGTGCACTACAGGGCCCAAATCAATATCAGCGGCTCTCTTAACTGGGGGTAGCGCTACACATATGTATCATGGTTTGTTTATATAACAATGTACAATCTTCCATGTGTATCAGGGTTTGTTTATATAACATAATAGGATCTTCCACATCTTCCATGTGTATCATGGTTTGCTAATATAACAATGTACAATCTTCCATGTGTATCATTGTTATTTTATATAACATAGAATCTTCCATGCCTTCCATATGTATCATGGTTTGTTTATATAACAATGTACAATCTTCCATGTGTATCAGGGTTTGTTTATATAACATAATAGGATCTTCCACATCTTCCATGTGTATCATGGTTTGCTAATATAACAATGTACAATCTTCCATGTGTATCATTGTTATTTTATATAACATAGAATCTTCCATGCCTTCCATATGTATCATGGTATGTTTATATAACATAATAGGATCTTCCACGTCTTCCATGTGTATCATGGTTTGTTTATATAACATAATAGGATCTTCCACATCTTCCATGTGTATCATGATTTGCTAATATAAGAATGTACAATCTTCCATGTGTATCATGGTTTGTTTATATAACATAGAATTTTCCATGCCTTCCATATGTATCATGGTTTGTTTATATAACAATGTACAATCTTCCATATGTATCATGGTTTGTTTATATAACAATGTACAATCTTCCATGTGTATCATGGTTTGTTTATATAACATAGAATTTTCCATGCCTTCCATATGTATCATGGTTTGTTTATATAACAATGTACAATCTTCCATGTGTATCATGGTTTGTTTATATAACATAGAATTTTCCATGCCTTCCATATGTATCATGGTTTGTTTATATAACAATGTACAATCTTCCATGTGTATCAGGGTTCATTTATATAACATAATAGGATCTTCCACGTCTTCCATGTGTATCATGATTTGCTAATATAACAATGTACAATCTTCCATGTGTATCATGGTTTGTTTATATAACATAATAGGATCTTCCACGTCTTCCATGTGTATCGTGGTTTGTTAACCAGTTAAAGACCAACTTCCATAAACTAAGCTCCTTGCTAGAAGATATTAAATGGGATAAAATCCTAGGAACAAAGAACACGGAGGAAAAATGGGTGTGCTTTAAGAGCTTATTAAATAAAGATATTGGCCAGTGTATCCCAATGGGAAATACATTTAAAAGAGCTAATAAAATCCTGGGTGGCTTAACTCCAACGTAAAAATGCATATAAAAGCAAAGGAGAAGGCCTTCGAAAAATACAAGGCTGAGGGATCATCATCAGCATTCCAACTTTACAATGAATGCAATAAGAAATGTAAGGGTGCAATCAAGGCGGCTAAGATAGAACACGCAAGGCCCATATGGTTTGCTTATATAACAATGTAGAATCTTCCATGTCTATAATGATTCCGATTCAGAATACTTTATTAGTCCCAAAGGGAAAATATTAAATACAGTTACATTCAACAAAGACAACAATCACAACAACAACAACAGCAAACAAACAAACAATACCAGATCACAAATACGAACGGAGCCAGACACAATAAAATTACCAATAACCGCAATTAGTACCAAATAAAACGAAATCAAGACTGTACTCCAATAAACCATCCATACTATTAAAATACAACATGGAATAAATAACAGAAAATCAAACTACCACAATGCAAATAGTTCACCTCTTTCTCTAGCATTACCCAGAATCATAATGAAGCCTAAATATCAACATACAATGAAAACGATATAAAAATCCGGATCATAAAGCAGATTAAATCCTCACATCCGGCATTACAGGGAAGAATTATATCATTTGATGGCCACGGGCTAAAAGGATTTCCTGTGTCCCTCACATTGTGCTTGTAATCATGACCTGTTTATATAACATTCTAGAATCTTCCATGTGTGTCATGGTCTGTTTATGTAACATTGGGAGGGGGGGGGGATTTACTAAAACTGGAGCACACAGAATCTGGGGCAGCCAATCAGCTTCTAGCTTCCGCTTGTTCAATGAAGCTTTGACAATAAAACCTGGAAGCTGATTGGTTTCTATGCAGAGCTGCACCAGATGCTGAGTTCTCCAGTTTTAGTAAATAATCCCCATTGCAGAATCTTCCATGTCTTCCATGTGTATCATGGTTTGTTAATATAACCTTGTAGAATCTTCCATGTGTATCATGGTCTGTTAATATAACCCTGTAGAATCTTCCACGTCTTCCATGTGTATCATGGTTGGTTAATATAACATTGCAGAATCTTTCATGTGTATCATGGTTGGTTATTATAATCTTGTAGAATCTTCCATGTTTATCGTGGTTGGTTAATATAACATTCTAGAATCTTCCATGTCTTCCATGTGTATCATGGTCTGTTAATATAACCTTGTAGAATCTTCCATGTGTGTCATGGTTTGTTTATATAACATTGCAGAATCTTCCATGTGTATCATGGTCTGTTAATATAACCCTGTAGAATCTTCCACGTCTTCCATGTGTATCATGGTTGGTTAATATAACATTGCAGAATCTTTCATGTGTATCATGGTTGGTTATTATAATCTTGTAGAATCTTCCATGTTTATCGTGGTTGGTTAATATAACATTCTAGAATCTTCCATGTCTTCCATGTGTATCATGGTCTGTTAATATAACCTTGTAGAATCTTCCATGTGTATCATGGTTTGTTTATGTAACATTGTAGAATCTTCCATATGTATCATGGTTGGTTAATATAACATTGTAGAATCTTCCATATGTATCATGGTTGGTTAATATAACATTGTAGAATCTTCCATGTTTATCGTGGTTGGTTAATATAACATTCTAGAATCTTCCATGTCTTCCATGTGTATCATGGTTGGTTAATATAACATTCTAGCATCTTCCATGTGTATCATGGTTTGTTTATTTAACATTGTAGAATATTCCATGTGTATCATGGTCTGTTAATATAACCCTGAAGAATCTTCCATGTGTATCATGTTTGGTTAATATAACATTCTAGAATCTTCCACGTGTATCATGGTTTGTTTATATAACATTGTAGAATCTTCCATGTTTATCGTGGTTTGTTTATATAACATTGTAGAATCTTCCATGTGTATCATGGTTGGTTAATATAACCTTGTAGAATCTTCCATGTGTATCATGGTTGGTTAATATAACCTTGTAGAATCTTCCATGTGTATCATGGTTGGTTAATATAACATTCTAGAATCTTCCATGTGTGTCATGGTTTGTTTATATAACATTGCAGAATCTTCCATGTGTATCATGGTCTGTTAATATAACCCTGTAGAATCTTCCACGTCTTCCATGTGTATCATGGTTGGTTAATATAACATTGCAGAATCTTTCATGTGTATCATGGTTGGTTATTATAATCTTGTATAATCTTCCATGTTTATCGTGGTTGGTTAATATAACATTCTAGAATCTTCCATGTCTTCCATGTGTATCATGGTCTGTTAATATAACCTTGTAGAATATTCCATGTGTATCATGGTTGGTTAATATAACATTGTAGAATCTTCCATATGTATCATGGTTGGTTAATATAACATTGTAGAATCTTCCATGTTTATCGTGGTTGGTTAATATAACATTCTAGAATCTTCCATGTCTTCCATGTGTATCATGGTTGGTTAATATAACATTCTAGAATCTTCCATGTGTATCATGGTTTGTTTATTTAACATTGTAGAATCTTCCATGTGTATCATGGTCTGTTAATATAACCCTGAAGAATCTTCCATGTGTATCATGTTTGGTTAATATAACATTCTAGAATCTTCCACGTGTATCATGGTTTGTTTATATAACATTGTAGAATCTTCCATGTTTATCGTGGTTTGTTTATATAACATTGTAGAATCTTCCATGTGTATCATGGTTGGTTAATATAACCTTGTAGAATCTTCCATGTGTATCATGGTTGGTTAATATAACCTTGTAGAATCTTCCATGTTTATCGTGGTTTGTTTATATAACATTGTAGAATCTTCCATGTGCATCATGGTTTGTTAATATAACCTTGTAGAATCTTCCATGTGTATCATGGTTGGTTAATATAACCTTGTAGAATCTTCCATGTGTATCATGGTTGGTTAATATAACATTCTAGAATCTTCCATGTGTGTCATGGTTTGTTTATATAACATTGCAGAATCTTCCATGTGTATCATGGTCTGTTAATATAACCCTGTAGAATCTTCCACGTCTTCCATGTGTATCATGGTTGGTTAATATAACATTGCAGAATCTTTCATGTGTATCATGGTTGGTTATTATAATCTTGTAGAATCTTCCATGTTTATCGTGGTTGGTTAATATAACATTCTAGAATCTTCCATGTCTTCCATGTGAATCATGGTCTGTTAATATAACCTTGTAGAATCTTCCATGTGAATCATGGTCTGTTAATATAACCTTGTAGAATCTTCCATATGTATCATGGTTGGTTAATATAACATTGTAGAATCTTCCATATGTATCATGGTTGGTTAATATAACATTGTAGAATCTTCCATGTTTATCGTGGTTGGTTAATATAACATTCTAGAATCTTCCATGTCTTCCATGTGTATCATGGTTGGTTAATATAACATTCTAGAATCTTCCATGTGTATCATGGTTTGTTTATTTAACATTGTAGAATCTTCCATGTGTATCATGGTCTGTTAATATAACCCTGAAGAATCTTCCATGTGTATCATGTTTGGTTAATATAACATTCTAGAATCTTCCACGTGTATCATGGTTTGTTTATATAACATTGTAGAATCTTCCATGTTTATCGTGGTTTGTTTATATAACATTGTAGAATCTTCCATGTGTATCATGGTTGGTTAATATAACCTTGAAGAATCTTCCATGTGTATCATGGTTTGTTTATATAACATTGTAGAATCTTCCATGTGTATAATGGTCTGTTAACCACTTCCATACAGGGCACTTATACACCTTCCTGCCCAGACCAATTTTCAGCTTTCTGCGCTGTTGCAGTTTGAATGACAATTGCGCGGTCGTGCTACACTGTACCCAAACTACATTTTTATCATTTTGTTCCCACAAATAGAGCTTTTTTTTGGTGGTATTTGATCACCTCTGCGATTTTTATTTTCTGCAAAAAAAGTTTTTTTTTGTTTCAGTTACAAATCTTTGTAAATAAGTTAGTTTTCTCCTTCACTGATGGGCACTGATGGGGCTGCACTGACGGGCACGGATAAGGCGGCATGGATGGGCACCGATGAGGTGGCACGGATGGGCAACAATCGGCGGCACGGATGGGCAACGATCGGCGGCACGAATGGGCAACGATCGGCGGCACGGATGGGCACAGATAGGCGGCACGGGTGGGCACAGATAGGCGGCACGGGTGAGCACAGATAGGCGGCACGGGTGGGCACTGATGGGCATGGATGGGCACTGATAGGTGGCACGGATGGGCATGGATGGGCACTGATAGGTGGCACTGTACTGTACTAATGGATGCCATGCTGTGCCAAACAATAATGCCTGCCAATCAGTGGTGCCCATTGTGGGCACTGATTGGCATCCATTGTGGCACTGATTGGCATCCATTTGGCATTGGCATCCATTATCCCTGTTGGTCTAGTGTGCAATACCTAATAACTATAGGTGGGCTTCCCTGGTGGTCTAGTGGCATCCCTGGTGGTCCAGTGGGCATCCTCGGGGGGGGGGCTGTGCTGATAATCGATCAGCACAAACCCCCCCCCCCCGTCAGAGGAGCAGCCGATCGGCTCTCCTCTACTGAAAAGCCGATGACCGGCTTTTCCTGTTTACATCGTGATCAGCCGTGATTGGACACTTTACCTAGATCAGTGTTGCGGGGTGTCAGACTGACATCCCGCAGCAACGATCGCCGTGATGCGTGCCCCCAGGGGCGTGCAGCGGCTCAAAATCCTGAGGACGTCATATGACGTCCAGTCAGGATTTTGAAACCACTTTGCCGCCGTCAATCCTCTATAGGGCGGGCGGCAAGTAGTTAATTTAACATTGTAGAATCTTCCATATTTATCATGGTTGGTTAATATAACATTCTAGAATCTTCCATGTCTTCCATGTGTATCATGGTTGGTTAATATAACATTCTAGAATCTTCCATGTTTATCGTGGTTTGTTTATATAACAGTGGAGGAGATTTACTAAAACTGGAGCACACAGAATCTGGGGCAGCTGTGCATGGCAACCAATCAGCTTCTAACATTGTAGAATCTTCCATGTCTTCCATGTTTATCATGGTTGGTTTATATAACATTGTAGAATCTTCCATGTGTATTCTGGTTGTTTATGTAACATTGTAGAATCTTTGATGTGGAGTGTTTATATAACATTGTAGAATCTTCCATGTCTTCCATGTTTATCATGGTTGGTTTATATAACATTGTAGAATCTTCCATGTCTTCCATGTTTATCATGGTTGGTTTATATAACATTGTAGAATCTTCCATGTGTATTCTGGTTGTTTATGTAACATTGTAGAATCTTTGATGTGGAGTGTTTATATAACATTGTAGAATCTTCCATGTCTTCCATGTTTATCATGGTTGGTTTATATAACATTGTAGAATCTTCCATGTCTTCCATGTTTATCATGGTTGGTTTATATAACATTGTAGAATCTTCCATGTCTTCCATGTTTATCATGGTTGGTTTATATAACATTGTAGAATCTTCCATGTCTTCCATGTTTATCATGGTTGGTTTATATAACATTGTAGAATCTTCCATGTCTTCCATGTTTATCATGGTTGGTTTATATAACATTGTAGAATCTTCCATGTGTATTCTGGTTGTTTATGTAACATTGTAGAATCTTTGATGTGGAGTGTTTATATAACATTGTAGAATCTTCCATGTGTATTCTGGTTGTCTATGTAACATCGTAGAATCTTCCATGTGAGTCATGCTTTGTTTATGTCACATTGTAGAATCTTCCATGTGAGTCATGCTTTGTTTGTTTGTAGCATCTTTTTGTTACATAAATAGTAGAAATCTTCCCTCCTATATGTTCCGCTCTGAGCTGTCATCCAGAGGAGGTGACGAGTGTGCGGAGCAGATGTCCCCCCTCGTCACCCTGACACACGCACACAAGTGACAGCCTGGTTCTGTCCTATACAGACCACCTCCACTATTAATGGGACTAGACAGCCATATGTCTCCAATCAGAGACAATACCGGATCCCACCAATCAGAGGAGGAACATTACTCACCATAAAATAAGAAGACATTCAGATAAACTGCATGCAGAACAAAAATGGAATAAACTCTCTTCCATACCGAAATAAAAAGAATTGCCATAATACATTAATGACTTGCTTACTGGGCACTTTTACCCCCTTCCGGCTCAGGCCAAATTTCTGCGCTGTCACACTTTAAATGACAATGTGCTGTCATGCTACACTGTAGCCATATGACATTTTTATAATTGTTACGAGACAGATAGAGTTTTCTTTTGGTGGTATTTAATCAGACTCTCCGTTCCCAGATGTTGCCTTCTATGGGGAAATGCGTCGGAAGGAGATAGTAGCTGTGATGTCATCATGGTCCGTGTCAGGCGGTGAAGGCCGCAATCAGACCCCTATCTCTACCGCTTGTTTTTAAGCGAATTTTTGTAAGTGCAATCGCTATACAGTATAACCTTGGTTTGAGAGTAACTTGGTTTGAGAGCGTTTTACAAGACAAGCAACATTTTAAAATAAATTTCGACTTTATGTACAAGTGATGTCTTGATTTACAAGTAGCGTCACGTCACAACTGAGTATAAAAGAGAAGAGAGGCGCCTCTAACTGGAGCAATATTGTTACATTTAATGAAGGTTCAACATATTGCTACACTTAGAGGCGCCTCTCTTCTCTTTTATACTCTGGAGCTCCTGCTGGATTTT
This sequence comes from Rana muscosa, assembly GCA_029206835.1. Classification (NCBI taxonomy): domain Eukaryota; kingdom Metazoa; phylum Chordata; class Amphibia; order Anura; family Ranidae; genus Rana; species Rana muscosa. The sequence continues at coordinate 237,977,100 of CM055126.1, forward strand.
GCTTCTAATCCCCTTGTGGAGGCTTCCATTTGTGGATGGACATTTTATGGTTACGCAACCTATCACATTGCTATAATCTTTTTATATGGACTATAAACTGAAGGATTTATGAATAAAATGGTTGTGGAACGAATCATCTGAGTTTCCATTATTTCTTATGGAAAAATTTGCTTTGATATACAAGTGCTTTGGATTCCAAGCATGTTTCCGGAACAAATTATGCTCACAATCCAAGGTTTTACTGTATTTTTAATTAGAACCTTTTGGACATACTGCATGATGAGGTTCTCTTCTTTCTGTATACACACCACGGTCCAAGACTAAGGAATAAACCACCCGAGGCTTGAGTGAGATCTGGCGAGGAGACTTAGGCGCCCATTGGCGAGTCTATGATCTGCTCTTGCACAGTGCTGTCATAAAGCAGGATTCGGGGGGGGGGGTCAAGGGGACCCTCCATCTCATGCTGTTCATGATCACCTTTTTTTTATTGATCATGGCGATCCGATTACATAGTTACATAGTAGGTGAGGTTGAAAAAAGACACAAGTCCATCCCATGTAAGAGGCTATTTCTTACTGAGCACTGGTGGAATACAGAGGCACCTTATGATTTCAACACTGGGAACAGTGCGCCTTCTTTCTTCATTTTGTGTTTATTTTACAAAATTATTTGGACACTTTGTGACATTTTCGGTCCGTTGATGTTTTTTCATCTATTATATTTCAATACACTTTCAAGAATATGGACACTTTTGTAACACTTTGGGGTTGATTTACTAAAGGAAAATCCACTTTGCACTTGAAAGTGCACATGGAAGTGCAGTCGCTGTAGATCGCTGTAAATCTGAGGGGAAGCTCTGCTGATTTTATCATCCAATCATGTGCAAGCTAAAATGCTGTACTATATTTTCCTTGCATGTCCCCCTCCGATCTACAGCATCTGCACTTCCAAGTGCACTTTCAAGTGCAAAGTGGATTTTCCTTTAGTAAATCAACCCCTTTGAGTCTATTTGCATTTTCTGATTGGATTTATTTTATTGATACATCAGAATATTTTTAATATTTATTTACTTTACCACGAGGGTGTTTTACACACACATATATTTACATTTTGTATGGTAAACATACAGCGCAATCTTTTTGGTGTTTTCTGTTTAATCACCACTGGGGTTTTTTTTTTTTTACTAAACAAACTAAAAAAAGAGCGAAAACATTTTTAAAAAGTTTTTCTTTTGTTATAAATTGTTCTAAATAAGAAAAAATTCTCCTTCACTGATGTACGCTGATGAGGCGGCACTGATGAGGAGGCACTGATGAGGAAGCACTGATAAACACTGATAAGAAAGCACTGATGAGGAGGCACTGATGAGTAATCACTGATGAGCAAGCACTGATGAGGAGGCACGGATGAGTAATCACTGATGAGCAAGCACTGATGAGGAGGCACGGATGAGTAATCACTGATGAGCAAGCACTGATGAGCAAGCACTGATGAGGAGGCACTGATGAGTAAGCACTGATGAGGAGGCACTGATGAGTAATCACTGATGAGTAATCACTGATGAGGAGGCACTGATGAGCAAGCACTGATGAGGAGGCACTGATGAGTAATCACTGATGAGGAGGCACTGATGAGTAATCACTGATGAGCAAGCACTGATGAGGAGGCACTGATGAGGAGGCACTGATGAGGAGGCACTGATGAGGAGGCACTGATGAGTAATCACTGATGAGCAAGCACTGATGAGGAGGTACTGATTGGGGCTGCAGTGATAATCAGGAAAATGATGATCAGTGCCCTGATTATTAGTGTAGATGTTCCCTGTGTGGATTTGCCGCTTACCAGCTCTCCTCTCCTTACACTTCATACCAATGCACGCCGCAGGGGGCACGTGAGAAGAGGGATCACAGGAGGACGTCAATAGACGTCTTCCCGGAAATGTGCGACCGCGCTGTAGCTGTCATTCGCCTATAGCGCGGTCGGGAAAAGGTTAAGGCAGCTCACTCATGTCACATAACATCCTTCTCTTTTCATTACATACATTTTTTTTACCTCCAGTTGTGCCCTCATGGTAAAGAGGGGAAGGGAAGGCGTGCTTTCATTTTTTTTTCCCAGGGTGACAGCACTTCTCCTCCATTGATACAGTCCAGTGAGCGTTGTCACCCCGGGACAGGAAGTGTGTTACTGGCAGGATGACCAGATGAAAATAAAGAGAAACAACGTATATATAAAAAAAGGAAACAAATGTAGCCATCACATCTAATGCCTTGTACACACACGGTCGGAATTTCCGATGAAAAAAGTCAGGCGGAATTTTTTTCATCGGATATTCCGACCGTGTGTGTGTGCCCCATCGGACTTTTTCCGTCGGAAATTCCGACGGAGTTAGAAAGAGAACATGTTCTCTTTATTTCCGAACGGAAAAAAAATCAAAAATTCCGTTCATCTGTATGGAACTCCGACGGAGAAAAAAAACACGCATGCTCAGAATCAAGTCGACGCATGCTCGGAAGCATTGAACTTCATTTTTCTGGGCTCGTCGTAGTGTTGTACATCACCGCGTTCTTGACGGTCGGAATTTGGTGTGTATGCAAGACAAGCTTGAACGGAATTCCGTCGGAAATGTCAGTCGGAGTTTATCCCGACGGAAAATCCGATCGTGTGTACAAGGCATTATAATTGGTAAACTGCACTTTGTTACATTTTTTTTCCTCTTGGGATTAGTTACATTGTATTTGCGGTTTCACACATTAAGCTCCTTCATACGATCCTCTTCTATACACTTCTACAACAAAAGCCGATCACCGCTCACGGCCAAGTTCTCAGATATACGACCCGGAGCACAATGCTGATAAGAGCTTGGCTCGGGAATGAGGATCTTATATTTAAAGCCACTTGTGTGTGCGCAGAGGTGAGGCTGCACAATGAATGTGAGGATTCCTCAATAGGAACCGGATTAGTCAAGATGGATAAACAAACATTTCTGAAGAATAGTTTATTTACGCACTCTGACCCCGAGGCTGAACTCCGCCAGATATGTAATCATTAATACAATATTATTATTATTATTTTTAACCACTTGCCTGCCGGGCACTTTCACCCAATTTTCAGCTTTCAGTGCTGTCACACTTTGAATGACAATTGCGCGGTCATGCTACACTGAACCCAAATGATATTTTTATTTATTTTTTTCACATAAATAGAGCTTTCTTTTAGGGGTATTTAAAGCGGTTGTATACCCTGTTTTTTTTTTACTTTTACCTACAGGTAAGCCTATAATAAGGCCTATAATAAGGCTTACCTATAGGTAAAAAGAATATCGCCTAAACCTGTAGGGTTTAGGAGATATTCCCCTCGCAATGAGCCGCTCACTGCAGCGGCGCATGCGCAGCGGGGATTCTCGGCTAAAGCCCCGGCAGCCGCACGACCTTGCCGGCGCAGCGGGAGTGACGACATCGCCGGTCCAGCCACTCACAGCGCTGGAGCGGCGATACCCGGAGGACACGCCGAGGCAACATGTCATCTCCCTCGGCGTGGACCAGGTAAGTTACCGACGCCTCGTTCTAAGGTAAGTATTTCATAATGAGCTAGTATGCGGTGCATACTAGCTCATTATGCCTTTTGCCTTTCAGGTATGTAAAAAAATAAATAAAAAAAAGCAGCAGCGGGTATACAACCGCTTTAATCACCACTGGGGATATTTATTTTTTGCTAAATAAACAAAGAAAGACTGAAATTTTTGAACAAAATAAATGAATCATAGTTTGTTATAACATTTTGCAAACAGGTAATTTTTCTCCTTCACTGATGTGCACTGATGAGGCGGCACTGATGTGCACTGATGAGGCGGCACTGATGGGCACTGATAGATGGCAGTGATAGGCACGGATGAGGCAGCACTGATGGGCACTGATAAGCAAAAAAAAATAAAAAATCATAGTTTGTTATAACATTTTGCAAACAGGTAATTTTTCTCCTTCACTGATGTGCACTGATGAGGCGGCACTGATGGGCACTGATAGATGGCAGTGATAGGCACGGATGAGGCAGCACTGATGGGCACTGATAAGCAAAAAAAAATAAAAAATCATAGTTTGTTATAACATTTTGCAAACAGGTAATTTTTCTCCTTCACTGATAGGCTGCACTGATGGGCACGGATGAGGCGGCACTGATAGGCACGGAAGAGGCAGCACTGATCGCAAAATGTTATAACAAACTATGATTATTATTTTTTTGCCTATCAGTAGTGATGAGCCGAACACCCCCGGGTTCGGTTCGCACCAGAACCCGCGAACGGACCGAAAGTTCGAACGAACATTAGAACCCTATTAAATACAATGGATGCGAACGTTCGAATTCTAAAGTGCTAATTATAAAAACTATTATGCATGTTATTGTCCTAAAAAGGGTTTGGGAACCCGGGTTCTGCACCAGGGGACATGTATCAATGCAAAAATAAGTTTTAAAAACGGTCGTTTTCCGGGAGCAGTCATTTTAATGATGCATAAAGTGAAAAAAAAAAAGTCAAATATTCCTTTAAATATCGTACCTGGGGGGTGTCTAAAGTATGCCTGTGAAGTGCCACGTGTTTCCCGTGTTTAGAACTGTCCCTGCACAAAATGACACTTCTAAAGGAAAAAAAAGCCATTTAAAACTGCTTGCGGCTTTAATGTAATGTCTGGTCCCGGTAATATGGATGAAAATCTTTAAGAAAAATGGCATAGCTACCCCATGACCCCCCCCCCCTACCCCAGCCCATTACCAGCCCCTTTGGGTCTTGTATGGATATTAAGGGGAACCCCGCACATAAAATAAAAAAGGCCCTATATACTCTGAACAGCCGTATACAGGCGGTGCATACAAGACAGGGACTGTAGGTTTGTTCTTATGTAGAATCTGTTTGTAATTTTGAACAGGTACATTGTTGAAGTGTAGCTCCAGACCAAAAATCTATTTTTAAACTTTTTGGAAAACATAGGTAAGGGTTATCACCCCTGTAACATTTGTTTTGCTGTCTGTGCCCCTGTTCAGAACATTTCACCTCACTTTCCGTCCTAATGACAACTGTTTTTGAAATGTGGTGTTTTTCTTGAAACAAGGATTGCTGATAAAGCATCAGTACAGAGGAGACACCTTTCTCCCATATTTATTCTTACAGGAGAGAATTTTCCTTCCTAGTGGTAGATTTCCTCTCACTTCCTGTTGTCTTCTTGCGTTTGCAAGTAGGAGTCGTTTGTAAGTTGGATGTTTGAAAGTAGGGACCTGCCGTATATACTCTGCAGAAATAGGCCCCTTAGTTGTTGGTGTTGGCACAACACTGTAAGCACTCACAGTTACTCTTGGTTGGTGCTGGAACGCCCTGCTGTCAACTATTATATCAGGAATTTTAATTACATATAATTGTTGAACAGTGGTAGTAAAAATTGGGCCTTTGATGGTGGTGCTGGTGCCACAACACTGTAAGCCCTGACAGTTACTCTTGGTGGGTGCAGCAATGGGCCCTGCTGTGAATTATTAGATCAAGAATTGTAATTACATGCCCCTGTTGAACAGGGGCTGAAAAATTGGGCCTTAGGCACTGGTGGCACAACACTGCAACCCTTCACAGATACTGTACTTGGAGCACAGCAATGAGCCCTGTTGCAAAGTATTGCTTCAAAAATTGTAATGACACGCCCCTGTTAAACAGGGGCTGAAAAATTGGGCCTTAGGCACTGGTGGCACAACACTGCAACTCCTCACAGATACTGTACTTGGAGCACAGCAATGAGCCCTGTTGCAAAGTATTGCTTCAAAAATTGTAATTACACGCCACTGTTAAACAGGGGCTGAAAAATTGGGCGTTAGGCACTGGTGGCGGCACCCATAAACAAAAATGATCTTCCAAGCTATCATCATCAATCGTATCATTGAGGACTCGGAGGAGGAGGATAGGCAGTCAACATAACAGCACAGGCACTCAGCATCAGCATCAGTCTTGAAGGGATGTGACATTTTAAAATCAATTAGTCTGTTATATCAGCATCAGGTGTGTGGTAGCTGGTGGTGATCCAAGACTGGTTCATCTTGATGAAAGTCAGTCGATCAACCGAGTCGGTGGACAGGCGCACCCTGTGATCCGTGACAAATCCTCCAGCAGCACTGAATGTGCGTTCCGAAAGAACGCTGGATGCAGGACAGGCCAGTAGCTCAATTGCATACTGTGCAAGCTCTGGCCAGTGATCCATCCTCAAGACCCAGTAAGCCAGAGGATTTTCGGTGGGGAAGGTGTCCAAGTCTGACCTTGCCCCTAGATATTCCTGCACCATGTTTATCAGACGCTGGCGATGGTTGCTGGAACCGATCATACTTTGGGGCTGCGGACTAAAGAATTGTCTGAACGCATCGGTCAGACGGCCACCTTCCCCACCGCTCCTTCTTTGACTGGCCGAAGCCTCAGCAACTCGTTGTCCAGGACCAGGAGTTTGCAACCTCCCAGTCTCTGGGAACGCGTTGCACAGACCTTTCTGCAAGGCCTCCCGGAGTTGTCTCATCCTCTGCTCCCTCTGCGACGGTAACATAAGGTCCGCAACCTTACCCTTGTACCGTGGATCAAGGAGAGTGGCCAGCCAGTAATGGTCCCTCTCCTTGATCCGAAGAATACGAGGATCCTTCCGCAGACTTTGCAGGATCAGGGAGGCCATGCAGCGTAGGTTTGCTGAGGCATTCGCTCCGGAGTCCTCTGGGTCACTAAGGACGACATGATCCGCAGCCACCTCCTCCCAGCCACGTACAAGTCCACTGGTTTCTTGGGACTGTAAATCATCCCTAAAAGACTGCTGCTGATGATGCTGAGTGCCAGCCTCCACCTCCATGCTGACACAATCCTCCTCCTCCTCCTCCTCCTCCTCCTCCTCCTCTTCCTGTGCGATGGGTGGGACAGAAGGAACACTGTCTGGGTAAAGGGGGCCTTGAGAGGCAAGGAAGTCCTCCTCTTCCTGCCTCTGTTCTGCCTCAAGTGCCCTGTCCATTATTCCACGCAGCGTGTGCTCCAACAGGTGGACAAGAGGTACAGTGTCACTGATGCATGCACTGTCACTGCTCACCATCCTCGTGGCCTCCTCAAATGGTGCCAGGACAGTGCATGCATCCCTGATCATGCCCCACTGGCGTGGAGAAAAAAAACCAAGCTCCCCTGACCCTGTCCTGGTGCCGTAGTCGCACAGGTACTCATTGATGGCCCTCTGCTGCGTGTGCAGCCGCTGCAGCATGGCCAACGTTGAGTTCCACCTGGTGGGCATGTCACATATAAGGCGGTTCTTGGGCAGGTTCAACTCCTTTTGCAGCTCAGCCAGGCGAGCACTGGCATTATAAGATCTGCGGAAATGCACACAGACTTTCCTGGCCTGCCTCAGGACATCCTGTAAGCCCGGGTACCTGCCCAAGAACCGCTGCACCACCAGGTTAAGGACGTGAGCCACACAGGGCACATGGGTCAGTTGTCCCTGTCGGGGGGCGGAGAGGAGGTTGGTGCCATTGTCGCAAACCACCATTCCTGGCTTAAGCTGGCGTGGCGTCAACCACCTCTCGGCCTGGCCCTGCAGAGCAGACAGGACCTCTGCCCCAGTGTGGCTTCTGTCCCCCAAACACACCAGCGCAAGCACGGCATGGCATCTTTTTGCCTGCGTACTTGCGTAGCCCCGTGAACGGCTACGGAGCACCGCTGGTTCATAGGACAAACCACAGGAAGAGGCCATGGAGGAAGAAGAAGAGGAGGGGGTGGAGGAGAGAGGTGTGTCACAACCAGTAGTAGCATTTTGGAGGCGTGGCGGTGGGACAACCTCCAACACTACTGCACCTTGTCCTGAATCCTTCCCAGCTGCCAAAAGAGTGACCCAATGGGCCGTGAAAGAAAGGTAACGTCCCTGTCCATGCCTGCTGGACCATGAGTCAGCGGTAATATGCACCTTACCGCTGACCGCCCTGTCCAGCGAGGCCAAGACATTGCCTTCCACATGCCGGTAGAGAGCCGGAATAGCCTTCCGTGAGAAAAAGTGGCGTTTGGGAACCTGCCACTGAGGAACCGCACATTGCACAAACTCACGGAAGGGGGCCGAGTCTACCAACTGAAAAGGCAGCAGTTGAAGCGCTAGCAATTTAGCCAAGCTAGCATTCAACCGCTGGGCATGTGGATGGCTGGGAGTGAACTTCTTTCGACGGTCCAGCAGCTGGGGCAGGGAAATTTGCCTGCTAGAATCGGACGTCGGTGTACTGCTAGCAGAGTGGGCGCAAGTACTTGGCTGTGACACACCTAATTCTACACCTTCATTCCTCTCAGTGCATGTTTCAGAGAGGACTGAAGTTATAGTGGGGTTGGAGATCCCAGCTGATGCGGTGCAAGGAGAGGTCCGCTTTGTTCTTTGGTGTGGGTCTTTGAGGTAGGCTTGCCAACGAGCTGCATGGCAGGTCAACATATGTCTGGTCAGGCATGTGGTACCCAAGCGGCTGATGTTTTGGCCACGCGATATACGCTTGAGACATATGTTGCAAACAGCAGCTGTGCGATCTGATGCACTAGCCTCAAAAAAGGCCCACACCAAAGAACTTTTTGAATGACGGGCAGAGGCAGCGCCCTGCACAGGCGGAGCTCTGCGGTGTGATTCCGTCGGTGTACTGCCCTTACGCTGGCCACCAAAGGGCATCCTGCCTCGTTGGAGATGTGCCTCCTCCTCATCCTCCTCCTCCTCCTCTCTCCTATTAGGCACCCACGTGGAGTCATTGACCTCATCATCCCCTCCCTCCTCATCACTGGAGCCAATCTGGCAGTATGCTGCAGCTGCTGGAACATGACTGCCAGATTGGTGTCCTTCTTGAGCATCCCCTCTGTCTGCTCTCACGCTACTGCCTTCCTCTAGCTGGGTTTCATCATCAGACCCTTCGAAACGCTGGGCATCCTCCTGGAGCATGTACCCAACACTGTGCTGAAACAGTTCGGGGGACTCCTCAGGAGGAGGACATGGTGGGTCTAGGGAAGGAGTGACTGATGATTTGTCTGACATTGATACCAGGGAAGACGACGCTTTGGCAGCTGCTTTTCCAGTACCCTGAGCCTGGGTGAGAGAGGATGAGGAGGAGGAGGAGGGCTTGGTCATCCACTCTACCAAGTCTTCGGCATGATGTGGCTCAACATGTCCAGCTGCCGAAAAGAAGGACAAGCGTGTCCCATGGCCATGTGCTGATGACAATGCACCGCGTCCACGACCAGCACTGTTGCCCCCAGACACAGAGCCTGCTTGCCCTCTTTTATTGCCTCCTGACTGTCTGCCTCTCCTTGTTTGCCTTCCAGACATTCTAATAGATGGCCTGCAGGGAGATGGGAAAAAAGCAATAAGGGCTACCTTCAGGTGTCCTTCTCTGTCCCTTGAAACAAGGACTTTCACAGTGAAAGAAACTGACACTGTCCCTACCTAGAGTTTTCTATCCCTAGAATAAATGTTTTTTTTAATCACAATATAGCACAAGGACAATTCACTCAATGTCTCTCCAGGTCCCTGGAAACAAGGACTTGCAGAGTGAAAGAAACTGACACTGTCCCTACCTAGAGTTTTCTGTCCCTAGAATAAATGTTTTTTTTAAGCACAATATAGCACAAGGAAAATTAACTCACTGTCCTTACAGGTCCCTGGAAACAAGGACTTGCAGAGTGAAAGAAACTGACACTGTCCCTACCTAGAGTTTTCTGTCCCTAGAATAAATGTTTTTTTTAAGCACAATATAGCACAAGGACAATTAACTCACTGTCCTTACAGGTCCCTGGAAACAAGGACTTGCAGAGTGAAAAAAAAAAAACACTCTCCCTACCTAGAGTTTTCTGTCCCTAGAAAAAATGTTTTTTTAAAGCACAATATAGCACAAGGACAATTAACTCACTGTCCTTACAGGTCCCTGGAAACAAGGACTTGCAGAGTGAAAGAAAAAAAACACTCTCCCTACCTACAGTTTTCTGTCCCTAGAAAAAATGTTTTTTTTAATCACAATATAGCACAAGGAAAATTAACTCACTGTCCTTACAGGTCCCTGGAAACAAGGACTTGCAGAGTGAAAGAAAAAAAACACTCTCCCTACCTACAGTTTTCTGTCCCTAGAAAAAATGTTTTTTTTAATCACAATATAGCACAAGGAAAATTAACTCACTGTCCTTACAGGTCCCTGGAAACAAGGACTTGCAGAGTGAAAGAAACTGACACTGTCCCTACCTAGAGTTTTCTGTCCCTAGAATAAATGTTTTTTTTAAGCACAATATAGCACAAGGACAATTAACTCACTGTCCTTACAGGTCCCTGGAAACAAGGACTTGCAGAGTGAAAGAAACTGACACTGTCCCTACCTAGAGTTTTCTGTCCCTAGAATAAATGTTTTTTTTAATCACAATATAGCACAAGGACAATTCACTCAATGTCTCTCCAGGTCCCTGGAAACAAGGACTTGCAGAGTGAAAGAAACTGACACTGTCCCTACCTAGAGTTTTCTGTCCCTAGAATAAATGTTTTTTTTAAGCACAATATAGCACAAGGACAATTAACTCACTGTCCTTACAGGTCCCTGGAAACAAGGACTTGCAGAGTGAAAGAAAAAAAACACTCTCCCTACCTACAGTTTTCTGTCCCTAGAAAAAATGTTTTTTTTAATCACAATATAGCACAAGGAAAATTAACTCACTGTCCTTACAGGTCCCTGGAAACAAGGACTTGCAGAGTGAAAGAAAAAAAACACTCTCCCTACCTACAGTTTTCTGTCCCTAGAAAAAATGTTTTTTTTAATCACAATATAGCACAAGGAAAATTAACTCACTGTCCTTACAGGTCCCTGGAAACAAGGACTTGCAGAGTGAAAGAAACTGACACTGTCCCTACCTAGAGTTTTCTGTCCCTAGAATAAATGTTTTTTTTAATCACAATATAGCACAAGGAAAATTAACTCACTGTCCTTACAGGTCCCTGGAAACAAGGACTTGCAGAGTGAAAGAAACTGACACTGTCCCTACCTAGAGTTTTCTGTCCCTAGAATAAATGTTTTTTTTAAGCACAATATAGCACAAGGACAATTAACTCACTGTCCTTACAGGTCCCTGGAAACAAGGACTTGCAGAGTGAAAGAAAAAAAACACTCTCCCTACCTACAGTTTTCTGTCCCTAGAAAAAATGTTTTTTTTAATCACAATATAGCACAAGGAAAATTAACTCACTGTCCTTACAGGTCCCTGGAAACAAGGACTTGCAGAGTGAAAGAAACTGACACTGTCCCTACCTAGAGTTTTCTGTCCCTAGAATAAATGTTTTTTTTAATCACAATATAGCACAAGGAAAATTAACTCACTGTCCTTACAGGTCCCTGGAAACAAGGACTTGCAGAGTGAAAGAAACTGACACTGTCCCTACCTAGAGTTTTCTGTCCCTAGAATAAATGTTTTTTTTAAGCACAATATAGCACAAGGACAATTAACTCACTGTCCTTACAGGTCCCTGGAAACAAGGACTTGCAGAGTGAAAGAAAAAAAACACTCTCCCTACCTACAGTTTTCTGTCCCTAGAAAAAATGTTTTTTTTAATCACAATATAGCACAAGGAAAATTAACTCACTGTCCTTACAGGTCCCTGGAAACAAGGACTTGCAGAGTGAAAGAAACTGACACTGTCCCTACCTAGAGTTTTCTGTCCCTAGAATAAATGTTTTTTTTAATCACAATATAGCACAAGGAAAATTAACTCACTGTCCTTACAGGTCCCTGGAAACAAGGACTTGCAGAGTGAAAGAAACTGACACTGTCCCTACCTAGAGTTTTCTGTCCCTAGAATAAATGTTTTTTTTAAGCACAATATAGCACAAGGACAATTAACTCACTGTCCTTACAGGTCCCTGGAAACAAGGACTTGCAGAGTGAAAGAAACTGACACTGTCCCTACCTAGAGTTTTCTGTCCCTAGAATAAATGTTTTTTTTAATCACAATATAGCACAAGGAAAATTAACTCACTGTCCTTACAGGTCCCTGGAAACAAGGACTTGCAGAGTGAAAGAAACTGACACTGTCCCTACCTAGAGTTTTCTGTCCCTAGAATAAATGTTTTTTTTAATCACAATAGAGCACAAGGACAATTAACTCACTGTCCTTACAGGTCCCTGGAAACAAGGACTTGCAGAGTGAAAGAAAAAAAACACTCTCCCTACCTACAGTTTTCTGTCCCTAGAAAAAATGTTTTTTTTAATCACAATATAGCACAAGGAAAATTAACTCACTGTCCTTACAGGTCCCTGGAAACAAGGACTTGCAGAGTGAAAGAAACTGACACTGTCCCTACCTAGAGTTTTCTGTCCCTAGAATAAATGTTTTTTTTAATCACAATATAGCACAAGGACAATTCACTCAATGTCTCTCCAGGTCCCTGGAAACAAGGACTTGCAGAGTGAAAGAAACTGACACTGTCCCTACCTAGAGTTTTCTGTCCCTAGAATAAATGTTTTTTTTAAGCACAATATAGCACAAGGACAATTAACTCACTGTCCTTACAGGTCCCTGGAAACAAGGACTTGCAGAGTGAAAGAAAAAAAACACTCTCCCTACCTACAGTTTTCTGTCCCTAGAAAAAATGTTTTTTTTAATCACAATATAGCACAAGGAAAATTAACTCACTGTCCTTACAGGTCCCTGGAAACAAGGACTTGCAGAGTGAAAGAAAAAAAACACTCTCCCTACCTACAGTTTTCTGTCCCTAGAAAAAATGTTTTTTTTAATCACAATATAGCACAAGGAAAATTAACTCACTGTCCTTACAGGTCCCTGGAAACAAGGACTTGCAGAGTGAAAGAAACTGACACTGTCCCTACCTAGAGTTTTCTGTCCCTAGAATAAATGTTTTTTTTAATCACAATATAGCACAAGGAAAATTAACTCACTGTCCTTACAGGTCCCTGGAAACAAGGACTTGCAGAGTGAAAGAAACTGACACTGTCCCTACCTAGAGTTTTCTGTCCCTAGAATAAATGTTTTTTTTAAGCACAATATAGCACAAGGACAATTAACTCACTGTCCTTACAGGTCCCTGGAAACAAGGACTTGCAGAGTGAAAGAAAAAAAACACTCTCCCTACCTACAGTTTTCTGTCCCTAGAAAAAATGTTTTTTTTAATCACAATCTAGCACAAGGAAAATTAACTCACTGTCCTTACAGGTCCCTGGAAACAAGGACTTGCAGAGTGAAAGAAACTGACACTGTCCCTACCTAGAGTTTTCTGTCCCTAGAATAAATGTTTTTTTTAATCACAATATAGCACAAGGAAAATTAACTCACTGTCCTTACAGGTCCCTGGAAACAAGGACTTGCAGAGTGAAAGAAACTGACACTGTCCCTACCTAGAGTTTTCTGTCCCTAGAATAAATGTTTTTTTTAATCACAATATAGCACAAGGACAATTAACTCACTGTCCTTACAGGTCCCTGGAAACAAGGACTTGCAGAGTGAAAGAAACTGACACTGTCCCTACCTAGAGTTTTCTGTCCCTAGAATAAATGTTTTTTTTAAGCACAATATAGCACAAGGAAAATTAACTCACTGTCCTTACAGGTCCCTGGAAACAAGGACTTGCAGAGTGAAAGAAACTGACACTGTCCCTACCTAGAGTTTTCTGTCCCTAGAATAAATGTTTTTTTTAATCACAATATAGCACAAGGACAATTAACTCACTGTCCTTACAGGTCCCTGGAAACAAGGACTTGCAGAGTGAAAGAAACTGACACTGTCCCTACCTAGAGTTTTCTGTCCCTAGAATAAATGTTTTTTTTAAGCACAATATAGCACAAGGACAATTAACTCACTGTCCTTACAGGTCCCTGGAAACAAGGACTTGCAGAGTGAAAGAAACTGACACTGTCCCTACCTAGAGTTTTCTGTCCCTAGAATAAATGTTTTTTTTAATCACAATATAGCACAAGGAAAATTAACTCACTGTCCTTACAGGTCCCTGGAAACAAGGACTTGCAGAGTGAAAGAAACTGACACTGTCCCTACCTAGAGTTTTCTGTCCCTAGAATAAATGTTTTTTTTAAGCACAATATAGCACAAGGACAATTAACTCACTGTCCTTACAGGTCCCTGGAAACAAGGACTTGCAGAGTGAAAGAAAAAAAACACTCTCCCTACCTACAGTTTTCTGTCCCTAGAAAAAATGTTTTTTTTAATCACAATATAGCACAAGGAAAATTAACTCACTGTCCTTACAGGTCCCTGGAAACAAGGACTTGCAGAGTGAAAGAAACTGACACTGTCCCTACCTAGAGTTTTCTGTCCCTAGAATAAATGTTTTTTTTAATCACAATATAGCACAAGGAAAATTAACTCACTGTCCTTACAGGTCCCTGGAAACAAGGACTTGCAGAGTGAAAGAAACTGACACTGTCCCTACCTAGAGTTTTCTGTCCCTAGAATAAATGTTTTTTTTAATCACAATATAGCACAAGGACAATTAACTCACTGTCCTTACAGGTCCCTGGAAACAAGGACTTGCAGAGTGAAAGAAACTGACACTGTCCCTACCTAGAGTTTTCTGTCCCTAGAATAAATGTTTTTTTTAAGCACAATATAGCACAAGGACAATTAACTCACTGTCCTTACAGGTCCCTGGAAACAAGGACTTGCAGAGTGAAAGAAACTGACACTGTCCCTACCTAGAGTTTTCTGTCCCTAGAATAAATGTTTTTTTTAATCACAATATAGCACAAGGAAAATTAACTCACTGTCCTTACAGGTCCCTGGAAACAAGGACTTGCAGAGTGAAAGAAACTGACACTGTCCCTACCTAGAGTTTTCTGTCCCTAGAATAAATGTTTTTTTTAATCACAATATAGCACAAGGACAATTAACTCACTGTCCTTACAGGTCCCTGGAAACAAGGACTTGCAGAGTGAAAGAAACTGACACTGTCCCTACCTAGAGTTTTCTGTCCCTAGAATAAATGTTTTTTTTAAGCACAATATAGCACAAGGACAATTAACTCACTGTCCTTACAGGTCCCTGGAAACAAGGACTTGCAGAGTGAAAGAAACTGACACTGTCCCTACCTAGAGTTTTCTGTCCCTAGAATAAATGTTTTTTTTAATCACAATATAGCACAAGGAAAATTAACTCACTGTCCTTACAGGTCCCTGGAAACAAGGACTTGCAGAGTGAAAGAAACTGACACTGTCCCTACCTAGAGTTTTCTGTCCCTAGAATAAATGTTTTTTTTAATCACAATATAGCACAAGGACAATTAACTCACTGTCCTTACAGGTCCCTGGAAACAAGGACTTGCAGAGTGAAAGAAACTGACACTGTCCCTACCTAGAGTTTTCTGTCCCTAGAATAAATGTTTTTTTTAAGCACAATATAGCACAAGGACAATTAACTCACTGTCCTTACAGGTCCCTGGAAACAAGGACTTGCAGAGTGAAAGAAACTGACACTGTCCCTACCTAGAGTTTTCTGTCCCTAGAATAAATGTTTTTTTTAAGCACACTATAGCAGAAGCACAAAACACACTGACACTCTCCCTACCTATCCTTCTCTTTCCCTAAACTAAAGGAATCCAGGTTAAGCAAGAAAGAAATAACAGTCACTGTCCCTGCCTATGCTACTCTATCCCTGCTCCGGAACACACTACACTAGGCCGCCGTGCTGGCGGCCTTTTATAGTGTGGGGCGTGTACTAAACACCCTCAGCAATAATTGGCCACAGGCATCCTGCCTGTGGCCAATCATTGCTCTCCTCGCTGCCGGCGCTGTGATTGGCCAAGCATGCGGGGTCACAGTGCATGCTTGGCCAATCACAGCGCCTGGATGACACTGCGATGGCGTAGTGCATTGTGGGCCGTTCGCGTCACTCGAATTTGGCGCGAACGGCCCAAATCGTTCGATCTTCGTCGAACGATCGAACAGCCAATGTTCGAGTCGAACGTATGTTCGACTCGAACACGAAGCTCATCCCTACCTATCAGTGATGCCTCATCCCTGCCTATCACTGCCATCTATCAGTGCAGCCTATTAGTGCCCATCAGCGAAGGAGAAAAATGACCTGTTTGCAAAATGTTATAACAAACTATGATTTATTTGCCTAACAAGTAATTTTCTCCTTCACTGATGTGCACTGATGAGGTGGCACTGAAAGATGGCAGTGATAGGCACGGATGAGGCAGCACTGATGGGCACTGATAGGCAAAAAAAAAAATCATAGTTTGTGCTAACATTTTGCAAACAGGTAATTTTTCTCTCTCACTGATGTGCACTGATGAGGCGGCACTGATAGATGGCAGTGATAGGCACGGATGAGGCAGTACTGATGGGCACTGATAGGCAAAAAAATAAAATCATAGTTTGTTATAACATTTTGCAAACAGGTAATTTTTCTCCTTCACTGATGTGCACTGTTGAGGCGGCACTGATGGGCACTGATAGATGGCAGTGATAGGCACGGATTAGGCAGCACTGATGGGCACTGATAAGCAAAAAAAAATCATAGTTTGTTATAACATTTTGCAAACAGGTAATTTTTCTCCTTCACTGATAGGCTGCACTGATGGGCACTAACGAGGCGGCACTGATAGGCACGGATGAGGCAGCACTGATCGCAAAATGTTATAACAAACTATGATTATTATTTTTTTGCCTATCAGTGATGCCTCATCTGTGCCTATCACTGCCACCTATCAGTGCAGCCTATCAGTGCCCATCAGTTCAGCCTCATCAGTGCACATCAGCGAAGGAGAAAAATGACCTGTTTGCAAAATGTTATAACAAACTATAATTTATTTGCCTAACGAGTCATTTTCTCCTTCACTGATGTGCACTGATAAAGCTGAACTGATGGGCACTGATAAGGTGGCACTGATAGATGGCAGTGATAGGCACGGATGAGGCAGCACTGATGAAAAATCATAGTTTGTACTAACATTTTGCAAACAAGTAATTTTTCCCCTTCACTGATAGGCACGGATAAGGCAGCATTGATGGGCACTGACAGGCTGCAATGGTGGGCATAGATGGGTAAAGATAAGGCAGCACTGATGGGCATTGATGAGGCTGCATTGATAGGCGGCACTGTACTGATAATCAGGACATAATAAACTGTGCCCTGATTATCAGTTATCAGTGTAGATGTCCCTTTTACACAAGCCGGTTATTGGCTCTCTTTTCCCCTCCTCAGGCTGTCACCATGAAGAAAGGAGTGCTGATAACCGGCTGATGTTTACCTCCATGATCAGCTGTGATTGGACACAGCTGATCACATGATAAAGAGCCACGATTGTCTCTTTACCTCAATCTGTGATCAGCGGCGGGCCATCATATGACGGCCTCTACATTCTCCAGGGCAGATCATATGAGACGATCAGTTCTGATCTCCATGTGGTTCTCCCGGTTTACGTAACGCGGCTCTCGCACTTCAGCATAATCCCATTTAATTGAGCCGAGAACTAGAACACAAAGCCCTCTAATCTGGAGGAGAATCCTCGTGTCTACAGCCGTCGTACCCAACGTACTTACAGATGATCCGGCATCCCCTGTCCTCAACGCCATGTCTGATGTCTCCTCATCTGACCTCTGCCCACCGCTCAAGAGAGCTTCATAAGATCGCGAGGGCCCGTTTCCACTTGTGGCAACGCACATAAAATGTGCGCACAATACACCACAATGCCTTGTTGTGCGCTGCATTGCTAAAAGGGTCGTGTTTTTTTTTTTTTTCACCCGTTGCGGTGTGCTGGTGTAATGAATAGACCGCCTTTGTGCAACACGCATTACCGTGACACACCCAGGGCCGCCATCAGGGGGGTACAGGCAGTACACCTGTAAGGGGCCCGGATGGCCCCCCCTTTTTTATTTTTTTTTAAAAAACATTTTTTTTGTAAGGGGCCTAGTGGTCCCCAGAGTTCTCCAGGCCCCCGAATGTCAACCCCCCTTTTTTTAATTTATTTTTTATATAATTTCTTTTAATTTATTTATGTAATTTATTTATTTTTTGTAAGGGGCCCAGAGGTCCTCAGAGGTCTCCAGGTCCCCGGATGGCAACCTCCCTTTTTTTTTTTAATAAAAATTATTATTTATTTTTTAGTAAGGCCCAGATGGCCCCCCTTTTTTTTTGTAAGGGGCCCAGCGGTCCCCGGATAGCAACCCCCCCCCGCTTCTCAATCCGTGGCACCCCCCGGCTTCTCAATTTGCAGCCCCCCCCCCAAAATTCCTGATGGCGGCCCTGGACACACCACAACAGAGCCTGTGAAGGGACCATGAATGTCAGCTTGGTTGTTCTTGCACCACGTCTGGCAATTAAAGTGTAAAAGCTAAAAACCTTTTTATTTTTTTATCCTGTGGGCGGGTGGCAAAGTTTCTTTTTTGTGCAAGTAAAGAAAGCTGCTTCATTTTTTATTCTGCAATATAAGCTGCGGCTCTAATTGCAGTCGCCATTTTTTGGGGAAGTTGCTGCTACTGAATGGACACCACGTGCATCTACTCCGGGTGTCCGATGAGCAAGGATCAAGAAAAAAACACAAACCCACATCAAGCCGGGCCCTCTGATTCCTCCTGTATTGTAACTGTACTGTCTGCCCCCATGTTGTAAAGCGCTGCGCAAACTGAATAATAATAATAATAATAATATATATATATGCACACACCGGCCACTTTATTAGGTACACCTGTTGAATCGCTCGGTAAAACAAATTGCTAATCAGCCAATCACACGGCAGCAACTCAATGCATTTAGGCATCTAGACGTGGTGAAGACAACTTGCTGAAGTTCAAACGGAGCATCAGAATGGGGATTGAAGTGACTTTGAACGTGGCATGGTGGTTGGTGGCAGACGGGCCGGTCTGAGGATTTCTGGGATTTTCACACACAACCATCTCTCGGGTTTAAAGAGAATGGTGGGGAAAAGAGAAAATATCCAGTGAGCAGCAGTTGTGTGGAGGAAAGTGCCTTGTTGAGGTCAGAGGAGAATGGGCAGACTGGTTCCAGATGATAGAAAAGACAACAGTAACTCAAATAACCTCTCGTTACACCCAAGGTATGCAGAATACCATCTCTGAAAGCACAACACATCCAACCTTGAAGCAGATGGACTACAGCAGCAGAAGACCACACCGGAAGCCACTCCTGTCAGCTAAGAACAGGAAGCTGAGGCTACAATTGGCACAGGATCACCAAAATTGGACAATAGAAGATTGGAAAAAACGTTGCCGGGTCTGATGAGTCGGATTTCAGCTGCGACATTCAGATGGTGGGGTCAGAATTTGGCGCATGGATCCATCCTGCCTTGTAGAGCTGCAACTAACGACTATTTTGTCTGTCGACTAATCTAACGATTATTTCTTCGATTAGTCACGACTATATATATATATTTTTTTATTAATCTAGTGTGTTCTTTTTGTGATTAGCTAATTAATCCTTTGGATGGCCCCTTAGTACCAACTGAGCATCATTTAAACCCCACGACCTACCTGAGTATTGTTACTGACCATGTCCATCCCTCCATGACTCCAGTGTCCCCGTCTTCTGATGGCTCCTTCCAGCAGGATAATGCTCCATGTCACAAAGCTCCAATCATCTCACCACTGGACAATGAGGTCACTGTCCTCCAATGGCCTCCACACTCACCACATCTCATCCAATAAAGCACCTTTGAGATGTGGTGGAACGGGAGATCGGCATTATGGATGTGCAGCCGACAAATCTGCAGCAACTGCGTGATGTTATCATGTCACTATGGAGCAAAATCTCTGAGGAACGTTTCCAACACCTTGTTGTATCTATTCCACCAAGAATGAAGGCAAAAGGGGGTCCAACCCGGTACTAGTAAGGGGGACCTAATAAAGTGTACGGTGAGTGTAGATCCTGTATTATTATAATAATAATAACCAATCAGATCTTCCATTAGTCAAGTCATCTTAACCAAGAGAGGACTTGCAGTTGGCTGCCAGGACAGCTCTGCACATTGTGAATACATTGCAGTGCTGAGTCTGTACAGACTGTCCTGGAAGCTACAAATCCATCACTTTGTCTTCCCCTTTCTACCAATTCCAGATCTCCCACCACAGACTGCAATATAAGAGAAATGATAGGGAAAGGTCACTTACACAACAACATAAACATGCCGGCATTTCAATATTTGTCATCTAGCGCCACCTAGGAGTCACACCTGCATCTGCAGCTAGGGGGCGGCGTGCCAAACTACTAGAAGTGCAGTCTAGGAAGGAAAGGAGCGTAAAAATGAATTTGGGTGTAGGGCAATACTGAACCGGCTGATCTGATTGGATGTTATGGCTACACACTTAATTTTTTTATGTTTTCATACAAGCAGAACCCTCCTATTCCTTCTGCATTGTAATTGTACATCCCCCCCCCCTCTACATTTGTAAAGCACTGCGTAAACTGCAGGCGCTATATAAATCCAGAACGTGTGTGAGAAGGGGGAGAAAAAAAAACGGCACTAAACCCAAAAAACTAGGGGGGGGGGGGGGGGGAAATAGCTGCTAACACTCCAACAAACAAAGTCAGTGGGAAGAATGTTCCTTACATTGGTGATCAGTGAGAAGAATGTTCCTTACATTGGTGATCAGTGAGAAGTATGTTCCTTACATTGGTGATCAGTGAGAAGAATGTTCCTTACATTGGTGATCAGTGAGAAGAATGTTCCTTACATTGGTGATCAGTGAGAAGAATGTTCCTTACATTGGTGATCAGTGAGAAGAATGTTCCTTACATTGGTGATCAGTGAGAAGAATGTTCCTTACATTGGTGATCAGTGAGAAGAATGTTCCTTACATTGGTGATCAGTGGGAAGAATGTCCCTTACATTGGTGATCAGTGGGAAGAATGTTCCTTACATTGGAGGTCAGTGAGAAGAATGTTCCTTACATTGGTGATCAGTGGGAAGAATGTCCCTTACATTGGTGATCAGTGGGAAGAATGTTCCTTACATTGGAGGTCAGTGAGAAGAATGTTCCTTACATTGGTGATCAGTGAGAAGAATGTTCCTTACATTGGTGATCAGTGAGAAGAATGTTCCTTACATTGGTGATCAGTGAGAAGAATGTTCCTTACATTGGTGATCAGTGAGAAGAATGTTCCTTACATTGGTGATCAGTGGGAAGAATGTTCCTTACATTGGAGGTCAGTGAGAAGAATGTTCCTTACATTGGTGATCAGTGGGAAGAATGTTCCTTACATTGGTGATCAGTGGGAAGAATGTTCCTTACATTGGTGATCAGTGGGAAGAATGTTCCTTACATTGGAGGTCAGTGAGAAGAATGTTCCTTACATTGGTGATCAGTGGGAAGAATGTCCCTTACATTGGTGATCAGTGAGAAGAATGCTCCTTACATTGGTGATCAGTGAGAAAAATGTCCCTTACATTGGTGATCAGTGGGAAGAATGTTCCTTACATTGGTGGTCAGTGAGAAGAATGTTCCTTACATTGGTGATCAGTGGGAAGAATGTTCCTTACATTGGTGATCAGTGGGAAGAATGTTCCTTACATTGGTGATCAGTGAGAAGAATGTTCCTTACATTGGTGATCAGTGGGAAGAATGTCCCTTACATTGGTGATCAGTGAGAAGAATGCTCCTTACATTGGTGATCAGTGAGAAAAATGTCCCTTACATTGGTGATCAGTGGGAAGAATGTTCCTTACATTGGTGATCAGTGGGAAGAATGTCCCTTACATTGGTGACCAGTGGGAAGAATGTTCCTTACATTGGTGATCAGTGAGAAGAATGTCCCTTACATTGGTGATCAGTGGGAAGAATGTTCCTTACATTGGTGATCAGTGGGAAGAATGTTCCTTACATTGGTGATCAGTGAGAAGAATGTCCCTTACATTGGTGATCAGTGAGAAGAAAGTTCCTTACATTGGTGATCAGTGGGAAGAATGTTCCTTACATTGGTGATCAGTGGGAAGAATGTCCCTTACATTGGTGATCAGTGAGAAGAATGTTCCTTACATTGGTGATCAGTGGGAAGAATGGTCCTTACATTGGTGATCAGTGGGAAGAATGTTCCTTACATTGGTGATCAGTGGGAAGAATGTTCCTTACATTGGTGATCAGTGAGAAGAATGTTCCTTACATTGGTGATCAGTGGGAAGAATGTTCCTTACATTGGTGATCAGTGAGAAGAATGCTCCTTACATTGGTGATCAGTGGGAAGAATGTTCCTTACATTGGTGATCAGTGGGAAGAATGTCCCTTACATTGGTGATCAGTGAGAAGAATGCTCCTTACATTGGTGATCAGTGGGAAGAATGTTCCTTACATTGGTGATCAGTGGGAAGAATGTCCCTTACATTGGTGATCAGTGAGAAGAATGTTCCTTACATTGGTGATCAGTGAGAAGAATGTTCCTTACATTGGTGGTCAGTGGGAAGAAAGTTCCTTACATTGGTGATCAGTGAGAAGAATGTTCCTTACATTGGTGATCAGTGGGAAGAATGTCCCTTACATTGGTGATCAGTGGGAAGAATGTTCCTTACATTGGTGATCAGTGGGAAGAAAGTTCCTTACATTGGTGATCAGTGAGAAGAAAGTTCCTTACATTGGTGATCAGTGAGAAGAATGTTCCTTACATTGGTGATCAGTGGGAAGAATGTCCCTTACATTGGTGATCAGTGGGAAGAATGTTCCTTACATTGGTGATCAGTGGGAAGAATGTTCCCCTTACATTGGTGATCAGTGAGAAGAATGATCCTTACATTGGTGATCAGTGGAAAGAATGTTCCTTACATTGGTGATCAGTGGGAAGAATGTTCCTTACATTGGTGATCAGTGAGAAGAATGTTCCTTACATTGGTGATCAGTGGGAAGAATGTTCCTTACATTGGTGATCAGTGGGAAGAATGTCCCTTACATTGGTGATCAGTGAGAAGAATGTTCCTTACATTGGTGATCAGTGGGAAGAATGTTCCTTACATTGGTGATCAGTGGGAAGAATGTTCCTTACATTGGTGATCAGTGAGAAGAATGTTCCTTACATTGGTGATCAGTGGGAAGAATGTTCCTTACATTGGTGGTCAGTGGGAAGAATGTCCCTTACATTGGTGATCAGTGAGAAGAATGCTCCTTACATTGGTGGTCAGTGAGAAGAATGTTCCTTACATTGGTGATCAGTGGGAAGAATGTTCCTTACATTGGTGATCAGTGGGAAGAATGTTCCTTACATTGGTGATCAGTGAGAAGAATGTCCCTTACATTGGTGATCAGTGGGAAGAAAGTCCCTTACATTGGTGATCAGTGAGAAGAATGTTCCTTACATTGGTGATCAGTGGGAAGAATGTTCCTTACATTGGTGATCAGTGGGAAGAATGTTCCTTACATTGGTGATCAGTGAGAAGAATGTTCCTTACATTGGTGATCAGTGGGAAGAATGTTCCTTACATTGGTGATCAGTGAGAAGAATGTCCCTTACATTGGTGATCAGTGAGAAGAATGTTCCTTACATTGGTGATCAGTGGGAAGAATGTTCCTTACATTGGTGATCAGTGGGAAGAATGTTCCTTACATTGGTGATCAGTGAGAAGAATGTTCCTTACATTGGTGATCAGTGGGAAGAATGTTCCTTACATTGGTGGTCAGTGGGAAGAAGGAGGAGGACACACCCAAAGAGCTCTCTGAGAACCAGCCTTTTTTCAAGCCTGGGCCTTGCCTGCTAGCTTGGCCCAGGAATAATGCCTGATCCTGGGGGAGGCCCTGGGAGGGATCCCCCTGATGACACGGGGCCTAGTGAGGAGGAGGTGGCGGACCTGACTGTGGGTCCAGGCCCTGCTATGGATACAAATGTCTTCAGTCAGAAGATTATCGATCGTTTTAGGGCGATTGGAAGAGCGGAAGAAAAACTTAACACAAAACCTTCAAAACCAAATATTTCCAGGCCTGGAGTAAAAATCGTTCGGCCATGAAGCCTGAGCTACAGGAATTGGAGGAGAAGGTGAAGAAACAATTTTTATTATTGGAAAAGATGAAAGAAAAATGTGATAATGAGAGGAAATTTTCCAGCCAGACAGCAAGTTCCATGGCCCCACCTGCTGTGGTGGACGGCGTCCTGACTGAGGAGCAGAAAGAGAAGGCCTTGTGTAAAGAGTTGCCTGGAGTTTCTGCTGGGACCTGTAGTTCCTCTAAGTTTGCTGCACAAGATATGCCTGCTGTTTGCAATGAGATTGCCTCACCTGAGCCTCCCTGTGGTGGGGGAGGGGATCAGCATATTGCACCATGTGCAGTGGAAGAAGCCATGGAGGTTTCACCTGTTGCAGTGTCAGACCAGCCTGCACTGTCCCCTGATGGAAGTCATGTCCTGATGGAAGAGAACCGGCCAGCAGAAGCTTCTACAAGCACAGCAGAGGGAACTGACACTGCTGGGAAGACGGCAGGAACTGTGAATATTCCAGCAAGTACTAAGAATGACAGTAATGATAAAACAATGGATGTGGTGGGTGGTGGTGAAGGGGTTAATACTGTGCTAGGTGGTGGTGAAGGGGTTAATACTGCTGGGAAAAATAAAAATGACATTCCTCCCCCTGCTCAGCAGAGGAAAGACTCATCGATTGTTGAGACCAAATCTGTACAATCGATATCTGCTACAAATCTGTCAGATGTTTCAAAACAAACAGATGGTTTATCTGCTGGGGGGAATGTGGGGAGTTATGCGTCAGTTTTGGGGAGTCGCACCAAGGAGGGTGGGGGGAATACTGCAAATGTTAGTGGTCACAATTTGGGGAGTTTTGGTGGGGGGATGGTTAGTGGGTACAAGAGGAGAAATGTGGTCCAATTGAAGTGGGAGGGGGAGGGGACCCCACCAGTAAGGGGGGAGGGTGGCAGAGTTGGTTCTGGAAATGGGGTTTAGTGTTTCTGATATTTTTGCTTTGATTTGCCCCGTGGGGAGTTATGAGTTTGATTTGTCCTTTGTAAAGCCTGAGGGGTTGGATTTGTTTTGGGAACGATTTAGGAGGTGCGGGGGCCTTCCGCAGTGGAACGGTTGGGTGCCAAAGGTGATTTCCAGGCAGCCTCTGATAAAATCTGTCCCGATCCTGGTGCGCAATGAATCTATACCAGAGGCTGATTTAATAGTATGGCTACGCCGATATGGTGAGGTCCTCGCTCCACTGCGGAAGGTCCTTGATCTGCATGGGATTTGGACAGGGGCCTGGACAGTGTCATTAAAATTAGGGGTGCTGGAAAATGTAGTCCAACATCTGCCCTGTTCAGCCTTTCTGGGGAGGGATAGGCTGACCATTTTTTACCAAGGTCAGCCTAAAGTCTGCAACAAATGTGGGGAAAAAGGCCATTTTGCATCTACCTGCACCCGTAAAAAGTGTTCACTGTGCCAGGATCTGGACCATTTGGCTAAGGATTGTACCGAAATTCGGTGCAATTTGTGCCAAAAGCTCGGTCATCCTTATAGTCAATGCCCGGAGGCATTACATAACTTGCCAGGATTGGAGGCTGAGCTGCAGAGGCTGGATAAGGAGGATGAGGCCGCTGAGACTGTTGTTGTCCCTCCTGTGTCTGTGACATCTGTTGTTTCTGTTCCCCCTAGTAATGTGGTCCCTGAGTCTGTCCCTCCTGTGTCTGTTACATCTGATTCTGTTCCCCCTAGTAATGTTGTCCCTGAGTCTGTCCCTCCTGTGTCTGTTACATCTGTTTCAGTTTCCCTTAGTAATGTGGTCCCTGAGTCTGTCCCTCCTGTGGTACGTAGATCCTCCAGACTGGCGGAAGCTGCTGGGGGGGGCAGGTTTAGCGGATCTTCCCACTCAGCCTCCAGTCCCTGCCCCTCGGACGCGCAAGCCTGGTCAGGGGAATGTGGGGGTGCTGGATGGGGGTGGGGCTGATGGAAGGGTGTCCATACCCCATGTCTCACGCTCTGTTGATGGGGATTCGGATGATGAGGGGTGGGAGAAGATTAGGAGGAAGAAAAAAAAAGAAGAGGAAGACAAGAAAAGCGGTAATTTCTTCCTCAGAGTCGGACCCAGGAGGGGTTCCTCTTGTCAACACTTTGTCTGTTTTGTCGGGTGATGAAATGTCAGATATATCTTTCTCTTTATCATCTATGGATGAGGGGGAGTCACGCAGTCTCAAGAGAGCTGTTTCTGGGGATGAGTGTGTGGTAAGGGTTAAGAAACGACTCCCCCAATCATCCTGATGGCATATCAGACCTGCCTTTGGTGATCTGCCCATCTCTGGGGGAGGAGCTCTTTTCTTTTTCTGTGTTGGTGTGAGTTGTAGTAAGAGATTTATTTTCTAGTAATGACATGATTTTTGCTTTTGCTGTAAAGTCCTTTTTGTTTGAGAGCAGATTTGCTATATTTATTTTCATTTTTATGTAAATATGTATATATATTGTTTTTATGCTTATTGATTGCAAGTCCTTTAATAAAGAAAAATTGGGAAGAATGTTCCTTACATTGGTGATCAGTGAGAAGAATGCTCCTTACATTGGTGATCAGTGAGAAGAATGTTCCTTACATTGGTGATCAGTGGGAAGAATGTCCCTTACATTGGTGATCAGTGGGAAGAATGTTCCTTACATTGGTGATCAGTGGGAAGAATGTCCCTTACATTGGTGATCAGTGGGAAGAATGCTCCTTACATTGGTGATCAGTGAGAAGAATGTTCCTTACATTGGTGATCAGTGGGAAGAATGTTCCTTACATTGGTGATCAGTGAGAAGAATGTCCCTTACATTGGTGATCAGTGGGAAGAATGCTCCTTACATTGGTGATCAGTGAGAAGAATGTTCCTTACATTGGTGATCAGTGAGAAGAATGTTCCTTACATTGGTGATCAGTGGGAAGAATGTCCCTTACATTGGTGATCAGTGGGAAGAATGTTCCTTACATTGGTGATCAGTGGGAAGAATGTCCCTTACATTGGTGATCAGTGGGAAGAATGCTCCTTACATTGGTGATCAGTGAGAAGAATGTTCCTTACATTGGTGATCAGTGGGAAGAATGTTCCTTACATTGGTGATCAGTGAGAAGAATGCTCCTTACATTGGTGATCAGTGGGAAGAATGTTCCTTACATTGGTGATCAGTGAGAAGAATGTCCCTTACATTGGTGGTCAGTGGGAAGAATGCTCCTTACATTGGTGATCAGTGAGAAGAATGTTCCTTACATTGGTGATCAGTGAGAAGAATGTTCCTTACATTGGTGATCAGTGGGAAGAATGTTCCTTACATTGGTGATCAGTGGGAAGAATGTTCCTTACATTGGTGATCAGTGGGAAGAATGTCCCTTACATTGGTGATCAGTGAGAAGAATGTTCCTTACATTGGTGGTCAGTGGGAAGAATGTCCCTTACATTGGTGATCAGTGAGAAGAATGTTCCTTACATTGATGATCAGTGGGAAGAATGTCCCTTACATTGGTGATCAGTGGGAAGAATGTCCCTTACATTGGGGATCAGTGGGAAGAATGTTCCTTACATTGGTGATCAGTGGGAAGAATGTTCCTTACATTGGTGATCAGTGGGAAGAATGTTCCTTACATTGGTGATCAGTGGGAAGAATGTCCCTTACATTGGTGGTCAGTGGGAAGAATGTTCCTTACATTGGTGATCAGTGGGAAGAATGTTCCTTACATTGGTGGTCAGTGAGAAGAATGTCCCTTACATTGGTGATCAGTGAGAAGAATGTTCCTTACATTGGTGGTCAGTGAGAAGAATGTCCCTTACATTGGTGATCAGTGAGAAGAATGTTCCTTACATTGGTGATCAGTGGGAAGAATGTCCCTTACATTGGTGATCAGTGAGAAGAATGTTCCTTACATTGGTGGTCAGTGAGAAGAATGTCCCTTACATTGGTGATCAGTGAGAAGAATGTTCCTTACATTGGTGATCAGTGAGAAGAATGCTCCTTACATTGGTGATCAGTGAGAAGAATGTTCCTTACATTGGTGATCATTGGGAAGAATGTTCCTTACATTGGTGATCAGTGGCAAGAATGTTCCTTACATTGGTGATCAGTGGCAAGAATGTTCCTTACATTGGTGATCAGTGGCAGGCATCCCAATACTTTTGGTAATATAAAGGGATTTTTATAACAGCTTACCTGTAAAATCCTTTTCTTGGAGTACATCACGGGACACAGAGCGGCATAGTCATTACTATGTGGGTTATATAGAATTACCTTCAGGTGCTGGCACTGGCAACTTCCAAAACAGGAAGTACCCTCCCCTATATAAGCCCCTCCCATCCGGGAGTACCTCAGTTTTGTAGCAAAGCAATACGTGTCCCCAAAAAGAGGGGTGGGAGCTCTGTGTCCCGTGATGTACTCCAAGAAAAGGATTTTACAGGTAAGCTGTTATAAAAATCCCTTTTTCTTTTTCGTACATCACGGGACACAGAGCGACATAGTCATTACTATGTGGGACGTCCCAAAGCAATGCCCAATGAGGGGAGGGATACACCATTCATAAGCTGGGCGCCATCAGACATGAGGATCTTTTGCGGCCTGCAACACACTGCGCCCAAAGGCGACATCCTCCTGACTTCTAACGTCCACCTGGTAGATCCTAGTAAACGTGTGTACTGAAGACCATGTTGCGGCCTTACAGACTTGAGCCAGGGAGGCCTGGTGATGCACTGCCCATGAAGTTCCAACTGCTCTCGTGGAGTGCGCCCTAACTTTGAACGGAGGCGGTCTCCTTCTCAAGCCATAGGCTTGTATTATGACCTGTTGAATCCACTTGGCTAAAGTAGATTTTGACGCTGGCTGACCCTTTCTGGGGCCTTCCGGCAGAATAAACAAAAGTATCCGTTCTGCGAATCTGAGCAGTGGCTTTTAGATAAGCTTTAACTGCTCTTACTACATCCAAGGAATGTAATAACTTTTCCTCTACCGAGCTAGGTTTGGGGAAAAAAGAAGGAAGAACCACATCTTGGTTCAAATGAAACCTCGATACCACCTTAAGAAGAAAGGCTGGATGAGGACGTAACACTACTCTGTCCTTATAAATGACTAGATATGGCTCTTTACAGGACATGGCGGCTAACTCCGACACTCTTCTAGCCGAACATATGGCTACTAAAAAAATCTATTTCCTGGTGAGTAGAACCAAGGAAATGTGCCGCAAAGGTTCAAATGGCTGCTTATGCAGAACCGACAGAACCAAATTTAGATCCCATGGGCATATGGGAGTTTTAACCGGTGGAATAATACGAGTCACACCTTGCATAAAGGATTTGACAAGTGAATGCATAGCCAGGGGCCTTTGAAATAGTATTGATAAGGCCGAAACCTGACCCTTGATAGTACTTAAGGCAAACTTCCTGTCTACAGCCCACTGCAGGAAGTCCAGAATTCTGCCTATAACGTACTTACGTGGATGCCATTTCCTGGCCTCACACCAAGTGATGTACGCCTTCCAAACTCTATAGTAGATCTGCCTGGATACCGGCTTCCTGGCATTGATTATAGTTGATACCACAGAGTTAGAGAGACCTCTCTTCTTTAGGATGTGGGATTCAATAGCCAGGCCGTTAAACTTAGAGTTAGTAAGGAAGGATGGTATATCGGTCCTTGCGAAAGCAGGTCCGAACGACGTGGAAGGGTCCAAGGACTCCCCACAGACATTTTTACAATCTCCGCGTACCAGGCCCTTCGGGGCCACGCTGGAGCCACCAGGATCACCGGCTTCTTTTCCAACCTGACTCTGCGAAGGAGTCGAGGCAACAATTGTAGCGGAGGGAAAGCATATATCAGTTTGAACTGATCCCAAGGGAACACCAGAGCATCCGAGCCGCAAGCGAGGGGATCCCTTGTCCGGGAGACAAATCTGTCCACCTTTGCGTTGAATCTGGATGCTAGCAGATCTACATCCGGTGTTCCCCACCGCTGACATATTGCTCGGAAGACCTCGGGATGAAGGGACCATTCCCCTGGGCATAACTGTTGGCGACTCAGAAAGTCCGCCTTCCAATTCTCCACCCCTGGAATGAAGACAGCTGATATGCATGGGACATGCTTTTCTGCCCATTCCAGGATGTGACTTACTTCCCTCTGGGCTGCACGACTCCTGGTGCCTCCCTGATGATTGATATATGCCACTGCTGTGGCATTGTCTGATTGAATTCTGACAGGGGACCCTAAGAGCTTGGATGTCCATGCTACTAGGGCATACCGGGCTGCTCGTATCTCTAAGAGATTGATGGGCAGGGTCTTTTCTGTATCTGACCATCTGCCCTGGAGAGACCATTGCTCCAGTACTGCCCCCCAGCCTATAAGGCTGACATCTGTAGTGACCACCTTCCAGGAAATCGGACTGAAGGATTTTCCCTTCTGGAGATTCTGGGGGACCAACCACCAGCAGAGACTCTTCCGAACGGAAGGGGGTAAGGACATTGGGAAGTCTAGAGCCTGAACCTTTCTGTTCCAGGCTGACAGTATGGCCCTCTGCAAATTCCTTGAGTGGAATTGGGCGTATGGCACAGCTTCGAATGATGCTACCATCTTTCCCAGCAGCCTCATGCACAGGCGTATGGACGGCTGTCTTTTTGCACAAAGTAGGCGGACCAAGTCCCTCAAAGAGGACACTTTGTCTTGAGGTAGGTAAATCTTCCTCTGGTCTGAATCCAGCCGTAGCCCTAAGTACACCAGACTTTTGACTGGCTGTAGGGCTGACTTGTCCAGGTTGATGATCCAACCGTGAGATTCTAGATACCTGATCGTATCGAGAATTACCACCTCTAGTTTGGCAACTGAGTGGTCCATCAACAACAGGTCGTCTAGGTATGCCATCATCGTTACACCTCGTGTTCTTAGATCTGCCAACAGTGGGGCCAGAATTTTTGTGAACACCCGTGGTGCTGTGGCCAGACCGAAGGGTAAGGCTCTGAACTGAAAATGGCGCCCTTCTACCGCAAAGCGTAGAAATCTTTGATGACCTGGAAAGATGGGAACATGCAAGTAAGCATCTTTGATGTCGATCGAGGCTAACCATTCCTCCCCCTGTAGGGCAGCGGCTACCGACCGGATCGACTCCATCCGAAAGGATCGGATGTTCAGGAATTTGTTTAGACCCTTTAGATCCAATATGGGTCTTATGTCCCCGTTTGGTTTCGGGACTGTGAAAAGGTTTGGAGTAGAAACCCAACCCCCACTCTTCCATAGGAACCTCCATAATTACTCCTTGGAGCAATAGTTGTTCTAACGCCAACAGGAGAGACCTCCTTTTTAGAGGGTCTTTTGGCATGCCTGACCACATAAAGTGGGAAGGAGGAGACTCTCTTAACTCCAATTTGTATCCCAGAGTTACAGTGGAGAGCACCCATCTGTCTCTGATCGTCTCCCGCCAGGTCTCTGCGAACAACCGAAGTCTTCCCCCCACCCGTTTGAGTGGGGGCAGCCCTTCATAGGCTTGACTTGGAGGCTGGTTTAGTACCTCTTCGGATCCAGGGTTTTTTGTTACCCTGTGATTGTCCCTGATCTTTACCTCCGGAGTTTGACCGAGGAGGCCGTCGGAACTGCTTAGCAGCAGATGACCCAGGGATTGGAGAGGCAGGCCTCTTAAAAGATGGACCTCTAGACCTCCTTTTAACCGGTAAGAGAGTACTTTTACCACTGGAAATCTTCTGGATATACTTATCCAGGTCTTCGCCAAATAGGCGTTCACCATGAAATGGGAAGCTAACTAGGAGCTTCTTACAGGGAGCTTCAGCAGACCAGTTCTTAAGCCACAGAAGTCTACGCATATGTACCAAAGACAGCGTAAGGCGGGAGGCCTGATGGATGGAATCCTTAAGGGCGTCAACCGCAAAGCATAATGCTCTAGGCAGATCAGCCAGAGCCTGGGCTTGCTGGTCTGGCAAATCCCTTAAGATCAGTTTCATCTGATCCTTCAAAGCTTGGCAAACCCCAATGGCTGCCACTGCCGGCTGTGTAACCGCCCCTGCTGTGGAAAAAGCAGATTTTAACAAGGACTCCATTTTTTTATCTATTGGATCCTTGAACATTATCTACTGGACATGTCAGTGATTTGTTCACAGAAGAGATGGCTGCGTCCACCGTAGGAACACTCCATCTTTGGGTGAACTTATCCTCCATGGGATAGATCACCTGAAATCTCTTAGGTGGAACAAATAGTTTATCAGGATGTTCCCAGTCCTGGTATATAAGTCCTTCCAGTAACGGATGAACTGGAAAGGAACAATTAGTCTGGGGAGCTTTTAGCGACCCCAATGAGACAGAAGTAGTTGATGGTTCAACAAGAGGCATTTTAAATGCTGATCGAACCATGTCAGTTAGGGTCTGAACCCATAATCTTTCAGCTTGTGATGCTGAGAATGGTTCTTCTACTGTCGATTCCTCAAAGACAGAGTCAACCTCATCCTGATCCCCTTCAGGTAGGTCAATCCCTTCTTGGGACTGTTGCTCTGCCAACAGGTACTCTGACGGAGGTGACGGAGATCTGGCGCGCTTTCTTTCCCATAGGGAAGAAGCGATCAATGCTGCCAATCTTTCCTCTAATCCTCCCAGAGTTGAGGCAAAAACCTCCTCTGTTATATACACAGGAGCAGGTGGACTGAGGACAGACGCAGTACCTGGCACTCCTGGGGGTTCTCTATGGGTGCTAACCTCTGATTTCTCAGGGGAGGTAGGTGCAGATGCCTGCTCCAGATCCTCAGAGCCCGATGGAGACCCCTTACACTTCCTGAGAGGTAAGTCCTGGAGTTTTTTAGGCGGCATATTCCTTAGTCCAAAGCTGAAGTATTCCAGCCGCAGTACACCCTTTACTGAAATAGTCGAATGCAATTTGCTGCTATGTGTATCAGTGGGTGTCTACCAATGTGCCTTTCTAGGGGGATGCCTGTATCAACCGCCTGCTGTAAACCTGCTATGACATGTTACCAGCCCCCTCTTTTGCTCTGTTCTCCACAGCTAGTGCATCGGACTGAGTCCTTTTACCTTGCTGGGATGCTCGCACATGCGCCCGGCGCACAGAGCGCGTCATCCGCCCGGCTCCGCCCCTTTTTGCGACCTGTCTTTATAAAAGAAAGCGTGTGCGCGCGCACGTGTGCGCTATCCAGGGAGAGGAGCCAGGGTCCCTGTTTCCACCAGGACCCGGGGATGGATGAGACTTTCTAGGCAACATGACAGAAGGATGCAGCTTCCCTTACAGAGAGCTTACCATCTGCCTGGACTTTTACCATGGAAGGAAATAGTCCCAGAGAAAAAGACGTTCCACAGCGGCCTCTAGTGGACAAACACAGGTACCGCACCTTGTCTCTTTTTTTTTTTTTTAAACTTCCTCTATGAAAAAACATTTCTAGGATTTAGCAGTTTTTTTAGGCATATACAGCTATTAGCGGGAATACCGTTAGGTAACAGGCAGAAAGACATATCAGGATTGAGGGCCCCTCAATAGAACCAAGTTCCTGAGGGGCCCCCACTTACCTTTTCCCCGCCGCAGGACTCTGTTTGGTCCACAGGAGCCCAAACTTCACCTATCACGGCAGGCATTGTAATTAAACCTTCAGGGACCGGGTTCCCAAGGATTCCACTCCCCTGGACCTGTATAGCACCCTGCACAGACAAAATCTTGGTCGTGGGTATGACCAGAGCTCTGGATCCCAGGGTCCAGCTCTCCTAAGAGAAGCATTACAGGCAAAACCTTGCTCTTCTCTGCAAGGCCCGGGTACCGACCGTTTAGCTATGAAGCTTTTTTGGTCGGATCCGGAATAGCTTGCTAAGGCCCAAAAGAACCTGTACACAAGCCCAGATGAATACATGTTACTCTTTGGCCAACACCTTAGACACTGGCAAAAAACTGAGGTACTCCCGGATGGGAGGGGCTTATATAGGGGAGGGTACTTCCTGTCTTGGAAGTTGCCAGTGCCAGCACCTGAAGGTAATTCTATATAACCCACATAGTAATGACTATGCTGCTCTGTGTCCCGTGATGTACGAAAAAGAAAGTGTATTATTATACTGGATTTATATAGCAATTTACAAAATATAGTGTAGCGCCAATAGTGAGACCAAACATCAGTGTGTGAGGGGCACAAATAGAAAATGAATCACTGACTAGCAGTAATAATAATTATGGTTGGTGTAAACCCACTACAACACATGTGACAGTGTATACATATAATAAGTGAAAAGAGTACACAGTGAATGGCATGCCCCTGTTGAAGACGTATTCAGTCGAAACACGTCGGACCAGCATCCTCTTGCTTCCCACATTGTTTTTTTCTACAATTTTCATGATCACCTTTTATTCCGATATATCCTACATTGTTTGTTTGATATTTTTATATAATAAACCGTCATTGGTTGACCTGCATCCTACGGAGCCTTTTCCAATCCCCCAGGTTGTTCCTGTGACCATTCCTGGACATCTCTTCCCATTATTCTGTGGATCCATGTGGCTGATGGTTCTCTATATACCGGTCGACCCTGGAGTGTGGAGTCGCAACATCACATACAGCGTGTTGCCTTTTCAGCGTTGCAGTACCAGGAACCATGGGTTCAAAGCTCGTTTGACTTACTGCCATATGTGACCACCATTTCCGGTAAGGGTACCCCCATCATTTACTTGAAAACCATTTGAAAATTACCAGAAGCTCTCTCGGGCATCTGATTGGTCTGCGTTGTCTACATCTCTGGAAGTCCATTCTTCTCAAGCACTTTTATGTTGAATATTCGCACATTCACTGTGTACTCTTCTCACTTAGGCTGGTTTCACACTGGGGCGGTGGCGGTATAGCGCCGCTATACAGTCGCAATTGCTGAGGTATTCGGCCGCTAGCGGTGCAGTTTTAACCCCCGCTAGCGGCCGAAAAAGGGTTAATACCACCCGCAAGCCGCGGTTTTACTGCAGTGTCCAATTAATTTCAATGGGAAGGAGCGGTGGAAGAGCGGTAAACACACCACTCCAAAGATGCGGCTAGCTGGACTTTTTTTCACGTCCTGCTAGCGCACCACTCCAGTGTGAAAGCCCTCGGGGGCTTTCACATTGGAGAGAAAGGAGCCGCTGTTTAGGCTCGGATTGCAGGCGCTATTTTTAGCACAATAGGGCCTGCAAACCGCCCCAGTGTGAAAGGGGCCTTATTATTATATGTATACACTGTCACAGGTGTTGTTTACACCCACCATAAATATTATTACTGCTAGTCAGTGATTCAACTTCCATTTTTTTTGTGCCCCTCACACACTGATGTTTGGTCTCACTATTAACGCTACACTATATTTTGTAAATTGCTATATAAATCCAGTATAATAATACACTAGATTACCAAAAGTATTGGGACACCTGCCACTGATCACCAATGTAAGGAACATTCTTCTCACTGATCACCAATGTAAGGAACATTCTTCCCACTGATCACCAATGTAAGGAACATTCTTCTCACTGATCACCAATGTAAGGAACATTCTTCCCACTGATCACCAATGTAAGGAACATTCTTCTCACTGATCACCAATGTAAGGAACATTCTTCTCACTGATCACCAATGTAAGGAACATTCTTCCCACTGATCACTAATGTAAGGAACATTCTTCCCACTGATCACCAATGTAAGGAACATTCTTCCCACTGATCACCAATGTAAGGAACATTCTTCCCACTGATCACTAATGTAAGGAACATTCTTCCCACTGATCACCAATGTAAGGAACATTCTTCCCACTGATCACCAATGTAAGGAACATTCTTCTCACTGATCACCAATGTAAGGAACATTCTTCCCACTGATCACCAATGTAAGGAACATTCTTCCCACTGATCACCAATGTAAGGAACATTCTTCTCACTGATCACCAATGTAAGGAACATTCTTCCCACTGATCACTAATGTAAGGAACATTCTTCCCACTGATCACCAATGTAAGGAACATTCTTCCCACTGATCACCAATGTAAGGAACATTCTTCCCACTGATCACCAATGTAAGGAACATTCTTCCCACTGATCACTAATGTAAGGAACATTCTTCCCACTGATCACCAATGTAAGGAACATTCTTCCCACTGATCACCAATGTAAGGAACATTCTTCATTCTTCCCACTGATTACCAATGTAAGGAACATTCTTCTCACTGATCACCAATGTAAGGAACATTCTTCTCACTGATCACCAATGTAAGGAACATTCTTCTCACTGATCACCAATGTAAGGGACATTCTTCTCACTGACCACCAATGTAAGGAACATTCTTCTCACTGATCACCAATGTAAGGGACATTCTTCTCACTGACCACCAATGTAAGGAACATTCTTCTCACTGATCACCAATGTAAGGGACATTCTTCTCACTGATCACCAATGTAAGGAGCATTCTTCTCACTGATCACCAATGTAAGGGACATTCTTCCCACTGATCACCAATGTAAGGAACATTCTTCCCACTGACCACCAATGTAAGGAACATTCTTCTCACTGATCACCAATGTAAGGAACATTCTTCCCACTGATCACCAATGTAAGGAACATTCTTCCCACTGACCACCAATGTAAGGAACATTCTTCCCACTGATCACCAATGTAAGGAACATTCTTCCCACTGACCTCCAATGTAAGGAACATTCTTCTCACTGATCACCAATGTAAGGAACATTCTTCTCACTGATCACCAATGTAAGGAACATTCTTCTCACTGATCACCAATGTAAGGGACATTCTTCTCACTGATCACCAATGTAAGGAACATTCTTCCCACTGATCACCAATGTAAGGAACATTCTTCCCACTGATCACCAATGTAAGGGGCATTCTTCTCACTGATCACCAATGTAAGGAACATTCTTCTCACTGATCACCAATGTAAGGAACATTCTTCCCACTGATCACCAATGTAAGGAACATTCTTCCCACTGATCACCAATGTAAGGAACATTCTTCCCACTGATCACCAATGTAAGGAACATTCTTCTCACTGATCACCAATGTAAGGAACATTCTTCCCACTGATCACCAATGTAAGGAACATTCTTCCCACTGATCACCAATGTAAGGAACATTCTTCTCACTGATCACCAATGTAAGGAACATTCTTCCCACTGATCACTAATGTAAGGAACATTCTTCCCACTGATCACCAATGTAAGGAACATTCTTCTCACTGATCACCAAT
The DNA here is from genome assembly GCA_029206835.1 of Rana muscosa. Lineage (NCBI taxonomy): Eukaryota > Metazoa > Chordata > Amphibia > Anura > Ranidae > Rana > Rana muscosa. The sequence goes on from CM055126.1 coordinate 238,014,218, forward strand.
GTAAGGAACATTCTTCCCACTGATCACTAATGTAAGGAACATTCTTCCCACTGATCACCAATGTAAGGAACATTCTTCCCACTGATCACCAATGTAAGGAACATTCTTCCCACTGATCACTAATGTAAGGAACATTCTTCCCACTGATCACCAATGTAAGGAACATTCTTCATTCTTCCCACTGATTACCAATGTAAGGAACATTCTTCTCACTGATCACCAATGTAAGGAACATTCTTCTCACTGATCACCAATGTAAGGGACATTCTTCTCACTGACCACCAATGTAAGGAACATTCTTCTCACTGATCACCAATGTAAGGGACATTCTTCTCACTGACCACCAATGTAAGGAACATTCTTCTCACTGATCACCAATGTAAGGGACATTCTTCTCACTGATCACCAATGTAAGGAGCATTCTTCTCACTGATCACCAATGTAAGGGACATTCTTCCCACTGATCACCAATGTAAGGAACATTCTTCCCACTGACCACCAATGTAAGGAACATTCTTCTCACTGATCACCAATGTAAGGAACATTCTTCCCACTGATCACCAATGTAAGGAACATTCTTCCCACTGACCACCAATGTAAGGAACATTCTTCCCACTGATCACCAATGTAAGGAACATTCTTCCCACTGACCTCCAATGTAAGGAACATTCTTCTCACTGATCACCAATGTAAGGAACATTCTTCTCACTGATCACCAATGTAAGGAACATTCTTCTCACTGATCACCAATGTAAGGGACATTCTTCTCACTGATCACCAATGTAAGGAACATTCTTCCCACTGATCACCAATGTAAGGGGCATTCTTCTCACTGATCACCAATGTAAGGAACATTCTTCTCACTGATCACCAATGTAAGGAACATTCTTCTCACTGATCACCAATGTAAGGAACATTCTTCCCACTGATCACCAATGTAAGGAACATTCTTCCCACTGATCACCAATGTAAGGAACATTCTTCCCACTGATCACCAATGTAAGGAACATTCTTCCCACTGATCACCAATGTTAGGAACATTCTTCCCACTGATCACCAATGTAAGGAACTTTCTTCCCACTGATCACCAATGTAAGGAACATTCTTCCCACTGATCACCAATGTAAGGGACTTTCTTCCCACTGATCACCAATGTAAGGAACATTCTTCTCACTGATCACCAATGTAAGGAACATTCTTCTCACTGATCACCAATGTAAGGAACATTCTTCTCACTGATCACCAATGTAAGGAACATTCTTCTCACTGATCACCAATGTAAGGAACATTCTTCCCACTGATCACCAATGTAAGAAACATTCTTCTCACTGATCACCAATGTAAGGAACATTCTTCCCACTGATCACCAATGTAAGGGACTTTCTTCTCACTGATTACCAATGTAAGGAACATTCTTCTCACTGATTACCAATGTAAGGAACATTCTTCCCACTGATCACCAATGTAAGGGACATTCTTCCCACTGATCACCAATGTAAGGAACATTCTTCTCACTGATCACCAATGTAAGGAACATTCTTCTCACTGATCACCAATGTAAGGGACATTCTTCTCACTGATCACCAATGTAAGGGACATTCTTCCCACTGATCACCAATGTAAGGAACATTCTTCTCACTGATCACCAATGTAAGGGACATTCTTCCCACTGATCACCAATGTAAGGAACATTCTTCTCACTGATTACCAATGTAAGGAACATTCTTCCCACTGATCACCAATGTAAGGGACATTCTTCCCACTGATCACCAATGTAAGGAACATTCTTCTCACTGATCACCAATGTAAGGAACATTCTTCTCACTGATCACCAATGTAAGGAACATTCTTCTCACTGATCACCAATGTAAGGAACATTCTTCCCACTGATCACCAATGTAAGAAACATTCTTCTCACTGATCACCAATGTAAGGAACATTCTTCCCACTGATCACCAATGTAAGGAACATTCTTCTCACTGATCACCAATGTAAGGAACATTCTTCTCACTGATCACCAATGTAAGGAACATTCTTCCCACTGATCACCAATGTAAGGAACATTCTTCCCACTGATCACCAATGTAAGGGACTTTCTTCCCACTGATCACCAATGTAAGGGACATTCTTCTCACTGATCACCAATGTAAGGGACATTCTTCTCACTGATCACCAATGTAAGGAACATTCTTCCCACTGATCACCAATGTAAGGAACATTCTTCCCACTGATCACCAATGTAAGGAACATTCTTCCCACTGATCACCAATGTAAGGAACATTCTTCCCACTGATCACCAATGTAAGGAACATTCTTCCCACTGATCACCAATGTAAGGGACATTCTTCCCACTGATCACCAATGTAAGGAACATTCTTCCCACTGATCACCAATGTAAGGAACATTCTTCCCACTGATCACCAATGTAAGGAACATTCTTCTCACTGATCACCAATGTAAGGAACATTCTTCTCACTGATCACCAATGTAAGGAACATTCTTCCCACTGATCACCAATGTAAGAAACATTCTTCTCACTGATCACCAATGTAAGGAACATTCTTCTCACTGATCACCAATGTAAGGAACATTCTTCCCACTGATCACCAATGTAAGGAGCATTCTTCCCACTGATCACCAATGTAAGGGACATTCTTCTCACCGATCACCAATGTAAGGAACATTCTTCCCACTGATCACCAATGTAAGGAACATTCTTCCCACTGACCACCAATGTAAGGGACATTCTTCCCACTGATCACCAATGTAAGGAACATTCTTCCCACTGATCACCAATGTAAGGAACATTCTTCCCACTGATCACCAATGTAAGGAACATTCTTCCCACTGATCACCAATGTAAGGAACATTCTTCTCACTGATCACCAATGTAAGGGACTTTCTTCCCACTGATCACCAATGTAAGGAACATTCTTCCCACTGATCACCAATGTAAGGAACATTCTTCTCACTGATCACCAATGTAAGGAACATTCTTCCCACTGATCACCAATGTAAGGAACATTCTTCTCACTGATCACCAATGTAAGGGACTTTCTTCCCACTGATCACCAATGTAAGGAACATTCTTCCCACTGATCACCAATGTAAGGAACATTCTTCCCACTGATCACCAATGTAAGGGACATTCTTCCCACTGATCACCAATGTAAGGAACATTCTTCCCACTGATCACCAATGTAAGGGACTTTCTTCCCACTGATCACCAATGTAAGGGACTTTCTTCCCACTGATCACCAATGTAAGGAACATTCTTCCCACTGATCACCAATGTAAGGAACATTCTTCCCACTGATCACCAATGTAAGGGACATTCTTCCCACTGATCACCAATGTAAGGAACATTCTTCTCACTGATTACCAATGTAAGGAACATTCTTCCCACTGATCACCAATGTAAGGGACATTCTTCCCACTGATCACCAATGTAAGGGACATTCTTCTCACTGATCACCAATGTAAGGAACATTCTTCTCACTGATCACCAATGTAAGGAACATTCTTCTCACTGATCACCAATGTAAGGAACATTCTTCTCACTGATCACCAATGTAAGGAACATTCTTCCCACTGATCACCAATGTAAGAAACATTCTTCTCACTGATCACCAATGTAAGGAACATTCTTCCCACTGATCACCAATGTAAGGGACTTTCTTCTCACTGATTACCAATGTAAGGAACATTCTTCTCACTGATTACCAATGTAAGGAACATTCTTCCCACTGATTACCAATGTAAGGAACATTCTTCCCACTGATCACCAATGTAAGGGACATTCTTCCCACTGATCACCAATGTAAGGAACATTCTTCTCACTGATCACCAATGTAAGGAACATTCTTCTCACTGATCACCAATGTAAGGGACATTCTTCCCACTGATCACCAATGTAAGGAACATTCTTCTCACTGATTACCAATGTAAGGAACATTCTTCCCACTGATCACCAATGTAAGGGACATTCTTCCCACTGATCACCAATGTAAGGAACATTCTTCTCACTGATCACCAATGTAAGGAACATTCTTCTCACTGATCACCAATGTAAGGAACATTCTTCTCACTGATCACCAATGTAAGGAACATTCTTCCCACTGATCACCAATGTAAGAAACATTCTTCTCACTGATCACCAATGTAAGGAACATTCTTCCCACTGATCACCAATGTAAGGAACATTCTTCCCACTGATCACCAATGTAAGGAACATTCTTCCCACTGATCACCAATGTAAGGGACTTTCTTCCCACTGATCACCAATGTAAGGAACATTCTTCCCACTGATCACCAATGTAAGGAACATTCTTCCCACTGATCACCAATGTAAGGGACATTCTTCCCACTGACCACCAATGTAAGGGACATTCTTCTCACTGATCACCAATGTAAGGAACATTCTTCCCACTGATCACCAATGTAAGGAACATTCTTCTCACTGATCACCAATGTAAGGAACATTCTTCTCACTGATCACCAATGTAAGGAACATTCTTCCCACTGATCACCAATGTAAGGAACATTCTTCCCACTGATCACCAATGTAAGGGACTTTCTTCCCACTGATCACCAATGTAAGGGACATTCTTCTCACTGATCACCAATGTAAGGGACATTCTTCTCACTGATCACCAATGTAAGGAACATTCTTCCCACTGATCACCAATGTAAGGGACATTCTTCCCACTGATCACCAATGTAAGGAACATTCTTCCCACTGATCACCAATGTAAGGGACATTCTTCTCACTGATCACCAATGTAAGGAACATTCTTCCCACTGATCACCAATGTAAGGAACATTCTTCCCACTGATCACCAATGTAAGGAACATTCTTCTCACTGATCACCAATGTAAGGAACATTCTTCCCACTGATCACCAATGTAAGGAACATTCTTCTCACTGATCACCAATGTAAGGAACATTCTTCCCACTGATCACCAATGTAAGGAACATTCTTCCCACTGATCACCAATGTAAGGAACATTCTTCCCACTGATCACCAATGTAAGGAACATTCTTCTCACTGATCACCAATGTAAGGAACATTCTTCCCACTGATCACCAATGTAAGGAACATTCTTCTCACTGATCACCAATGTAAGGGACTTTCTTCCCACTGATCACCAATGTAAGGAACATTCTTCCCACTGATCACCAATGTAAGGAACATTCTTCCCACTGATCACCAATGTAAGGAACATTCTTCCCACTGATCACCAATGTAAGGGACATTCTTCCCACTGATCACCAATGTAAGGAACATTCTTCTCACTGATCACCAATGTAAGGAACATTCTTCTCACTGATCACCAATGTAAGGAACATTCTTCTCACTGATCACCAATGTAAGGAACATTCTTCTCACTGATCACCAATGTAAGGAACATTCTTCCCACTGATCACCAATGTAAGAAACATTCTTCTCACTGATCACCAATGTAAGGAACATTCTTCCCACTGATCACCAATGTAAGGGACTTTCTTCCCACTGATCACCAATGTAAGGGACTTTCTTCCCACTGATCACCAATGTAAGGAACATTCTTCCCACTGATCACCAATGTAAGGAACATTCTTCCCACTGATCACCAATGTAAGGGACATTCTTCCCACTGATCACCAATGTAAGGAACATTCTTCTCACTGATTACCAATGTAAGGAACATTCTTCCCACTGATCACCAATGTAAGGGACATTCTTCCCACTGATCACCAATGTAAGGAACATTCTTCTCACTGATCACCAATGTAAGGAACATTCTTCTCACTGATCACCAATGTAAGGAACATTCTTCTCACTGATCACCAATGTAAGGAACATTCTTCTCACTGATCACCAATGTAAGGAACATTCTTCCCACTGATCACCAATGTAAGAAACATTCTTCTCACTGATCACCAATGTAAGGAACATTCTTCCCACTGATCACCAATGTAAGGGACTTTCTTCTCACTGATTACCAATGTAAGGAACATTCTTCTCACTGATTACCAATGTAAGGAACATTCTTCCCACTGATCACCAATGTAAGGGACATTCTTCCCACTGATCACCAATGTAAGGAACATTCTTCTCACTGATCACCAATGTAAGGAACATTCTTCTCACTGATCACCAATGTAAGGGACATTCTTCTCACTGATCACCAATGTAAGGGACATTCTTCCCACTGATCACCAATGTAAGGAACATTCTTCTCACTGATCACCAATGTAAGGGACATTCTTCCCACTGATCACCAATGTAAGGAACATTCTTCTCACTGATTACCAATGTAAGGAACATTCTTCCCACTGATCACCAATGTAAGGAACATTCTTCTCACTGATCACCAATGTAAGGAACATTCTTCTCACTGATCACCAATGTAAGGAACATTCTTCCCACTGATCACCAATGTAAGAAACATTCTTCTCACTGATCACCAATGTAAGGAACATTCTTCCCACTGATCACCAATGTAAGGAACATTCTTCCCACTGATCACCAATGTAAGGAACATTCTTCTCACTGATCACCAATGTAAGGAACATTCTTCTCACTGATCACCAATGTAAGGAACATTCTTCCCACTGATCACCAATGTAAGAAACATTCTTCTCACTGATCACCAATGTAAGGAACATTCTTCTCACTGATCACCAATGTAAGGAACATTCTTCCCACTGATCACCAATGTAAGGAGCATTCTTCCCACTGATCACCAATGTAAGGGACATTCTTCTCACCGATCACCAATGTAAGGAACATTCTTCCCACTGATCACCAATGTAAGGAACATTCTTCCCACTGACCACCAATGTAAGGGACATTCTTCCCACTGATCACCAATGTAAGGAACATTCTTCCCACTGATCACCAATGTAAGGAACATTCTTCCCACTGATCACCAATGTAAGGAACATTCTTCCCACTGATCACCAATGTAAGGAACATTCTTCTCACTGATCACCAATGTAAGGGACTTTCTTCCCACTGATCACCAATGTAAGGAACATTCTTCCCACTGATCACCAATGTAAGGAACATTCTTCTCACTGATCACCAATGTAAGGAACATTCTTCCCACTGATCACCAATGTAAGGAACATTCTTCTCACTGATCACCAATGTAAGGGACTTTCTTCCCACTGATCACCAATGTAAGGAACATTCTTCCCACTGATCACCAATGTAAGGAACATTCTTCCCACTGATCACCAATGTAAGGGACATTCTTCCCACTGATCACCAATGTAAGGAACATTCTTCCCACTGATCACCAATGTAAGGGACTTTCTTCCCACTGATCACCAATGTAAGGGACTTTCTTCCCACTGATCACCAATGTAAGGAACATTCTTCCCACTGATCACCAATGTAAGGAACATTCTTCCCACTGATCACCAATGTAAGGGACATTCTTCCCACTGATCACCAATGTAAGGAACATTCTTCTCACTGATTACCAATGTAAGGAACATTCTTCCCACTGATCACCAATGTAAGGGACATTCTTCCCACTGATCACCAATGTAAGGGACATTCTTCTCACTGATCACCAATGTAAGGAACATTCTTCTCACTGATCACCAATGTAAGGAACATTCTTCTCACTGATCACCAATGTAAGGAACATTCTTCTCACTGATCACCAATGTAAGGAACATTCTTCCCACTGATCACCAATGTAAGAAACATTCTTCTCACTGATCACCAATGTAAGGAACATTCTTCCCACTGATCACCAATGTAAGGGACTTTCTTCTCACTGATTACCAATGTAAGGAACATTCTTCTCACTGATTACCAATGTAAGGAACATTCTTCCCACTGATTACCAATGTAAGGAACATTCTTCCCACTGATCACCAATGTAAGGGACATTCTTCCCACTGATCACCAATGTAAGGAACATTCTTCTCACTGATCACCAATGTAAGGAACATTCTTCTCACTGATCACCAATGTAAGGGACATTCTTCCCACTGATCACCAATGTAAGGAACATTCTTCTCACTGATTACCAATGTAAGGAACATTCTTCCCACTGATCACCAATGTAAGGGACATTCTTCCCACTGATCACCAATGTAAGGAACATTCTTCTCACTGATCACCAATGTAAGGAACATTCTTCTCACTGATCACCAATGTAAGGAACATTCTTCTCACTGATCACCAATGTAAGGAACATTCTTCCCACTGATCACCAATGTAAGAAACATTCTTCTCACTGATCACCAATGTAAGGAACATTCTTCCCACTGATCACCAATGTAAGGAACATTCTTCCCACTGATCACCAATGTAAGGAACATTCTTCCCACTGATCACCAATGTAAGGGACTTTCTTCCCACTGATCACCAATGTAAGGAACATTCTTCCCACTGATCACCAATGTAAGGAACATTCTTCCCACTGATCACCAATGTAAGGGACATTCTTCCCACTGACCACCAATGTAAGGGACATTCTTCTCACTGATCACCAATGTAAGGAACATTCTTCCCACTGATCACCAATGTAAGGAACATTCTTCTCACTGATCACCAATGTAAGGAACATTCTTCTCACTGATCACCAATGTAAGGAACATTCTTCCCACTGATCACCAATGTAAGGAACATTCTTCCCACTGATCACCAATGTAAGGGACTTTCTTCCCACTGATCACCAATGTAAGGGACATTCTTCTCACTGATCACCAATGTAAGGGACATTCTTCTCACTGATCACCAATGTAAGGAACATTCTTCCCACTGATCACCAATGTAAGGGACATTCTTCCCACTGATCACCAATGTAAGGAACATTCTTCCCACTGATCACCAATGTAAGGGACATTCTTCTCACTGATCACCAATGTAAGGAACATTCTTCCCACTGATCACCAATGTAAGGAACATTCTTCCCACTGATCACCAATGTAAGGAACATTCTTCTCACTGATCACCAATGTAAGGAACATTCTTCCCACTGATCACCAATGTAAGGAACATTCTTCTCACTGATCACCAATGTAAGGAACATTCTTCCCACTGATCACCAATGTAAGGAACATTCTTCCCACTGATCACCAATGTAAGGAACATTCTTCCCACTGATCACCAATGTAAGGAACATTCTTCTCACTGATCACCAATGTAAGGAACATTCTTCCCACTGATCACCAATGTAAGGAACATTCTTCTCACTGATCACCAATGTAAGGGACTTTCTTCCCACTGATCACCAATGTAAGGAACATTCTTCCCACTGATCACCAATGTAAGGAACATTCTTCCCACTGATCACCAATGTAAGGAACATTCTTCCCACTGATCACCAATGTAAGGGACATTCTTCCCACTGATCACCAATGTAAGGAACATTCTTCTCACTGATCACCAATGTAAGGAACATTCTTCTCACTGATCACCAATGTAAGGAACATTCTTCTCACTGATCACCAATGTAAGGAACATTCTTCTCACTGATCACCAATGTAAGGAACATTCTTCCCACTGATCACCAATGTAAGAAACATTCTTCTCACTGATCACCAATGTAAGGAACATTCTTCCCACTGATCACCAATGTAAGGGACTTTCTTCCCACTGATCACCAATGTAAGGGACTTTCTTCCCACTGATCACCAATGTAAGGAACATTCTTCCCACTGATCACCAATGTAAGGAACATTCTTCCCACTGATCACCAATGTAAGGGACATTCTTCCCACTGATCACCAATGTAAGGAACATTCTTCTCACTGATTACCAATGTAAGGAACATTCTTCCCACTGATCACCAATGTAAGGGACATTCTTCCCACTGATCACCAATGTAAGGAACATTCTTCTCACTGATCACCAATGTAAGGAACATTCTTCTCACTGATCACCAATGTAAGGAACATTCTTCTCACTGATCACCAATGTAAGGAACATTCTTCTCACTGATCACCAATGTAAGGAACATTCTTCCCACTGATCACCAATGTAAGAAACATTCTTCTCACTGATCACCAATGTAAGGAACATTCTTCCCACTGATCACCAATGTAAGGGACTTTCTTCTCACTGATTACCAATGTAAGGAACATTCTTCTCACTGATTACCAATGTAAGGAACATTCTTCCCACTGATCACCAATGTAAGGGACATTCTTCCCACTGATCACCAATGTAAGGAACATTCTTCTCACTGATCACCAATGTAAGGAACATTCTTCTCACTGATCACCAATGTAAGGGACATTCTTCTCACTGATCACCAATGTAAGGGACATTCTTCCCACTGATCACCAATGTAAGGAACATTCTTCTCACTGATCACCAATGTAAGGGACATTCTTCCCACTGATCACCAATGTAAGGAACATTCTTCTCACTGATTACCAATGTAAGGAACATTCTTCCCACTGATCACCAATGTAAGGAACATTCTTCTCACTGATCACCAATGTAAGGAACATTCTTCTCACTGATCACCAATGTAAGGAACATTCTTCCCACTGATCACCAATGTAAGAAACATTCTTCTCACTGATCACCAATGTAAGGAACATTCTTCCCACTGATCACCAATGTAAGGAACATTCTTCTCACTGATCACCAATGTAAGGAACATTCTTCTCACTGATCACCAATGTAAGGAACATTCTTCCCACTGATCACCAATGTAAGGAACATTCTTCCCACTGATCACCAATGTAAGGGACTTTCTTCCCACTGATCACCAATGTAAGGGACATTCTTCTCACTGATCACCAATGTAAGGGACATTCTTCTCACTGATCACCAATGTAAGGAACATTCTTCCCACTGATCACCAATGTAAGGAACATTCTTCCCACTGATCACCAATGTAAGGAACATTCTTCCCACTGATCACCAATGTAAGGAACATTCTTCCCACTGATCACCAATGTAAGGAACATTCTTCCCACTGATCACCAATGTAAGGGACATTCTTCCCACTGATCACCAATGTAAGGAACATTCTTCCCACTGATCACCAATGTAAGGAACATTCTTCCCACTGATCACCAATGTAAGGAACATTCTTCCCACTGATCACCAATGTAAGGGACATTCTTCCCACTGATCACCAATGTAAGGAACATTCTTCCCACTGATCACCAATGTAAGGAACATTCTTCCCACTGATCACCAATGTAAGGAACATTCTTCTCACTGATCACCAATGTAAGGAACATTCTTCTCACTGATCACCAATGTAAGGAACATTCTTCTCACTGATCACCAATGTAAGGAACATTCTTCCCACTGATCACCAATGTAAGAAACATTCTTCTCACTGATCACCAATGTAAGGAACATTCTTCCCACTGATCACCAATGTAAGGGACTTTCTTCTCACTGATTACCAATGTAAGGAACATTCTTCTCACTGATTACCAATGTAAGGAACATTCTTCCCACTGATCACCAATGTAAGGGACATTCTTCCCACTGATCACCAATGTAAGGAACATTCTTCTCACTGATCACCAATGTAAGGAACATTCTTCTCACTGATCACCAATGTAAGGGACATTCTTCCCACTGATCACCAATGTAAGGAACATTCTTCTCACTGATCACCAATGTAAGGAACATTCTTCTCACTGATCACCAATGTAAGGAACATTCTTCTCACTGATCACCAATGTAAGGAACATTCTTCTCACTGATCACCAATGTAAGGAACATTCTTCTCACTGATCACCAATGTAAGGAACATTCTTCCCACTGATCACCAATGTAAGAAACATTCTTCTCACTGATCACCAATGTAAGGAACATTCTTCCCACTGATCACCAATGTAAGGAACATTCTTCCCACTGATCACCAATGTAAGGAACATTCTTCCCACTGATCACCAATGTAAGGGACTTTCTTCCCACTGATCACCAATGTAAGGAACATTCTTCCCACTGATCACCAATGTAAGGAACATTCTTCCCACTGATCACCAATGTAAGGGACATTCTTCCCACTGACCACCAATGTAAGGGACATTCTTCTCACTGATCACCAATGTAAGGAACATTCTTCCCACTGATCACCAATGTAAGGAACATTCTTCTCACTGATCACCAATGTAAGGAACATTCTTCTCACTGATCACCAATGTAAGGAACATTCTTCCCACTGATCACCAATGTAAGGAACATTCTTCCCACTGATCACCAATGTAAGGGACTTTCTTCCCACTGATCACCAATGTAAGGGACATTCTTCTCACTGATCACCAATGTAAGGGACATTCTTCTCACTGATCACCAATGTAAGGAACATTCTTCCCACTGATCACCAATGTAAGGGACATTCTTCCCACTGATCACCAATGTAAGGAACATTCTTCCCACTGATCACCAATGTAAGGGACATTCTTCTCACTGATCACCAATGTAAGGAACATTCTTCCCACTGATCACCAATGTAAGGAACATTCTTCCCACTGATCACCAATGTAAGGAACATTCTTCTCACTGATCACCAATGTAAGGAACATTCTTCCCACTGATCACCAATGTAAGGAACATTCTTCTCACTGATCACCAATGTAAGGAACATTCTTCCCACTGATCACCAATGTAAGGAACATTCTTCCCACTGATCACCAATGTAAGGAACATTCTTCCCACTGATCACCAATGTAAGGAACATTCTTCTCACTGATCACCAATGTAAGGAACATTCTTCCCACTGATCACCAATGTAAGGAACATTCTTCTCACTGATCACCAATGTAAGGGACTTTCTTCCCACTGATCACCAATGTAAGGAACATTCTTCCCACTGATCACCAATGTAAGGAACATTCTTCCCACTGATCACCAATGTAAGGAACATTCTTCCCACTGATCACCAATGTAAGGGACATTCTTCCCACTGATCACCAATGTAAGGAACATTCTTCCCACTGATCACCAATGTAAGGGACTTTCTTCCCACTGATCACCAATGTAAGGGACTTTCTTCCCACTGATCACCAATGTAAGGAACATTCTTCCCACTGATCACCAATGTAAGGAACATTCTTCCCACTGATCACCAATGTAAGGGACATTCTTCCCACTGATCACCAATGTAAGGAACATTCTTCTCACTGATTACCAATGTAAGGAACATTCTTCCCACTGATCACCAATGTAAGGGACATTCTTCCCACTGATCACCAATGTAAGGGACATTCTTCCCACTGATCACCAATGTAAGGAACATTCTTCTCACTGATCACCAATGTAAGGAACATTCTTCTCACTGATCACCAATGTAAGGAACATTCTTCTCACTGATCACCAATGTAAGGAACATTCTTCCCACTGATCACCAATGTAAGAAACATTCTTCTCACTGATCACCAATGTAAGGAACATTCTTCCCACTGATCACCAATGTAAGGGACTTTCTTCTCACTGATTACCAATGTAAGGAACATTCTTCTCACTGATTACCAATGTAAGGAACATTCTTCCCACTGATCACCAATGTAAGGGACATTCTTCCCACTGATCACCAATGTAAGGAACATTCTTCTCACTGATCACCAATGTAAGGAACATTCTTCTCACTGATCACCAATGTAAGGGACATTCTTCTCACTGATCACCAATGTAAGGGACATTCTTCCCACTGATCACCAATGTAAGGAACATTCTTCTCACTGATCACCAATGTAAGGGACATTCTTCCCACTGATCACCAATGTAAGGAACATTCTTCTCACTGATTACCAATGTAAGGAACATTCTTCCCACTGATCACCAATGTAAGGGACATTCTTCCCACTGATCACCAATGTAAGGAACATTCTTCTCACTGATCACCAATGTAAGGAACATTCTTCTCACTGATCACCAATGTAAGGAACATTCTTCCCACTGATCACCAATGTAAGAAACATTCTTCTCACTGATCACCAATGTAAGGAACATTCTTCCCACTGATCACCAATGTAAGGAACATTCTTCTCACTGATCACCAATGTAAGGAACATTCTTCTCACTGATCACCAATGTAAGGAACATTCTTCCCACTGATCACCAATGTAAGGAACATTCTTCCCACTGATCACCAATGTAAGGGACTTTCTTCCCACTGATCACCAATGTAAGGGACATTCTTCTCACTGATCACCAATGTAAGGGACATTCTTCTCACTGATCACCAATGTAAGGAACATTCTTCCCACTGATCACCAATGTAAGGAACATTCTTCTCACTGATCACCAATGTAAGGAACATTCTTCTCACTGATCACCAATGTAAGGAACATTCTTCCCACTGATCACCAATGTAAGGAACATTCTTCCCACTGATCACCAATGTAAGGGACTTTCTTCCCACTGATCACCAATGTAAGGGACATTCTTCTCACTGATCACCAATGTAAGGGACATTCTTCTCACTGATCACCAATGTAAGGAACATTCTTCCCACTGATCACCAATGTAAGGGACATTCTTCCCACTGATCACCAATGTAAGGAACATTCTTCCCACTGATCACCAATGTAAGGGACATTCTTCTCACTGATCACCAATGTAAGGAACATTCTTCCCACTGATCACCAATGTAAGGAACATTCTTCCCACTGATCACCAATGTAAGGAACATTCTTCTCACTGATCACCAATGTAAGGAACATTCTTCCCACTGATCACCAATGTAAGGAACATTCTTCTCACTGATCACCAATGTAAGGAACATTCTTCCCACTGATCACCAATGTAAGGAACATTCTTCCCACTGATCACCAATGTAAGGAACATTCTTCCCACTGATCACCAATGTAAGGAACATTCTTCTCACTGATCACCAATGTAAGGAACATTCTTCCCACTGATCACCAATGTAAGGAACATTCTTCTCACTGATCACCAATGTAAGGGACTTTCTTCCCACTGATCACCAATGTAAGGAACATTCTTCCCACTGATCACCAATGTAAGGAACATTCTTCCCACTGATCACCAATGTAAGGAACATTCTTCCCACTGATCACCAATGTAAGGGACATTCTTCCCACTGATCACCAATGTAAGGAACATTCTTCTCACTGATCACCAATGTAAGGAACATTCTTCTCACTGATCACCAATGTAAGGAACATTCTTCTCACTGATCACCAATGTAAGGAACATTCTTCTCACTGATCACTAATGTAAGGAACATTCTTCCCACTGATCACCAATGTAAGAAACATTCTTCTCACTGATCACCAATGTAAGGAACATTCTTCCCACTGATCACCAATGTAAGGGACTTTCTTCCCACTGATCACCAATGTAAGGGACTTTCTTCCCACTGATCACCAATGTAAGGAACATTCTTCCCACTGATCACCAATGTAAGGAACATTCTTCCCACTGATCACCAATGTAAGGGACATTCTTCCCACTGATCACCAATGTAAGGAACATTCTTCCCACTGATTACCAATGTAAGGAACATTCTTCCCACTGATCACCAATGTAAGGGACATTCTTCCCACTGATCACCAATGTAAGGAACATTCTTCTCACTGATCACCAATGTAAGGAACATTCTTCTCACTGATCACCAATGTAAGGAACATTCTTCTCACTGATCACCAATGTAAGGAACATTCTTCTCACTGATCACCAATGTAAGGAACATTCTTCCCACTGATCACCAATGTAAGAAACATTCTTCTCACTGATCACCAATGTAAGGAACATTCTTCCCACTGATCACCAATGTAAGGGACTTTCTTCTCACTGATTACCAATGTAAGGAACATTCTTCTCACTGATTACCAATGTAAGGAACATTCTTCCCACTGATCACCAATGTAAGGGACATTCTTCCCACTGATCACCAATGTAAGGAACATTCTTCCCACTGATCACCAATGTAAGGGACATTCTTCCCACTGATCACCAATGTAAGGAACATTCTTCTCACTGATCACCAATGTAAGGAACATTCTTCCCACTGATCACCAATGTAAGGGACATTCTTCCCACTGATCACCAATGTAAGGAACATTCTTCTCACTGATCACCAATGTAAGGAACATTCTTCTCACTGATCACCAATGTAAGGGACATTCTTCTCACTGATCACCAATGTAAGGGACATTCTTCCCACTGATCACCAATGTAAGGAACATTCTTCTCACTGATCACCAATGTAAGGGACATTCTTCCCACTGATCACCAATGTAAGGAACATTCTTCTCACTGATTACCAATGTAAGGAACATTCTTCCCACTGATCACCAATGTAAGGGACATTCTTCCCACTGATCACCAATGTAAGGAACATTCTTCTCACTGATCACCAATGTAAGGAACATTCTTCTCACTGATCACCAATGTAAGGAACATTCTTCCCACTGATCACCAATGTAAGAAACATTCTTCTCACTGATCACCAATGTAAGGAACATTCTTCCCACTGATCACCAATGTAAGGAACATTCTTCTCACTGATCACCAATGTAAGGAACATTCTTCTCACTGATCACCAATGTAAGGAACATTCTTCCCACTGATCACCAATGTAAGGAACATTCTTCCCACTGATCACCAATGTAAGGGACTTTCTTCCCACTGATCACCAATGTAAGGGACATTCTTCTCACTGATCACCAATGTAAGGGACATTCTTCTCACTGATCACCAATGTAAGGAACATTCTTCCCACTGATCACCAATGTAAGGAACATTCTTCCCACTGATCACCAATGTAAGGAACATTCTTCCCACTGATCACCAATGTAAGGAACATTCTTCCCACTGATCACCAATGTAAGGAACATTCTTCCCACTGATCACCAATGTAAGGGACATTCTTCCCACTGATCACCAATGTAAGGAACATTCTTCCCACTGATCACCAATGTAAGGAACATTCTTCCCACTGATCACCAATGTAAGGAACATTCTTCTCACTGATCACCAATGTAAGGAACATTCTTCTCACTGATCACCAATGTAAGGAACATTCTTCTCACTGATCACCAATGTAAGGAATCTACACTATATTGTGAAAAGTATTGGGACACCTGCCTTTACACGCACATGAACTTTAATGGCATCCCAGTCTTAGTCCGTAGGGTTCAATATTGAGTTGGCCCCGCCCTTTGCAGCTATAACAGCTTCAACTCTTCTGGGAAAGCTGTCCACAAGGTTTAGGAGGGTGTCTATGGGAATGTTAGACCATTCTTCCAGAATTGCATTTGTGAGGTCAGGCACTGATGTTGGATGAGAAGGCCTGGCTCGCAGTCTCTAATTCATCCCAAAGAATTTCTATCTGGTTGAGGTCAGGACTCTGTGCAGGCCCGTCAAGTTCCTCCACTCCAAACTGGCTCCTCCATGTCTATGGATCTTGCTTTGTGCACTGGTCCAAACCATTTGGTGGAGGGGGGATTATGGTGTGGTGCTTTTTTTTTCAGGGGTTGGCCTCTTAGTTCCAGTGAAGGGAAGTCTTAAGGCGTCATCCTACCAAGACATTTTGGACAATTTCATGCTCCCAACTTTGTGGAAACAGTTTGGGGACGGCCCCTTCCTGTTCCAACATGACTGCACATCAGTGCACAAAGCAAGGTCCATAAAAACATGGATGAGGGAGTTTGGAGTGCAGGAACTTGACTGGCCTGCACAGAGTCCTGATCGCAACCTGATAGAAAATTGCTGACGCGTGTGCCGATACCTCACGTGTTGTGCGTTTACAGATGCGTGTGGGACTTATGTATGTTTTTTGCACAAGGCTACTTTTTTTAAAATTATTGATTTATTTGATCTAAAACTATTATTTTTTTTTACACTGGCTCTTTATTTTATTTTTTTGTATCAACTTTATTGCTGTCACAAGGAATGAAGACATCCCTTGTGACAGGTCCTCTTTATGGAGAGATCTGGGGTCTACAAGACCTTAAATCTCTCCACTGGCCCCCAGACACAGCTCAGTCCGATTGGCTCTTTTCTCAGCCGCTAACAGCCAGGTAAATAAAGAGCCGCAAACCTGGAAGTGAAGAGATCCTCCTTGCTCCCGGGGGTCGCAGAGAGGGAGGAACAAGGTCTGTGCAGCGCTCCCAGGTTCCGCGATTTGACAGGAGAGCCCAGAAAAGGCAGCGGTATCTCCCACCGCTAGCAGAAGTGATCGAGTGGCCGATCAGGTGCATTTTTTACCACTTTTTCCATTGCGGTCAACGGGAAGGCGCTTTTTTTATTTATTAAACACAAGCACTTGGAAAACTTTTCAGTGTAAAAGGACCCTAAGAAACCGCTGTCAGCTGTGTATACAGCGACGTGTGACGGCAGAGGGCACAGAACTTCCCATCCTCGTTCCTGAACAGAACGAGCCATTCACAGGCAGCTTTGTATTTTTACCAGGGAATACAAACCTTCCTCCGATTGGCTGAGGTGATCATGACATCACCCGCCTGACCCCTTTGTGTTGGGTCAGCTTTTCTGAAAAAAAAAAAAAAGGAAGCGCAAACATTACAACCTAGAAAAAAGCCTTTTATTTGCAAAGAACTTTGTAGCAGAATCTTATTTTTGGGGCCTTTTCAAAAAACAGGACAAAATACAGAATAAAATCTGAAACATGGATCAAAAAAACAAACAAAAAAAAGTGCATGTTTAAAGTGGAGTTCCACCCAAAAAAAAACACGAAATCCTGCAAAAAAAAAAGTTTTTTTTTTTTTTTAACTCCCCAGAAATTGCGGTTGCTATGCGGATGTTCCTAATCTGCCTCTTCCTAGTCCTCGGCAGGTCTTCTTCCTAGTCCTCCTCGCGGTGTCTTCTGGTGAATGGGGAGCGCTGCCTTCTGGGAACTGTGTGTATCCCAGAAAGCAGCCGCCCATTCACAAAGCGCCGCGAGACTCGCACATGCGCAGTAGGAAACAGGCAGTGAAGCCGCACGGCTCCACTGCCTGTTTCCCTTAGTGAGGATGGCGGCGCCGGGACCTGCCAGGATCGGCCTCGGGGGACAGACATCGCAGGCGCCTAGGACAGGTAAGTGTCCTTATTAAAAGTCAGCAGCTACAGTGTTTGTAGCGGCTGACTTAAAAAAAAAAAAATGAGGGTGGAATCCCCTTTAAAATTATTTTTCGTCTGGATAACAAATAATAAAGTTGCAAGAAAATATCCCCAAAATAAAGCTTCGTAATTCATGCGTTACATTATTACACTTCACAACCGCCAACCGCACTACTATGGCAGGGCGGCCCCACGGCAACAAATCGTGTAAAAATGTACAATCATGTACGCAATTTGGTATTTCCGGATTGGCTGCCCTGTCATTCACTGCAGCACAAGCCGATCAGCATGTCCCGGCCAATCATTTATGGCCAGAACTCGCTGATCGAATGACAGAAGAGAGCTCTGTGTTGGAAATCTACACAGAGCTTCCTACTGACGGCAGTAATATGTATCCTTTTTTCCTCCCTGAAAAGCGAGGAGTAAAAACAGTCACATTGCTCAGTAAAAGCAGCGCACACCTTGTAATGCGACATACAGGCAGTGTTGATGGGGAAATCCCTGCCGCAGCGCTATTGTGTTCTGCTGGCAGGGAGTGTTCCCCATGGCCAGAGGACTATGATCACTGCTGGCAGCTATAGCCATTGGCAGTGATTGAGAAAAAAAAAAGACAAAAAAAAAAACACACCACAGGCTGGTTGTACTGAAGTCGACCGATGAACCGACTTCAGTACAACCAGCCTGCCCATAGATGGATCAAAATTTCGCCAGTTCCCGCTGAGCCACCCAAATATTGATCGGTCTAGGGCTGGCTTAAAAAGCAGAACTAAACCCTCCCATTTTTTTCTCCAGACAAGGAAGCCGCCATATTTTCCTCTGTTTAACCACTGAAAGATTTACCCCCCCACCCTTCCATGAGCAGCCCATTACATTAACAGTCATGTGCAACAATGTACACCCAAAAAGGGATGGATTCTGTGTTCCTGCAAAGCACGGAATAAAAGCCATCTCTTCTAGTAAAAGCAGCACACGTGTGCGTTTCCCCGAAAATAAGACCGACTGTGATTTTCCTGGCGGGCTGCAATACAAGCCCACTTGGCAGTGAAGGAGTTAACGTCAGGGGGGATCAAAGGGTTAAATGTGTTCCTAGGGAGTGCTTGTTTGCACTACCGTGTTTCCCCGAAAATAAGACACAGTAGGGCTTATTTTCGGGGTAGGTCTTACCATGTAATGTGCCGTCTTCTCTCCCCCTCTGCCTGTCAGGAGGCCCCAGTGTGATCTCAGTTAAAATGCTTGTAAAATCCTATAATCCCCTTTATTACAGTATTATATATAATGTACAATGTGTGTGTTTCTGGAATACAATTGTGCCAAATACCTTTGTTACAGTGCCGCTCACTGACCTCCCGCTGCTCTCGTCTCCCAACTGTCAGTGGATCTTATTTTTAGGGAACCACAGTAGTGCAAACAAGCACTCCCTAGGAACACATTTAACCCTTTGATTCCCCCTATTAACCCCTTCACTGCCAGTGTCATTAGTACAGTGACAGTGCATATTTTTTTTTAGCACTGATCACTGTATTGGTGTCATTTAAGTGTCCAAATTGTCCGCCGCAATATCGCATTCCCATTATAACTAGCTGATCGCTAGTATAAGTAATAAAAAAAACTCCATACAAATATCCCAACTGCAGAGGTGATCAAATATCACCAAAAGAAAGCTCTATTTGTGGGAAAAATATTCTGGCGGGCAAGTGGCTAAAGCCAAGTTCCGCCTACAAAAAAAAAAAACGAATACGTCAGCAGCTACAAATACTGCAACTGCTGACGTTTAATATTAGGACACTTACCTGTCCAGTGCGCCCGTGTTGCCTTCACCCGACCTGTCCCCTCGGGTGGAGGCGCCGGTGTTCTGACGAATAAGTTCCCCCCCCCCCTGTACTGCTCAGGTGTGAACTGAGCCTCCGAAAATAGCCGAACATGTAGAGCTGAGAGTCAGCTCTAGACGGCGCCTGCGCAACAAAATAGTTATTGCAACAGGTCCAGGGCAACGTGGACCTCGCTGTAAGTGGCCAGTCAGCCTCACTTCGCTCAGCCTCCTGGCTCTTTTTTTTTTTTAACATCTCCATGTCCACAGGGATGGTAAGGAATGAGCCTGGATGTCAGAAGTGTAGCACCACCGCCTCAGCAGTACAATTTGGTGTGCGCAGGCGCCGGCTAGAGCTGACTCTCAGCTCTACATGTTCGGATATTTTCGGAAGCTCAGTTCACGCCTAAGCAGTACAGTGGAGGGGTCCTTATCCGCCGGGGGAACTTTTTTGGCAAGACACCGGCATCTTCAGTAAGGGAATCCGGAATAGAAGCCTCACAGCCCGGTTCTCTACTGCGCTGCTGTCTTCTGGGACCTGTGTGTCTCCCAGAAGACAACGGGGGGGGGTCGGACATGGCGTAGATCACTGCGGATATCTTTCGCCAGAAGTGGGAGCAAATACCCAAGGTGTCGGCTCCCCCTAAAAGGTGCCAAATGTGACACATAAAACTATTTCAGAAATAAAAAAATGATAATTGGCATGTGCGTATGTATTCACCCCCTTTGTTATGAAGCCCATAAAAAGCTCCAGTGCCACCAATTGCCTTCAGAAGTCACATGATTTGTGAAATGATGTCCACCTGTGTGCAATCTAAGTGTCACATGACCTGTCATTACATAGCCACACCTTTCTGAAAGGCCCCAGAGGCTGCAACACCTAAGCAAGAGGCACCACTAACCAAACACTGCCATGAAGACCAAGGAACTCTCCAAACAAGTAAGGGACAATGTTGTTGAGAAGTACAAGTCAGGGTTGGGTTATAAAAAAATATCCAAATCTGATGATCCCTGGGAGCCCCATCAAATCTATCATAACCAAATGGAAAGAACATGGCACAGCAGCAAACCTGCCAAGAGACGGCCGCACACCAAAACTCACAGCCCGGGCAAGGAGGGCATCAGAGAGGCGGCACAGAGACCTAAGGTAACCCTGGAGGAGCTGCAGAGTTCCACAGCAGAGACTGGAGTATCTGTACATAGGACGACAATAAGCCGTACGCTCCATAGAATTGGGCTTTATGGCAGAGTGGCCAGAAGAAAACCATTACTTTCACCAAAAAACAAAATGGCACGTGGGAGACTCCCAAAAATGTATGGAGGAAGGTGCTCTGGTCTGATGAGACTAAAATGTAACTTTTTGGCCAAAGAAAACACTGTCTGGCGCCAACCCAACACATCACCCAAAGAACACCATCCCCACTGTGAAACATGGTGGTGGCAGCATCATGCTGTGGGGATGTTTTTCAGCAGTCAGGACTGGGAAACTGCTTGGAGTTGAGGGAAAGATGATGGATGGTGCTAAATACAGGGATATTCTTGAGTAAAACCTGTAGCACTCTGTGTGTGATTTGAGGCTAGGATGGAGGTTCACCTTCCAGCAGGACAAGGACCCCAAACACACTGCTAAAGCAACACTTGAGTGGTTTAAGGAGAAACATATAAATGTGTTGGAATGGCCCAGTCAAAGCCCAGACCTCAATCCAATAGAAAATCTGTGGTCAGACTTAAAGATTTCTGTTCACAAGCGCAAACCATCCAACTTGAAGGAGCCGGAGCAGTTTTGCAAGGAGGAGGAATGGTATAATATCTCAGTGGTAAGATGAGGCAAGCTCATAGAGACTTATCCAAAGCGACTTGGAGCTGTGATAGCCGCAAAAGGTGGCTCTACAACGTATTGACTATAGGGGGGTGTGTGTGAATAGAGCCAATGAGAAAAGAGGGGGCGGGGCTGAGCCATGGCTTTGTGTCTGAAGTGACACAGAGCCACGGGTATTGGCTCAGGTGCCCCCATAACAAGCTGCTTGCTGTGGGGGGCACTCAGCAGGAGGGAGGGGCTGCTCTGTGCAAATCTACTTCAGAGGAGGCAAGTAAACCATGTTTGTTATTTTCAAACGAAAAAAACGACTTTAAGATCGCTTTAAGACCCCTTTCACACGGGGCGGATCTGCTGGATGCACTCCGGCGGGGGGGGGGGGGGGGGGGGGGGATCGCTCAGTTGATCTTTACTGAGCAGGCGGATGGCAGGTCCATCTCCGCTCTGTGCAGGGACAGACCTATCAGAGCCCTGCTGTCCTCAATGGGAGATCGGATCCGCTGGACGGATGACGAACGCATCGCCAACCATCTGTTTTGAGTGGATCTCGTCGGATGGGATGGCAGGCGGGTGTCAGATGACACATCTCCGCTGACATCCACCTGCCCATAGAAGTCAAACAGGTGAACCGATCGAATCCGCCTCAAAAACAGGTGGATCCAAGCAGGTCAATCGTGTGAAAGCGGCCTAAGTGGTTAATCCGCAACCGCCATGGTGCTACACATGTGATCAGATATGACACCGGTCAAATGGATGGTTTGGCAGTTTGGTTGAGAGCACAACCAAGACGAGATACATTCCTGAACCGCGCCGATGTTTCGTCAGATTTTGTAACAGACGTGATGTTCCGTCGCCGCCACCTTGCTACACCCAGCACTCATCCGCAGGAAGGATACAGTGAGAAGGCGGCACTCACCCACCGGAGTTTTGCATTTCACACTCTTTAACATGAAACTGAGCTTATATAGTGAAACTCAGTATTTAACCCCTTCCAGCCCAAGGCTGTCATATGACGTCCTCGACTTTCAGTGGGAATATCTGAATGACGGGTGCAGCTACAGGCATCATTCAGATCTCCTCTTTCTCAGCCGGCCGGTGATTCTGTGCACCAAAAGATGATCCTAGCGGCAGTTCCGCCGCTTGATCTTTCTTACAGGCAATGGGAGGGGACATTTCCCCCACCTCCATCCGGTGCTTCTCCAGAATCTCCTGCGCCATCGGGGACCTGGAGAAAGAAAGAATCGGCCGCCGCCGGATGACGACCATAGAGATTTCCGGTGACCAGACATCTTTGACCCTCGGAGGCCCGGGCTCGACGTTATGACGTCCCGTCCGCGGATGTAAACAAAGTCAATCACGGCTGGTAAGCGTGAGAACGGTGAAATTTTTTCTCTCGATCTGATGCTTTCCAGCATTGACCGCGCATCGCTCCATAAAGAGGACCTGTCACAAACCATTCCCATTACAGTCCTTGTAAAATATAATATATATATATATTTTTTTTTAAAAACCCCGTCCGATAGCTCGCGCTCAGAAGCGAACACACACGCAAGTCCCGCCCACATATGTAAACGCCGTTCAAACCACACATGTGAGGTATCGCCGCGTTCGTTAGAGCGTGAGCAATAATTCTAGCACTAGACCTCCTCTGTAACTCTAACCTGGTAACCTGTAAAAAAATTAAAGCGTCGCCTATGGAGATTTTTTAAGTACCGAAGTTTGGCGCCATTCCATGAGTGTGCGCAATTTTAAAGTGTGACACGTTGGGTATCTATTTACTCGGTGTAACATTATCTTTCACATAATACAAAAAAAAAACTCTGCTAACTTAACTGTTTTTTAATTTGTGAAACTTTTTTTCCCTAAAAAAAAAGCGTTTGAAAAATTGTTGCGCAAATACCGTGCGAGATAAAAAGTTGCAACGACCGCCCTTTCATTTCCTAGGGTGTCAAAAAAAAAAATGTTTGGGGGGGGGGGGGGGGGTCTGAGTAGTTTTCTAGAAAAAAAAAAAATGCTGATTTTCACATGTAGGAGAGGAGTACCAGAATAGGCCCAGTATGGAAGTGGTTAAAAATCCGTCTGACTGTTTTGATGTTGAATTGTAAAAGAAGCGGCGAGCTTGCCGATCTCACAGGTTTGTTAATCTGACAGAACGCCGCTGCTTTGAAAAATCATCTAAACAGTCCGACGGATTTCCAAATACTGAATTTCACGTTATAAGCCGAGTTTACTGGTAAAAATAAAGTGTGAAATGCAAGAATCCGGCGGGCGTAACAAGATGTCCGCTCGCCGCCTTCTCACTCTATCCTTCCTGTGGACGAGTGCCGGGTGTAGCAAGATGGCGGCGACGGAACATCACTTCCATCAGATTTTGTAACGGGTTGCATAAACTGACGAAACAGCAGGACCAACTTTTTTTTTTTTTAACTGGTGTCGTGGCTTAAATCAACGGGGTTACTTCCGCTTTAAGGGCCGGTTCACACGGCTGCATGGTGGAAAAATCGCATGCGATTTGCACCGCACTACAAATCACATGTGATATCTGTGCGATGCGATTTCAGCCATACAGATAGTATGGCTGAAATCACATAGCATTCGGAATAAATGCGCACAGGACCCTTTTTTGGTCCGCACCGGAATCGATCGCACGGGTGTTCACGCGATCCGATTCATGTCCGAACTAACAGGTCGCAGTGGGATATGCGAGTTGAAATGGGGGTGTCATTAGCAATGTATTGACACTCCCCAGCAGTTTGCATACGGCAGTGTGAACTGCCGTGCGAGTCGGGTGTGATTCGGGGAGGTGTAGTGGATTTGCAGGGTTCCCGCATCGCAGTAGTGAGAACCCGGCCTAAGCCTCAGTTCAAAGTCAATGGAACGGTTCTAATAGGTGGGGCGCTCAAGTCACAGCGCTACTTTGGGGCGTCTTGATCACGACTTGCGTGGACTTCTGTTAATGAAGCCGCAATGAAGTTGTGTGACAAAGTTGCACGACTTTCCCGTATCGGCACTGTGAACAGAACCTAAAGGGCCGTGCAGAACAGCTTTGCGGTAGTCTGGATATTTCCAGTCTGCTCATCCCCTCCCCCCTCCCCAAAATGCTGCGATTACAGAACCAAGCGCAGGCGGTGCCCCGAAGACTCTCCGAGTGACTGACGTATTCCCGCTCATTACAGAAATCAGATCCCGGATTCCTCCGGCGGGCCGATCCGTCTTGATTGAAGTTTTGCATCTCGTACACCGGAGGAGCTCCGCCCACACCAGAGACCTTCCTGCGAAGAGAAGAAAGGAACGTTAGACGAGTCGCAGCACAACAGCCGGCATTGTGGCACACAGGCGAGGGGGGGCATTGGTGTCGTGGCACACAGGCGAGGGGGGACATTGGTGTCGTGGCACACAGGCGAGGGGGGACATTGGTGTCGTGGCACACAGGCGAGGGGGGACATTGGTGTCGTGGCACACAGGCGGTCACATGGATTGGGGGGGGAGGGGTCATTGGTGTCGTGGCACACAGGCGAGGAGGGACATTGGTGTTGTGGCACACAGGCGGTCACATGGATTGGGGGGGACATTGGGGGCACACAGGAGGCGGGGGGGGGGGACATTGGGGGCACACAGGAGGCGGGGGGGGGGACATTGGGGGCACACAGGCGGGGGGGGACATTGGGGGCACACAGGCGGGGGGGGACATTGGGGGCACACAGGCGGCGGGGGGGGACATTGGGGGCACACAGGCGGCGGGGGGGGACATTGGGGGCACACAGGCGGCGGGGGGGGACATTGGGGGCACACAGGCGGCGGGGGGGGACATTGGGGGCACACAGGCGGCGGGGGGGGACATTGGGGGCACACAGGCGGCGGGGGGGGGGACATTGGGGGCACACAGGCGGCGGGGGGGGACATTGGGGGCACACAGGCGGCGGGGGGGGACATTGGGGGCACACAGGCGGCGGGGGGGGGGACATTGGGGGCACACAGGCGGTCACATGGATTGGGGTCGTGGCACACAGGCGGGGAGGAGAAACATGACACACAGGCGGTGGGGGGACATTGGGGTCGTGGCACACAGGCGGTGGGGGAGGGGGGACGTCGGTGGCACACAGGCGGTCACATGGATTGGGGGTATGTCAGTTGGGGAGGGGGCACAAAGGCGGTCACACGGATTTGGGGGGGATGTCGGTGGCACACAGGCGGTGGGGGAGGGGGCGTCGGTGGCACACAGGCGGTCACACGGATTGGGGGGGATGTTGGTGGGGGAGGGGGGCACACAGACGGTCACACGGATTGGGGGGGGATGTCGGTGGGGGCACACAGGCGGTCACATGGATTGGGGGGACGGACATTGGGGCACACAGACGGCGGGGGGGGACACATTGGGGGCACACAGGCGGCGGGGGGGACATTGGGGGCACACAGGCGGCCACATGGATTGGGGTCGTGGCACACAGGCGGGGAGGAGAAACATGACACACAGGCGGTGGGGGGACATTAGGGTCGTGGCACACAGGCGGTGGGGGAGGGGGGACGTCGGTGGCACACAGGCGGTCACATGGATTGGGGGGGATGTCGGTTGGGGAGGGGGCACAAAGGCGGTCACACGGATTTGGGGGGGATGTCGGTGGCACACAGGCGGTGGGGGAGGGGGCGTCGGTGGCACACAGGCGGTCACACGGATTGGGGGGGGATGTTGGTGGGGGAGGGGGGCACACAGACTGGGGGGGGATGTCGGTGGGGGCACACAGGCGGTCACACGGATTGGGGGAGGGGGATGTCGGTGGGGGAGGGGGCACACGGATTGGGGGAGATGTTGGTGGGGGAGGGGGCACACAGACGGTCACACGGATTGGGGGAGGGGGGCACACAGGCGGTCACACGGATTGGGGGGGATGTCGGTGGGGGAGGGGGGCACACGGATTGTGGGGGGGAGGGGATGTCGGTGGGGGAGGGGGCACAGGCGGTCACACGGATTGGGGGGGGGGGAGGTCGGTGGGGGAGGGGGCACACAGGCGGTCACACGGATTGGGGGGGATGTCGGTGGGGGAGGGGGCACACAGGCGGTGGGGGGATGTCAGTGGCACACAAGCGGTCACACGGATTGGGGGATGTCGGTGGGGGAGGGGGGCACACAGGCGGTCATACGGATTGGGGGGGGGGGGAGGGGGCAGTCCGTGGCACACAGGCGGTCACACGGATTGGGGGGATGTCGGTGGGGGAGGGGGCACACAGGCGGTCACACGGATTGGGGGGGAGGGGGCACACAGATTGGGGGGGATGTCGGTTGGGAGGGGCACACAGGCGGTGGGGGATGTCAGTGGAACACAGGCGGTCACATGGATTGGGGGAGGGGGGGATGTCGGGCACACAGATTGGGGGGAGGGGAGGTGTCGGTGGCACACAGATTGGGGGATGGAATGTCGGGCACACAGATTGGGGGAGGGGAGGTGTCGGTGGGGGAGGGGGGATATCGGGCACACAGATTGGGGGAGGGGGATGTCGGTGGGGAGGGGGGCACACAGATTGGGGGGAGGGGAGGTGTCGGCGGGGGCACACAGATTGGGGGGATGTCGGTGGGGGAGGGGGCACACAGGCGGTCACACAGATTGGGGGGGATGTCAGTGGGGGAGGGGGCACACAGATTGGGGGGGATGTCGGTGGGGGCACACAGGCGGTCACACGGATTGGGGGGGAGGGGCACACAGATTGGGGGGGGATGTCGGTGGGGGAGGGGGCACACAGGCAGTCACACGGATTGGGGGGGGATGTCAGTGGGGGAGGGGATGTCGGTGGGGGAGGGGGCACACAGATTGGGGGGAGGGGAGGTGTCGGTGGGGGAGGGGGCACACAGATTGGGAGGGATGTCGGTGGGGGAGGGGGCACACAGATTGGGGGGAGGGGAGGTGTCGGTGGGGGATGTCGGGCACACAGATTGGGGGGAGGGGGGATTTCGGGCGGGGGAGGGGGCACACAGATTGGGGGGGAGGGGGGATTTCGGCACACAGATTTGGGGGGAGGGGGGGATGTCGGTGGGGGAGGGGGGCACACAGATTGGGGGGGAGGGGAGGTGTCGGTGGGGGAGGGGGCACACAGATTGGGGGGGGGATGTCAGTGGCACACAGGCGGTCACACGGATTGGGGGATGTCGGTGGGGGAGGGGGCACACAGGCGGTCACACGGATTGGGGGGAGGGGGGCACACAGATTGGGGGAGGGGAGGTGTCGGTGGGGGAGGGGGGATGTCGGGCACACAGATTGGGGAGGGGGATGTCGGTGGGGGAGGGGGCACACAGATTGGGGGGAGGGGAGGTGTCGGTGGGGGATGTCGGGCACACAGATTGGGGGGGAGGGGGGATGTCGGTGGGGCACACAGATTGGGGGGGAGGGGAGGTGTCGGTGGGGGAGGGGGCACACAGATTGGGGGGGGATGTCAGTGGCACACAGGCGGTCACACGGATTGGGGGAGGGGGGGATGTCGGTGGGGGAGGGGGCACACAGGCGGTCACACGGATTGGGGGGAGGGGGGCACACAGATTGGGGGAGGGGAGGTGTCGGTGGGGGAGGGGGGATGTCGGGCACACAGATTGGGGAGGGGGATGTCGGTGGGGCACACAGATTGGGGGGATGTCGGGCACACAGATTGGGGGGAGGGGGCACACAGATTGGGGGGAGGGGAGGTGTCGGCGGGGGACACAGATTGGGGGGGAGGGGAGGTGTCGGTGGGGGCACACAGATTGGGGGGATGTCGGTGGGGGAGGGGGCACACAGGCGGTCACACGGATTGGGGGGGAGGGGGCACACAGATTGGGGGGGATGTCGGTGGGGGCACACAGATTGGGGGGGATGTCGGTGGGGGAGGGGGCACACAGGCGGTCACACGGATTGGGGGGGATGTCGGTGGGGGAGGGGGCACACAGGCAGTCACACGGATTGGGGGGGGATGTCAGTGGGGGAGGGGATGTCGGTGGGGGAGGGGGCACACAGATTGGGGGGAGGGGAGGTGTCGGTGGGGGAGGGGGCACACAGATTGGGGGGAGGGGAGGTGGGGGATGTCGGGCACACAGATTGGGGGGAGGTGTCGGTGGGGGATGTCGGTGGGGCACACAGATTGGGGGGGAGGGGAGGTGTCGGTGGGGGCACACAGATTGGGGGGGGATGTCAGTGGCACACAGGCGGTCACACGGATTGGGGGAGGGGGGGATGTCGGTGGGGGAGGGGGCACACAGGCGGTCACACGGATTGGGGGGGATGTCGGTGGGGGAGGGGGCACAGGCGGTGGGGGAGGGGGGATGTCAATGGCACACAGATTGGGGGGGGATGTCGGTGGGGGAGGGGGCACACAGGCAGTCACACGAATTGGGGGGGATGTCAGTGGGGGAGGGGATGTCGGTGGGGGAGGGGGCACACAGATTGGGGGGAGGGGAGGTGTCGGTGGGGGCACACAGATTGGGAGGGATGTCGGTGGGGGAGGGGGCACACAGATTGGGGGGAGGGGAGGTGTCGGATGTCGGGCACACAGATTGGGGGGGAGGGGGCACACAGATTGGGGGGAGGGGGGATTTCGGGCGGGGGAGGGGGCACACAGATTGGGGGGGAGGAGGGATTTCGGGCACACAGATTGGGGGGGGGGGGGGGGGGGGGGGGTGTCGGTGGGGGCACACAGATTAGGGGTGAGGGGGGATGTCGGTGGGGGAGGGGGCACACAGATTGGGAGGGAGGGGGGATGTCGGTACACAGATTGGGGGGGAGGGGAGGTGTCGGTGGGGGCACACAGATTGGGGGGGATGTCAGTGGCACACAGGCGGTCACACGGATTGGGGGAGGGGGGGGGGATGTCGGTGGGGGAGGGGGCACACAGGCGGTCACACGGATTGGGGGGGATGTCGGTGGGGGAGGGGGCACAGGCGGTGGGGGAGGTCAATGGCACACAGGCGGTCACATGGATTGGGGGAAGGGGGGGATGTCTGGCACACAGATTGGGGGGAGGGGGGATGTCGGTGGGGGACACACAGATTGGGGGGGAGGGGAGGTGTGGGCACACAGATTGGGGGGATGTCGGTGGGGGAGGGGGCACACAGGCGGTCACACGGATTGGGGGGGGATGTCAGTGGGGGAGGGGGCACACAGATTGGGGGGGGGGATGTCAGTGGGGGAGGGGATGTCGGTGGGGGAGGGGATGTCGGTGGGGGAGGGGGCACACGGGCGGTGGGGGGATGTCAGTGGCACACAGGCGATCACACGGATTGGGGGGGAAGGGAGGTGTCGGCACACAGATTGGGGGAGGGGAGGTGTCGGTGGGGGAGGTCGGGCACACAGATTGGGGGAGGTGTCGGAGGGGGGCACACAGATTGGGGGGGAGGGGGGGATGTCGGGCACAGATTGGGGGGAGGGGGCACACAGATTGGGGGGAGGGGAGGTGTCGGTGGGGGACACACAGATTGGGGGGGAGGTGTCGGTGGGGGCACACAGATTGGGGGGATGTCGGTGGGGGAGGGGGCACACGGATTGGGGGGAGGGGATGTCAGTGGGGGAGGGGGCACACAGATTGGGGGGGATGTCACACAGATTGGGGGGAGGGGAGGTTTCGGTGGGGGATGTCGGGCACACAGATTGGGGGGGAGGGGGGATGTCGGTGGGGGAGGGGGCACACAGATTGGGGGGGAGGGGGTGTCGGTAGGGGCACACAGATTGGGAGGGAGGGGGGATGTCGGTGGGGAGGGGGGCACACAGATTGGGGGGGAGGGGAGGTGTCGGTGGGGGCACACAGATTGGGGGGGAGAGGAGGTGTCGGTGGGCACACAGATTGGGGGGGAGGGGAGGTGTCGGTGGGGGAGGAGGCACACAGATTGGGGGGGAGGGGAGGTGTCGGTGGGGGAGGGAGGCACACAGATTGGGGGGGAGGGGAGGTGTCGGTGGGGGAGGGAGGCACACAGATTGGGGGGGGGGGTGTCGGTGGGGGCACACAGGCGGTCACACGGATTGGGGGGGGAGGGGATGTCGGTGGGGGAGGGGGCACACAGATTGGGAGGGAGGGGGGATGTCGGTGGGGAGGAGGGCACACAGATTGGAGGGGAGGTGTCGGTGGGGGCGAGGGGGGATGTCGGTGGGGGAGGGGGGCACACAGATTGGGGGGGAGGGGAGGTGTCGGTGGGGGACACACAGATTGGGGGGAGGGGAGGTGTCGGTGGGGGACACACAGATTGGGGGGGAGGGGGAGGTGTCAGTGGGGCACACAGATTGGGGGGGAGGTGTCGGTGGGGGCGGGGGGCACACAGATTGGGGGGGGAGGGGAGGTGTCGGTGGGGGCGAGGGGGGATGTCGGTGGGGGAGGGGGGCACACAGATTGGGGGGAGGGGAGGTGTCGGTGGGGCACACAGATTGGGGGGAGGGGAGGTGTCGGTGGGGGACACACAGATTGGGGGGGAGGGGGAGGTGTCAGTGGGGCACACAGATTGGGGGGGAGGTGTCAGTGGGGGAGGGGGGCACACAGATTGGGGGGAGGGGAGGTGTCGGTGGGGCACACAGATTGGGGGGAGGGGAGGTGTCGGTGGGGCACACAGATTGGGGGGAGGGGAGGTGTCGGCGGGGGAGGGGGCACACAGATTGGGGGGGGGGGAGGGGATGTCGTTGGGGGAGGGGGCACACAGATTGGGGGGGGGAGGGGATGTCGGTGGGGGAGGGGGCACACAGATTGGGGGGGGGGAGGGGATGTCGTTGGGGGAGGGGGCACACAGATTGGGGGGAGGTGTCGGGCACACAGATTGGGGGGAGGGGGAGGTGTCGGTGGGGGAGGGGGCACACAGATTGGGGGGGGGGGAGGGGATGTCGTTGGGGGAGGGGGCACACAGATTGGGGGGGGAGGGGATGTCGGTGGGGGAGGGGGCACACAGATTGGGGGGGGGGAGGGGATGTCGGTGGGGGAGGGGGCACACAGATTGGGGGGAGGTGTCGGGCACACAGATTGGGGGGAGGGGGAGGTGTCGGTGGGGAGGGGGGCACACAGATTGGGGGGGAGGGGAGGTGTCGGTGGGGGCACACAGATTGGGGGGGAGGGGAGGTGTCGGTGGGCACACAGATTGGGGGGGAGGGGGGATTTCGGGCACACAGATTGGGGGGAGGGGGGCACACAGATTGGGGGGGAGGGGAGGTGTCGGTGGGGGAGGGGGCACACAGATTGGGGGGGAGGTGTCGGTGGGGGAGGGAGGCACACAGATTGGGGGGGAGGGGAGGGAGGCACACAGATTGGGGGGGAGGGGAGGCACACAGATTGGGGGGGGGAGGGGGCACACAGGCGGTCACACGGATTGGGGGGGGGAGGGGATGTCGGTGGGGGAGGGGGCACACAGATTGGGAGGGAGGGGGGGATGTCGGTGGGGAGGAGGGCACACAGATTGGAGGGGAGGTGTCGGTGGGGGCACACAGATTGGGGGGGGGAGGGGAGGTGTCGGTGGGGGCGAGGGGGGATGTCGGTGGGGGAGGGGGGCACACAGATTGGGGGGGAGGGGAGGTGTCGGTGGGGGACACACAGATTGGGGGGAGGGGAGGTGTCGGTGGGGGACACACAGATTGGGGGGGAGGGGGAGGTGTCAGTGGGGCACACAGATTGGGGGGGAGGTGTCAGTGGGGGAGGGGGGCACACAGATTGGGGGGAGGGGAGGTGTCGGTGGGGCACACAGATTGGGGGGAGGGGAGGTGTCGGTGGGGGACACACAGATTGGGGGGGAGGGGGAGGTGTCAGTGGGGCACACAGATTGGGGGGGAGGTGTCAGTGGGGGAGGGGGCACACAGATTGGGGGGAGGGGAGGTGTCGGTGGGGCACACAGATTGGGGGGAGGGGAGGTGTCGGTGGGGGCACACAGATTGGGGGGAGGGGAGGTGTCGGTGGGGGCACACAGATTGGGGGGAGGGGAGGTGTCGGTGGGGGCACACAGATTGGGGGGAGGGGAGGTGTCGCACACAGATTGGGGGGGGGGGGGGGAGGGGGCACACAGATTGGGGGGGGAGGGGATGTCGGTGGGGGAGGGGGCACACAGATTGGGGGGGGGGAGGGGATGTCGTTGGGGGAGGGGGCACACAGATTGGAGGGGATGTCGGTGGGGGAGGGGGCACACAGATTGGGGGGAGGTGTCGGGCACACAGATTGGGGGGAGGGGGAGGTGTCGGCGGGGAGGGGGGCACACAGATTGGGGGGGAGGGGAGGTGTCGGTGGGCACACAGATTGGGGGGGAGGGGAGGTGTCGGTGGGCACACAGATTGGGGGGGAGGGGAGGTGTCGGTGGGGGAGGGGGCACACAGATTGGGGGGGAGGGGAGGTGTCGGTGGGGGAGGGAGGCACACAGATTGGGGGGGAGGGGAGGTGTCGGTGGGGGAGGGAGGCACACAGATTGGGGGGGGGGGTGTCGGTGGGGGAGGGGGCACACAGGCGGTCACACGGATTGGGGGGGGAGGGGATGTCGGTGGGGGAGGAGGGCACACAGGCGGTCACACGGATTGGGGGGGGGGGGGGGGGGGGGGTGTCGGTGGGGGAGGGGGCACACAGGCGGTCACACGGATTGGGGGGGGAGGGGATGTCGGTGGGGGCACACAGATTGGGAGGGAGGGGGGATGTCGGTGGGGAGGAGGGCACACAGATTGGAGGGGAGGTGTCGGTGGGGGCGGGGGGCACACAGATTGGGGGGGAGGGGAGGTGTCGGTGGGGGAGGGGGGCACACAGATTGGGGGGGAGGGGAGGTGTCGGTGGGGGACACACAGATTGGGGGGAGGGGAGGTGTCGGACACAGATTGGGGGGGAGGTGTCAGTGGGGGAGGGGGGCACACAGATTGGGGGGAGGGGAGGTGTCAGTGGGGCACACAGATTGGGGGGAGGTGTCAGTGGGGGAGGGGGGCACACAGATTGGGGGGAGGGGAGGTGTCGGTGGGGCACACAGATTGGGGGGAGGGGAGGTGTCGGTGGGGGACACACAGATTGGGGGGGAGGGGGAGGTGTCAGTGGGGCACACAGATTGGGGGGAGGGGAGGTGTCGGTGGGGCACACAGATTGGGGGGAGGGGAGGTGTCGGTGGGGGCACACAGATTGGGGGGAGGGGAGGTGTCAGTGGGGGAGGGGGGCACACAGATTGGGGGGAGGGGAGGTGTCGGTGGGGCACACAGATTGGGGGGAGGGGAGGTGTCGGTGGGGGAGGGGGCACACAGATTGGGGGGGGGGAGGGGATGTCGTTGGGGGAGGGGGCACACAGATTGGGGGGGGAGGGGATGTCGGTGGGGGAGGGGGCACACAGATTGGGGGGGGGAGGGGATGTCGTTGGGGGAGGGGGCACACAGATTGGAGGGGATGTCGGTGGGGGAGGGGGCACACAGATTGGGGGGAGGTGTCGGGCACACAGATTGGGGGGAGGGGGAGGTGTCGGAGGGATGTCAGGCACACAGATTGGGGGGGAGGGGGGTGTCGGTGGGGGCACACAGATTGGGGGAGGGGGGTGTCGGTGGGGGAGGGGGCACACAGATTGGGGGGGATGTCGGTGGGGGGCACACAGATTGGGGGGGATGTCGGTGGGGGGCACACAGATTGGGGGAGGGGGGTGTCGGTGGGGGAGGGGGCACACAGATTGGGGGGGATGTCGGTGGGGGGCACACAGATTGGGGGAGGGGGGTGTCGGTGGGGGAGGGGGCACACAGATTGGGGGGGATGTCGGTGGGGGGCACACAGATTGGGGGAGGGGGGTGTCGGTGGGGGAGGGGGCACACAGATTGGGGGGGATGTCGGTGGGGGGCACACAGATTGGGGGGGATGTCGGTGGGGGGCACACAGATTGGGGGGATGTCGGTGGGGGGCACACAGATTGGGGGAGGGGGGTGTCGGTGGGGGAGGGGGCACACAGATTGGGGGGGGGATGTCGGTGGGGGAGGGGGCACACAGATTGGGGGGGATGTCGGTGGGGGGCACACAGATTGGGGGGGATGTCGGTGGGGGAGGGGGCACACAGATTGGGGGGGATGTCGGTGGGGGGCACACAGATTGGGGGAGGGGGGTGTCGGTGGGGGAGGGGGCACACAGATTGGGGGGGATGTCGGTGGGGGGCACACAGATTGGGGGGGGATGTCGGTTGGGAGGGGGCACACAGATTGGGGGGGATGTCGGTGGGGGGCACACAGATTGGGGGAGGGGGGTGTCGGTGGGGGCACACAGATTAGGGGGATGTCGGTGGGGGGCACACAGATTGGGGAGGGGGGTGTCAGTGGGGGAGGGGGCACACAGATTGGGGGGGATGTCGGTGGGGGAGGGGGGTGTCAGTGGGGGAGGGGGCACACAGATTGGGGGGGATGTCGGTGGGGGAGGGGGCACACAGATTGGGGGGATGTCGGTGGGGGGCACACAGATTGGGGGAGGGGGGTGTCGGTGGGGGAGGGGGCACACAGATTGGGGGGGATGTCGGTGGGGGGCACACAGATTGGGGGAGGGGGGTGTCGGTGGGGGAGGGGGCACACAGATTGGGGGGGATGTCGGTGGGGGGCACACAGATTGGGGGAGGGGGGTGTCGGTGGGGGCACACAGATTGGGGGGATGTCGGTGGGGGGCACACAGATTGGGGAGGGGGGTGTCAGTGGGGGAGGGGGCACACAGATTGGGGGGGATGTCGGTGGGGGAGGGGGCACACAGATTGGGGGGATGTCGGTGGGGGGCACACAGATTGGGGGAGGGGGGTGTCGGTGGGGGAGGGGGCACACAGATTGGGGGGGATGTCGGTGGGGGGCACACAGATTGGGGGAGGGGGGTGTCGGTGGGGGAGGGGGCACACAGATTGGGGGGGATGTCGGTGGGGGGCACACAGATTGGGGGAGGGGGGTGTCGGTGGGGGAGGGGGCACACAGATTGGGGGGGATGTCGGTGGGGGGCACACAGATTGGGGGAGGGGGGTGTCGGTGGGGGAGGGGGCACACAGATTGGGGGGGATGTCGGTGGGGGGCACACAGATTGGGGGAGGGGGGTGTCGGTGGGGGAGGGGGCACACAGATTGGGGGGGATGTCGGTGGGGGGCACACAGATTGGGGGAGGGGGGTGTCGGTGGGGGAGGGGGCACACAGATTGGGGGGGGATGTCGGTGGGGGGCACACAGATTGGGGGAGGGGGGTGTCGGTGGGGGAGGGGGCACACAGATTGGGGGGGATGTCGGTGGGGGGCACACAGATTGGGGGGAGGGGAAATATGTCGCAGGGTCGCAGTATTTATCAGAAGTCTTCATTCTGTAAATAATATCGCTCTGCGATTATCTGTCTGTTAGTCGATGGAGGACAACACGGGGCGGTTATCATCGCCATGACAACAGAGGCGGGTGTGTGAGAGGAATATTCGCACATCGGCTTGTCTGGGCTTTTCACAGCGATATCTCGGCTTCCTCTGCGATTCAATCTTTCTGCGACTCCGATCGCCCCGAGTACAGACAACGCGGGGCTCAGGAGAGGACACAGACCGCCCCGCCATGGGGGAAACATGGAGCACAACATTCATTTAAATGATATCTATATAGAGAGAAAGGAAGGAAAGAAAAAACACGACTTACCCGGTACAAAGATGGCGGCCACACGCCTCCCTCTCCTTCACCAACATGGCGACTCTTCACTTCCGGTTCTCGGCTATAATACTGCGCGCAAAGCCGAGCGCAGATATATAACATGTACAAACCACGCCCTATACATACCATCACGCTTGCTCATTGGTTTACGAAATATGAGGGAAGCCTCTTACCCAATGAGTACGCACGATGCTTCCGTTTCCCCTTCGCTTACAGGCCACACAAATGAAGCGCGCTCTGTATGTCTATTCTTCCCGCCCACACGTCCCAGCCAATGAAGCGCGCAGTGTACGTCCAGTTACCCCGCCCACACGTCTCCAGCCAATGAAGCGTGCAGTGTACGTCTTTTTCCCCGCCCACACGTCCCAGAGCCAATGAGACGCGCAGTGTACGTCTATTTCCCCCCCCCCCTACACATCCCAGCCAATGAGATGCGCAGTGTACGTCTCCAGCCAATGAGACGCGCAGGGTACGTCTATTTCCCCCGCCCACACGTCTCCAGCCAATGAGACACGCAGTGTGTATCTATTCCCCCTCCGCCCACACGTCTCAGCCAATGAGGGCGCGGTGTGGGCGTGGTGACGGTGGCCGGGACGGGACATGAGTGTGTCCGGGCAGAGATCGGGGACAGATCGGACATGAGTTGGTTGGTGTCCCGTATGTCGGCGGTCCGGGTCCCGGCCGTCCTCCGCCTGCTGAGCGCCAGTAGTTCCCGGGAGCACTTGGAGGGCTTGGTGAAGAAGGATAAGGTGGTGGTGTTTATGAAGGGAACTCCGGAGCAGCCGATGTGCGGATTCAGTAACGCGGTGGTGCAGATCCTCCGGATGCACGGGGTGGACGGATACGCCGCATACAATGTGCTGGAGGACCAAGACCTCCGACAGGGTGAGTGTGACCCGCCCCCCGGGGGAGGAGCTACAGAGGGCAATCAGGGGTCACAGGGAGCTGGGGGGGGGGGCAGAGAGGCTTTATAGGGGGTCCACGGGGTGTCTGTAGGGGATTGGAGTCACCCATAGGGGTTTATGGAGGGGGGGCAGAGGGCATTTATAGGGGCCCATGGGGGAGGGGCAGAGGGCAATTATAGGGGTCCATGGGGGAGGGGCAGAGGGCATTTATAGGGGTCCATGGAGGGGGGGGGCAGAGGGCATTAATGGGGGTCCATGGAGGGGGTGGCAGAGGGCATTTATAGGGGCCCATGGAGGGGGTGGCAGAGGGCATTTATAGGGGCCCATGGGGGAGGGGCAGAGGGCATTTATAGGGGCCCATGGGGGAGGGGCAGAGGGCAATTATAGGGGTCCATGGGGGAGGGGCAGAGGGCATTTATAGGGGTCCATGGAGGGGGGGGCAGAGGGCATTTATAGGGGTCCATGGAGGGGGGGCAGAGGGCATTTATAGGGGTCCATGGAGGGGGGGCAGAGGGCATTTATAGGGGTCCATGGAGGGGGGGCAGAGGGCATTTATAGGGGTCTATGAAGGGGGGGCAGAGGGCATTTATAGGGGCCCATGGAGGGGGGGCAGAGGGCATTTATAGGGGCCCATGGGGAGGGGCAGAGGGCATTTATAGGGGCCCATGGGGAGGGGCAGAGGTCAATTATAGGGGCCCATGGGGGAGGGGCAGAGGGCATTTATAGGGGTCCATGGAGGGGGGGGCAGAGGGCATTTATAGGGGTCCATGGAGGGGGGGCAGAGGGCATTTATAGGGGTCCATGGAGGGGGGGCAGAGGGCATTTATAGGGGTCCATGAAGGGGGGGCAGAGGGCATTTATAGGGGTTTATGGAGGGGAGGCAGAGGGCATTTATAGGGGCCCATGGGGGAGGGGCAGAGGGCATTTATAGGGGCCCATGGGGGAGGGGCAGAGGGCAATTATAGGGGTCCATGGGGGAGGGGCAGAGGGCATTTATAGGGGTCCATGGAGGGGGGGCAGAGGGCATTTATAGGGGTCCATGGAGGGGGGGCAGAGGACATTTATAGGGGTGCATGGAGGGGGGGCAGAGGGCATTTATAGGGGTCCATGGAGGGGGGGGCAGAGGGCATTTATAGGGGTCCATGGAGGGGGGGGCAGAGAGCATTTATAGGGGCCCATGGGGGAGGGGCGAGAGCATTTATAGGGGCCCATGGGGGAGGGGCAGAGAGCATTTATAGGGGCCCATGGGGGAGGGGCAGAGGGCATTTATAGGGGTCCATGGAGGGGGGGCAGGGGGCATTTATAGGGGTCCATGGAGGGGGGGCAGGGGGCATTTATAGGGGTCCATGGAGGGGTGGCAGAGGGCATTTACAGGGGTCCATGGAGGGGGGGCAGAGGGCATTTACATGGGTCCATGGAGGGGGGGCAGAGAGCATTTACATGGGTCCATGGAGGGGGGGCAGAGAGCATTTATAGGGGCCCATGGGGGAGGGGCAGAGGGCATTTATAGGGGTCCATGGAGGGGGGCAGAGAGCATTTATAGGGGCCCATGGGGGAGGGGCAGAGAGCATTTATAGGGGCCCATGGGGGAGGGGCAGAGAGCATTTATAGGGGCCCATGGGGGAGGGGCAGAGAGCATTTATAGGGGCCCATGGGGGAGGGGCAGAGGGCATTTATAGGGGCCCATGGATTGGGGGGCAGAGGGCATTTATAGGGGCCCATTGATTGGGGGGCAGAGGGCATTTATAGGGGCCCATGGGGGAGGGGCAGAGAGCATTTATAGGGGCCCATGGGGGAGGGGCAGAGGGCATTTATAGGGGTCCATGGAGGGGGGCCAGAGGGCATTTATAGGGGTCCGTGGAGGGGGGGCAGAGGGCATTTACAGGGGTCCGTGGAGGGGGGGCAGAGGGCATTTATAGGGGCCCGTGGGGGAGGGGCAGAGGGCATTTATAGGGGCCCGTGGGGGAGGGGCAGAGGGCATTTATAGGGGCCCGTGGGGGAGGGGCAGAGGGCATTTATAGGGGCCCGTGGGGGAGGGGCAGAGGGCATTTATAGGGGCCCGTGGGGGAGGGGCAGAGGGCATTTATAGGGGCCCGTGGGGGAGGGGCAGAGGGCATTTATAGGGGCCCATGGGGGAGGGGCAGAGGGCATTTATAGGGGTCCATGGAGGGGGGGCAGAGGGCATTTATAGGGGTCCATGGAGGGGGGGCAGAGGGCATTTATACGGGCCCATGGGGGAGGGGCAGAGGGCATTTATAGGGGCCCATGGAGGGGGTGGCAGAGGGCATTAATGGGGGTCCATGGAGGGGGTGGCAGAGGGCATTTATAGGGGCCCATGGAGGGGGTGGCAGAGGGCATTTATAGGGGCCCATGGATTGGGGGGCAGAGGGCATTTATAGGGGCCCATGGATTGGGGGGGCAGAGGGCATTTATAGGGGCCCATGGATTGGGGGGGCAGAGGGCATTTATAGGGGCCCATGGATTGGGGGGGCAGAGGGCATTTATAGGGGCCCATGGATTGGGGGGGCAGAGGGCATTTATAGGGGCCCATGGATTGGGGGGGCAGAGGGCATTTATAGGGGCCCATGGAGGGGGTGGCAGAGGGCATTTATAGGGGCCCATGGAGGGGGTGGCAGAGGGCATTCATAGGGGCCCATGGGTGAGGGGCAGAGGGCATTTATAGGGGCCCATGGGTGAGGGGCAGAGGGCATTTATAGGGGCCCATGGGTGAGGGGCAGAGGGCATTTATAGGGGCCCATGGGTGAGGGGCAGAGGGCATTTATAGGGGCCCATGGGCGAGGGGCAGAGGGCATTTATAGGGGTCCATGGAGGGGCTGGCAGAGGGCAAATATATATTGGCCCATGGGGGGCAGAGGGCATTTATAGGGGCCCATGGAGGGGGTGCCAGAGGGTGTTTATAGATAGCTGGGGGTCACACACAGAGGCTCACAGGGCAGGTATAGGGGTTTTGTGGGAGCCAGAGGATATCTTGGGTGTTAGAGGGGGTCAAATGGTATCTATAGTTGGCCAGGGGGTGTCTGTAGGGCCTGGGAGTCCAACCATAGGGGGGGGCAGAGGGCATTTATAGGGGGCCGGGTTACCCATGAGGGACCAGAAGGCATATAAAGGGCTAATGAGGAAGACAGAGGGAGTCATTAAGACATTCAGGGGTCAGAGGGGTCTATAGGGGCGCACCAGATCCCAGGGAGCCGTGCATATAACGGGGTCTATGTCAGTACGGGGGTGGGGAGGAATGTAGGGATCAGAAACCATCTATGGGGTTTATAGGGATGTTTAGGGGAATCCATGGTGTTAGAAGGTGTTATAGGGGAAAACATGGGTCACACAACATCTATGGGGTCAAAGATGTCCAGAGGGAGTCTATAGGACATACAGTATCTCACAAAAGTCAGTACACCCCTAAGTGAAAATGTCCAAATTGGGCCCAAAAGTGTCAATATTTTGTGTGGCCGCCATTATTTTCCAGCACTGCCTTAACCCTCTTGGGCATGGAGGTCACCAGAGCTTCACAGGTTGGCACTGGAGTCCTCTTCCCCTCCTCCATGATGACATCACGGAGCTGGTGGATGTTAGAGACCTTGCGCTCCTCCACCTTCCGTTTGAGGATGTCCCACAGATGATCAATAGGGTTTAGGTCTGGAGACATGCTTGGCCAGTCGATCACCTTTACCCTCAGCTTCTTTAGCAAGGCAGTGGTGGTCTTGGAGGTGTGTTTGGGGTTGTTATCATGTTGGAATACTGCCCTGCGGTCCAGTCTCTGAAGGGAGGGGATCATGCTCTGCATCAGTATGTCACAGTACATGTTGGCATTCATGGTTCCCTCAATGATCTGTAGCTCCCCAGTGCCGGCAGCACTCATGCAGCCCCAGACCATGACACTCCCCCCACCATGCCTGACTGTAGGGAAGACACACTTGTCTTTGTCCTCCTCACCTGGTTGCCGCCACACACGCCTGACACCATCTGACACCAAATACGTTTATCTTGGTCTCATCAGACCACAGGACATGGTTCCAGTAATCCATGTCCTTAGTCTGCTTGTCTTCAGCAAACTGTTTGCGGCTCTTTCTTGAGCATCATCTTTAGAAGAGGCTTCCTTCTGGGACGACAGCCATGCAGACCAATTTGATGCAGTGTGCGGCGTATGGTCTGAGCACTGATAGGCTGACCCCCCACCCACCACCCCTTCACCCTCTGCAGCAATGCTGGCAGCACTCATACGTCTATTTCCCAAAGACAACCTCTGGATATGACGCTGAGCACGTGACCTCAATAAATGGACACTTGCCTGTCCTGGAGTCCATCAGCTGCTGGGTGCTGCCGTCCCGCCATTGCGGGTAAGGGAACCCGGCAGTGTAGCCTTTCGGCTTCACGCTGGGAACCCTACTGCGCATGCGCGAGGCCCCGCTCCTCTCTCCTATTAGTGCGGCAGCCTGAGGAGGAGGAGGGAGCCCCGCAGTGATGCTGCGGCCGGACTCCTGGAAGTGGGAAAGGATACCTGGTCCCCCCCCCCCCCCCTAAAGGTGCCAAAGCCAATTGTAGCACCGGAGGGGGGGGGGGGAATCCGATGAGCGGAAGTTCCACTTTAGGTTGGAGCTCCGCTTTAAGTTCCAGGATACCTGTATGGACAACTCGGGAGGTTTTTGGGGGGCAAACAGGGACTACGGGTGGCAGGAGGTCTTTTGGGCAACACGGGTCAGAAGGGGCCTATAAAGTCACAGGAAATCTGTTGGGTCTGAGGAAGCCAATAGGAACCCATGGCGGGGTCTCTATGGTCCCTCTGATGGTATGTGTGGATCTGTTGGGGGACTTGGGACACTTATGTGGCCATATAAAATGTAACCAGCTACACAGGAGGGTCACATGTGGGGCATAGAAGAGCTTTGGGGGTCTCACAGGTGTTTAGGGAAGTTGGGTGATGCATAGGGGGGGGTCAGAGGGAGTCTATGAAATCACATGGGTATACCTGGGGTCACATGCAGGTGTCAGGTGGCATTTATGCTGTCAGAGGTGAAACCAGGTCTATCCGACACCCTACGTGTTCCTTCAGGGATAATGTGTGGTTTAGGTGTTCTTGGTTGGCCAGGTGTCCCGCTGGGCTCCACGACGTTGGGGTGTCCCGCTGGGCTCCACGACGTTGGGGTGTCCCGCTGGGCTCCACGACGGCGGGTGTCCCGCTGGGCTCCACGACATTGGGTCTTTATCCACAGTTTTCAGATCGTTGTGATTTCAGGGGATGGTACAGAAGTGTCCGGATGTGAAGTGCACACGGTTAACCTTTTTAGATATTTTTGGAAGCCGACAATGGGCCGGATCCCAAGTTTCCTATAGAGAAGGAAGAGTGACGTTCGGAGGACAATGGCTCCACTCTTCCTTCCCTTGTTCATAAATCGCCCCCCCCCCCCCCTCCATACGTTCAGGTTTCTTGTCCTTCGCTTTTGTTCTCCTGAGACTGTTGTGTTTGGTTGAAAGTCCTCATCTTCCTCCTCTACAGACAGGAAGATCTTGGTGTTCTCGGTGACAATCTGTAACATTTTGATACATTGTGACGTCGGGTTGTGATGAGCTGCGGGGGGTCGATGTTGAGACTCTGCAGGCTTCTTGCATTGGTGTTGATGGTCCTCATAGCTCTGCATAGATGGTCAGATCTTCAGTAGAGGTCAGAAGAAGAGACCGACCAGTTGGCTTCCATGATGATGTCCAGATTGGGTGGCCAGGAGATGAACGTCTCCCAATCTGGTTGTCTTTGGACGTAACGAGTGATGTCTTGTCTCATCGCTTTTGCTCTCCTGCT
Organism: Rana muscosa; assembly: GCA_029206835.1. NCBI lineage: Eukaryota > Metazoa > Chordata > Amphibia > Anura > Ranidae > Rana > Rana muscosa. Next base: position 238,058,137 of record CM055126.1, read on the forward strand.
TGAATGTTGGAGCTGTCCACCTTCCTCCTCCCATTTCATGGATATAAACATGGATGCCTGGCCAAGTGTACAGCTTTATGAAGTAGAATTAGTTATGTCGGAGGGCATCAATCAGATCAAGGAGAAATTCCAATGTTTGAAATGGATGGAGGAAATCCCTTATGGGCACAGCAGGTGTACAGACCCAGGAACTCAGCACAGGGATGGTGGGAACCCTTCATAATGGGCACAGCAGGTGTACAGACCCGGGAACTCAGCACAGGGATGGTGGGAACCCTTCATAATGGGCACAGCAGGTGTACAGACCCAGGAACTCAGCACAGGGATGGTGGGAACCCTTCATAATGGGCACAGCAGGTGTACAGACCCGGGAACTCAGCACAGGGATGGTGGGAACCCTTCATAATGGGCACAGCGGGTGTACAGACCCAGGAACTCAGCACAGGGATGGTGGGAACCCTTCATAATGGGCACAGCGGGTGTACAGACCCGGGAACTCAGCACAGGGATGGTGGGAACCCTTCATAATGGGCACAGCGGGTGTACAGACCCAGGAACTCAGCACAGGGATGGTGGGAACCCTTCATAATGGACACAGCGGGTGTACAGACCCGGGAACTCAGCAAGGGGATGGTGGGAACCCCTCATAATGGGCACAGCGGGTGTACAGACCCGGGAACTCAGCACAGGGATGGTGGGAACTCCTCATAATGGGCACAGCGGGTGTACAGACCCAGGAACTCAGCACAGGGATGGTGGGAACCCTTCATAATGGGCACAGCGGGTGTAAAGACCCGGGAACTCAGCAAGGGGATGGTGGGAACCCCTCATAATGGGCACAGCGGGTGTACAGACCCGGGAACTCAGCACAGGGATGGTGGGAACTCCTCATAATGGGCACAGCGGGTGTACAGACCTAGGAACTCAGCACAGGGATGGTGGGAACCCTTCATAATGGGCACAGCGGGTGTACAGACCCGGGAACTCAGCACAGGGATGGTGGGAACCCTTCATAATGGGCACAGCGGGTGTACAGACCCGGGAACTCAGCACAGGGATGGTGGGAACCCCTCATAATGGGCACAGCGGGTGTACAGACCCAGGAACTCGGCACAGGGATGGTGGGAACCCCTCATTGTGACAGGGGTCACTTGGGGCACAGGGGGAATGAGAACCCCACCATGATCTGGGATAGTCCTATTCAATGCTGTATATACAGGTCCTTCTCAAAAAATTAGCATATTGTGATAAAGTTCATTATTTTCTGTAATGTACTGATAAACATTAGACTTTCATATATTTTAGATTCATTTCACACAACTGAAGTAGTTCAAGCCTTTTCTTGTTTTAATATTGATGATTTTGGCATACAGCTCATGAAAACCCAAAAATCCTATCTCAAAAAATTAGCATGTTTCATCCGACCAATAAAAGAAAAGTGTTTTTAATACAAAAAAAGTCAACCTTCAAATAATTATGTTCAGTTATGCACTCAATACTTGGTCGGGAATCCTTTTGCAGAAATGACTGCTTCAATGCGGCGTGGCATGGAGGCAACCAGCCTGTGGCACTGCTGAGGTGTTATGGAGGCCCAGGATGCTTCGATAGCGGCCTTAAGCTCATCCAGAGTGTTGGGTCTTGTGTCTCTCAACTTTCTCTTCCCAATATCCCACAGATTCTCTATGGGGTTCAGGTCAGGAGAGTTGGCAGGCCAATTGAGCACAGTAATACCATGGTCAGTAAACCATTTACCAGTGGTTTTGGCACTGTGAGCAGGTGCCAGGTCGTGCTGAAAAATGAAATCTTCATCTCCATAAAGCTTTTCAGCAGATGGAAGCATGAAGTGCTCCAAAATCTCCTGATAGCTAGCTGCATTGACCCTGCCCTTGATAAAACACAGTGGACCAACACCAGCAGCTGACATGGCACCCCAGACCATCACTGACTGTGGGTACTTGACACTGGACTTCAGGCATTTTGGCATTTCCCCCTCCCCAGTCTTCCTCCAGACTTTGGCACCTTGATTTCCGAATGACATGCAAAATTTGCTTTCATCCGAAAAAAGTACTTTGGACCACTGAGCAACAGTCCAGTGCTGCTTCTCTGTAGCCCAGGTCAGGCGCTTCTGCCGCTGTTTCTGGTTCAAAAGTGGCTTGACCTGGGGAATGCGGCACCTGTAGCCCATTTCCTGCACACGCCTGTTCACAGTGGCTCTGGATGTTTCTACTCCAGACTCAGTCCACTGCTTCCGCAGGTCCTCCAAGGTCTGGAATCGGTCCTTCTCCACAATCTTCTTCAGGGTCCGGTCACCTCTTCTCGTTGTGCAGCGTTTTCTGCCACACTTTTTCCTTCCCACAGACTTCCCACTGAGGTGCCTTGATACAGCACTCTGGGAACAGCCTATTCGTTCAGAAATTTCTTTCTGTGTCTTACCCTCTTGCTTGAGGGTGTCAATGATGGCCTTCTGGACAGCAGTCAGGTCGGCAGTCTTACCCATGATTGCGGTTTTGAGTAATGAACCAGGCTGGGAGTTTTTAAAAGCCTCAGGAATCTTTTGCAGGTGTTTAGAGTTAATTAGTTGATTCAGATGATTAGGTTAATAGCTCGTTTAGAGAACCTTTTCATGATATGCTAATTTTTTGAGATAGGATTTTTGGGTTTTCATGAGCTGTATGCCAAAATCATCAATATTAAAACAAGAAAAGACTTGAACTACTTCAGTTGTGTGTAATGAATCTAAAATATATGAAAGTCTAATGTTTATCAGTACATTACAGAAAATAATGAACTTTATCACAATATGCTAATTTTTTGAGAAGGACCTGTACATTGTGTATATATTGTGTGTGGGCTGTTGTGTAATATTTGCTGTGATGGGGTGTGATTGCATTCTATTGTGGCTTGTGGTAATTAGGTCTGCTACTATGGTGATGTGGATTGGAGCTGGTAGACCGTCTGGCTGCCTATTATGGGATGTTTAAGTGTCTTTCTGTGAGGAGGGGGGGGGGGGAATCACCCCTCCTGCTAAGACTGTTTACTGAAAGAGAAGTTTGAACACACCTGACCTGTATCACCATTGTCATTGGACAGTTTAACCCGCCCTGTTCCCCAAAGGATGGGAGGGGAGGGTTTTGAAGAGAAATGTGTTACCATGTGCTTGTAATAAATTCATTCCCTGTTTTTGGGACTTCAACACACAGAGCGTTTGTCTCGTATGTTTGGAAGGATTAATCCTATGGGAAGCGGTCGCCTGACTGTGGAGGATCGGCAGTGGATGTGTGTCCAGAGAGGGAATATCTTAAACGGCGTTAACCCTCTTCATACTTAGGCAGCCGTTACACTCATTATGGGCACAGCGGGTGTACAGACCTGGGAACTCAGCACAGGGCTGGTGGGGACCCCTCATAATGGGCACAGCAGGTGTACAAACCCGGAAACTCAGCACCAGGGCTGGTGGGGAACCCCTCATATTGGGCACAGGGCTGGTGGGGAACCCCTCGTATTGGGCACAGGGCTGGTGGGGAACCCCTCGTATTGGGCACAGGGCTGGTGGGGAACCCCTCGTATTGGGCACAGGGCTGGTGGGGAACCCCTCGTATTGGGCACAGGGCTGGTGGGGAACCCCTCGTATTGGGCACAGCAGGTGTACAGACCTGGGAACTCGGCACAGGGCTGGTGGGGAACCCCTCGTATTGGGCACAGGGCTGGTGGGGAACCCCTCGTATTGGGCACAGGGCTGGTGGGGAACCCCTCGTATTGGGCACAGCAGGTGTACAGACCTGGGAACTCGGCACAGGGCTGGTGGGGAACCCCTCGTATTGGGCACAGGGCTGGTGGGGAACCCCTCGTATTGGGCACAGGGCTGGTGGGGAACCCCTCGTATTGGGCACAGGGCTGGTGGGGAACCCCTCGTATTGGGCACAGGGCTGGTGGGGAACCCCTCATAATGGGCACAGCAGGTGTACAGACCTGGGAACTCGGCACAGGGCTGGTGGGAACCCCTCATAATGGGCACAGGGCTGGTGGGGAACCCCTCGTATTGGGCACAGGGCTGGTGGGGAACCCCTCATAATGGGCACAGCAGGTGTACAGACCCGGGAACTCGGCACAGGGCTGGTGGGAACCCCTCATAATGGGCACAGGGCTGGTGGGAACTGCTCATGATGGGCACAGCAGGTGTACAGCCCTGAGAACTCGGCTCAGGGTTAGTGGGAACCCCTCATAATGGGCACAGCGGGTGTACAGACCCAAAGATCTCAACATGTGCACCCCTGAGAGATCTGGGAATTTGCCGTGTGTTTTAAACCCTCCGGCATTACGAAAAATAAATCGATATGGTTTAAAGGAACAGACACAGTTTGTTTTGTGAGGCGGATAGTGGGGATTTCACACGTACTTTCCTCCTGAGCGGATTAGCCCCCCCATGTGTACGGCGTTGTCATGTGTCAGGACTTTGGGCTTATTCTTCCATGTGATCTGGTCCGCTATCAATGCTCTCCTATGGGTCTGGTGACACGGGGTGTGTGTGTCCCGGGTGATTGTGCAATGCGGCTCGCATGGTAATCTAATATTTCCATCTGAACTGTGACTCGGCACTTTTTAGTCCTGACACAAGAAAAACAAAACATGCAAGGAAAACTTTCTGTGCTGCCAACAGCGATCAGTCAACTTCTCCCTTCTATGGATTGGATAGGAGGCGGCGATATTTTTTCGACTTTTTTTTTTTTTTTTTTTTCACATTTACTTTAAGTGTTTGTTTATCATTTGATGTTCTCATGCATGTTGAGAGGCGTCAAATATTTGCAAAATTTTGCGGTCATGTGGATTTCATGTGTAGAACTTTTTTTTTTTTTTTATAAATTTGCAAAGATTTCAAACAAACTTATTTGACATAATGGAAAAAAAAACCCCCGCAGATTTGATCAAATAGCGCCAAAAGAAAGCTTTATTTGTGTGAAAAAAATGATATAAATTGTATTTGGGTACAATGTTGCACGAACGCGTAAATACCAGTTAAAGTATAACGCAGTGCCGAATATAGATGGGGGATTTTGGCCCCCAAAAAAATCTGAGATTAAAAAAGAAAGGGGGGGAAAAAAAAAACTACAATTTACGATTCGAATCCAAGTGTGTGTGTTTTTTTTTTTTTCTTCTGATGGACACCGCGCCGGTCCTAAGGAGCTGCGGGCAGGAGTTTTTAGGCGAGGCTTCGGCCTAGTCCGCCGCGATCCTGGGTAAAAGCCACGGACTAGGCCGAAGCCTCGCCTAAAAACTCCTGCCCGCAGCTCCTTAGGACCGGTGCTCGCCGCGATCCTGGGAAAAGCCCACAAGGCCGTGGCGTCTGGCCTCGTAGTCTTTTTCCCAGGATCGCGGCAAGCTGCGGGCAGGATTTTTTTTTTTTTTAGGCAAGGCCGTGGCTTCGGCCTAGTCCACAGAGCGCCGGTACTATGCAAAGAAAAAAAAAATGATTTGGTCAAAATCTGAATCTATTTGCCCTTGCAACTCGATTCAAATCGTGTTTTTTTTTTTTTTGCCCTAGCCGAATAGCAAAAAAAAAAAAAAAATGGCCTGGTCATGAAGGGGGTAAAAGTGGTTATAAACCTTGATCAAGGGAAATGGAAAGATAAAAAATAAATGTTTGTGTATAAACATTGAGAGATCTAAAATGGAGAGATACAGTTGTGCTCATAAGTTTACATACCCTGGCAGAATTTATGATTTCTTGGTCACTTTTCAGAGAATAGGAATGATAACACAAACTTTTCTCTCACTCATGGTTAGTGTTTGGCTGAAGCCATTTATTATCAATCAACTGTATCTTTTTATGTCATAATGACAACAGAAACTACCCAAATGACCCTGATCAAAAGTTTACATACCCCAGTTCTTAGTACCGTGTGTTGCCCTCTTTAACATCAATGACGGCTTGAAGTGTTTTGTGGTATTTGTGGATGAGGCTCTTTATCTTCTCAGATGGTAAAGCTCCCCATTCCTCCTCCAGTTCCTGTAAATTCTTGGGCTGTCTCGCATGAACGGCACGTTTTGAGATCTCCCCAGAGGGGCTCAATGATATTGAGGTTCAGGAGACTGAGGTGGCCCCTCCAGAACCTTCACTTTATTCTGCTGTAGCCAATGACAGGTGGACTTGGCCTTGTGTTTTGGATCATTGTCATGTTGGAATGTCCGTCCCATGCGCAGCTTCCTGGCTGATGAATGAAATGTTCCTCCAGGATTTTTTGATAACATACTGCATTCATCTTGCCATCAATTGTCACCAAATTTCAAATTGCAGCTCACACATCCCCAAAACATCAGCGATCCACCTCCGTGTTTCACAGTAGGGATGGTGGACCTTTCATCATAGGCCTTGTTGTCTCCTCTCCAAATGTAGTGTTTATGGTTGTGGCCAAAAAGCTCCATTTTGGTCTCATCTCTCCAAATGACTTTGTGGCAGAAGGTTTGAGGCTTGTCTCTGTGCTGTTTGATGTATTGTAAGCGGATACTTTGTGGCATTTGCGTAGTAATGACTTTCTTCTGGTGACTCGACCATGCAGCCCGTCTTTCTTCAAGTGTCCCCTTATTGTGCATCTTGTAACAGCCACACCCCATGTTTTCAGAGAGTCCTGTATTTCACCTGAAGTTATTTGTGGGTTTTTCTTTGCACCCCAAGCAATTTTTCTTGGCAGTTGTGGCTGAAATTTTTAGGTGGTTTGGTTTCACCAGGACCCCTCATTCAGGGCTTGACAAATTTGCTTGGAATCTAGGAGCCAGCTAAAAAAGTTAGGAGCCAGGAACGCGCCTCGGCCCGCCGAGCTCAGAAACGAACGCATACGTGAGCAGCGCCCACATATGAAAGCGGTGTTCAAACCACACATGTGAGGTATCACTGCGATCGTTAGAGCGAGAGCAATAATTCTAGCCCTAGACCTCCTCTGTAACTCAAAACATGCAACCTGTAGAATTTTTTATTTTTTTTTCTAAACGTCGCCTATGGAGATTTGAAAGGGTAAAAGTTTGTCGCCATTCCACGAGCAGACGCAACTTTGAAGCGTGACATGTTGGGTATCAATTTACTCGGCGTAACATTATCTTTCACAATATAAAAATAAAATAAAAATTGGGCTAAATTTACTGTTGTCTTATTTTTTAATTTAAAAAAAAGTGTATTTTTTTTTCCCCAAAAAAGTGCACTTGTAAGACCGCTGCGCAAAGACGGTGTGACAGAATGTATTGCAACGACCACCATTTTATTCTCTAGGGTGTTAGAATAAAAAAAAAAAAAATAATATTTGGGGGGGGGGGGGGGTGCACGGAGACACAGGATGCCCCAGGTCGCTAATTCTAGTCGCAATGGTGACCTGGCGCCCGGGATTTGTCGAACTCTGCCCTCATTTTCCACTTCTTGATTAGAGTTTGAACACTGCTGATTGGCATTCTCAATTCCTTGGCTATCCTTTTTTTTTTTTTTTTTTTTTTTTTTTTATATCCCTTTCCTGTTTTATACAGTTCAACTACCTTTTCCCGAAGATCCTTTGACAATTCTTTTGCTTTCCCCCATGACTCAGAATCCAGAAACGTCAGTGCAGCACTGGATGAAAGATGCAAGGGTCTGTCAGGAGTCCAGAAACTCATTGACCTTTTACACACACACACACACACACACACACACACACACACACACACACACACACCCCCCCCCCCCCCAAGCAAACAGATCACAGGTGAGGATGGTTACCTTTTTTAATAGCCATTCAGACCCCTTTGTGTCAACTTGTGTGCATGTTATCAGGCCAAAATCACCAGGGTATGTAAACTTTTGATCGGGGTCGTTTCTGTTGTCATTATGATTTAAAAAGAGTAAACACAGTTGATTGATAATAAATGGCTTCAGCCAAACAGTAACCATAAATTCTGCCGGGGTATGTAAACTTATGAGCACAACTGTACATGTTTATAGATGTTATTTTAGCTCTCTGTTTTATAAACTCTCACTCAATGTTTATATAAACATTGCGGTAGCCGGTATATTTTTTTGACCGCAGCAACAACGTATTAAATATTATTGTATGTCGAACATTTCCTCCGAATTGCTGAATAAACCTTTTTGTAGCAATCCATTACAACCAATTGCAGTTCACTTTTGTGAAGCCACACCTGGTAGAAGGTGGATTCTGATTAGTTGCTCTGTTCCGTGCACTTTCTGTAGAATAGGCCTGCGGTGTCACCTGATGTTGGTCCAGAATATTATCTCTAGCTTACCGTATAAGCCGAGTTTTTCAGCACTTTTTTTTTTTTTTTTTGTGTGCTGAAAATGCCCCCTCGGCTTATACTCGAGTCACCTTTTTTGCGCCTGATCTTCCGGAATTTGGGGACCCGGTACCGGCTGGCCGTAGGTCCCCTGGACCCCAAACTTGGTACACATATAGCCCCACTCTTTCTATACAAGTGTGCAAAGTTTGTTGTCCGGGAGACCTACGACCGGGGAGCACCGATTTTTCAAAGCTGGGCACCCCTTCCATAGACTCCCATGTTAAACGGTAATTTCTCTGGTGAATTTGGGGACCCGGTACTGGCCAGTCGTAGGTCCCCTGGACCTGGACCTTGGCACACATGTAGCCCTATTTCTCTTCTACAAGTGTGCAAAGTTTGTTGTCTGGGGGACCTCCAGCCGGGGAGCACCAATTTTTCAAAGCCGGGCACCCCTTCCATAGACTCCTATGTTAAACGTCAGTCTAGGCATGGGCACAGTGAGGCATGCAGATGGACACCCATCTGAGTCAATAAGTTTTCCCAGTTTTGTTGTTTTTTTTTGTTTTGTTTTTTTTAAATTGAGTGCCTCAGCTTATATTTGGGTCGGCTTATACTCGAGTATATACGGTATATTAATATATTTAATAATGCTTTTTTTTTTTTTTTCCTCCTTTACAGGGGTTAAGAGCTACTCCAACTGGCCCACCATCCCACAAGTGTATCTGAATGGGGAGTTCGTCGGAGGCTGCGACATTCTTCTCCAAATGCACCAGAACGGAGACCTGGTGGAAGAGCTGAAAAAGCTGGGCATTCGTTCCGCACTGCTGGACGCGCAGCCGAGTCAGGAGAGGAAGTAACGGAGAAGGTCGTGTTGTGTGGACTGTTGATCCAGAGCGAGGCCTGTGCACACCGGAGAAGCCTTATTTATCACAATGAACTGTTGTACCTATTCTGTATTGTCCGCTTGTGTAATGGAAGATCTGTGAATGCCACCAAGCCACTTATCGCCGCCCTAGTGGATGTGTGGTTTATAACGGGCGGCTCGTTATCCTTGTAATATAGTCAGATGATGACCACTGTTCTAGAGAGATACATTTATTATGATAGAAATGTAACGTCATAATAAAATATTTACTTCCATAGAAGGAAACTTCCTCTGGCTTCATCTTTTTTACTTTTTGATTTGAGAGACGAATGCGGACAATCTACTACTTTATATTTATCACCATGCCACTGATTTTTATCTTGGTTGTTCCAGATCGGGGGGTCAATAGATCGACTTCTCTCAAGAAGGAATACCCAGAGATGGAGCAAAATTAGTCTGGTCCTTGCCTAACTGGCTGATTTTTCAATCCGTCCGTGATTTGGCTTTAGAAGAGTCCTAGCAGACCGTGCAGCAGCTATAGGAGTCTGGGGTGGAGGAGAGGGGAGGGGGGGGGGGTGGCATTAGGAAGTTTTAATTCATCTATGCTCTACATGTACTTCAACCAGTGGTGTAACAATAGTCTTTGCAGCCCATGCAGCTGCTATGGGGCCTGGACTGGAAGGGGACCCCATTGGGGCCACGTCTGGTCTACATGCATCCTCGTCGGTGTCATAGCCATGGCAGTCTATGCAGCTGCTATGGGGCTTGGAGTGGTAAGGGGCCCCATTAAGAAGGCTTCAGCCATCTATTGGTTACATGTACTCCAGGCAGTGTTGGCTTTGCTTTGGCCATAGCAGCCCATGCAGCAGCTATAGGAGCCTGGGGTGGATGGGGGGGGCCCCCCATTAGGAAGTTTACTTCATCTATGGTCTACTTCAGCCACCTGTGGTGTAGTAATAGTTTTTGCAGCCCATGCAGCTGCTATGGGGCCGGGCCGGGAGGGGGGAGGGCATATGGTCTATATGCACCCTAGCCAGTGGTGCAGCAATAGCCATAGCAGCCCATGCAGCAGCTATAGGAGCCTGGGGTGGAGCCCCCCCCCCCCATTAGGACATTTAATTCATCTATGGTCTTCATGTACTCCAGCCAGTGGAGTAATAAATGGTCATTGCAGTCCATGCAGCTGCTATAGGGGCCTGGGGTGATTGAGGACCCCAAAAGGGAGGCTTGTAAGGAAAAATGTAATCTTTGAGACCTCCTGATCCTTGCTAGTCATAGACGCCCATCTGTGCAATAAGGGCTAGTTCACACAGGTGGCCAGAGGGTGGTAAAAGTGACAACAGTGGACCATGCCCGTGTACGATTTGCTGAAAAAACGACTTGCTCTACTGGCTTCCAGTACAATTGGGGGACGGGACAGACAAGGACCCGTGTTATGAAGATGGGGAGGTGTCCTGTACTCCTGCCTTAGAGGGTTAATGTGGCTTCTCCATAAATAGGGTTGCACTGATACCGGTAGGGGTACTCGCTGATTAACTGCTTAAGGACCGCCCCACGTACATATACAGTGGCAAGGCGGCCCTTAAGCGCAAAATCGCGTACCTGTATGTGATTGGCTCACCTCTGCTCTGGGGCGCGTGCCCCGCCGGAGCCCCGTTCCCGCTGTGGGAGCCAATTAGCGGGTCCGGCGGCCACCTGCGATCGTTGACAGGAGAGGTAGAACGGCTGTTCTATAAAGGAGGAATATGGAGAATCTTGTGTTCTCTGCTAAGCAGAAACATGGATCTCTCTTCTTCCTAAACCCCCCCCCCCCCCCACAGTTAGAGAAAGCCATAATGAGCTAATATGACTAGCATAATAGCTTATTATGCATCACTTACCTTAGATCGGGGCCCCCGAAGCCATCCTCGTCTCCCTCTCCAGCCGCAGCCGGAATGTTACTTCCGGGTATCGCCGCTCCAGCCAATCGCCGTGCCGCGATTGGCCGGAGCGGCGAAGACGTGACTCTGCGCATGCGCGCGGGAGCAGTCGAATCCGGCTAAATCGGAGAATGCTGGGACTTAGCCGGATTTGGGAATGGGATTAACCCCATGAATGCGCCGTTGTCTACGGCGCACATGTGTCGTAGACACGGAGCAATGTCATTTTTAGCAAATATCTACTAAACCGTGTAGGTTTAGGAGATATTTCTTGCACCTACAGGTAAGCCTTAATCTAGGCTTTACCTGTAGGTGCAAGTTGCAAAAGGGGGTTTACAACCACTTTAACCCTTTGATCGCCCCTAATGTTAACCCATTCCCTGCCAGTGTCATTAGTACAGTGACAGTGCAATATTTTTTTTTTTTATCACTATATTGGTGTCACTGGTCCTCCCAAAGTGTCAGATTTGTCCGCCGCAATGTCGTGGTCCCGCTAAAAATAGTTGATTGCTGCCATAACTAGTAAAAAAAAAACAAACAAATAAGTCCCTAAATCTATCCGATAGTTTGTAGATGCAAACCAATCAATATACGCTTATTGAGATTTTAGCAGAATACATATTGGGCCTAAACTGATGAAGAAATTAGTTTTTGTTTTATAGGAGAAAGTAAAAAATATTGTTTCCTTTTTCAAAATTGTCGGTCTTTTTTTGTTTATATTTATAGCGCAAAAAAATAAACGTGGAGTTGATCAAATACCACCAAAAGAAAGCTCTATTTTGTGTGGGGGGGGGAAGACATCAATTGGATTTGGGTACAGCGTCGCACGACTGTCAGTTAAAGCGACGCAGTGCCGTATCACAAAAAAAAAATGGCCTGGTCATGAAGAGGGGGGGGGGGGGGGTAAATCCTTCCAGGGCTGGCGTGGTTAAAAAAAAAAAAATGCTATTGGTGCAACCCTAATACTGACACGTTTTGCCTAAGCCACTCCCCTCTAGAGAATAAGGCCGGGTTCACACCTATGCAGGTTGCATATTGCAGGTGTATTTTGTGTGTTGCTTTTTTTTTTTTTCCAAATACGCGCGTTTTTTTGGTCTCCATTGAAGTCTATGGAACCAAAACCCAGAAAAAAAAAAAAAGTCCCTGGCCCTTTCCATAAAATGCACAAATGAGAACTACATCCATAGGAAACCATGTTAAAATGGATGTGGTGTGTTTCTGAAAATGCACAAAGAAAAATGCATGGGTGTGAACCGGGCGTAATAAGCCTATGATAAACCTCAGGAACTGTTGCAGAGAGATCAGGCTGGGATCTGTAGTTCCACATCAGATGCTGAATTTAAAGGCCAAGGCTGATATGCCGCAAAGGATGGGCGGCTCTTACAGGTGCATCTCCTGGTCACTCTCCTTCTCTTTCACGTGGCATGTGGTAGAACCGGATCGCACCACTTGCCCGGGACACCGAGACCTGTATGTATCCCGGCAGATCCACACGGAGCCAAATAGAGGAAGTTGGAAAACAATGACCTCCATAGAGGAGAGGGGAGAATATTTCTCAAGCGCTGCGTGTTCCCACATCCACCCATTGTCTATTATCCCAGGACAATCCGCTCCTGTGCTGGCACTGCGTCAAAGGAGAAGTTCACGTTCTGAACATGTTACACCTGCATTTGGGGTGTAATATAATCAGCACCCCCCTTTCCCCTGTGACAGAGGGCATGGGATACTCCTCCCACACTTTCTGTCACATTTTGCAAACAGTGCAAGGCTCCGCCTACACGGATGCCTCGTTCATTAAGTTCTGTGAATGAATAAACTACAAGTCCCGTCTGCCGCCGTGGCAGTTGCGGCTTGTGATTCTTGATGAACTACAAGGGTGCTGAGGAGCACCCTCATATTCCTGAGGACTCTGATGTGAAAGGAGAGGAAACTGAGGAATCTGATGTGAAAGGATGGGGAGGAGCTGAAGGCTTTGATGTAAAAGGGGGGGGGGGGCGGCGATGGGACTGATGTAAAGGGGGGGGGGCTGAGAACGCTGATGTGAAAGGGGAGGAGACTGCGGACTCTAATGCAAAGGGGGGACTGCGGACTCTGATGTGAAAGGGGAGGAGACTGAGGACTTTGATGTGAAAGGGAAGGAGACTGAGGACTCTGATGTGAAAGGGGAGGAGACTGAGGACTCTGATGTGAAAGGGGAGGAGACTGAGGACTCTGATGTGAAAGGGGAGGAGACTGAGGACTCTGATGTGAAAGGGGAGGAGACTGAGGACTCTGATGTGAAAGGGGAGGAGACTGAGGACTCTGATGTGAAAGGAGAGGAAACTGAGGAATCTCATGTGAAAGGATGGGGAGGAGCTGAGGGCTTTGATGTAAAAGGGGGGCGGCGATGGGACTGATGTAAAAGGGGGGGCGGCGATGGGACTGATGTAAAAGGGGGGGCTGAGAACGCTGATGTGAAAGGGGAGGAGACTGAGGACTCTGATGTGAAAGGAGAGGAAACTGAGGAATCTCATGTGAAAGGATGGGGAGGAGCTGAGGGCTTTGATGTAAAAGGGGGGGCGGCGATGAGACTGATATAAAAGGGGGGGAACCTGAGAACGTTGATGTGAAAGGGGAGGAGACTGCAGACTAATGTAAAGGGGGGGACTGCGGACTCTGATGTGAAAGGGGGGGGATCTGAGGACTCTGATGTGAAAGGGGAGGAGACTGAGGACTCTGGATGTGAAAGGGGAGGAGACTGAGGACTTTGATGTGAAAGGGGAGGAGACTGCGGACTCTAATGTAAAGGGGGGGACTGAGGACTCTGATGTGAAAGGGGAGGAGACTGAGGACTCTGATGTGAAAGGAGAGGAAACTGAGGAATCTCATGTGAAAGGATGGGGAGGAGCTGAGGGCTTTGATGTAAAGGGGGGGGGCGGCGATGAGACTGATATAAAAGGGGGGGGGGCCCTGAGAACGCTGATGTCCTCCACGCCTCCTCTGCTTACAATAATGTTGCAGCCCCTAGAGGGAGGGAGGAGGAGGGGGAGAGAAACAACTCCAATGGGGATGCCAGATAAGGGATGGGAAGAGAAAAAGCCTCCGATGGTGTAGTAGTATTAAAACCAAACTTAGTTTATTAATAAAATATAATGCTCGTAGATCAAACCATAACGTAAAGATAACCACAGCGGCGCGATGCGCCGTCTTACTAGTCCTCTGGGTACTTCCGGTCTGCGGTACCTCGCGATCTACGAGCATTATATTTTATTGATAAACTAAGTTTGGTTTTAATACTACTACACCATCGGAGGCTGTTTCTCTTCCCATCCCTTATCTGGCATCCCCATTGGAGTTGTCCCCCCCCCCCCCCCCCCTCTAGGGGCATGGAGGAGATCTGTAACAACACACATTAGAAGAACCAGTATAGAGGAGGGAGATTTATCTGATCATTGCCTAATTATGTCTACATGGAGGTGAGAGTTCTGCATGGACACACCAGAGACCCTTTCACCACCAGAGGATTTAGATCTGCACAAGTTCACTTTTATTTTCTTGAGCATTCACATCAAGGGAGTCCCATTAAAGTGGAGCTCCACCCTAATTTTTCACTTTTGCTATTTGGAACCCTCCCCCCCCCTCCGGTGTCACAATTGACACCTTTCAGGGGGGAGGGGGGTGAAGATACCTGTCTAAGACAGGTATTTTCACCCACATCCGGGAGTCCTGTCTCCGGGAATCTGCGGGAGTGACGTCACTTCCCGCAGACTTCCCTTGGTGTTCTGGGAGACACTCGGCTCCCAGAACACAGGAGGACGAATCGGAACGGCGCAGCGCGACTCGCGCATGCGCCGTAGGGAACCGGGCAGTGAAGCCGCAGGGCTTCACTTCCTGGTTCCCTCAGCGAGGATGGCGGAGGGGGCAGCAGAGTGACGAGCGATTGCTCATCCTCTGCTGCGGACGTCGCTGGACTCCAGGACAGGTAAGTGTCCAAATATTAAAAGTCAGCAGCTGCTGTAGCTGTAGCTGCTGGCTTTTAATACATTTTTTTCCGGCGGAGCTTCGCTTTAAGAGACTTTTGTGCACTTCTTCTTATTATTATTCCTTTTTTCTTATTCACAGTACTATTTTTTTGGCACATCTTTTCTGGACTTTCAGGTTTATTATTATTGTGCCATATTTACATTCAGCACTTGTGCACTTTAATATTTATGTCACTTGGCATAGTCATATTTATATTGCCTTGTATTTACTTTAGATTATTAGCACTGGAATTTACATAGTCATACTATTTTGATTATTGGTATATTTAATAGATATTTTTATATATATTTATTTATATTTTCCTCACTTTATGTAGTTTATATGCTGGCTTTTAGCGCGAAAACACCCCCCCCCCCTTTTTTTTTTATTATTTACTATTGTGTAAGATGAACACATTTAGTTTTTGCACACAACACTTTATTCGCATTTCACCTACTCTTTAGTAGCGCGAAAGACCATTCTTTGTTTTACTAAGAGAGGAAACGTGTCACGTGACTATGAAACCCCCCCCCCCCCCCCATAGAGCTGGGTTTGTCATACAAATTACATGTAAATAACATCCCCCTCCTATGAGCCCTCGCTGCGGCCTGCTCTTTTTGGGGTGGCTGGGCCTATATAAAGGTGGAACCCGGAGCTGCAGCTCCAATGGCCTCTATGTTAATCCAGCCCTGTGTGATTGTAATAAATAAAGCTGCTTTTTAATGGTACCCTAGGCAAGAAGTGCGTGTGCGTGTGCATGCATGTGCGTGTGTGTGTGGGGGGGGGACTTCCCTCTACAAGGGTAGTCTATACATTTTCCCCAGAGTTCTGCTTTAAAGAAATCCATTGGAAGATACAAAGAAGTGAAGGAAGGACACTACAAAGATGGCAACTTAAAACTGCATCAGCAATGGCAATCTCCATATGAATTGGGCAGACCCCCCCCCCTTTTAAATACCCATTAGATAAAGGGGGTGCAGAACATTTGTGATGCTGATGAGCATAGGCGTGCGCACAGGGTGTGCCAGGTGTGCCCAGCCACCCCCTAATCACCCTGTGCAGAACAGATTCCCCCCTACTGACCTGGCTCCCCCTCCTTCCCCCCACAGCACTGCCGGCTTCCCCCCTCTCCCACCGGTTGTTGCTGTGGATGTTTTAGGATGAGTGGGGGAAGGGGCCAGTAAATATTCCATTTACCAGCCCCTTCCCTTTCTGAATGAACATTGTGAGTGATCGGTAGTGTGTGTTTGAGCTTTGGGGTGCACACCCTAATGCCAATGGCTGCACACACCTATGCTGATGAGGTGTCACCAGTGAACATAAGGACGTGCTTTTCACTTAAAAATTGATATATTGATATGAAAACGTAAAGTAAAATGTAAAGAGGCTCATGACATCATTGACCCAATATGACCATATTAGGTGGAAAATTTGACATGAGTACCCCCCGCCCCCCCTTCTTTTGTATACCTGAAGCCGCAGGACAGGAAATGCCCCGGCTGCAGCTGATTTGCTCGGCACTGACGGCTTCCTTCCAGGTTCGGCCGGCGTAAGGGTTAGGACGGGACCCGGGCTCCTCCTTAATCACCTGCCTGCGCACAATTATTTTACTTTTACTGTTTCACATTAGGCTGAAAGCTTTCAGTCCATTTCAATTGTATTCATCACCCTCCAAATAATGCCCAGAACTTGCGCAATGTCCCACTTACGGGTTTGATTGCTCACCAGAAGTTGGCCAAATGTGAACGTGAAATTGGGCAATACATTTTTTACACTAATTGAGTTCTGCTCATCAGTAAAACATCCAACATTAGCATAAGATACTGTATATATATATATATATATATATATATATATATATATATATATCTTTTAGACACACCATTCCTTTGGGGCCCCGTGACCACTGGCCAGACATCCCAAGCAGACCTTGTTGTTCATCCGGATCTCTGCACGTGGTGGTGTCCACGTGCCCTGCCCCCTCAGTTCCCGAGCCGGATATATGTAATTGCCGCCACCCTGGTATGCAGTAATTGGTTCTCTAGCCCACAGTAAGGCCCCTTTCACACTGGGGCGTTTTTCATGCGGTTTAGCGTTAATAATAGCGCTGTTATACCGCATGAAAAATTCCTGCCCTGTAGCCTTCAATGTGAAAGCCCGAAGGCTTTCACACTGAAGCGGTGCGCTAGCAGGACCGCTCCAAAAGTCCTGCTAGCCGCTTCTTTACAGCGGTAAAGGAGCGGTGTGTTCACCGCTCCTTTACCGCGGGTGCCCATTGAAATCAATGGGACACCGCGGTAATACCGCCCGCAAACCGCGGCAATAGCCGCAGTTTGCGGGCAGTATTAACCCTTTTTCGGCCGCTTGCGGGGGTTAAATTCACCCCCCTAGCGACCGCATACCGCGGTAAGAACGACGGTATAGCAGCGCTGCAAATCGCGCTGCTATACCGCCACCGCTCCTGCCCACCCCAGTGTGAAAGGGGCCTTATGGTGAGTATGAGGTCTCTTTTTTGATTAGACCCACCTCACCATCCCCCATGCCAGTATGTAACAGTGTCATTTAATTATTTCTACCCCACCATAGATACAATAACTATGCATCGGTCCCTGAGGAAGCAAGCGGAGCTCGCGAAACGCGTAGGACAATAATGATTCCTTGCATGTATGGCAGTTTGAATGGCTACATTGTTGGACACTCATCTACGGTGTCAATACAACATTTTTATGGGCTTTTTTTTATGCATACACGGACTGGCCTTTTATGCTACCACTACCACCATTGCTGTTTTATGGTTATATTGCATTTGAAATGTATCAACAATTGTTTGTATTCATGTTGTGAACTTTGGCTATTATGCCTGGCGACACGCACATTCATTGCTGTCTCCGCTTGTTATACTGCTCTGTCGTCAATCAATAAATTGATTTATTTAATTTGTGTGCAGACATGTGCACTGCCGAAAAATTCTTATTTTTTTTCGTTTTTTTGCTTTTTTCGGAAATTCTGGAAATTCGGAATTCCGAATTTCCCAAAAAACGAAAACATTTTTTTTTTCAAATTTCCGAAAAAAACGAAAAAAACAAATTTCCGATTTTCGGAAATTCTAAAAATTCGTAAATTCAACTTTCCAAATTTCCCATTTTCGAATTTTAGATTTTCGAATTTTAGATTTTCGAATTTTAGAAATTCCGGAAGTTCAAAATTTCAGAAATTAGAAATTTCGGAAATTGAAAAATTCTGAAATTTTGGAATTAACGAATTTCTCTAAATTCGTGAAAAACGAATTAGAAACGAAACCAATTGCACATGTCTATTTGTGTGAACTTGTGCCCGCTCTCTTTCACCTCACTCAAAGTCCCAGGGCGATTCTCTCCTTTTTTGGTTCACCAATAGGGATGGAGGTGTCAGAGTGGTGACACCAGACCTGTTCTCCTCCCTTTTTGTAAAGTCGCGTTGTAAGTTGCTCCAAGTCGCGCTGAAGTCGCCTTGCAAAGTCGCGCTGTAAGTCGGGTTGCCCCTGTGTGAACCGGCACTAACAATTGCAACATGTCTTATGTGTTGCAACTTTACTTTCTTTAAAAATAGCTTTGGTACCTACTGATCCCGGAAGCAGGCAGGGTTCCATTTAGGCCAGTGGTTCTCAACCATTCTAGTGCCGTGACCCCTTCATAACATTTCCCAAGTTGTGGGGACCCCTAACAGTAAAATGACCTTGCCTTGGGTTGTCAGCACCCAAGGTAAGACAAGTAATTTGCACCCCTAACCCACGGACATTTAGCACTCCCCGAGTCCCTTCAACTCGTACCGTATTAAAACATCTTATGGTACATTTTGGGATGTACCACTCCCTCTTTGTTCTCCTTTCTTTCCTATTTATCTCTCTCTATCCTAATTTCTTGTTTTTTTCCCCCATCCCTCTCTTTAGCCTTCTTTCTTGTTCTTTCTCTAATTCTTTCTCTTCCTTATTCTTTGTTCTTCCCCCTCTTTTCCTCTCCCTTCCATGTATTCTCTATTCCTTCTCTTATTCCTTCTCTTACTTGGGGTGTGGAGGGGTCAGAGTGCTGGGGGGAGTTCTGATCGGCCAACTTAGGTGCTCTTGATGAAGGTCATCTGCTGATCTGAGAACTGTAGTGGGGACTTTTATTGGCAACTCTAATCACAGGTAGTGTTACTCACTGTGTCTCCGACTTTGTAGTGTCTCGTAGCAGTGACACCTATGCCGAAATCAGGAGATAGGGTCTCCTCCAGCCCCTCCCACTTCACATTCCTCATCAGTCAGCTGACCTCTAGTCTCTGCCCCCCCACCCATGCCGTGAACTGAATGGGCAGCTGCAAAGAGGCTGAGTGGGCAGCCACATGCTCTAGGGACAGCCCTGCTGGACGGCTGCAAAATGCCAGGGAGAGAGGTGCGGGGTTCAGGAACAGCCCAGGATTTGGTGACCCCTGGCAAATTGTAAATTGACCCCCGAGGGGGTCCCGACCCCCAGGTTGAGAACCACTGATTTAGGCTGTGGGCACCTGAAGCCCTTCTGTATTCATTTCCAGGATTTCCTCCGATTTCGCGCATGCGCAGTAATGCCGCTGCGCGGCTCTCCGTCTTCCTGACAGGTTGCCATAGCAATGTCGGTGTCAGCGGAAGATCCCGCCCCATTGCTATAGTGACCTGTTAATCAAACACGTAAATGACGTGAGATTTCGGCAGTAGGCGATTCGCAAGGACTCCTGGGATACATGACGCCGCTATCCCAGAAGCCCTTGTGAATCGCCTAGTGATGTAATCGCCGAGCGGGGAAATTCCGGGAAGTGCCGATGTAACCCTGAATTAAAGGTATTTACATGTCAGAAAAAAACAAAAAACGATGTCCATTAGTAAAAGCATGATGCATGGGTATACAATTGACATAAAGTCTAAAAAAACAGGTGGAACTCCGCTTTACGTGACTTTGGGTGGATATGATTGTATGTTCTGAGCCCACTGCTCAATAAATTTGTAGTATACTAATTTTCGTGTGTAGTGTCTATTTGTTCTTTTATTTTTTTATGTAAAAAAAATGAATAAATAATTAAAAAAAAACATTTAATTAACCACTTTACGCAAATCGGTGTACCCGTACGTTGGTACTTTGACGCTAAATACCGGGGGTTATAGCAGCAGCGTATTTTCGGGAACGGCGTGCGTTTCTCTTGAAGATAAAAGTGGTCTCCAGGGTGGATTCCCTGCGAGATCACCCCCCTCCCGGCGCGTTCCGGCGTCCTCACTGCTTACCGGACCCGCCAGTAGCGGCGGAGACAATCACATCCTCTCCCGTGGATGCCTGGCTGCCGACTGAGGGAAAGATGCCCCCCCCCGCTCTGCTCCATAGCATTGGATGAGGGATGCAACGTCAAACGTCACTTCCGCCCATGGCTCCTAAAGGAGATTTTTTTTAGCAGACGCTCTAGGGAATAAAATGGCGGTCATTGCAAATTTTTACCTCGCTCGGTATTTGTGCAATCAATTTTCAAACGCCTTTTTTTTTGTAAAAAAAATGGTTTCATGAATTTAAAAATTACAAAACAGTAAAGTTAGCCCAATTTTTTTTTATAATGTGAAAAAAGATGTTGTTATGCTGAGTAAATAGATACCTAACATGTCACGCTTTAAAATTGCGCACACCTGTTCAATTGTTTGGTAACACAAAATGCTAATCAGCCAATCACATGGCAGCAACTCAATGGTGTCTTTGGTGTGTAGTGTCTATTTGTTCTTTTATTTTTTTATGTAAAATATTTAATTTAGTGATTACTGACTCTGTCCATTCACATAACTGAAACATTGTAACTTGTGATTACGATGCTTCCGTTTATGAATGGAGAGGAGCCGCTGTCTTCTCTGCATTCATTTTCAGTGCAGCTGAGGCTGCTGAGAGAGGGACTGGGGAATCTGTGTCCTCAGTCCCTTTCTCTGCCTCAAAGGGGAGATGTCAGAGGTCTGTTAAGACCCCTGATTTCTCACCAAAGCCCCCCAACAGGGCAAAAAAGAAAAAAGAATTGCAATAAATAAAAAAATGAATTATAAAAAAAAAAGCAAAAAAAAATAAAAATACACACTGACACCATCCACCCCCCCCCCCCAAAAGAAAGATAGCATTGTAAATGGAGATCGGCAAAGTGAGGCTGCAAATGGGCACAGTGAGGTGAGGCTTCAAATGGGCACAGTGAGGTGAGGCTGCAATGGGCACAGTGAGGCGTGCAAATGGGCATTGTTGACCCTCTTTTCCACTTACAGTAGCTGCTGCATTCTCACCCTAGGCTTATACTCGAGTCAATACGTTTTCCCAGTTTTTTGTGGTAAAATTAGGTGCCTCGGCTTATATTCGGGTCAGCTTATACTTGATTATATACGGTAATTTTGGCCTAAATTTATGAAGAAAGATTATTTATTTGCAAAATTTTACAACAGAAACTAAGAAAAATGTCTTCTTTTTTTCCAAAAACGTCTGTATTTTTTCATTTATATAGCAAAAAAACAAAAAAACCCCAGTGGTGATGAAATACCACCAAAAGAAAGCTCTATCTGTGTGGAAAAAAAAAAGTGATATAAATGTCATTTGGGTGCAGTGTTGTATGACCGCGCAATTACCAGTTAAAATAGCGCAGTGCTGAATAGCAAAAAATGCCCTGGCCATGAATGGGGGTAAAAAAAAAAAACTCCGGAGGTGAAGTGGTTAAATACAATGCAGGTTGAACATAGGATGGTGCGGTGGTGGAGGGGACCGTGTCTCCATATGGTGTTGTTTTATTATAAAGCATCTCTATTTATGTATAAACATACAGTATATACATGATTATATCCTACTGCAAGAGGACAAACCCTTATTGTAGGCTTCATCTCTTGACAAAAAAAAAGTATCAGATTTTTTTTTTTTTTTTTATTATAAACTCGATAAATGAATCCGGAAACAAAACGGACAACTTGTTATATTTAGTAAATCCACAAGCAGGGCCTTCCTATTCCTTCTGTGTTGAGCTGTTTTGTAATTGTACTGCACAAACTGTTGAAGCTTCATAAATCCCTTATAATAATAATAATAATAATAATAATAATAATAATAACATGAATTTTGTGTGTTATGAAAGTGAGTGTACGGTAATAAGCGTAAATGGCCAGCAGAGGGCACTGTGGCACCTCAGAATTTACATTAACTAAAGGAAATAGCAATGAGCAACAAAGTAGCCATTAAAAGTTATTTTTAGATATACAGTACATGTGTAAATAAGCCTATCAGTGACGGGTAATGTGTTCCAATCGTCCATTCAGTGTAGACGATATTACCTTTACTTACATGGGGCAGCTACTGTACATTTCTCTGTTCACATTGCTTACAGAAAACTATAGGTGATTTGCAGTCTCCAGTGACGTGAAACGACCACAATACTCCAGCCACAGAATATGAGCTTGATGTATGAACGGAAAAAAATAAAATCTATCTATCTATCTATTCTTTACCAAAAGTATTGGGACACCTGCCTTTACATGAACTTTAATGGCATCCCAGTCTTAGTCCGGAGGGTTCCATATTGAGTTGGCCCTGCCCTTTGCAGCTATAACAGCTTCAACTCTTCTGGGAAGGCTGTCCACAAGGTTTAGGAGGGTGTCTATGGGAATGTTTGACCATTCTTCCAGAAGCGCATTTGTGAGGTCAGGCACTGATGTTGGACGAGAAGGCCTGGCTCGCAGTCTCCGCTCTAATTCATCCCAAAGGTGTTCCTCCACCCCAAACTCGCTCCTCCATGTCTTTATGGACCTTGCTTTGTGCACTGGTGCGCAGTCATGTTGGAACAGGAAGGGGCCGTCCCCAAACTGTTCCCACACAGTTGGGAGCATGAAATTGTCCAAAATGTCTTGGTATGCTGACGCCTTAAGAGTTCCCCTCACTGGAACTAAGGGGCTAACCCCTGAAAAACAACCCCACACCATAATCCCCCCTCCCCCAAATGGTTTGGACTAGTGCACAAAGCAAGGTCCATAAAGACATGGATGAGTGAGTTTGGGGTGGAAGAACTTGACTGGCCTACACAGAGTCCTGACCTCAACCCCATAGAACACCTGTGAGATGAATTAGAGCGGAGACAGTGAGCCAGGCCTTCTCGTCCAACATCAGTGCCTGACCTCACAAATGCGCTTCTGGTCAACCATTCCCATAGACACCCTCCTAAACCTTGTGGACGGCCTTCCCAGAAGAGTTGAAGCTGTTATAGCTGCAAAGGATGGGGCCAACTCAATATTGAACCCTACGGACTAAGACTGGGGTGCCATTAAAGTTCATGTGTGTGTAAAGGCAGGTGTCCCAATACTTTTGGTAAAGGATAGATAGATGGATAAATAAAAATGAAAAGAGGAAAGGGGAATTGTGGGACTCCCACGTGTTCACCCATATCTCTTAGTCGGATTTAACATCTGTACAATGTTGTACAATGTTGATTTTTATATGTTTTTTTCCTTCTTAAATACATAGGGTGTGATATGTATACCTCATCAACCTTCTGTTTACTTCTAGAATCTATATATTACCTCATTGTTCTATGTTCAAATGCCCTGACGAAGCGGAACTCCGTGAAACGCGTAGGCCCCTACTTTCTTTTTGAATGGGAATTGCACACCCTGATATTTGATTGTCTGAACTGTAAAGTGATTTTACTTTTGTAAGATAATATTTTTTATACCACTGCCACAAGGCAGGAAAATAAAAGTTGTTTATTTTTCTATATATTTTGGTATCTGGTATTTATTTACTCCACTGAGGCACACTCAAAGTCCCACCCCGCTCAACCTTTTCTTGACACATAGTCGCATACTAAGTATCTCTATTGTTCCATCCCCAAGAATATGCCTGCTGGTGGGGTCGGTGGAGGACCTGGTGCCCAGGGTGGCTGAGAGAACCTTGTTGGGTCTCTTGCTTTTCAATGGCAGGGAATCCATCGTCCTATGCTGGAAGCGAAAGACTCCTCCCTCTATATGTCTATGGAAAACACTTGTAAATAATGTGATACCCTTATACAAGGACACCTATATACATAGAGCCTGTCTGAAAAAATATGACAGAGTCTGGTGTGGTTAGCAGAACCCTCTACCGCTGCAGCAGACTAGGAAGCCTTCCTAATATCTGCTGGCCTCCCTTCAGGTCCTAATAGATCACTCCTTGATAGCACAATAATTTAGGTGAGCTAGTTCAATATCAGCCCCCCTTGGAGCATGAGCCAGGCCAGCTCATTGATGATGGTATACTATGGTAGTCGTAATTAATCTAACATTTCTTGGTACCGTAATGCTACCTTGTGACCCCTACGTGGGTCCCTTCCCTGATAATAGCCAGACGTTGGCTGTGCTGTTGTACGTTTGTATTGTCTGTGTGTTGATTACGAAAAATAAAAAGATTTATAAAAAAAAGTTAATGTGCGTGTAAAGGCAGGTGTCCCAATACTTTTGGTAATATAGTGTAGATTCCTTACATTGGTGATCAGTGGGAAGAATGTTCCTTACATTGGTGATCAGTGAGAAGAATGTTCCTTACATTGGTGGTCAGTGGGAAGAATGTTCCTTACATTGGTGATCAGTGGGAAGAATGTTCCTTACATTGGTGATCAGTGAGAAGAATGTCCCTTACATTGGTGATCAGTGGGAAGAATGTTCCTTACATTGGTAGTCAGTAGGAAGAATGTTCCTTACATTGGTGATCAGTGGGAAGAATGTTCCTTGCATTGGTGATCAGTGGGAAGAATGTTCCTTACATTGGTGATCAGTGGGAAGAATGTTCCTTACATTGGTGATCAGTGGGAAGAATGTTCCTTACATTGGTGATCAGTGGGAAGAATGTTCCTTACATTGGTGATCAGTGGGAAGAATGTTCCTTACATTGGTGGTCAGTGGGAAGAATGTTCCTTACATTGGTGATCAGTGGGAAGAATGTTCCTTGCATTGGTGATCAGTGGGAAGAATGTTCCTTACATTGGTGATCAGTGGGAAGAATGTTCCTTACATTGGTGATCAGTGGGAAGAATGTTCCTTACATTGGTGATCAGTGGGAAGAATGTTCCTTACATTGGTGATCAGTGGGAAGAATGTTCCTTACATTGGTGATCAGTGAGAAGAATGTTCCTTACATTGGTGGTCAGTGGGAAGAATGTTCCTTACATTGGTGATCAGTGGGAAGAATGTTCCTTACATTGGTGGTCAGTGAGAAGAATGTTCCTTACATTGGTGATCAGTGGGAAGAATGTCCCTTACATTGGTGATCAGTGAGAAGAATGTCCCTTACATTGGTGATCAGTGAGAAGAATGTTCCTTACATTGGTGATCAGTGAGAAGAATGTCCCTTACATTGGTGATCAGTGAGAAGAATGTTCCTTACATTGGTGATCAGTGGGAAGAATGTTCCTTACATTGGTGATCAGTGGGAAGAATGTCCCTTACATTGGTGGTCAGTGGGAAGAATGTTCCTTACATTGGTGATCAGTGGGAAGAATGTTCCTTACATTGGTGATCAGTGAGAAGAATGTCCCTTACATTGGTGATCAGTGGGAAGAATGTTCCTTACATTGGTAGTCAGTGGGAAGAATGTTCCTTACATTGGTGATCAGTGGGAAGAATGTTCCTTACATTGGTGATCAGTGGGAAGAATGTTCCTTACATTGGTGATCAGTGGGAAGAATGTTCCTTACATTGGTGATCAGTGGGAAGAATGTTCCTTACATTGGTGATCAGTGGGAAGAATGTTCCTTACATTGGTGATCAGTGGGAAGAATGTCCCTTACATTGGTGATCAGTGGGAAGAATGTCCCTTACATTGGTGATCAGTGAGAAGAATGTTCCTTACATTGGTGATCAGTGAGAAGAATGTCCCTTACATTGGTGATCAGTGAGAAGAATGTTCCTTACATTGGTGATCAGTGAGAAGAATGCTCCTTACATTGGTGATCAGTGAGAAGAATGTCCCTTACATTGGTGATCAGTGAGAAGAATGTTCCTTACATTGGTGATCAGTGAGAAGAATGTTCCTTACATTGGTGATCAGTGAGAAGAATGTTCCTTACATTGGTGATCAGTGAGAAGAATGTCCCTTACATTGGTGATCAGTGAGAAGAATGTTCCTTACATTGGTGATCAGTGGGAAGAATGTTCCTTACATTGGTGATCAGTGGGAAGAATGTTCCTTACATTGGTGATCAGTGGGAAGAATGTTCCTTACATTGGTGATCAGTGAGAAGAATGTTCCTTACATTGGTGATCAGTGAGAAGAATGTTCCTTACATTGGTGATCAGTGAGAAGAATGTCCCTTACATTGGTGATCAGTGAGAAGAATGTTCCTTACATTGGTGATCAGTGGGAAGAATGTTCCTTACATTGGTGGTCAGTGGGAAGAATGTTCCTTACATTGGTGATCAGTGGGAAGAATGTTCCTTACATTGGTGATCAGTGAGAAGAATGTTCCTTACATTGGTGATCAGTGAGAAGAATGTTCCTTACATTGGTGATCAGTGAGAAGAATGTCCCTTACATTGGTGATCAGTGAGAAGAATGTTCCTTACATTGGTGATCAGTGGGAAGAATGTTCCTTACATTGGTGATCAGTGGGAAGAATGTTCCTTACATTGGTGATCAGTGAGAAGAATGTCCCTTACATTGGTGATCAGTGAGAAGAATGTTCCTTACATTGGTGATCAGTGAGAAGAATGCTCCTTACATTGGTGATCAGTGAGAAGAATGTCCCTTACATTGGTGATCAGTGAGAAGAATGTTCCTTACATTGGTGATCAGTGAGAAGAATGTTCCTTACATTGGTGATCAGTGAGAAGAATGTTCCTTACATTGGTGATCAGTGAGAAGAATGTCCCTTACATTGGTGATCAGTGAGAAGAATGTTCCTTACATTGGTGATCAGTGGGAAGAATGTTCCTTACATTGGTGATCAGTGGGAAGAATGTTCCTTACATTGGTGATCAGTGGGAAGAATGTTCCTTACATTGGTGATCAGTGAGAAGAATGTTCCTTACATTGGTGATCAGTGAGAAGAATGTTCCTTACATTGGTGATCAGTGAGAAGAATGTTCCTTACATTGGTGATCAGTGGGAAGAATGTTCCTTACATTGGTGATCAGTGAGAAGAATGTTCCTTACATTGGTGATCAGTGAGAAGAATGTTCCTTACATTGGTGATCAGTGAGAAGAATGTTCCTTACATTGGTGATCAGTGAGAAGAATGTTCCTTACATTGGTGATCAGTGAGAAGAATGTTCCTTACATTGGTGATCAGTGGGAAGAATGTTCCTTACATTGGTGATCAGTGGGAAGAATGTTCCTTACATTGGTGATCAGTGGGAAGAATGTTCCTTACATTGGTGATCAGTGGGAAGAATGTTCCTTACATTGGTGATCAGTGGGAAGAATGTCCCTTACATTGGTGATCAGTGGGAAGAATGTCCCTTACATTGGTGATCAGTGGGAAGAATGTTCCTTACATTGGTGATCAGTGGGAAGAATGTTCCTTACATTGGTGATCAGTGGGAAGAATGTCCCTTACATTGGTGATCAGTGAGAAGAATGTTCCTTACATTGGTGATCAGTGAGAAGAATGTTCCTTACATTGGTGATCAGTGAGAAGAATGTTCCTTACATTGGTGATCAGTGAGAAGAATGTTCCTTACATTGGTGATCAGTGGGAAGAATGTTCCTTACATTGGTGATCAGTGGGAAGAATGTTCCTTACATTGGTGGTCAGTGGGAAGAATGTTCCTTACATTGGTGATCAGTCGGAAGAATGTTCCTTACATTGGTGATCAGTGAGAAGAATGTCCCTTACATTGGTGATCAGTGGGAAGAATGTTCCTTACATTGGTGATCAGTGGGAAGAATGTCCCTTACATTGGTGATCAGTGGGAAGAATGTTCCTTACATTGGTGATCAGTGGGAAGAATGTTCCTTACATTGGTGATCAGTGGGAAGAATGTCCCTTACATTGGTGATCCGTGGGAAGAATGTTCCTTACATTGGTGATCAGTGGGAAGAATGTTCCTTACATTGGTGGTCAGTGAGAAGAATGTTCCTTGCGTTGGTGATCAGTGGGAAGAATGTTCCTTACATTGGTGATCAGTGGGAAGAATGTTCCTTACATTGGTGATCAGTGAGAAGAATGTTCCTTACATTGGTGATCAGTGGGAAGAATGTTCCTTACATTGGTGATCAGTGGGAAGAATGTTCCTTACATTGGTGGTCAGTGAGAAGAATGTTCCTTGCGTTGGTGATCAGTGGGAAGAATGTTCCTTACATTGGTGATCAGTGGGAAGAATGTTCCTTACATTGGTGGTCAGTGAGAAGAATGTTCCTTACATTGGTGATCAGTGAGAAGAATGTCCCTTACATTGGTGATCAGTGGCAGGTGTCCCAATACTTTTGACAATATAGTGTATCTATCTCTCTATCTGTAACTAGGTGTTACATGAGGTGTGGTCACAATCTGTAGCCCCCCCCCCCCCAGTCCATTACAGTATCTGGAAGTTCTTCTCTCTGCAGGAACCTGTCATTATTTGAATTCGGCATTGCTGAACGTGGCTCCAGCTGTGTCACAGAGACCTGAGAATGAAAAGACTACAAACCCCATCAGCCACCGTGTAGCACGGGGGGGGGGGGGGGACATTTAGTTCTCCATGGAATACAAAAACAGTGATGTCACCAAACTTGTAGTCCATCGACACGTCCTCCGGCCCCATAACTGAAGGACTATACCTCAGGATGGAGGAAAGTCTGTAGGACCCCCCTAGGTAACGCCTACATGATTCTGAGTTTCCATGATTGATAGAATTGACATCCAACGAATGCAAGGGGAAGTCCAAGGAAAAGGCAGGCTGAGGAGGAAAGTGCTAGATGATGCTGGTTGTCCTCCAGCCAGGAAATGAGGCGGAGCTCTCTCTGACTTTCTGCAGCTTCTAATGCACGTTGTGAGAAGCTCACAGTGTGCAGTGAAATCAGAGGAAGCCGTTTCAGCTCAGGAGAGGAGACGATACAACTGTGGAAGACTAAATGGAGGGCGGGAGGTCAGATTTAATCTCTGCTGAGCGATGTAGTTTAGGTCCAGCCAATAAGCTGTGAGTGACATTTCTCTGGATGTGAGCCGCGGCCGCATCGCTTAGTATGTTGCAGGCGGCGTGCGTTGATCCGGCCGGTGTGGACAGAAGATAATTGAGTGTCTTATTCAAACATCTTTTCTGCCTCATTTACAGAGAGAGCGGATCTGGAATGTCTGCTAATGGACAATTTGCCCTTTTTCTGCTCTTCAAATTTGCAGTTTGCATTCTCCCCGATCCGCCCGTCTTCCTGGCAGCTTCATGTCTGCGCAAATATCAGACGTGCCCCCCTCCCGTCACCACAAGTTCTCACCAGAAAGGTGGATGGGGACCCGAGGACAGCTGAGGAACTACAAATCCCAGCCTGAATTACCAGATGTATCCCCATCACTATCATATAAAGTATATTTATAGCCCCCAGAATTGTATATATATTGGGAAAAGGTTATACCTTGTGCAAATACAAGGCGTTCCAGCCAATCCACTGAAACTAGTGTAGCGGGGTCTCTAAATTTATGTGGGACACCCAGGTGTGGAAGTATAGGGATAGTGGACCACTTGTGTTCGTGGAGGATTGGATGGTGTAATAATCTCCTTGGCCTCTGGGTGGCGGGGTACCCTGAGGCTCAAGGTAGATTTGCCATTACAGTGCTACCCTTTTTGTCCCTTTCCGGAGATGGTACGGCGAGGGCGGGGAACCTGCCGTGGTGTCGATGGGAGGAGATAAAAGGGGGAGACGCCCTTACCACGAGGTCTTCTGGAGGAAGTTCTTCACGCGCCCAGGCACCTTAGGCCTGGGTGCGGGCGGGTTCTGGATTCCGGCTCAGGTGCCCTAGGCCTGACCGGAATGGAGTTGGAGTCCATCCCAGGCACCTTCAGCCTGGGGTGAGGTACTGAACTAGGAGGCCTGGGGTCCAGTGACTTCGACTGGATCCCGCGAGGGTGGAGACGTCTGAGGGTCCCTGAGGTGGATTGGGCCCATGTCTGAGGTGAGGAGGCCGGGGAGGTTACCTGTCCGGAGAGTCTGGAACAGCATCAACCCAGTGACGGATGGGCCTCTGGTAACTCCCTTGGAGGGACATCTTCCCCTGATAAGGGACGCAGCTCAGTGAAGGTATTCCTATCTACGTTTTCTTGAGTCGCTGGTAGAGGCTCTCAGATTCTAAGTCCTTTCTAGCTAATGCTATAGTAACCGCTGGCGAAATCGCAGTGGTTTAGTTGATAACCAGGATAGTGCCTCGACCTGCTCACCCCCGTATCAAAATGTTATCAAGTCGCAACCAGTTGGCTACTGAAGCACTGTTTATTGTGAGATGTACAATAAAACAAGAGTTGGACTGTGATCGGTGTGTGGAACTCTGGTTAATGGGAGCAGAGGGAAGTGTTGGCACAGCAGGACTGTATTCTAGAATAAATCACATAGGCCCGAGGAAATATCTGGTGCTGGCCTTCACCTCACCCACAGCTATGGGGAGGACATGGGCCGTAGCGCATCTCACCCTGTCGTGTGACATACCCCTAGACAAAGGAGACGGGGTGAGGCCGCTACACTAGATATAGAGTTCCCGGGACCTGCACACCCACTGTGCCCATTATGAGGGGTTCCCACCACCCCTGTGCTGCGTTCCCGGGTCTGTACACCCGCTGTGCCCATTATGAGGGGTTCCCACCACCCCTGTGCTGAGTTCCCAGGTCTGTACACCCACTGTGCCCATCATGAGGGGTTCCCACCACCCCTATGCTGAGTTCCCGGGTCTGTACACCCGCTGTGCCCATTATTAGGTGTTCCCACCACCCCTGTGCTGAGTTCCCAGGTCTGTACACCTGCTGTGCCCATTATGAGGGGTTCCCACCACCCCTGTGCTGAGTTCCCAGGTCTGTACACCCGCTGTGCCCATTATGAGGGGTTCCCACCACCCCTGTGCTGAGTTCCCAGGTCTGTACACCCGCTGTTCCCATTATGAGGGGTTCCCACCACCCCTGTGCTGAGTTCCCAGGTCTGTACACCCACTGTGCCCATTATGAGGGGTTCCCACCACCCATGTGCTGAGTTCCCAGGTCTGTACACCCGCTGTGCCCATTATGAGGGGTTCCCACCACCCCTGTGCTGAGTTCCCGGGTCTGTACACCCGCTGTGCCCATTATGAGGGGTTCCCACCACCCCTGTGCTGAGTTCCCGGGTCTGTACACCCGCTGTGCCCATTATGAGGGGTTCCCACCACCCCTGTGCTGAGTTCCCGGGTCTGTACACCCGCTGTGCCCATTATGAGGGGTTCCCACCACCCCTGTGCTGAGTTCCCAGGTCTGTACACCCGCTGTGCCCATTATGAGGGGTTCCCACCATCCCTGTGCTGAGTTCCCAGGTCTGTATACCCGCTGTGCCCATTATGAGGTGTTCCCACCACCCCTGTGCTGAGTTCCCAGGCCTGTACACCTGTTGTGCCCATTATGAGGGGTTCCCACCACCCCTGTGCTGAGTTCCCGGGTCTGTACACCCGCGGTGCCCATTATGAGGGGTTCCCACCACCCCTGTGCTGAGTTCCCAGGTCTGTACACCTACTTGGCCATTATGAGGAGTTCCCACCACCCCTGTGCTGAGTTCCCAGGTCTGTACACCTGCTGTGCCCATTATGAGGGGTTGATTTTGTTTATTGAAAAAAATCTTACAAACAACAACTTATATACAATAAAACCATAATAAATAAATAAAACATATTTACAAAATAATTGAATATGACTATACAGAACAAATAAACAAGAACATAATAAACAGTGTAAACCAAAATGCGCACAACATAATCCCTACGAGAGAGCCAGACTAAGGAACATCACCGTCACCATGCATGTAGCCTTTTATCAAAAATCTATTTGATCTGAATATCTAGGGGAGTGAAACAAGAATACAAAGAAAAGCCGCACACCCCAAGATCAACAGGCAGCAGCTACAGAGTCCTGATATTCCTCCACGCCCTTATCCAGGCCTCCTGCTGCCACCTGTCTTTCTCAAGACCCTGAATCTTCCCAACCTCACCCAAAATGTCCTGCATCACCACTTCGACAGGGAGGATTTTACTCCGTAAGGATACCTGACACTGTGCACTCCACGTGAAATAACGGACTACTAGACTAGCTAAAAAAAGTGTTTCCAAATCATAATCCCGACGAGTCTGGAATGCCCCATACACCCACTTTGCATAACTAATATGGGGGAGGAAGGGTATACTCAGAGCCCTACCCACCCTCTTGTACATCTCTATATTAAAAGGTCACTGAAGTAGAAAGTGATCCATGGACTCCTCCACACTGCACTGTCGGGCAGCCCAGATCACTCATGGAAAGAAACTTCAAGTTGCCCTTCACATATAGTTTTCCATCAAAGGCAAGCCAAGCCTGATCCCTGAACTTCATTGGGATTCTCTCCAAATTAATCAATCGCAAACCCACCCCCAAAACCAAGCTTGGGCAATCCCTCAAGGCCAGTGGCTCGCAACAAACAGAGCTCATGATCCGCTTCTCAAAAAATTTCCTTGGAAGAGATCTGACTTCTTCTGCTGTTACTTGCCACTCCTGAAGCATTTTCAAACACGGGGCAACATAAGCCGGGTCCTTTAATGCTTGACCCTCAAGCTTTTCACTGGCCCACCATTTTCCCAGTCTTGCAGAAAGGGCCTAAACCAGGACTGGAAAATACCAACCGACCCAGGCGGTCTCTCTGCCAACATATTACCAAGATTGTACTTCACAAACATCAGAGAGAATAAGACTACAGGGTTGATCATCTCTAGACCACCCTCCCGCCTAAGGAGGTAAGTCACATTCCTTTTGATGAGGTTTATTCTGTTCCACCATAACAGCTGAAAGAAACAACTATAGACCCTGGTATAGAGAGAAATTGGCAAAACGCCAACAAATCTGACATACAGAAAAATCGGAATCAGGTAAGTCTTGATCAGATCAACCTTTTCCCTCAAGGAAAGCTGCCAAACTTTCCAGCTTGCCACCTTGGCATCGGCATTCTCCCGCCTGTTCACCCAATTTGCATGGCCATAGTCACCTGGGCCAAATTCAATGCCTAGAACTCAAAATTTTTGTTGGGGCTCTGGGAAGTCATCTGGGAGAACAACGCTCTCACCTTCCACGCCCATCCAGAAAGCTTCACACTTGTCTTGGTTGACCTTTGAACCCGATGCCTCTGTATACTGCCTTATCACTGAGAACACCTCCTGCGCCTCCACAGTCCCAGAGACAAAAACAGAAACATCATCAGCATAGGCTACAACCTTCAAAGGAGGCTCACCAGTGCTGGCCAAAGGTACCCCACACAATGGTCCAATCTCTAGCCTTCTAATGAAGGGGTCGATTGCAAACACATATAGCAGAGGACTCAATGGGCACCCCTGACGCACACCTGAGCCAACCACAAAGAGCTGCCCGACACAACCATTAACCAGGGGAAAGCTTTCAGCCCCTTTGTACAAAATCTTGAGCCAATCAATGAAATCCCCCTTGGCCATATTTACCCAGAAGGAGCCATAAATACTCATGATTAACCCGATCAAAGGCCTTAGCCTGATCCAATGTCAGCAAAAATTTACCCCAACCAGCAGCCCTACAACGCTCCAATGCCTCCCGGACAGCTAACACTGCTGAGAAAGTGCTTCTACCTTGGACCGAGCAGTGCTGGTGGTGGGATAACAAACTGCCTGCCACTGGTGATAATCGGCAGAAAAAAATCTTTGCCAGTATCTTTCTATCGACATTAAGAAGGCTAATGGTGTGCCAATTCTCACTCATCAAAGGATCTTTACCCTTTGACAGAAGGATCACTGCAGAATGCCTCATGGAGGGAGGGAGAGAACCCTCTTGCAAACAGCCATTAAAAACCTCCGCAAGGTAGGGAGCCAGGATCGTCTTAAAACATTTATAAAATTTGGCTGTCAAACCATCTGGCCCCAGCGTTTTCTTGATGGCTAGTTTATCAATAGCCTGGATTACCTCATCTGCAGTGATTTCATCTGTCAAATTCATCAAAAGAACATTACTTTCCAGACCTGGTGTAGAGTCCAAAAAACCCAACATCCTTGTCCGATCAAGGTTCCTTCATCCCAGGAGATCGGCATAGTATGACCTGACAACCTCCAGGATCCCTGACCTAGACTTCGTCAGAGAGCCCGTACTGTCCTTCAGGCCATTGACTGTCTTAACTGCTACGCTCTGTTTACAGTTCTGGTAAGGGTCATGAGAATGGTATTTCCCATAATCCCTCTCCTGAACCAAAGAGATCGCCCCAGAATCTCCTCCATTCGAAACAAGGCGGTCAAGTTTCCTCCGCAAACGCTGGTAGGTGATATAATTATCTTGCGGCTTCTTTCTTCCTATGGCCTTAAAATGCCCAACAGTCCGCTGTTTTACAAGCTCCCACCATTCTGACTTTCTGTTGCAAAAGTCTAGTATCATTACCTGTGCTTGAAAAAAATCCTCAAAGGATTGTCTTACTCTCTTGTTTTCCAGGAGGGACGAATTCAATCTCCAGATACCCCTCCCCTAGGTGGCATGTCTGAGGCATTCAGAGTCACAGATAGAATACAGTGATCAGAAAACTTCACTGCCCGACACACAGGTGCCGAAAAAGCAGAGTCTCCCTTTAAAAAAAAACTATCTATCCTACTCTGACTACTACCTCGCTGAAAAGTGAACCCTATGCTGTCTGGGCAGCGCTTAATGTGCTCATCTATAAGGCCTGCTTCCATAACTATCACATTGAGAAAAAGGGTGTCATAGCCCAGCTTATCTCTGAAACCTCTCCTGTCTTTAGACCTAGTAATGGTGTTGAAATCACCTCCAAAGATAACCTGCTGGGCCATAAAAAGAAAAGGCTTAATCTTTGTAAAGAGGCATTTCCTGTCCCACTTCATCTGGGGACCATAGATGTTAATCAGGCGCAGGTCCTGCCCCTTCACAGAGACCTCTAAGACCATGCATCTCCCAATCTCTACCTCAATTATCCACTGGCACATTACCACACCAGAAAAAAGGACCGCAACCCCGCTGTAAGGCTCGGCCGCAAGAGACCAAAATGAGGGACCACGTCTCCACTCCTTCTTTGCCAGATGTATATCGGCCAGACTACTCAGATGGGTCTCTTGCAAAAACAAAATGTCAGCATCAAACTCGCTGAGCAAAAATAAGGCCATATGACGACCACTTATTGATCTTAAGCTGGGAACAATAATGGTTGCCACTTTTAACGGAGTGGGAACTGCCATTAGGGTAGTTGAGGCCGTTTCTTAGCCTGACTATTCCCTCTCCCTGGAGAACCAGCACGCTTCGTTGCACCCTGGCACTCATTATCCATAGAGGATGCAGAACTCAACAAGTCCCATTCATCGTCATCATCATCTGACAGGACCTTACATTTATTTGCCAAAGGCAAAACCTTAGGACTTAAGGTAACTGTACCTCTTTTTTCCTTCTTTTGCCCTTCCTCCTTCTATCCTCCAACCACTCCATATCATCCTTGGACAAACCAGAATCAATAGCTTCCCCACTCCTACCCTCCCCCCACTCTCCCTTCCCTTATCTACCACCAGGCCAGCCTATTCACCATTTCCCCCACTCCTCTGCACCCCACGATCCTCAATAGAAACCCTGCAGTGTCGGGGGAGGGGGACTGGCACCATACCTGACTCACCAGCCTCAGGACCTCTTGCTGCCTCTGCAATTTTGGAAGACATAGACACAGAAGAATTTGACACATTCTCGGCAACTGATACCTTACCTACAGACTGGGAAGACACAGACACACTAGGTAAACGCACAGACTGGGAAGACACGGGCACACACACAGACTGGGCCACCACAGACTGGGAAGACACAGACACAGACACATTGGGTATTGGCACAGACTGGGGCACCACAGGCTGGGGAGACACAGACACATTGGGTATTGGCACAGACTAGGGCACCACAGACTAGGGAGACACAGACATATTGGATATTGGCACAGACTCAGATAGACTCACAGGCACTCCAGCTGCTGAGCTCTGAGCATCCTCCATGTCCAGTCGGAAGAACTCTCTCATGAGCTCAGGCTTGTTGTGCATTGCCTCAGGACACTGACTGTAAGGATGTCCCACCGCATTGCACAGATTGCACCTTATAATATTACAGTCCTTTGCCAAATGTCCCATACCCTGACACAGAGAGCACTTCATCACTGGACAGGAGGATGCAAGATGCCCTTTATCCCCACACTTGTTGCAGAGCTTTGGATGGCCCAGGTAGAAGATGGTCAGCCTGTCCCTCCCCAGGAAAGCTGAGGATGGCAGATGCTGGACGACATTGTCAATGACTTTTATTTTAGCTGCACAGACCATCCCCCGTCCATATTCCCTGATCGTCCAAAATCTTTTTTAGGGGGCTCAGGACATCTCCATATTTCCTCAACCAAACAGATAAATCCCCTTGCGGTATGGATTCATTGCAGACAAGAATTGTCACCATTTTAATGAGTGGCTGGCGTGATATAACGTTAGGGATGAGCCCTTTCCAGTCCGGCAGGCCCCTACACACGTGTTCATATTTCTTCCAAAATATGTCCAAAGACTCCGGAAGGATAAAGGACAAATCGTACTCATATGAACCTGCCGGACTGATCAGGGCGAAGATATCTGCGGGCCTAAACCCCATCTGCAGAATCTTATCCACCAACCCACTCCCATTTCAGTTGAACAACATTCCTCCTTTTAAATAGGGAGGAAGATAAAACATTCCCATATTCCTTCCCTGCTTGCTCTCCCTTCCCAGAACCTGTAACAGCAACACCAGCATAAGTTTTTCTTACACCACCAGCATTTGCAGACTTGTCCTTAGACACATTTAAACCTGCTGGCAGAGAGTCTGAATCAGCTGGGATAGCAGTCTTCTGATTAGCAGAGGCAGGACCCGCCCTCTCCCTCTGCTCTGAACACTCAGCTTCTCTCCTGGGTTCAATCACAGTCTTGTCTACTGCAGACTCCTGGAGAGTTGTAGCACTACTGCACCCAGCATCTCCTCCACCATTCACAGAAACAGCCGCTGTGCCTGGTCCAGGAAAAGTCACTGTATTGTCCATGGATGTCTCTGCAGACTGAAGCTAACTGATTTATCAGATGTAATTGTATGTTGGACATTGTCTATGGGTCTGGGCTGACTGCCTGTAGCACTACAACCCTCAGCAAGCCCATTGTCATTAAAGTTCACACCATCTTGCACACACACTGTACCTGCACCTGCTTGCTGTGTTGTCACCAGTGGCGGCTGGTGCTCAAATTTTTTGGGGGGGCGCAAACAAACTGAAAAAAAAAATCATCAATTGCCGCCACTGTGCCCAAACGCCACTAGTTTGTCCCCAAATGCAGCCAGTTTCCCCCCCATATGCAGCCAGTTTCTCCCCCATAATGCAGCCAGTTTCTCCCCCATAATGCAGCCAGTTTCTCCCCCATAATACAGCCAGTTTCTCCCCCATAATACAGCCAGCTTCTCCCCCATATGCAGCCAGTTTCTCCCCCATAATACAGCCAGTTTCTCCCCCATAATACAGCCAGTTTCTCCCCCATAATACAGCCAGTTTCTCCCCTATATGCAGCCAGTTTCTCCCCCATAATACAGCCAGTTTCTCCCCCATATGCAGCCAGTTTCTCCCCTATATGCAGCCAGTTTCTCCCCCAATATACAGCCAGTTTCTCTCCAAATATACAGCCAGTTTCTCCCCTATATGCAGCCAGTTTCTCCCCCAATATACAGCCAGTTTCTCCCCCATATGCAGCCAGTTTCCCCCCCCCATATACAGCCAGTTTCTCCCCCATATGCAGCCAGTTTCTCCCCTATATGCAGCCAGTTTCTCCCCCAATATACAGCCAGTTTCTCCCCAAATATACAGCCAGTTTCTCCCCTATATGCAGCCAGTTTCTCCCCCAATATACAGCCAGTTTCTCCCCTATATGCAGCCAGTTTCTCCCCCAATATACAGCCAGTTTCTCCCCCAATATACAGCCAGTTTCTCCCCTATATGCAGCCAGTTTCTCCCCCAATATACAGCCAGTTTGTCCCCTATATACAGCCAGTTTCTCCCCTATATGCAGCCAGTTTCTCCCCCAATATACAGCCAGTTTCTCCCCCATATGCAGCCAGTTTCTCCCCCATATGCAGCCAGTTTCTCCCCTATATGCAGCCAGTTTCTCCCCCAATATACAGCCAGTTTCTCCCCCATATGCAGCCAGTTTCTCCCCCATAATGCAGCCAGTTTCTCCCCCATAATGCAGCCAGTTTCTCCCCCATATGCAGCCAGTTTCTCCCCTATATGCAGCCAGTTTCTCCTCCAATATACAGCCAGTTTCTCCCCTATATGCAGCCAGTTTCTCCCCCAATATACAGCCAGTTTCTCCCCCATATGCAGCCAGTTTCTCCCCCATATGCAGCCAGTTTCTCCCCTATATGCAGCCAGTTTCTCCCCCATAATGCAGCCAGTTTCACCCCCATAATGCAGCCAGTTTCTCCCCCAAATACAGCCAGTTTGTCCCCCCCAGCCCTGCACTTACCTTCCTCGAGTCAGCGCCGTCCTTCTTCCGTCCTCGATGTCTTCTCCCGCCCTCGATGTCACTTCAGCCAATCAGGTTACCGGTAACCAGACCCGGTGAACCTGATTGGCCAGGGAACACACCCCTGTGCGTCCTCTCATTAGGTATTTAGAAGCCGATTACAGCCCTCAGGCTGTAGTCGGGAAGCCTATCAGAGCCTGCTGGCTCTGATAGGCACTTCTAAAGGCCAATCAGACGCTGTGACTCAGATGGCCGGCGCTCAAGGGGCCGGCCATCTGAATAGTGGGCGGCAGCAATACATAGGTTCATGCAATGCATGAACCTATGTATTGTTGTGGTGAGTGACGGCCGGGCGCAGAAGCGAGCGGTAGCGGCGCTTCTGCGCCCACTATGGTCGCGCCGCCATGTGTAAAAAAAAGACATTCAAAAAAAAAAACTCTTAAAGGGCCCGTTTTTTTTTTTTTTGGTGACCACAGGAGGGGGGGGGGGGGGCGGCGCCCGGGCGCCCCCTATAGACGGGCCGCCACTGGTTGTCACCTCTGCAAGGTTATGGCTGATGGTGGGATCAGACTTCCTCCCAGTTGTTGCAGACTTAATTGTGGATCTTGCTCTCACCACAGGTCTTTCTTCCACATGGCTAGGAACGGTATCCATCTCCTCATCATCATCAGGGGAAGCCGCATCCAAAGGGGATTCCAGCTTATTTATTAACTCCAGCATGCCAGAACCTTTCCCAACCTCCTCCTCAGATGTTCCATATTGCTGGGGGGGGGGGGACAGAGACCTCTTCCTTTGAGGGCTCAGCAGATTCCTGAGGTGTTGA
Source organism: Rana muscosa (assembly GCA_029206835.1). Lineage (NCBI taxonomy): Eukaryota > Metazoa > Chordata > Amphibia > Anura > Ranidae > Rana > Rana muscosa. Next base: position 238,097,678 of record CM055126.1, read on the forward strand.
AGAGCTGGGCTCATACTCTGGGCCCACTTTCTCACTCTCTGCTGACTCTGTCGGTACCTGCATCTTCTCACTGGTTGGGTCACTTTCCATGCAGGAAGCTGCTCCTCTTCTCATTTGGCTAAACCGTTCTTCATTTCTGTATTTTTCTTTAAATGCTCCACTATTCTCCTTCAGAGAAATCACCAATTCTTTCTGCTTCCGCAGAGCTTGTTCCAAGTCTTTCAATTCAGGCCTCAGAGCCGGTCTCTTCTTGCTGAACACTGGCACAAAACTGCTTTTTTTTTCTTAAAGCGGAGCTCCGCCGTAAAAAAATATTAAAAGCCAGCATCTACAAATACTGCAGCTGCTGACTTTTAATATTAGGACACTTACCTGTCCTGAAGTCCAGCGACGTCGGCAGCAGAAGACGAGCAATCGCTCGTCTCTATGCTGCCCCCACCGCCATCATGGGTGAGGGAATCAGGAAGTGAAGCGTTGCGGCTTCACTTCCCGGTTTCCTACTGTGCATGCACGAGCAGCACTGTGCGTCTTTCACTGGTCCACTGACGCACTGCCCGCAGTCTACCCGCAGTGTGTATTCCCGGAAGTGGGTGCAAATACCTGATTTAGACAGGTATCTGCACCCCCCTCCCCCCTGAAAGGTGCCAATTGTGGCACCGGAGGAGGGGGAGGAATCCGATGAGCGGAAGTTCCACTTTAGGGTGAAGCACCGCTTTAAATTTAGCTTTCTTCTCAATCGGCTTCAGAGTTTCAACAATCCTCTGTCTAAAGGCAGACAGAGATTCATCTCTCCTTTGGCCAGGTCCAGAATCTTCCACAGGCTGAGGCCTATCCAGGGTGCCCCCGCCAGGGTCCTCCCCAGGATCCAGCATCTCTCCTGGGGCAGAAAAGCAACTCTAGCCCCTGGTCTCTGGAAGCACAAGAGCTAAGGAACCAGCAACCTCACACCTCACTGTCAAGAAGCAGAATGGCAGTTTCCCACCATCCCTGTGCTGAGTTCCCGGGTCTGTACGCATGTTGTGCCCATTATGAGAGGTTCCCACCATCCCTGTGCTGAGTTCCTGGGTCTGTACACCTGGGAACATCAGAGGTGTTGGCAGAACTGAGAAAGACCTGGGGCACCCCTTGGAGAGGACACACTTTTTGACAGCCATCATCAGAACAAGTACCCCCATTGGAAGTTTTCCCCTTCCATCACCATGTTGTACTGACTGCAGACCCTCCCACTTTCCAATCACTGGGACTGATCATGTGGATGTGGTGGTGGCAGACCCTCCCACTTTCCAATCACCGGGACTGATCAGGTGGATGTGGCGGTGGCAGACCCTCCCACTCAGCTGTTACTGAAACTGATCAGGGCCTTGAATTAATGGCAGGATCATAGGTGTGCGCAAGGGGTGTGTCAGGTGTGCCTGGGCACACCCTAATCCTGGGATTGGCAACCTGTCAATGGGGGGCAGGTGACAGGAAAACCGCAATCCTTCCTTGCTGACCCTCAGAACCTGGACAGGAGAGGTGGCGGGGGGTGGAATTTAGTGGAACCAATCTGTATTTTCCTCCTGCAGCAGCTGAAAGTAGGCTTCTCCTCCTCCTCCCTTTTGTTAACATTTAGCTGCTACAGGAGAAAAATATAGGGGATTGGTACTAATATATGGCACCCCTCCTTTACCTGTTACTCTTCCTTCTGTTGCCCGGGTCCCCCATGTGCTCCCTTGCTCCCCCTTCATCCCATTGTTTCAGGATGGAGAGCGGTGAAGAGGCCGGTAAATATTTTAAATGCATATGTGTTGGAGCTTTGGGGCGCAATAGGCTGCGCACACCTATGGGCAGGATCTTCCACTTAGCAGTCAGTTTGAAGACAGTCTGTAGTTTTGTAGATGTCCCTCGATGACCCGGAGAGGATTGTCTTCTCCTCATCACATTTGAATCTTCACTTTATACTTTGTGTGGAAAACATACCAATCCACATCTGGAAGAGTACAGGACGGATGTGGAATAGGAAATTACTTTTCATTAGTGATTAGTTTGTAGGGATGAGCCGAACACCCCCGGGTTCGGTTCGCACCAGAACCTTCGAACGGACCGAAAGTTCGCGCAAATTTTCGAACCCTATTCGTTATAATGGACGCGAACGTTCGAAATCAAAATTGCTAATTACAACGGCCAATATGCATGTTAATGTTATAAAACAGGTTTGGGGACCCGGGTCCTGCCCCAGGGGACATATATCAATGCAAAAAGAAATTTTAAAAACTAAAGTTTTTTCGGGAGCAGTCATTTTAATGATGCATAAAGTGAAAAAAAAAAAAGTGAAATTTTCCTTTAAATATGGTACCTGGGGGGTGTCTAAAGTATGCCTGTGAAGTGGCATGTGTTTCCCGTGTTTAGAACTGTCCTTGCACAAAATGACATTTGTAAAGGAAAAAAAGAAGCCATTTAAAACCACTTGCGGCTTTAATGTCATGTCTTGTCCTGGCCGCCATATGGCTGAAAATCCTTGAGAAAAATGGCATGGCTACCCCATCACCCCCCCCCCCCCCACCCCAGCCCCTTTGGGTCTTGTATGGATACTAAGGGGGACCCCGCACCCAAAATAAAACCCTATACCTACAACCCTATATACTCTGAACAGCAGTATATAGGTGGTGCAAACAAGACATGGACTGTAGGTTTGTTCTTAAGTAGAATCTGAACAGGTACATTATGAAGTGTAGCTACATCCCAAAAAAATCAATTTTTAAGCTTTTTGGAGAACATAGGGAGGGGTTATCACCCCTGTAACATTTGCTGTCTTTGCACATCTGTTCAGAACATGTCACCTCACTTTCCGTCCCAATGACAAATGTTTTTGGAAAAGTGGGGTTTTAATTGAAACAAGGATTGGTGATAAAGCATCAGTAGAGAGGAGATACCTTTTTCCCAAATTAAATCTAACAGGATAGAATTTTCCTTCCTAGGGGTATATTTCCTCTCACTTCCTGTTTTCTCTTGCCGTTTGCAAGTAGGAGTCGTTTGTAAGTTGGATGTTTGAAAGTAGGGGCCTGCCGTATATACTCTGCAGAAATTTGCCCTATTAGATGTTGGTGTAGCCACAAGACTGGTGGGCACAGGAATGGGCCCTGCTGTGAGTTAATAGATCAAGATTTGTACTTGCATGTACCTGTTGAACCGGGCAGAAAAATTGGGCCTTTGGTGGTGGTGGTGGTGGTGGTGGACGGTGTTGCCACAAGACTGTAAGCCCTCACAGTTACTCTTGGTGGGTGCAGGAATGGGCCCTGCTGTGAGTTATTAGATCAAGATTTGTAATTGCATGCACCTGTTGAACAGGGCAGAAAAATTGGGCCTTTGGTGGTGGTGGTGGTGGTGGACGGTGTTGCCACAAGACTGTAGGCCCTCATAGTTACTCTTGGTGGGCGCAGGAATGGGCCCTGCTGTGAACTATTAGATCAAGATTTGTAATTACACGCCCCTGTTAAACAGGGGCTGAAAAATTGTGCCTTAGGCATTGGTGCTGGTGCCACAACACTGCAACCCCTCACAGATACTGTACTTGGAGCACAGCAGTCACACCTGTTGCGAAGCATCTTTTTAAAAAATTGTAATTACACGCCCCTGTTATACAGGGGCTGAAAAATTGTGCCTTAGGCACTGGTGCTGGTGCCACAACACTGCAACCCCTCACAGATACTGTACTCTGAGCACAGCAATGAGACCTGTTGCAAAGCATTGCCTAAAAATTGTAATTACACGCCCCAACAGGGGCTGAAAAATTGTGCCTTAGGCACTGGTGCTGGTGCCACAACACTGCAACCCCTCACAGATACTGTACTCTGAGCACAGCAGTCACACCTGTTGCGAAGCATCTTTTTAAAAAAATTTAATTACACGCCCCTGTTATACAGGGGCTGAAAAATTGTGCCTTAGGCACTGGTGCTGGTGCCACAACACTGCAACCCCTCACAGATACTGTACTCTGAGCACAGCAATGAGACCTGTTGCAAAGCATTGCCTAAAAATTGTAATTACACGCCCCAACAGGGGCTGAAAAATTGTGCCTTAGGCACTGGTGCTGGTGCCACAACACTGCAACCCCTCACAGATACTGTACTCTGAGCACAGCAGTCACACCTGTTGCGAAGCATCTTTTTAAAAAAATTGTAATTACACGCCCCTGTTATACAGGGGCTGAAAAATTGTGCCTTAGGCACTGGTGTGGTGGCATGGATCATTGAGGAGGAGGAAGAGGATAGTCAGTGAACATAACAGGACAGTCACTCAGCATCAGCATAGGCAGTCTTGAAGGGATGTGACATTATAAATTATTCCGTTATATCCGCTTCAGGTGTCTGGTAGCTGGTGGTGATCCAAGACTGATTCATTTTTATGAAGGTCAGTCGATCAACCGAGTCGGTGGACAGGCGCACCCTATGATCGGTGACAAATCCTCCAGCAGCACTGAATGTGCGTTCGGAAAGAACGCTGGATGCAGGACAGGCCAGTAGCTCAATTGCATACTGTGCAAGCTCTGGCCAGTGATCCATCCTCAGGACCCAGTAAGCCAGAGGATTTTCGGTGGGAAAGGTGTCCAAGTCTGACCTTGCCCCTAGGTATTCCTGCACCATGTATATCAGACGCTGGCGATGGTTGCTGGAACCGATCATACCTTGGGGCTGCGGACTAAAAAATTGTCTGAACGCATCGGTCAGACGTCCACCTTCCCCACCGCTCCTTCTGCTACTGACCGAAGCCTCAGCAACTTGTCGTCCAGGACCAGGAGTTTGTAACCTCCCAGTTTCTGGGAACGCGTTGCACAGACCTTTCTGCAAGGCCTCCCTGAGATGTCTCATCCTCTGCTCCCTCTGCGACGGCAAGATAAGGTCCGCAACCTTACCCTTGTACCGTGGATCAAGGAGAGTGGCCAGCCAGTAATGGTCACTCTCCTTGATCCGAAGAACACGAGGATCCTTCCGCAGGCTTTGCAGGATCAGGGAGGCCATGCAGCGTAGGTTAGCTGAGGCATTCGGTCCGGAGTCTTCTGGGTCACTGAGGATGACATGATCGCCAGCCACCTCCTCCCAGCCACGTACAAGTCCACTGGTTTGTTGGGACTGTACATCATCCCTAAAAGACTGCTGCTGCTGATGCTGAGTGCCAGGCTCCACCTCCATGCTCACACAATCCTCCTCCTCCTCCTCCTCCTCCTCCTCTTCCTGTGTGATGGGTGGGACAGAAGGAACATTGTCTGGATAAAGGGGGCCTTGAGAGACAAGGAAGTCCTCCTCTTCCTGCCTCTGTTCTGCCTCAAGTGCCCTGTCCATTATCCCACGCAGCGTATGCTCCAACAGGTGGACAAGAGGTACAGTGTCACTGATGCATGCACTGTCACTGCTCACCATCCTCGTGGCCTCCTCAAATGGTGAGAGGACAGTGCATGCATCCCTGATCATGCTCCACTGGCGTGGGGAAAAAAAGCCAAGCTCCCCTGACCCTGTCCTGGTGCCGTAGTCGCAAAGGTACTCATTGATGGCCCTCTGCTGCGTGTGCAGTCGCTGCAGCATGGCCAACGTTGAGTTCCACCTGGTGGGCATGTCACATATTAGGCGGTTCTTGGGCAGGTTCAGCTCCTTTTGCAGCTCAGTCAGCCGAGCACTGGCATTATAAGATCGGCGGAAATGCACACAGACTTTCCTGGCCTGCCTCAGGACATCCTGTAAGCCTGGGAACCTGCCCAAGAACCGCTGCACCACCAGGTTGAGGACGTGAGCCATACAGGGCACATGGGTGAGCTGCCCCTGTCGCAGGGCGGAGAGGAGGTTGGTGCCATTATCAGAAACGACCATTCCTGGCTTAAGCTGGCGTGGCGTCAACCACCTCTCGGCCTGCCCCTGCAGAGCTGCCAGAACCTCTGGCCCAGTGTGGCTCCTGTCCCCCAAACACACCAGCGCAAGCACGGCATGGCATCTTTTTGCCTGCGTACTCGCGTAGCCCCTTGTACGCCTACGGAGCACCGCTGGTTCCGAGGACAGAGCACTCGAAGAGGACATGGAGGAAGAAGAAGAGGAGGGGGTGGAGGAGAGAGGTGTGTCACAACCAGTAGTAGCATTTTGGAGGCGTGGTGGCGGAACAACCTCCAACACTACTGCACCTTGTCCTGCATCCCTCCCAGCTACCAATAGAGTGACCCAATGGGCCGTGAAAGAAAGATAACGTCCCTGTCCATGCCTGCTGGACCATGAGTCAGTGGTAATATGCACCTTACCGCTGACCGCCCTGTCCAGCGAGGCATGGACATTGCCTTCCACATGCCAGTAGAGAGACGGAATCGCCTTCCGTGAGAAAAAGTGGCGTTTGGGAACCTGCCACTGAGGAACCGCACATTGAACAAACTCACGGAAGGGGGCCGAGTCTATCAACTGAAAAGGCAGCAGTTGAAGTGCTAGCAATTTAGCCAAGCTAGCATTCAACCGCTGGGCATGTGGATGGCTGGGAGTATACTTCTTTCGACGGTCCAGCAGCTGGGGCAGGGAAATTTGCCTGCTACAATCGGACGTCGGTGTACTGCAAGTACTTGGTTGTGACACACCTAATTCTACACCTTCAGTCCTCTCAGAGCAGCTTTCAGAGAGGACTGAAGATATAGTGGGGATGGAGATCCCAGCTGATGAGGAGCAAGGAGAGGTCCGCTTTGTTCTTTGGTGTGGGTCTTTTATGTGTGCTTGCCAACGAGCTGCATGGCAGGTCGACATATGTCTGCTCATGCTTGTGGTGCCCAAGCGGCTGATGTTTTGGCCACGCGAGATACGCTTGAGACAAATATTGCAAATAGCAGTGGTGCGATCTGATGCACTCGTCTCAAAAAAGGCCCACACCAAAGAACTTTTGTGATAACGTGCAGAGGCAGCGCCCTGCACAGGCGGAGCTCTGCGGTGTGGTACAGTTGCTGTGCTGGCCTCTAGCTGGCCTCCAGGGGGCATCCTGCCTCGTTGGACATGTGACGCTGCATCCTCCTCCTCCTCCTCCTCTCTCCCTTCAGGCACCCACGTGGAGTCAGTGACCTCATCATCCCCTCCCTCTTCACCACTAGAGCAAACCTGGCAGTAAGCTGCAGCTGGTGGAACACTACTGCCAGATTGCTGTCCTTCAGCATCCCCTCTCTCTGCGCGCACACTACTGACTTCCTCAAGCTGGGTATCATCATCCGAGCCTTCGAATCGTTGGGCATCCTCCTGGAGCATGTACCCAACACTGTGCTCAAACAGTTCGGGGGACTCCTCAGGAGGACATGGTGGGTCTAGGGAAGGGGTGGCTGATGATGCCATTGAGTACGCGTTGGCAGCTGCTCTGCCAGTACCCTGAGCCTGGGTGAGAGAGGATGAGGAGGATGAGGAGGGCTTGGTCATCCATTCTACCAAGCCTTCGGCATGATGCGGCTCCACATGTCCAGCTGCCGAAAACAAAGACAAGCGTGTCCCATGGCCACGTGCTGATGACGATGCACGACCACGTCCACGGCCAGCACTGTTGTCTCTAGAAACAGAGCCTGCCTGCCCTGTGTTCTTGCCTCGGCACGCTCTGCCTCTCCTTGGCGGTCTTCCAGCCATTGTAGTCGGTAGTGTATATAGTATAAAAAATAGAACTCCTATGTGTGCTCACAACACACTGTAGGTCCTATGGGTGCTGACACTAACACACTATAGGTACTATGTGTGCTGCTGACAAGAAAATATAGGAGCTCTGTTTGCTGCCACTAACACACTAGAAGTCCTATGGGTGCTGCTGAGAAGAAAATATAGGAGCTCTGTTTGCTGCCACTAACACACTAGAAGTCCTATGGGTGCTGCTGAGAAGAAAATATAGGAGCTCTGTGTGATGCCACTAACACACTAGAAGTCCTATGGGTGCTGCTGAGAAGAAAATATAGGAGCTCTGTTTGCTGCCACTAACACACTAGAAGTCCTATGGGTGCTGCTGAGAAGAAAATATAGGAGCTCTGTTTGCTGCCACTAACACACTAGAAGTCCTATGGGTGCTGCTGAGAAGAAAATATAGGAGCTCTGTGTGATGCCACTAACACACTAGAAGTCCTATGGGTGCTGCTGAGAAGAAAATATAGGAGCTCTGTGTGATGCCACTAACACACTAGAAGTCCTATGGGTGCTGCTGAGAAGAAAATATAGGAGCTCTGTGTGATGCCACTAACACACTAGAAGTCCTATGGGTGCTGCTGAGAAGAAAATATAGGAGCTCTGTTTGCTGCCACTAACACATTAGAAGTCCTATGGGTGCTGCTGAGAAGAAAATATAGGAGCTCTGTTTGCTGCCACTAACACACTAGAAGTCCTATGGGTGCTTCTGAGAAGAAAATATAGGAGCTCTGTGTGATGCCACTAACACACTAGAAGTCCTATGGGTGCTGCTGACAAGAAAATATAGGAGCTCTGTGTGATGCCACTAACACACTAGAAGTCCTATGGGTGCTGCTGAGAAGAAAATATAGGAGCTCTGTTTGCTGCCACTAACACACTAGAAGTCCTATGGGTGCTGCTGAGAAGAAAATATAGGAGCTCTGTGTGATGCCACTAACACACTAGAAGTCCTATGGGTGCTTCTGAGAAGAAAATATAGGAGCTCTGTGTGATGCCACTAACACACTAGAAGTCCTATGGGTGCTGCTGACAAGAAAATATAGGAGCTCTGTGTGATGCCACTAACACACTAGAAGTCCTATGGGTGCTGCTGAGAAGAAAATATAGGAGCTCTGTTTGCTGCCACTAACACACTAGAAGTCCTATGGGTGCTGCTGAGAAGAAAATATAGGAACTCTGTGTGATGCCACTAACACACTAGAAGTCCTATGGGTGCTGCTGAGAAGAAAATATAGGAGCTCTGTTTGCTGCCACTAACACACTAGAAGTCCTATGGGTGCTGCTGAGAAGAAAATATAGGAGCTCTGTGTGATGCCACTAACACACTAGAAGTCCTATGGGTGCTGCTGAGAAGAAAATATAGGAGCTCTGTTTGCTGCCACTAACACACTAGAAGTCCTATGGGTGCTGCTGAGAAGAAAATATAGGAGCTCTGTGTGATGCCACTAACACACTAGAAGTCCTATGGGTGCTGCTGAGAAGAAAATATAGGAGCTCTGTTTGCTGCCACTAACACACTAGAAGTCCTATGGGTGCTGCTGAGAAGAAAATATAGGAGCTCTGTGTGATGCCACTAACACACTAGAAGTCCTATGGGTGCTTCTGAGATGAAAATATAGGAGCTCTGTGTGATGCCACTAACACACTAGAAGTCCTATGGGTGCTGCTGAGAAGAAAATATAGGAGCTCTGTTTGCTGCCACTAACACACTAGAAGTCCTATGGGTGCTGTTGGGGTGCAATGCTGTGCTAACAGCACTGCGGTTGGTACTACTGCAATACTGTACTAACAGTAAGCACGCACCAGACTAATCCCCAGCAGCAGCTAATAACACACTAACTGTGCAATCAGCAGCAATGAACGATCAATGACTTAGGTAGCAATGGTTTAGCAAAGAAATAGCCAATGGTTTAGCAAAGAAGAGCAAATCTTTCAGTATCAAGCAAAGACAGAATCAGCAGACTAATCTCTCCTAAAGCCGGAACTCATGTGACCGGGGCCGATGGCGTGGCGGCCTTTTAAATGGTGGGGCGTGTACTAAAGCCCCTGAGCTGTAATTGGCTACAGCCGTCCTGCCTGTAGCCAATTATTGCTCTCCGAGTTTCGGGCGCTGTGATTGGCCAAGCATGCGGGGTCACAGTGCATGCTTGGCCAATCATCAGCCAGCAATGCACTGCGCCGGCCGCGCCGGCCGCAATGCATTGCGGGGCCGCTCGCATCACACGAATGTGATGCGAACGGCCCAAATAGTTCTGGGCTCGACGAGCGAGCGAACGCCCGATGCTCGATTCGAACATGGGTTCGAATCGAGCACCGGGCCCATCCCTATTAGTTTGTCATCCTGACGTTCGCCGGAGCCGGAGTCCCTTCTGATGGCAGACGGTTGGTTTAGCGGTAGGATAATGAAGAATGTCACATTACCGATCAGAGGAGGGCTCGGGGGGAGAAGAAATTGTTTATGATAATTCCTCATCTGTTTGCAAACGATATCTTTGTGAGAAAATAAGTTGCCGAGGAGCAGAATAATGAACCAGATGAATGGGGTACCTACCTGTACACCTACCCTGTACCCTGTATGGGTACCTATTGTACCCATACAGGGTACCCACCTATCATACACCTACAGTGCTAGTGCTCCTGATTTTTTTTTGCAGATTTGTTGCACTTAAATGATTCAGAGCTTCAAACAAATGTTAACCCCTTCACTCCTAAGGGTAAAACAAATCTTAATGACTAAGCACAATTTTGCAACTTTGACATATGTTAGTAAAACTGTACATATCATCACAACTAATTTGTGTATCCAGGTAGAATATACCACGGCACGTTTTATTTTCAGGACAAATTTTGCTTTCATTTGGTGGTAAATGTTAATGGATATCTCCTGATTTTTTTTTTAATTATCAAATTTAGCTAATTCTATCCCCCCAAAAATACTGACCCTGACCCAAACACTAACCCCGTCACTGACCTAGATCAAATCCTGATCTAGATTTTTTTTATTATTATTGCTATTATTATTTTTATATATTTTTTTTAATTATCAAAGGAAAACTGGGCCAAAATAGTAAAAAAAAAAAAATTATATAAATTTAGTTGTACATTTTTTGGTACTACCATAACCTTCCACCAAAGAACAACCCAAAATAAATTCTCCTGCTCCCGACGATCGCAGCGATACCACATATGTGTATGTTAGGTGTTATTTGTACCCGTAGTACAGGCCAAAAACAATAGTGTGTATTTTGCTTTATTTTTATTTATTTTTTATCCTACCTAAAACACAATGACACTAATGCTAATTAACTAAAACAAAAAAAAAAAACAATAAAATAAAATTCTATCCCCCAAAAATTCATAATTTTTTTTTTTTGCACTCACTTTTTTTCTGTGCAAGGAGTAGGAATGAGCCGAACACCCCCCCGGTTCGGTTCGCAGCAGAACATGCGAACAGGCAAAAAAATAGTTCGAACACGCGAACACCGTTAAAGTCTATGGGACATGAACATGAAAAAGCAAAAGTGCTCATTTTAAAGGCTTATATGCAAGTTATTGTCATAAAAAGTGTTTGGGGACCCGGGTCCTGCCCCAGGGGACATGTATCAATGCAAAATAAAGTTTTAAAAATGGCCATTTTTTCGGGAGCAGTGATTTTAATAATGCTTAAAGTGAATAAATAAAAGTGAAATATTCCTTTAAATTTCGTACCTGGGGGTGTCTATAGTATGTCTGGAAAGGAAAAAAAGTCATTTTAAACTCACTCGCGGCTATAATGAATTGTCGGGTCCCGGCAATACAGATAAAAGTCATTGAAAAAAATGGAAGGGGTTCCCCCCCAGTCCATTACCAGGCCCTTTGGGTCTGGTATGAATATTAAGAGGAACCCCGAACCCAAAAAAAAAAATGCGTGGGGGTCCCTCCAAATTCCATATCAGGCCCTTCAGGTCTGGTATGAATATTAAGGGTAACCCTGCGCCAAATAAAAAAAAAATGGCGTAGGGGTCCCCCTCAAAATCCATACCAGACCCTTTGGGTCTGGTATGGATTTTAAGGGGAACCCCGCGCCAGAATAAAAAAAAAATGGCGTGGGGTTCCCCCCAAAAATCCATACCAGGCCCTTATCCGAGCACGCAACCTGGCAGGCCACAGGAAAAGAGGGGGGATGAGAGAGCGCCCCCCCTCCTGAACCGTACCAGGCCACATGCCTTCAACATGGGGAGGATGTCCCTATGTTGATGGGGACTAGGGCCTCATCCCCACAACCCTTGCCCGGTGGTTGTGGGGGTCTGCGGGCAGGGGGCTTATCAGAATTTGGAAGCCCCCTTTAACAAAGGGGACCCCCAGATTCCGGCCCCCCCAATGTGAATTGGTAACGGGGTACATTGTACCCCTACCATTTCCTGTGATGCGTCAGAGGGGACGGGGTCACCCGTACATGTCACTGGGTAACCCCAGCATTTCCCCTTGCGTCAGAGGGGGGCGGAGTCACCCACGCACATGACGGAAGGATCGCCGCGTTTTTTTTTCTCCGTATCGCTCGAGAATGGATTACTTCGTTGGAATTTTTTTTTCTTTTTTTTTTTCTTTTTAACCACTTAAGCCCCGGACCATTTTGCTGGCCAAAGACCAGAGCACTTTTTGCGATTCGGCACTGCGTCACTTTAACTGACAATTACGCGGTCGTGCGACGTGGCTCCCAAACAAAATTGGCGTCCTTTTTTTCCCCACAAATAGAGCTTTCTTTTGGTGGTATTTGATCACCTCTGCGGTTTTTATTTTTTACGCTAATAACAAAAATAGAGAGACAGTTTTGAAAAAAATGCAATATTTTTTACTTTTTTCTAAAATAAATATCCCCAAAAAATATATACATTTTTTTTCCCTCAGTTTAGTCCGATACGTATTCTTCTACATATTTTTGGTAAAAAAGTCAGAATAAGCGTTTAATTGGTTTGCGCAAAAGTTATAGCGTCTACAAAATAGGGGGTAGTTTTATGGCATTTTTATTAATAATTTTTTTTTACTAGTAATGGCGGCGATCAGCGATTTTTATCGTGACTGTGACATTATGGCGGACACATCGGACACTTTTGACACCATTGTCATTTTTACAGCGATCAGTGCTCTAAAACTGCACTGATTACTGTAAAAATGACACTGGCCGTAAAGGGGTTAACCTGTAGGGGGCGCTGAAGGGGTTAAGTGTGACCTAGGGAGTGATTCTAACTGTTAGGGGGCGTGGCTTGCCTTGACACGTCACTGATCGTTGGAACACGATCAGTGACAGTGTCACAAGGCAGAACGGGGAGATGTTGTGTTTACACTGACATCTCCCCGTTCTTCAGCTCTGTGACCCGATCGCGGGACACCGGCGGCGATCTGGTCCACGGGTCCCACGGGCGCGGTCACGGAGCGTGCGTCAGGGTCGCAAGCGCGCCGGCGCGTGCGCGACCACATTGCGCGCATCTTAAAGGGGACGTGTATATATACACCCATATGCGCAGCCGTGCCATTCTGTCGACGTAAAAGTGCGTGCGGCGGTCGGCAAGTGGTTAATAAAGGACTTGTCTCAAGCTGTCTACTGTGGTTTAACATTTTTGACACATTTTTTTGGGGAAATGGTAGGGGTACAATGTACTCCGTCATCAATTCACATAGGGGGGGCCAGAATCTGGGGGTCCCCTGTGTTAAAGGGGGCTTCCAGATTCCGATAGGCCCCCCGCCCACAGACCCCCACAACCACCGGGCAAGGGTTGTGGGGATGAGATCATGCCACAGCATCTCAATGGGATTGAAGTCCGGACTTTGACTAGGCCACTCCAAAACTTCCATTTTTTTTTGTGCCATTCAGAGGTGGACTTGCTGGTGTGTTTCGGATCATTGTCCTGCTGCATAACAGGACAAGAAGAGGGGGCCAGGTGGCAGGTGGGAACTCCTACTACAGCTCTGGATACACAGTATATAAAGTGTGGAAAAGTTAGAACCTCTGTGAGGTTTTTATTGCCTTCCTGCCACAGTGCCAAGGTGACCCCCTATTGGCTCACAGTGCAAAAAGTGTGAATTTACCCAACGATGACATTAAGACCAACAAAATAAAGATAAGCTGTAGAGGAATCCATAACCCAATAAAAATAACCTTGTCATGCCGGCTAGACATGTGCAATTTGTTTCGTTCCGAATTCTTTCTTTTTTTTTTACGAATTTCGACAAATTCGTTTATTCAAAAACATCTGAATTAACGTAAACTCGTTTAACAAATTTTTCCGAAAAATTAGAAAACCCGAAAATTCAAAAATCTGAAATAATAATTAACTAATGAATTATAGAAATTGGAATTTCCTCAAAAGTGGCTGTTAGTGAACGAATACAAATTTATCGAAATGAATGGAACGTAACAAATTAATATTGATAAATAACAATAATAATAATTTTTTTGTTTTTTTAATCATTTATAATTAGTTCCGTCCCATTTTGTTTAGATGCGGCATTCGTTATTTAGGATAAATTTGTATTCGCTATGTTCACTCGCAGCCAAATTTGAAAGGAAATTCCAATACCTATAATTTAATAGTTAGTCATTAGTTAGTTAGTTATTATTAAAAATTTTGGGATTTCTGTTCTTTATTATTTTTGGATTTTCTAATTTTCTAATTTACGAATGTTCTAATTTACAAATTTTCACATTTTCAAATTTACGAATGTTCTAATTTTCAAATTTTCAAATTTTCCAATTTTCCAATTTACGAATGTTCTAATTTACGAATGTTCTAATTTACAAATTTTCAAATTTTCAAATTTACGAAATTACGAAAATCCGAATTTTCGATTTTACGAAGTTACGAATTTTCGGATTTTATGAATTTACTAATTTACAAATTGCGATCATAACGAATGACCCAAAAAACGAAAAAAATAATAATATAGAAACGAAAATGAACAAATTTTTTGGCAGTGCACATGTCTAATGCCGGCCATTTTTTTTTTCGGTTTTATTGATGATTATTTTTCCATGCTTTGGATGAACCTGAAGCCACACCCCTCAAACAACTTTAAAACAACCTTATCGATCTAACATAATTTAGGACACTCCACCCACACCTCCACTGGCGCGTTTCACCCCCCCCCCACTAGGATTTACTCGAAGCGCTCTATGGACAACAGCTGGGGTGGAGGGGTGGTGAACCACGTCAGAGAAGGATGAAGCCAAATCCCCCTAATAACTTTAAACCAACTTTATTGATCCAGCAGAAATTAGGATACCCCCCACACGTCTACTGATGAATTTCGCCCCCTTGTGGGGGGCCCTATCATGGAGCTCTATGATTGAGCTTAGGTAAAGGGGCAAACCGTGTCAGAAGGGGCATAAAGCCAAACCCCCTAATGGCTTCAAAACAACTTAATTCATCCAGCAGAATGTAGGACACTTCACCCACTTCTCTACTAATGTGTTTCCCCCCATTGAATTTTAGAGCTTTACGAATAAGCTCCTGTAGGGGTAAAATATGTCAATGAAGGCATGAAACCGCCCCCCCCCCCCGAAACTTAAAAAAAAAAAAACTTTATTGATCCAGCAGAAATAACAATACTCCAATTCCACCACTACTAATGCATTTTACCCTCTTCTGGGGCTTATTTGTAGAGCTCTATAAACAAGCCCCAGTAGGGGGGCAAAATGAATCAGTGGAGGCATGTACCGAACTCCCAATGGCTTCAAAACAACTTTATTGACCCAGCAGGAATTAGGGCACTTCACCCACACCTCTATTGATGCATTTCACCCCCTACTGGGGCTTAAATGTAAAGATCTATAAACAATCCCCAGTAAGGGAATAAATGCATCAGGGGAGGTATGTAACCATTCCCCCCCCCTTATGGCTTCAAAACAACTTTATTGAATTATGCAGACATTAGGAGACTCCACCCACACCTCTATTGACGCGTTTCACCCCCTACTGTGGCTTATTTGTAGAGCTCTATAAACAAGCCCCAGTAGGGGGGCAAAATGAATCATTGGAGGCATATAACCAAACCCCCAATGGCTTCAAAACAACTTTATTGATCCAGAAAAAATTAGGACACTCTATTGACGTGTTTCACCCCCCCCCCCTACTGGGGCTTAATTGTAAATCTCTATAAACAAGCCCCGGTAGGTGAAAAATGCATCAGTGGAGGTATGTAACTGATCCCCCTAATGGCTTCAAAACAACTTTATTGATCCAGCAGAAATTAGGACACTCCACCCACACCGCTCTGAACGCGATTCACCCTCTACTGGCACTTGATTGTAAAGCTTTATAAACAAGTCAAAGTAGGGGCAAAATGCGTCAGTGGATGCATGTAACCGAACTCCCAATGGCTTTGAAACAACTTTATTGATCCAGTAGAAATTAGGACACTCCACCCGCACTTCCATTGATACGTTTCACCCCCTACTGTGGCTTATTTGTAGAGCTCTATGAACAAGCTCCAGTAGCGGGAAAAATGAATCAGTGGAGGCATATAACTGAACCCCCAAAGACTTCAAAACCACT
The DNA here is from genome assembly GCA_029206835.1 of Rana muscosa. Classification (NCBI taxonomy): domain Eukaryota; kingdom Metazoa; phylum Chordata; class Amphibia; order Anura; family Ranidae; genus Rana; species Rana muscosa. The sequence goes on from CM055126.1 coordinate 238,113,855, forward strand.
TTATTGATCCAGCAGATTGACAGAGGTGGCTCTAGGCTTTGTGAGGCCTTAGGCAAAACTTAGACATGAGGCCCCACTCATGCCCATAATGGGAAAAATAATTCAAGCAAGAAAAATGGCTGCAGAAAATGCGTGGATCTAGCACACAGGGCACCACTTACAGGCCACCCTCCTCGCCCATCAGACATATTCAGCCAATGCAAGAGGGGGGAGAGAGGGGGAGGTGAGAAAGAGAGAGGGGTAATAGAGAGATCCGATGATGCCGACATTAGTATTGATCATAGGCAAATTAGGCGGCCGCGAGGCCCCTGTGAGTGCGAGGCCTTAGGCGACCGCCTAATTTGCCTTTTTAGAGAGCCGCCTCTGAAGCAGAAACTAGGACACTCCACCCACACTTCTATTGATACGTTTTACCCCCTGCTGGGGATTATTTGTAGAGCTCTATAAACAGTTTGGCTATATGAATCAGTAGAGGCATATAACCGAACCCCCAATGGATTCAAAACAACTTTATTGATCCAGCAGAAACTAGGACACTCCCCCCACACTTCTATTGACATGTTTCACCCCCAACTGGGGCGTAATTGTAAACCTCTATAAACATGCCCCAGTAGGGGGCAAAATGTATCAGTGAAGGTATGTAACCAAACCTCTAATGGCTTCAAAACAACTTTATTGATCCAGCAGAAATTAGGACACTCCACCCACATCTCTACTGATGTGATTCACCTCCTACTGGGGCTTATTTGTAAAGATCTATATTCAAGCCCCTGTAGGGGGGAAATGCATCAGTGGGGGTGTCATGGAAACCCTGTCAGGAACAGACGCCCTGGACTTCCTGGTTCCCACCCCCGCAGGTGACGCCCGAAGGGCTATTTAAACTCCTCACTTGCAGACAGTCCCTGCTGTCTGCTCTACAGCGTTTATCCCAAGTGACCTGATCTGCCTTGTTTACCTGTATCTGACCCGGCTTCCTGTGACCCTCCTGCTATCTGCCTGTACCTGACCATCGGCCTGTTTTCTGACTTCGGTATTGCCTGATCCTTTTGTGCCTCGCTGCCTGCCAGTTTACCCGACCCCGGCTTGTCTGACGATCCTGCCTGACCTTGGCTCTTGTTCACCTGCTGCTGCCTAGTGGTTCCAGTTTACCTGCTGTGCCTCCCGGTCCGGGTCATCTGCTGAGTTCCTGGTTCCTGTCTGCTCATCTGCTGGTTCCTGTCTGCTCATCTGCTGGTTCCTGTCTGCTCATCTGCTGGTTCCTGTTCACCTGCTGCTGCCTAGTGGTTCCAGTTTACCTGCTGTGCCTCCCGGTCCGGGTCATCTTCTGAGTTCCTGGTTCCTGTCTACTCACCTGCTGTAGTTCCTGGTTCCTGCCTCCTCACCTGCTGGTTCCTGATCACCTGCGGTAGTTCTTGATCCTGCCAGGCACTCGTACCCCTTCCACCTCCGTGCTTCCTGTTATATCACCAGGGGCCGCCGGTGGGAGCCGTAAGGGAGGCCTCCCTCTGCTAACCGGGCTCGTCACCGTCAGGTACGTGACAGTAGCAGACAGCCATGTCTGAGCCCGAGCAGGGAGCCTCACCTATGGAGGAACTATGCCGACACCTGGCGGGACTGACCGAGGCCGTTAAGAGCCTCCAGCAAGGCTACACTCACCTGGAAGGACAAGTGGGGGCCCTCACCAACCCCGATGGAGCTCAAGGGGGTCCACGTGCCTCCACTCCTTCCGCCGGGGCAGGAGCTGCGCCCACGGTGGTCATGCTTCCCCCTGAACCCAGGGTCCCTACACCCGAAAGATTCTCCGGGGACCGGAGCAAATTCAGGGCTTTCCGGAACTCTTGTGAGTTGTACTTTGCCTTACAGCCCCGCACCTTTTCCTTAGAAGCTACCAAGGTGGGCTTTGTAATTTCGCTGCTTTCCAGAGACCCACAGAACTGGGCCCACCGCCTGCTAGAACGCAAAGATGCGTCCTTGGACAGCCTTACACTTTTTTTTGACGCCATTGCCCAATTGTACGAGGACCCTCAGCTCTCGGTCACTGCAGAGAACGCCCTGCGGACCCTTCAGCAGGGACGCAGAGCAGCGGAAGATTATGTAGCTGAATTCAGGCGCTGGAGCGCAGACACCAGCTGGAATGACGCTGCCCTCCGTCACCAGTTTCGCATAGGCCTTTCTGACCCATTGAAGGACGTACTGGCTAGGGTAGGAATACCAGAAAATTTGAACCTACTGATCGATCTGACAATTCAGATCGACCGACGCCTGAGGGAACGGAGGGTTGAGAGGGCCACGGGCTTCACCCGGCCGACCTGGATGCTTCCCTGGGTCCCCAGTCATCCGCACCCAGCTTCTGCAGCACCCTTGACCCCCTCGTACGATGCTCCTGAACCCATGCAGCTTGGGGTCCTCCGCCCTTCCCTTACTCCGGAGGAACACCAACGCCGACGCGCGCACAACCTGTGCCTGTACTGCGGGGAGCCCGGTCACTTCGTTAGGAACTGTCCCCTGAAGTTCCGTAAGGGCTTGTCAGTATTCCCTGCTGTGATCAACCCTCAGACTAAATCCTCCTCTCACTTCGCTCTTTCTATCTCCCTGCAGCTCCCAGGAAGGACCCTGCAAGTCGTTGCAATTATTGACTCTGGGGCTTGTAGTTGCTTCATGGACTCAACTTTTGCCCGTACTCAACTTATTCCTCTACTTCCCAAGACCCATGGACTACGGGTTCACCTGGCTGATGGGTCCCTTATCAAGTCGGGGCCCGTGGTTGAAGAGACGGCTCCCCTACCTGTCACTGTCTTCTCCTCTACCGGGGTGCACCGAGAATATCTATGGCTGGATATTATCTCCTCTCCACTGTTCCCCATAATTCTCGGTATGCCCTGGCTACAAGCCCATAATCCTACCATTAACTGGGTCACGGGGGTGATCACGTTTCCTTCCTCCTACTGCCAACGGTCCTGTGGCTCACACAAACCCCCTGGGCCTGCCACCTTAATGTGTACCGACACTGAGGCCGAAATACGTCAGGCCATCCCTGACGCTTACCTGGACTTTCTCGATGTGTTTAGTAAACAGGGGGCAGAGACACTACCACCCCACCGAGCCTACGACTGCCCCATTGATCTACTTCCCGGAGCAGCTATTCCTTTCGGTAGGATTTTCCCTTTAACGGAGGTGGAACAGGGGGCCCTGAAGGACTACATCGATGAGAACCTTTTAAAGGGGTTCATTCGCCCCTCTACGTCGCCAGCAGGCGCAGGCATTTTCTTTGTAGAAAAGAAGGACCATACCCTCAGGCCATGTGTGGACTACCGTGAACTAAATAAGGTCACCATTAAAAATCGTTATCCTCTTCCTCTGGTACCAGAGTTGTTCCAAAGATTGGGAGCTGCCGTTATTTTCACTAAGCTTGACCTCCGGGGAGCCTATAACCTGGTCCGAATCAAGGAGGGCGATGAGTGGAAAACCGCCTTCCGCTCCCGGTTCGGACATTTCGAATATTTAGTGATGCCCTTCGGGCTGTGCAATGCCCCTGCCACCTTCCAGTATTTAATTAATGATGTTCTTCGGGACTTTTTAGATCTCTTTGTGATTGCTTATTTAGATGACATACTAATCTTCTCTTCCTCCCTTGACTCTCATCGCAGGCATGTCAGAAGTGTGTTAGACCGGCTTCGGCAGCATAAACTATATGCGAAGGCTGAGAAATGCGAGTTTGAGCGGGAGAGCATAGCATTTTTGGGATTAATCATCTCTGGCGAAGGCATCAGGATGGACCCACAGAAGATCACCGCAATCTTGGACTGGCCAGCGCCAGTGGATAAGAAGGGAATCCAACGGTTCGTTGGATTTGCCAACTTTTATCGTAAATTCATCCGGGGGTTCTCCGCCATTATTGCACCCTTTACTCAGCTAACCAAGCAAGGTACCCGCTTCCACTGGTCCCCTGAGGCCCAAAAGGCCTTTGAGGATCTCAAAGGGCTCTTCACCTCTGCATCCATCTTAAAACACCCAGATTCCTCCCTACCATTTGTACTTGAGGTAGATGCTTCTGAGGTTGCAGTAGGGACAATATTGTCACAGAGGCAAGGAACCAAGGCTTTGCTTCATCCGGTGGCTTTCTTTTCTCGCAAATTATCTGCGGCAGAAAAGAACTATGACGTGGGAGACCGGGAACTCTTGGCGATTAAGTCCGCCCTGGAAGAATGGAGGTACTTACTTGAAGGTGCTGCTCACCCGATCTTAGTATTCACCGACCATAAGAACTTAGAGTACCTGAAAACTGCAAAAAGACTAAAACCACGACAAGCCAGATGGGCCCTGTTTTTTTTCCCAGTTCTCCTTCCATGTGACATACCGCCCCGGTGCCAAGAACACTAAACCTGACGCCTTGTCCCGAATGTTTCATGGATCCAAAGAACTCTCCTCACCCGATACAATCCTCGCTCCTGGGAATTTTCTCCTACTTCAGGAGGACCTACTCTCCCGGATCAGACAAGCCACCACTAGACAGGAACCCTCTCCTGAACTGGATCTGCAAACCAAGGATGGATTACTCTGGCACCAAGACAGGATATTCATACCAGAAGAACTAAAGATAACCGTGCTAGAGCTCTGCCACGATCATGCCCTTGCTGGGCACTTTGGTGTGGCTAAGACCACTGAGTTGGTACAACGTACCTTCTGGTGGCCTCGACTACGCGAGGATTGCAGGAGGTTCGTGGAGTCCTGTACTATATGTACCCGGAATAAAGGGTCCAGATCCAAAGCCTGGGGACTACTGAAGCCCTTACCCGTTCCAGAGAGACCGTGGAAGATGCTTTCTATCGACTTCATAGTTGAACTCCCCCCGGCTGAGAATCACACCACCATCTTTGTGATTGTGGACCGTCTGTCCAAGATGGCACATTTTGTTCCTATGAGAGGGACCCCCTCGGCCCCGGAAACTGCACAAATGTTCATTAAAGAAGTCGTCAGGCTCCACGGGGTACCTGCTAATATAGTCTCCGATCGGGGGGTACAATTTACCTCCCGGTTCTGGAGGTCCCTCTGCAAGACTCTGGGAATAGAGCTATCATTCTCTTCGGCTTACCACCCTCAAACCAACGGACAGACTGAGAGAACAAATCAGACCCTCGAGCAATATTTGCGTTGTTTCTCCTCCTTTGCTCAGAATGACTGGCTCTCCCTGCTTCCGCTAGCGGAGTTCTCCTACAATAACTCCATCCACTCCGCAACTAACCAGACCCCATTTTTTGCGAACTTCGGGTTTCACCCCACATTTCTGCCCAACTCTCTCCCTGAGTGCTCAGTGCCCGCAGTTCTGGAAAAAGTGAATTTCTTCTCCTCTAACAACCAGCTTCTACGCGAAGCCATGGCAAGAACTCAGGAGTATAACAAGACGGTCTACGACAGGAGGAGACGGGGTGAATTAGCGCTGGCACCGGGCGACCAAGTATGGCTTTCCACCATCAATCTAAGATTGGCTTGCCCGTCCAAGAAATTGGGCCCCAAGTTTCTAGGGCCTTTTCCTATCAAAAGGAAAATCAACGAGGTGGCCTACGAGCTGGAGCTCCCCGACTCCCCGAGGGTCCACCCTGTTTTTCATGTTTCTCTATTGAAACCGTCAGTCTCCAACCCATTCCCAGGTCGGACCCCGACTCGCCCTGATCCCGTCATCATAGACGGGGAACAGGAATTCGAGGTAGAAACTATTTTAGACGCACGAAGAAGAAATAGCCAGAGTCAATTTTTAATAAAATGGAAGGGTTACGGACCAGAGGAGAACTCCTGGGAACCCGAAGAGAACATTCACGCCAAAGACCTGATACAAGCCTTCAGGAGGTCTCACCCCGAGAAGTTTGCTCCTAGGGGCATCCGGAGGCTGCCCCTTGGGGGGGGGCAATGTCATGGAAACCCTGTCAGGAACAGACGCCCTGGACTTCCTGGTTCCCACCCCCGCAGGTGACGCCCGAAGGGCTATTTAAACTCCTCACTTGCAGACAGTCCCTGCTGTCTGCTCTACAGCGTTTATCCCAAGTGACCTGATCTGCCTTGTTTACCTGTATCTGACCCGGCTTCCTGTGACCCTCCTGCTATCTGCCTGTACCTGACCATCGGCCTGTTTTCTGACTTCGGTATTGCCTGATCCTTTTGTGCCTCGCTGCCTGCCAGTTTACCCGACCCCGGCTTGTCTGACGATCCTGCCTGACCTTGGCTCTTGTTCACCTGCTGCTGCCTAGTGGTTCCAGTTTACCTGCTGTGCCTCCCGGTCCGGGTCATCTGCTGAGTTCCTGGTTCCTGTCTGCTCATCTGCTGGTTCCTGTCTGCTCATCTGCTGGTTCCTGTCTGCTCATCTGCTGGTTCCTGTTCACCTGCTGCTGCCTAGTGGTTCCAGTTTACCTGCTGTGCCTCCCGGTCCGGGTCATCTTCTGAGTTCCTGGTTCCTGTCTACTCACCTGCTGTAGTTCCTGGTTCCTGCCTCCTCACCTGCTGGTTCCTGATCACCTGCGGTAGTTCTTGATCCTGCCAGGCACTCGTACCCCTTCCACCTCCGTGCTTCCTGTTATATCACCAGGGGCCGCCGGTGGGAGCCGTAAGGGAGGCCTCCCTCTGCTAACCGGGCTCGTCACCGTCAGGTACGTGACAGGGGGTATGTAACTGATCCCTCTAATGGCTTCAAAACAACTTTATTGATCCAGCAGAAATTAGGACACTCCACCTACACCTCTATTGACGCATTTCACCCCCTACTGGTGCCTAATTATAGAGGTTTACTTACAAGCCCCTGTGGGGGAAAAAATGTCACTGGAGGCATGAAACCAACCCCCCCCCCAACAACTTTAAAGGACTTTATTGATCCAGAAGAAATTAGGATACTCCAATTCCACCACTACTTATGCGTTTCACCCTCTACTGGGGCTTATTTGAAGAGCTCTATAAACAAGCCTCAGTAGGTGGTAAAATGCGTCAGTGGAGGTATGTAACCATTCCACCTATTGGCTTCAATTTAACTTTATCGATCCAACAGAAATTAGGACACCCCCTCACACCTCTACGGATGTGTTTTGCCCCCTACTGGGGTTTAACCCCTTAAAGCTCTATAATGAACCCTCCAGTAGGGGGCAAATCATGCCATGAAGAGGCGTGAGTGCGGTGTCCTCATTACTGCTGGATCAGTAAAGTTGTTTGTTTGTTTTTTGTTATTTTGAGTAGCAGTGTGCAACTTCACACTACGAAAATGTGTTAGTGGAGTGAGGAATCTTGGGGGGTTGCGTGCACCGGTGGCTTAGACCTAGGAGCAGTACCATAGCCGGTGTGAGTCTTCTTCCATGCTGTTATTTTCGCTTCATGCCTGGAGTAAAAAAAAACAAAAAACCCTGACGTCCGGGCAAGGGGGGGTTTCAATAAAAAAATTTCTGGCAAGTTATTTAGTAATCAATTAGCGCGGTAAACAAAGACTTGTTTTCTACGAGGACTTCCGACTCATGGAGAGGTCTCCCAACGCCGAGCAAATATTAAGCTAATTAATCATTGTCAACATATCACTTGCATTAAACCGTCTCCTAATTAATTATGCAAACAGTTCCCTTCCGTGGGAAGGTGCCCGAGTCTCGTGCAAGGATGAAACGTGAAGGTCGGGGCTTTGAATTTCCCCAGACTTTGGAGGCCACCGTGGTTCGTGACGTTTTCTTTTTTTTTTTAAGCCTCCTTGAGGCTTTATCGTCAGCGGCCTACCTGTCATCGCCCATGAAGGGGTTGTGATCATCCTCTCTCTGTAGAGAACATTAAATATGACCTTTGGATAACCTCCAATTAGACGACTTTAATAAATATCACTGCAGAAGTGGTTTTGACAAGCGTCTTCTGCTGAGGCACCGAGGAAGTCCCAGCTGAGAACCGGCGAGGCAAAGCAAGCGACGTGCCTTTGTTCGCCCAACTTTCAAGTCCTGCGGAGCTGAAACCATGTTCTGAATTGTTACGCTCGGCTCCAGAATTTTCAGGAAGTAATTGAAAATAAAATAAAAAAAATGACTTTGGGATATTAAAGCCCAACTCCAGGCTAATTATTTTTTTTTGTTTAGGATCGAGAAGGGAATGGTTAGAACTACCGTATATACTCGAGTATAAGCCGAGTTTTTCAGCACATTTTTTTGTGCTGAAAATGCCCCCCTCGGCTTATACTCGAGTCAACTTTTTGCGCCTGATCTCCCGGACTTTGCAGACCCGGTACCAGCCAAACTTGGCACACATGTAGCCTCACTCTTCCTCTACAAGTGTGCAAAGTTTGTTATCCAGGGGACCTATGGCCGCGGAGCACTGATTTTTCAAAGCCGGGCACCCCTTCCATAGACTCCCATGTTATACGGTCATTTCTCTGGTGACTTTGGGAACCCGGTACCGGCCGGTCGCAGGTCCCCTGGACCCGGAACTTGGCACACAGGTAGCCCCACTTCTCCTCTACAAATGTGCAAAGTTTGTTGTCTAGGGGACCTACGGCCGGGGAGCATCGATTTTTCAAAGCCGGGCACCCCTTCCATAGACTCACATGTTAAACGTCAGTCTAGTCATGGGCACAGTGAGGCATGGGCACAGTGAGGCATGGGCACAGTGAGGCATGGACACAGTGAGGCATGGGCACAGTGAGGCATGGGCACAGTGAGGCATGGACACAGTGAGGCATGCAGATGGACACCCATGTAAAATGAAAAGCTAATAAGTGATTTAAAACATAATAAAAAAAAAATCTATAAAAATTAAAATGCAAATTTGCAAAAAGAAGCAATTGCATTATTTAATTTTTTTTTAAATAAAAGAGTCTCCCGAAAGCACCTAGTGAAAGCACCCCCACTGCTCCTGTGTGTCCTGGTCTGCTGACGATAGCAAATCATGGCTGCTGGAGGTGCTCACAGGGCTGGGGGAGATGTAGACGCGGTCCGCCCCTAAGCTGACATCACTTCCGCCCTATACCCACGGCCACGGGGTCCTGAAACGTAAAAAAAAAAAAGAAAAAAAAAAAAAGCTACCGAGGTTACTATTTACAGGTGACGACAAAAATTATTTCAGGTTAAAAAAAAAAAAAATTCTGTTTAGTGGATTTTTGTTGTATTTACAGCCGTTTTGTTTATTTAATTCAGAACTCTTTTTTTCAAATTTTTTTTTTTTTTACCTTTTTTGTTTAACCAGAATTCATAATTTGTAACATTTTTATCTTTTTTTTATTTTTATTTCTATATAATTTATTTAAAAAAAAGCAAAATGAAAAGCTAATTAACAATTATTTAAAATATCTTTACAAAATTCAAATTTTCAAAAAGAAGCAATTGCATTTTTTTTTTTTTTTTAAATAAAAGAGTCTCCTAAAAGCACCTAGTGTAGTGTGAGTTCCCCCACTGCTCCTGTGTGTGTGTCCCGGTCTGCTGATGAAAACAAATCACGGCTGCTGGAGGTGCTCACAGGGCTGGAGGAGATGTAGAGGCAGTCCGCCCCTAAGCTGACATCACTTCCGCCCTATAACCACGGCCACAATGTCCTGAAACGTAAAAAAAGAAGAAAGAAAAAGCTACCGAGGTTACCATTTACAAAAATAATTTTCAGGTTAAAAAAATATTTTTTGTGGATTTTTGTTGCATTTACAGCCGGTTTGTTTATTTAATTTAGAACTCTTTTTTTCTATTTTTATTTTTTTTTACCTTTTTTGTTTATCTAACCAGAATTTGTAACTTTTTTATCTTTATATAATTTATAAAAAAAAAAAGAAAAAAGTCAAATGAAAAGCTAATAAGTGATTTAACCACTTGCCGACCGCCGCACGCCGATGTACGTTGAAAAACACGGCACGGGCAGGCACATTGGCGTACAGGTACGTCCGTTGCAATTTTCCGCCCAGAGGGCACGCGCGTACGCCCGCCTCGTGCCTCGTGAGTGCGGCCGCGGGTCTCGGGAACGCGATGTTCCCAGGAGTCCCGCGGTTGTGGTCGGCAAGGGCAGAACAGGGGAATGCCTTTCTAAACAAGGCATTCCCCTATTCTGACTAGTGACACTGTCACTGATGACCGTTCCCCGTGATCGGGAACGGTCATCAGTGACGCGTCATGTGTAGACACGCCCCCTAACAGTAAGAATCACTCCCTAGTACTGACTTAACCCATGCAGCGCCACCTAGTGGTTAACCCCTTCACTGCCAGTGTAATTTTTACAGTAATCAGTGCATTTTTATAGCTGCAAAAATGACAATGGTTCCAAAATGGTGTCAAAAGTGTCCGATGTGTCCGCCATAATGTCACAGTCATGATAAAAAAAATCGCTGATCGCCACCACAACTAGTAAAAAAATAATTATTAATAAAAATGCCATAAAACAGTCCCCTATTTTGTACAAGCTATAACTTTTGCGCAAACCAATCAATAAACGCTTATTGCGTTTTTAAAACAAAAATATGTAGAAGAATACGTATCGGACTAAACTGTGGGAAAAAATTTTTTTTTAGATATTTTTTGGGGATATTTATTATAGCAAAAAGTAAAAAAAAATTGAATTTTTTTCAAAATTGTTGCTCTATTTTTGTTTATAGCGCAAAAAATAAAAACCGCAGAGGTGATCAAATACCACCAAAAGAAAGCTCTATTTGTGGGAAAAAAAGGACGCCAATTTTGTTTGGGAGCCACGTTGCACGACCGCGCAGTTGTCAGTTAAAGCGACGCAGTGCCGAATCGCAAAAAGGGGCCTGGTCTTTGACCACCAAAATGGTCCGGGGCTGCAGCAGTTAAAAAATTATTTAAAATCTTTACAAAATTCAAATTTGCAAAAAGAAGCAAATGCATTTTTTTCTTTTTTTTTTTTTTTTTTAATAAAAAGAGTCTCCCGGAAGCATCTAGTGTAATGTCATTGATAAAATAGACTTGTAGGTAATGTTCACCAACAGATTTTGTAACTGGCCAATAAAGACACTCTGCAATCTTTTTAATCAATCGGGTGGATTCATTCACAACAACAGCTAAAAAAATAAATAAAAAATAAATAAATAAATAACCCCAAACAGATAAAAACCAGAATGAAGATGCATTTGTGCGAGGGCGGCTGCACCTGTCACATCATATCACCGGCTGGGTAACACAACGTGACTGATGGAATAGGAAAGGAAGGGTTGCAGTCAGCTGTGCCAGATGGAGAGACCGGAGCGCCGAGTGCAGGTCAAGACAATGAGTTTGCCGTGGAAGATGTAGATCACAATGCCTTCTGTCTGCAACAATTACAGCCCAGCTCAGAGGAACTCTGCCTCCCCCCAGACAGCACTCGCTGGCACGACACACTTACCGCTATTTATTCTATAAATAGGAAAATTAATCCAGCTTTGTATTCATTACAATAATTCTATTTATTAAAGCCTAGCTTTCTTCAAAACTAGTCCCCCCCACCTGCTTCTCCACAGCAGTCCCCTGCACTAATCTACTTTTGCCACTAGATGTCCCCAGTCTCCTGGGTGGAATGATGAACAGCTGAGGACTGACTATAGGGAGTCATGGATCCTCCCCCCCCCCCTCATGGGAGGGGCACCGACATCTCAACATTCACATGAGGTGGAAAAAGATGGCAGGTGAATTGTCAAATGCGCCCGTTAAAGTCAAAGGGAGTCACCACTAGGGTGACCACATGTCCCGGATTGCCCGGGACAGTCCCGCATTTTGCAGGTCTGTCCCGGGCACCTTCATTCCAGGACAATACAGTGTCCCGGAATGAAACTGCCACCCCCCACGGGCCAATGTGATGCCCCCGAAAAAGGCCGCCACATCACCGCTTTACTCACTGACAGTGCTTGTCCTGGCCAGGAATGCCTGGAGGAGCACAATCCCCGCCCCCTGCTTGTGATTGGAGAAATCATAATTCCCCACCTCTTGTGTCCAATCACTGCGCTGTGATTCGTTACAGCACAAGCTTATTTTTGGGAAGGGGGGGTGTCCCTGAATGGTAGTTTGGAAATGTGGTCACCCTAGTCACCACGGTTTGCATACACACACACACGTGCGCGCCGATCTGTGCAGTGGTACTGTGGCACGTGTGCGCACAGCACAGGTGCCACAGTACCACTGCACAGAATACATTTAAAAAATGACCCCCTCTTGCCTGTACAACCCTGGCAGCCCATATCCCCTGCAGTTAGGGTGACCACATTTCCAAACTGTCATTCAGGGACACACCCCCTCTCTCACCTTCCCCCAAAAAAGATGAGGGGGCAGGGGGTAAATGTAGTCTCGGGGTTGATGGGGAATTTGGCGGCGGGTTATTTGTCAGGTGAATGTGCCACGTGCCACCAGATGCAGTGCCGCTTGCCACCCATAGCCTGCCACCAGATGCAGTGCTGCTGTCACTCCCTCTGCATGAGCCACGGGCGTAGAAGGAAAGAAGTGGCGTCACTATCTGGAGAGTGAAGATCACTCCCTGCTGCTTGCCGCTGTGTGCCGGGGGAGGAGGAGGTGCCGAGGTGGGTGGGGACAGCAGTGCTGCACTAGGCGTAGGCCTCGCTTCCGGTCTCACTGTCTGAGAGTAAATTGTCACTGGTTGCAAGACGCCAGGCAGCGCCGGCCCTAGAAACCAGTCCTGGAAATGTAGTTATTAGTTAGTAGGGGGTGGCTGTGTCCTCTATTTCATTCCGGGACATTGTATTGTCCCGGAATGAAGGTGCCCGGGACCCAGGACAGACATGTCAATTGGGGGACGGTCCGGGACATGTGGGCACCCTACCTACAGTGCATACAGTGCCGTGAAAAAGTATTCACACCCCTTGAAATTTTCCACATTTTGTCATGTTACAACCAAAAACATAAATGTATTTCATTGGTGTAGCGGTACCCCCGTAGAGGCTGCTGAGTGATGTGGCCCACCCGTCACCCTGCCAAGCCCGGCATTCCCTTTCAGTCACTCCAAGACAATGAACAAGTCCATCAGCATTGTTTTTATATTTTTATTGAGGGATTAGAACTTGGATGGGGTTAAGGAATTCATGGGATGCAGACTATCTCTCCTTCTCCCTCCAGCGTGGTTCTTCAGGCACAGGTAGCACATGGTTAGGCCTAACTCTGGTGTCAGCCAGGCCTTAGTAAAGTTCCTTATTACAGGCAGGGACCGCAGGGCCCTATGGTGTAGCAAAAGAAAGTCCTGCTGCCCTCTTTGGTGGACTACTGATCCCAGTCAGCCCCTTGCAGACCCTGACAGCCCTCCCAGCTGCAGCGGCCCGACTTCACCGCCAGTACTAACATCACAGTCTCTCTCGCTGGCTCTACATCCATCTCAGACTGCACACTCCCAGTCCGCTCCAGCATGCCTCTCCCAGCTCTCCCGACTGTAACTGCAACTCACCGACACCTGGCGGATCCGTCTTGGAGACTTGCCCGGCAGTGTTTCCTGCTGTCCTCTCCTGCTCCTGTTCAGGACACCCCTTGGGTTGTGTAGGGTTTCTGTTCAGCTCCGAGCCCCTGGCCCAAGTTCACCCCAGACTGGGGGGGCTCCCTCTAAGGCCCCCGACAGCCTAATACTCCATCTCCAGTTCTTCCACCCGAACCACTCCTCCCTAGCTCGGCTAACTCTAGGTATTTAGGAGGCCTTCCCCCTGCCAATCCAGGTTGGGGATTGGTGAAGGTTCCTTAGAACACCCCAGATAGCTCCACCTCTCTTCCCCATCATCCTTCTAGAAGCCTCTAGGAGCAGAAGGGAGGTAACCGCAAGATGAAACAAGCTGTGAGTCACCAGCCTACTCTAAGCCACTCCCAGCCACAGATCAAAACAGACAGGCCTAGCTTAAATTTACCTGCACTGACAAAAATATCAACCCATCAGTACAGACACCCCTTAGCACCTACCTCAGTAGAGGTTGTTACATTGGGATTTTATGTGATAGACCAACACAAAGTGATACATAATTGTGAAGTGGAAGGAAAATGATTTTCATTTTTTTTTTTTTACAAATAAATATGTGAAAAGTGTGGGGGGGGCATTTGTATGGCGCCCCCCTGAGTCAATACTTTGTAGAAACCCCTTTCTCTACAAATACAGCTGCAAGTCTGACATTTCTGCCCATTCTTCTTTGCAAAATATCTCAAGCTCTGTCAGATTGGATGGAGAGCGTCTGTGAACAGCAATTTTCAAGTCTTGTCACAGATTCTCAATTCAATGTGATTTAGGTCTGGACTGTGACTGGGCCATTCTAACACATGAATATGCTTTGATCTAAATCATATTCAATAATTCCATTGTAGCTCTGGCTGTACATTAGGGTCGTTGTCCTGCTGGAAGGTGAACCTCCCCCCAGTCTCAAGTCTTTTGCAGACTCTAACAGGTTTTCTTCTAAGATTGCCCTGTATTTGGCTCCAACCATCTTCCCATCAACTTTGACCAGCTTCACTGTCGCTGCTGAAGAAAAGCATCCCCACCACATGATGCTGCCACCACCATGTTTCACGGTGGGGATGGTGTGTTCAGGGTGATGTGCAGTGTTAGTTTTCCCCCACACATAACATTTTGCTTTTAGGCCAAAAAGTTCAATTTGTGTCATGTGACCAGAGCACCTTCTTCCACATGTTTGCTGTGTCCCCCACATGGCTTCTCACAAACTGCAAACAGGACTTCTTATGACTTTCTTTCTCCAAGACTTTCTTCTTGTCACTCTTCCATAAAGGGCAGATTTGTGGAGAGCACGACTAATAGTTGTCCAGCTTTCCGCAATACAGACCCCTTCAGTACAGTCACCTACTAGTACGAACTCCCCCCAGTACAGACCACTCTCCCAGCCTAGCCCCTCAGTATAGACCCCCCCTGTACAGATCCCTTTTGCACAGACACCCCCCCCCCCCCAGTACAGACTCTCCTCCAGTACAGTTCTTATTTGCACAGACACCTCTCAGTACAGATTCTTCTCCAGCACAGACACCCCCAGTACTGACCCCCCCCCAGGACAGATACCCCACCAGTACAGACACACCCAGTACAGACCATCCCCCAGTACAGACACTCCTAGTACAGACCCCCCCCAGGACAGACACCCCTAGTACAAACCCCATCAGTACGGACACTCCCCCAGAACAGACAGCTCTAGTACAGACCCCATCAGTACAGACACCCACCCCCAGTACAGGCCCTTCCCCAGGACAGACACGCCTATCAGAGTACAGACACCCCCCCCCCCCTCCCAGTTCAGACTTCACTCCCAGCTTAACCCCTCAGTACAGACCTCCCTTTATTGTAGATCTCCTTTGTCAACTTACCAGATGCAACTTCAGCTCAGAGTGAAGGAAGTCCTCCGATCGGCTGTGTCATGTGACTAGAGCTGGGGAAGAGCCTTCCATTGGCTCTGAATTGTGGCTGTCAGAAAAGCAAATGCAGCACTGCAGTGCTGGTACCCGATGCGGACTGCACCCCCCTAAGTACACCACTGCTTCCATTGCATGTGTTTCAAGTGACCGATTCTCCACCTGAGAACATTTGGTGAAAGTCACATAATACACCTCTTATGCCCCATACACACGATCGGACCTTTTTCCGACCAAACTCCCATCGGAATTCGACGGAATTTCATTGGAAAAAAATAGAGTAGGCTCTATTTGAAAATTCAGATGGAATTCATCGGAATTTCTCCGATGGGGCCCACACGCGGTCGGAATTTCCCAAACGGACTCCGGACTTTTTTCATCGGAAAATCCGATCGTGTGTACAAGGCATAAGAGACATAAACAGTTCTGCCATCAGAAAGTATAAAAGTATCGTTAAGACTGGAGTTCTGCTTTAAGAATTGTTGACGGTCCAAATTGTTTACACTCATGAATGAGATTCAGTACGCCGGTATTTATAAATAAAGAGTTGGGTGACTCATCTCCCTCTGCCGCCCCTTCGGCGCTCTGTGTAACCCCACGGAGAGGACGGTCCTCCTATGGGGGGGGGGGGGGTGGTTACTGTAGCAGAATGAGAAGACAACTATGACCTAGAAATAAGCCCCAACATGTTATTAAATGCCACCAGCTTCGACTCAGCTTGGCCGGGCGTCAGGCGCTGGTGACAGAACTCTGATGGGAATCTGTGAATTCAGAGGTGAAACTCTGGAGGTCCCGAAATAGAAGCAAGTTATGAACGGAACATTGGATTTCCACCCCCCTCAGGCCAACTGTCTTCACGTGGTGAGACCATGACATCTTCCCATCACCCCCAACACCGGAATAACCCGGAACATCAATGATACAGATGTGCCGAGG
Source organism: Rana muscosa (assembly GCA_029206835.1). NCBI lineage: Eukaryota > Metazoa > Chordata > Amphibia > Anura > Ranidae > Rana > Rana muscosa. The sequence continues at coordinate 238,130,093 of CM055126.1, forward strand.
ATTTCATCCCACTATAGAGAAAGATATTGTATTCCGGCAACCGTATAGGGTTAATACCCACAATGATAATACTTAATATATCCATTTATTTATTATCTCAAATGCCTTTAATTATATTATTTATATCACATATACATGCAGAACAGCAAAAGTGTAACGCGACATTTACAGGGATCAGTACATACTTGGGTTCGGATAACATTTGTGTGTGCGCGAGCGTGCGTTCCTGTGCGCCACATGTACTACAGACCCCCAGTACAGCCCCCCTCCCATCCTAACCCCTCAGGACAGTCCCTCCCCCAGTACAGACCCCCCCCAGTACATACTGCCTCACCACAGAAACTCCCCCAGTACAGATGCTCTCAGTACAGACCCCATCAGTACAGACACCCCCAGGACAGACACCCCTAGTACAGACCCTCCCCCAGGACAGACACCCCTAGTACAGACCCTCCCCCAGGACAGACACCCCTAGTACAGACCCTCCCTGAGGGGAGATGCCCCATCAGCACAGACACACCCAGTACAGACCATCCTCCAGGAAATACACCCCTAGTACAGATCTCATCAGTACAGACACTCCCAGTACAGACCATCCAAGGACAGAAACCCCTAGTACAGATTCTCTCCAAGAACAGACACCCCTAGTACAGACACCCCCAGTACAGACCATCCCCCCCAGGACAGACACCTCTAGTACAGACCGCATCAATACAGACACCCCCAGTAATGACCCTCCCCCAGGACAGACACCCCTAGTACAGACATCCCCAGTACAGACCCTCCCCCAGGACAGGCCCTCCCCAGGACACACACCCAAAAGTACAGACACTCCCAGTACAGACCACCCCCAGGACAGACACCCCTAGTACAGACCCCATCAGTACAGGCTCCCACCCCCCAGTACATGGCCCTCCCTCAGGACAGATACCCCATCAGTACAGACACCACCAGTACAGGTCCTCTCCCAGGACAGACACCCCTAGTACAGACCCCATCAGTACAGACCCCATCAGTACCCTTTCAGTACAGACACCCGGCACCCCTAGTACAGACACCCCCAGTACAGACCATCCCCCCCAGGACAGACACCTCTAGTAAAGACCCCATCAGTACAGACACCAACCCCCCAGTACAGGCCCTCCCTCAGGACAGATACCCCATCAGTACAGACACCCCCAGGACAGACACCCCTAGTACAGACCCTCCCCCAGGACAGACACCCCTAGTACAGACCCTCCCCCAGGACAGACACCCCTAGTACAGACCCTCCCTGAGGGGAGATGCCCCATCAGCACAGACACACCCAGTACAGACCATCCTCCAGGAAATACACCCCTAGTACAGATCTCATCAGTACAGACACTCCCAGTACAGACCATCCAAGGACAGAAACCCCTAGTACAGATTCTCTCCAAGAACAGACACCCCTAGTACAGACACCCCCAGTACAGACCATCCCCCCCAGGACAGACACCTCTAGTACAGAACGCATCAATACAGACACCCCCAGTAATGACCCTCCCCCAGGACAGACACACCTAGTACAGACATCCCCAGTACAGACCCTCCCCCAGGACAGGCCCTCCCCAGGACACACACCCAAAAGTACAGACACTCCCAGTACAGACCACCCCCAGGACAGACACCCCTAGTACAGACCCCATCAGTACAGGCTCCCACCCCCCAGTACATGGCCCTCCCTCAGGACAGATACCCCATCAGTACAGACACAACCAGTACAGGTCCTCTCCCAGGACAGACACCCCTAGTACAGACCCCATCAGTACAGACCCCATCAGTACCCTTTCAGTACAGACACCCGGCACCCCTAGTACAGACACCCCCAGTACAGACCATCCCCCCAGGACAGACACCTCTAGTAAAGACCCCATCAGTACAGACACCAACCCCCCAGTACAGGCCCTCCCTCAGGACAGATACCCCATCAGTACAGACACCCCCAGTACAGGCACCCCTAGTACAGACCCAATCAGTACAGACCCCATCAGTACCCCTTCAGTACAGACACCCAGCACCCCTAGTACAGACACCCCCAGTACAGACCCTCCCCCAGGACAGACACCCCTAGTAAAGACCCCATCAATACAGACACCCCCAGTAATGACCCTCCCCCAGGAAAGACACCCCTAGTACAGACACCCCCAGTACAGACCCTCCCCCAGGACAGACCCTCCCCCAGGACACACACCCGACAGTAAAGACACTCCCAGGACAGACACCCACCCCCCAGTACAGGCCCTCCCCCAGGACATATAGCCCATCAGTACAGACACCCCCAGTACAGGTCCTCTCCCAAGACAGACTCCCCTAGTACAGACCCCATCAGTACAGACCCCATTAGTACCCCTTCAGTACAGACACCTGGCACCACTAGCACAGACACCCCTAGTAAAGACCCCATCAGTACAGACACCCCTAGTACAGACCACCCCCAGTATGAGATTATACAATTTAAAGCTGAAGCTAAAGCTCCACCACCCCCATCAACATGCAAATGAGTTGAATAAATGAAACCATTCTCATTACATACTTTATTTTAGATCCTGTAATTTCATCACTGGATCTCTGTGCTTCTCTAAACAATGGGGGCAGATCATGGGTGGTGGGAGGAGCTGGCAGGGGGCTGTACATGGCTTCTGGAAAACATCACAGCACCCTGCCTTAGTACTCCTCTCCAGAGCCCTCAGCCCTAATGCAAGCAGTGGGCGGGCTCTTGGGAGGAGTCATTTAAATAGCAGAATGCCTTGATGGGTGGGTGTCAGTCTGGAGGAGTGGGCATTCCTAGACAGGCTGCATTTGTACGTAAACCACAGTTACATCCACATGCAGTGCCGGGACAAGGTCAAAAGAGCCCAGGGCAAACATGTCAAACTGCACCCCCCCCAGGATGTATAAGCATTACGTGTCAGCAAAATTCCCCCCCAACAAAAAAAACTAGCACTAATCTGAATGCTTACCCCCCTAAGCATAAATTCCCCCTCCTCCTAGTACAAATCCGCCCCCTGCTAAAATATGAAGAAGTACCTCCATCTACTTCATCTAAAGGTAGGGGCGGTGTAACGGCACCCCAAATCTGAAAGGGGTTTAACGCCGTTTAAAGATATTCCCTCTCCTGGACACAAATCAGACGACCACTTCCCATTGGAATTAATCCTTCCGAAAGAACGAGACGCACTCTGTATCTTTCCAAAAATGAACTACTTTATTATGAGAAAACACAGGTCTTTTTATACACTCAACGAATCCTGCATTAATCTACATGAACAATGGTCCAACTCCACCCACAACATAACAAGGCCCAATACACATTATTTTGACACCTCTTAGACGACAACAGGTTAGCTTTTGTCTCCCATTATCAAAAGACTTTACACAATAGAACATAACGAATTTTACACATCTCACAATGAAAGGATCTGTAGCCTTTCTGTCTGCCAGGGTACCATACCTATAATTACAGACTTAATTACCACAAGCCACAATAGACAGTAGAATGTAAATCACCCCCCCACCTCATCACAGCAATGATTACACAACCCCCTCACACAGTATACATCCAATCTATATACAATATATATACAGCATTTATTCTGATTAGCACAGATCATAGCGGGGTTCTCCTTCACCCTGTGCCCCTATTAGAGACACAGGGTGGTTTACACATAAGAGGCATTGGGGAAGCTGAAGCAAGGGTATCTCATACTGTCTAAGAGATTCTGGGTTCCCCGGGCCTTCCCGTTACAGGCGGGTACCATAATCCATAATGGTTTAATTTTGAGACGAGATACCTAGGGATGCCCCTGGTGGAATGGAGGAATTTGGACTATCTCTGTACCTAAGGATTAGGCAAAAATTATAATTAAAATAACATTTTATTCATAGAAAAACATAATTAAAACATTTTGACAAAAGACACTCAAAAGTTACAACCATGCATTGCTCATACAAGAGGTTTCAGAAAGTCGATGAACCCCGGAGATCATAGGGGACACTGAGATGTAGATCTTGACACAGTCCTCTACATGTTTCGCGGCCTTGGTCGCATCCTCAGGAGGAGTCAATCGTTGTCATCCGAAGAAACCTGCGGAACATAAGACAGCACGATAGAGGCACCCAAAGGTAGTCCCCCTATAGGGGGGACTACCAAGTCCAAAGGCCACGAAACATGTAGAGGACTGCGTCATGATCTACATCTCGGTGGCCCCTATGATCTCCGGTGTTCATCGACTTTCTGAATCCTCTTGTATGGACAATGCACGGTTGTAACTTTTGATTGTATATAGTGTCTTCTGTAAAATTGTTTTAATTATGTTTTTCTACGAATAAAATGTTATTTTAATTATAATTTTTGCCTAATCCTTGGGTACCGAGATAGTCCAAATTCCACCAGGGGCATGTTTGGGGCATCCCCAGGTATCTCGTCTCAACATTCGCCCCCCTGCTAAAACCCAAATCCCCCCTTCCAACATAAATCCCCTCTAACCAAACTCTTTGTGGTGCCCCCCACCTTACATGATACCATAGTGCCCAGGGCAGCTTCCCCTCCTGTCCACCCCTTGTCCCAGCCCTGTCCATATGTCATGCTGAGCCTCCATGCTTGAAGATCCTGAAATCCCCAAAAAATGAAAGGGCAGGGACAGCAGGGTGACAAGGAAATTATGTCCTCCAGCCAGGAAATGATTCAGGGTTCTATCTGACTTTCTGCAGCTTCACAGTTAAGCTCACAGTGTGCAGTGAAACCAGAGTCAAGCCTCGTACACATGGGCAGGAATCCCGTTGGGAAAAAAAACGTTGGTTTTCCCGACAGGATTCCTGGCAAGCTTGCCTTGCTCGCAGAGTGTACACACACTCCATTCAAAAGAACCGCCATTCTTTTGAATGGCAAGAACGCGGTGACGTCATCGACTACGACGAGCCTGCGCTCGACACATTCGATGCCGTCGCCGCCATCTTGCTACACCCTACACTACCCTTGTATGCTACCGCGCATGCGTCAAAGTCTTTTCGAGCATGCGCGGGTTTACCTCGGACAGGTAAGCATACGCACTCACGGTTTTCTCGGCAGGAAACAATTTTTTCTATCTTTCTCGTCGGGATTCCCGGCAGTTTTCTCGCCGAGAAAGCATGCACACGAACGATTTTCACGGCAAAAAACTCTTCCAGCAGCTTTCTTGCCGAGAAAACCGTGCGTGCAGGGGAGGGCTGGGCCAGGGGGCAGGGTGGCAATTGCCTCCCAGGCCGCCCTAACTTATGTTCAAAATGGCTGGCAGCCGCTGCCCGCTACCATTTTCTTTTTTATTCTGGTCTAGGAAGTCAGGCCGGGGGCATGGCCATGGTGGCCGACCACTATCTGTTGCATTCCAGGAGTTGTAGTCCGCACTCAAGCTTCTGGTGGGTGGAAAACACAGCAGCGCAGAGGAAACTACAACTCCCTGGGACCGGATTCTTGGAAGCAGGCAGAGGCAGGGCGTGCCAGGGAGTCGGGACGCAGGGCTGCAGGGCTGGCTGCAACTTGACCCCAGGATCAAGAGCGTTACCCCCCCCCAGGAAACCGTGGCGTGCAAGGACTTGCTGAGCTGAGATCGCTGAGGTGAGAGACCCTGACACCCCTAGCTCCCCCCCCATACACCCCATGTAACCTGCCCCAGTGATCAGGCTGCATTGATGGGCACTGGAGTTGGCTGCACTGATGGGCATAGGTGAGGCTGCATTGAAAATCCAGGTATGCCATGGATGGTGAGCTGATTCGGCGGTTCAATGGGCCACTTGACTGGACTTGCCCCACAGGCCTAAGGCCGCCAGTCCTCCCCTGCGTGCGTGTGTACGAGGCTTAAGTCATTTCAGTCCAGGAGAGGAGACGGTATAACTGTGCAAGACTGAAGGTCAGATTTAAGTATATGAATTGAGTTTACCAACTTGGAAAATTTCACTTTTGGGTGGACCGTCCCTTTAAACCTCTCTTTGCTCTTTTTGGCCTCTTTTCAGTAAGCAGGAGCAGCCCCATAGACTTGGAACAGTCTTCCACCGCGGTGCAAATACGTAGAAGAATTATAGAAGCTGGACAACAGACGGGGAAAACCATCTGGTCAAAAGGCAAAAATACATCTGCCGTGTCTCAAAGTTCTATTAATATCGATGTACAGAGAAAATAAATAAATAAGTGTCTATGTCTAGCTTGTAGAGAGAAGCCGTCCCCAGTGCTGCCCTGCCAGTGAATGAGAGGACAGAATGAATGTATTGGGTCTGCTTTACACAAAGCTTAGATGGTAAAGGATAGTCTGAAACGCATCGCGTACAGCTGGCATCTACCAATTATTTATGGAGCTTTGAGATTTTTCTTCCATTAACCTGTGAAAAAAATCTAAATCTATAGATTAACCCCTTCACCCCTGAGGGTAAAACAAATCTTAATGCCTTAGCACAATTTCGCAACTTTGACATGTGTTAGTAAAACCGTACATATCCTCACAAGTATTTGTGCATCCATGTGGAATATACCGCGTTCTTTTCAGGACAAATTGGGCTTTCAATTGGTGGTAAATGGTAATGGATATCTCCTGATTTTTTTTTCTATTATCAAAGGAAAACTGGCCCAAAATACAGTAGTAAAAAAAAAAAAAAAAAAAATATATATTTTTTTTAAATGTAGCTGTATATTTATTTTTACTACCATAACCTACCACCAAAGAACAATCCACTTACACTTGTATTTTGGGGAGTAATCCCCTACTTCCCCCTTTTCCTTCCCCTCCCTTCTTTTTTATTATCATTTTTTTAAAAAAATATATATATATATTTTTACACTTATTAGAGCACAATTTGAAGATTGCTTTATAGCAGCCTTCTGGGTTAATTTTGTATTTATTTACTAACTTGTGATACTAGGGGAATATTTCACTAGATAATTGATTGGTTTAAGATGGGCATTCGCTTAGACCCCTCCTTTTTTTTTTTCCTTTTCTCTCCTTTTTCTCTCCCTCTTTCTCTCCCTTGCTACACCACTTTCTCTCTAAGGCCCCTTTCACACTGAGGCGTTTTTACCGCGTTTTTGCGGTAAAAATAGCGCTGTAAAACTGCCTGAAATAATCCTGCCTCATCATTCTCAATGAGAAAGCCCTGAGGGCTCTCACACTGAGGCATTTTGCTAGCTGTGCGTTGGAAAAAATCCTGCAAACAGCTTCTTTGGAGCATCTTTGGGGCGCATAAAATAGCGCTGTAAAAACGCCTATCCCCATTGAAATGAATGAGTACCGTTGTAAAAACGCGGTAAAAAACACCCAGAAGCTGTGGGAAGGTCACATGACCGCAGTAGAGTGGAGGATTGTGGGATACCAAATAATTCCTTTTACCGCAAAAACGCGGTAAAAATGCGGTAATAACGCATATGCGTTAGCGCTATTTTTACCGCGAACGCGGTAAAATCGCAGTAAAAAAAATCATAATTTTTTAGCGTTTTTTCAACGCCTCAGTGTGAAAGGGGCCTTACCCTTGTCTCTACCTCTTCCGTCCCTCCTTTTTTTTTTCTTCTTTTTTTTTTTTTCTTCTTTTTCTCTCCTCTCTCTCTCTTCTGTTATCATCTATGTACTTCTCCGCTGAGTCAACGACCCACTAAATTAACTGATTATATAATTCCATAAGGGGACAATCCCATAAAGAACAGGTATCCTCAATGTTAGGTAAAGACGATGAGGTGTGAAAAAGCCGAGACCAAACAATTGTTTTTAGATGTGTGTAATAATTTTAATGTTATGTACGGTACTATATGTAAATGTTTCTTATACTGTAAAAAAAGTTAATAAAGAAAAAAAAAAACAAAGAACAATCCAAAATTAATTCTCCTGCTCCTGGCGATCGCAGTGATACCACATATGTGTTTGTTGTTTGTACCCGTATTACAGCCCAGAAACAATAGTGCATATTTTTTGTCCTACCTAAAAACACACTGACACGGATACTAATTAAAAAAAAAAAAAACTGCCCAAAATATACAGACCTTGACCTTTGACCCTTACTTGCCCCAAACACTAACCCGGGCACTGACCTAGATCAAACCTTGATCTAGGTATTTTTTCTTTATTTTCTTTATTTGTAATTTGTTTGTTTTTTACAAACTCTTTTATTTTTCTTTCTGCAAGGAATTGTATCTTTCCTCTCCATTCACAGAAATAATAATAACAAAACAAAACAAAAAAAACACAGGGGCGGGCTTCACAGTGACTGATCTCTATGGTAGCCAATCAGAGGCTACCACAGCAATCAGGTGACCCCGGAATTGAGAGCGATCATAAGGACCATGAGGCCACATATATATGTGTTATGTCGGCATGAAGGGGTTAACGTTCCTCAGCATAAAGTTCCATCGTAAGAAGAGGCGCGCACACCTAATTCTAATGGCCCGTACGCATGATACGAATAGCGGAAGTCAATTTTCGTACGACAAACGATCTGACGATTTTCGGGATCGTTAGGCCTCGTTCACACTGAGGCGTTGCAATAACGCGCTAAAAACGATTAGCGTTATTACCGCATTAGCGCTAAAAATAGCGCTAACGCCTATGCGTTTTTACCGGTAAAAAGGATTTCTTGGTATCCCACAATCCTCCACTCTACTGCGGTCATGTGACCTTCCCACTGCTTCTGGGCGTTTTTACCGTGTTTGTATAGCGATTTTACAGCGGTACTCATTCATTTCAATGGGGATAGGCGTTTTTACAGCGCTATTTTATGCGCCCCAAAGATGCTCCAAAAAAGCTGTTTGCAGGATTATTTCCAACGCACAGCCAGCACAACGCCTCAGTGTGAAAGCCCTCAGGGCTTTCACGTTGAGAATGCTGGGGCAGAGGATTATTTCAGGCGTTTTTACAGCGCTGTTTTTAGCGCTAAAATGCCTGAAAAACGCCTCAGTGTGAAAGGGGCCTTTAGTTCGGTGCTTTCGACAGCCAATTCGGGTTTTTCATCCGACAAAAGCTGGATGTGCAGACTAGAACTTTTTTGTCGTACGTGAACTCAACGTCCGATTTTCATTTAATTAGTACGGTTTATCGTCTGGAAAAAAATCGTAAGATAAGACTACGCATGCTCAGAAACGAAAGAATACATACAAAACTTTTCAACACATTACATTACTTGTGACGTTGTATTCTGTGGTACGAGAATTTTCGTATGGGGAGTAACCTCTTCACTTTCGACCTGAGACTAGCATTCAACAAAAAAACGGTCGTCTGAAAATCTGATCCTGTGTACGAGGCTTTGGACTGCGCTGTCACTGGCAGCCATTGGATCAGCTTGGTTCCTTATCATGTGATCACAATGACTGCCTGTTTATAAATATTGATCAGACAGGAGACGGAGAGATATAAAGTAACATTGTTTATAAATATTGATCAGACAGGAGACGGAAAGATACAAAGTAACATTGTTTATAAACATTGATCAGACAGGAGATAGAGAGATACAAAGTAACATTGTTTATAAACATTGATCAGACAGGAGATAGAGAGATACAAAGTAACATTGTTTATAAATATTGATCAGACAGGAGACGGAGAGATACAAAGTAACATTGTTTATAAATATTGATCAGACAGGAGATGGAAAGATACAAAGTAACATTGTTTATAAACATTGATCAGACAGGAGATAGAGAGATACAAAGTAACATTGTTTATAAACATTGATCAGACAGGAGATAGAGAGATACAAAGTAACATTGTTTATAAATATTGATCAGACAGGAGACGGAAAGATACAAAGTAACATTGTTTATAAACATTGATCAGCCAGGAGATAGAGAGATACAAAGTAACATTGTTTATAAATATTGATCAGACAGGAGACGGAGAGATACAAAGTAACATTGTTTATAAACATTGATCAGACAGGAGATAGAGAGATACAAAGTAACATTGTTTATAAATATTGATCAGACAGGAGACGGAGAGATACAAAGTAACATTGTTTATAAATATTGATCAGACAGGAGATGGAAAGATACAAAGTAACATTGTTTATAAACATTGATCAGACAGGAGATAGAGAGATACAAAGTAACATTGTTTATAAACATTGATCAGACAGGAGATAGAGAGATACAAAGTAACATTGTTTATAAATATTGATCAGACAGGAGACGGAAAGATACAAAGTAACATTGTTTATAAACATTGATCAGCCAGGAGATAGAGAGATACAAAGTAACATTGTTTATAAATATTGATCAGACAGGAGACGGAGAGATACAAAGTAACATTGTTTATAAACATTGATTAGACAGGAGATAGAGAACGATAATGTCACGTCCACGTCAAAGCGGGTGGTCAGACACTATAGCTGGCTACTGTGTGCTTCACCTATAGCAGCCCCCTTTCCCTTAAGGCAAGCAGGCCTACCGGTACTTGGTTGCCCCCAGGACTTATACACAATGCTATAGTGCCTGGCCACCACGCCAGGGCAGAAGCGAACAGATCAAACAACAGACTACTTGCAGTTTAGCAGACAGATAGCGTGGATCTCTGACAATCCAGTCAAAAGGCAGGCTAATGGCGGGTACACACGGCCGTTTTTTTTCTCGTCGAGAAAAACGATTTTTTTTCCTTTCGACGAGAAAAACGATCGTCTGTGGGCTTTATGTCGTTTTTCTCGACGAGAAAAACGGCATTAAAAACTACGAGAAAAATTAGAACATGTTCTAATTTTTCTCGCCGTTTTTGTTTGACATTTTTTCCGCTGCATTTTTCCCATAGGGAAACACTGCAGCGGAGCCCACAGACGGTCGTTTTTCTCGACAAGAGAAAAAACGACGTGAAAAACGACCGTGTGTGGGGAACAAGCCGTTCCCTTGTTTTTAATGACATTATTCGCGGCGGTTTTTTAACCGCCGTGAATAATGATCGTGTGTACGCGGCATGAGTTCAGGGAATAGTCCAATATCTGATCTGGATCTTACACTGGGAAATCCAACAGCAAAGCAGGGCAGACAAATGGGGGGCTTGATCAGGAACAATGCAGGTAACTCTGTCTCTATCACAAACAATGGATAGAGTGTTCGGTTTGCTTATCTAAGGTGACTGACCAGATCCATCACCTTCCAGGTGAACACAGACAGGGGGAATGCAACAGCCAACACCCAGATAATGGAATGAGTAGCAGAAGCACTTAAAGTGTTTGTAAACCCTTACAGACCACTTGGCCCTACAGGTAAGCCTAGATTAAGGATTACCTGTAGGTGCAAGAAATTTCTCCTTAACCTACACGGTTAAGGAGATGTATGCAGAAAAGACTGCACCGACGTCCATTCATTAACGGCGCAGGTGCAGTGAGCGCGCCGTTAATGAATGGGATTGCGCCGTCCCTGAGTGACGTCATCGCTGCTCCGGCCAGTCACAGTGCCGGAGCAGCGATCACTCGGGTATCACGGCGGCGGCGGAGGAGGGGAACGAGGGTCGCTGCGGGGGCTTCAATCTCAGGTAAGTAATTCATAATGAGCTAGTATGCTATGCATACTAGCTCATTATGCCTTTCTCTTGCAGGTTTTTTTTTAGGAAAAGTTTTAGAGGATGTACTTCCTCTTTAAGTGATCCTGACAGATACAAAGTAACATTGTTTATAAACATTGATCAGACAGGAGAAAGAGAGATACAAAGTAACATTGTTTATAAACATTGATCAGACAGGAGACAGAGAGATACAAAGTAACATTGTTTATAAACATTGATCAGACGGGAGATAGAGAGATACAAAGTAACATTTTTTATAAACATTGATCAGACGGGAGCTAGAGAGATACAAAGTAACATTGTTTATAAACATTGATCAGACGGGAGATAGAGAGATACAAAGTAACATTGTTTATAAACATTGATCAGACGGGAGATAGAGAGATACAAAGTAACATTGTTTATAAACATTGATCAGACGGGAGATAGAGAGATACAAAGTAACATTGTTTATAAACATTGATCAGACGGGAGATAGAGAGATACAAAGTAACATTGTTTATAAACATTGATCAGACGGGAGATAGAGAGATACAAAGTAACATTGTTTATAAACATTGATCAAACAGGAGATAGAGTGATACAAAGTAACATTGTTTATAAACATTGATCAGATCAGATGGTTTAAAAACCTTTGATGGTTTTTCCGATGGAATTCCGCTCAAGCTTGGCTTGCACACACACGGTCACACAAAAGTTCTCAGAAATTTTGACCGTCAAGAACGCGGTGACGTACAACACTACGACGAGCCGAGAAAATGAAGTTCAATGCTTTCGAGCATGCGTCAAATTGTTTCCGAGCATGCGTCAAATTGTTTCTGAGCATGCGTAGGAATTTTGCACGTCGGAATTGCATACAGACGATCGTAATTTCCGATAGGATCTTTTTCCGTCGGAAAAATAGAGAACCTGCTCTTAATCTTTTCTTGGCGGAAATTCCGACAGCAAAAGTCCGATGGAGCCTACGCACGGTCGGAATTTCCGCCAAATATCTCACATCGGACTTTTGCTGTCGGAATTTCCGATCGTGTGTACGCGGCATAACACTAACGAGTCACATGACACCGGGGAGGGAAAATGGCTAACTGGGCTCAATTTGGACATTTTCACTTAGGGGTGTCCTCACTTTTGTTTGCCAGCGGTTTAGACATTAATGGCTGTGTGTTGAGTTATTTTGAGGGGACAGCAAATTTACACCGTTATACAAGCTGTACACTCACTACTTTACATTTCCTGTCGGAATTTCCGATCGCGTGTACGCGGCATTAAGTAATAACAACGTTTTTACAAAATAAAGCAGCCCATAGCAGTAATGTAAAAAGAGTTCTGCTCCATAGGGGGGGGGGGGGGTACGGGTGTGGGAACTGAAGTGGTTAATGAAAAGTCTTTGTAATATGCTATATATTCGTTTTTTTATTATGCAATACAAGGTATAGAGCTGTCAGTTTACACAGCGCTTTACATATATATTGTACAATCACAGCAGTCCCTGCCCTCAAGGAGCTTACAGAAGGTATATCATGTTCCCTGCTGTTCTGATCCTGAATGGGGTCACCTTCTCCCTCCCTTCCCTTCCTTCTCCCTCCCTTCCCTTCCTCCTCACATCCTTTTCCTCCTCTTGTCTGCCTTCTAGAAGCCGCCTTGCCGCCCTGGAAGCCGATGCTGCATTGCTGTGTATAATGGGAAGAATGTAAAAATGAATAAGGACATGGGAGGTCAATGCACAAGGCGGCGGCTCTGTTTGATACCGACTTCAATAGCAATGATTACATGTACTGCAAGAAAGATCCAATTTTTTTTCTCCCCCCGGCGGCGGAGGTGGAGGGGCGAGGGGAAGGCCTGGCATACTAAAATTTAGCACCGTCCATCATATTACCAAGGACCCTGGTAACAAGGGGATGCAGCCTATGAGAATGGCAGCAACTATTAGACTGTAAGCTCTTATGACCGGGGCCCTCTTAACCCTCATGTATTTTATTGTATTGTAACTGTCTCCCTTTATATTGTAAAGTTGGCGCTATATAATAATTATTATTCATAACAATATATAAATGCTGAATAGTAATAATAATAAAAATAATACAAAATATTAATCCTGAGTAATAATACTAATATAAACATCCTGAATAATAATAATAATAATAATATAAATCCTGAATAATAATAATAATAATTATAATGTATAACAATAATATAATATATAAATCATGTATAATAATAATAATAATAATAATAATAATAATATATAAATCCTGAATGATGATAATAATATATAAATCCTAAATAATAATAATAATTATTATAATATATAAATTGTGTATCAAAATTATATAATAAATAAATACTGATCAATAATATAATAATAATAATAATAATAATAATAATAATAATATATAAATCATGTATAACAATAATACAATATATAAACAGAGGCGTACTAAGGGGGGGGGGGGCGAGGGGGGCGGGCTGCCCCCGGGTAACACACACTGGGGGGTGTCAGACCGGCACCCCCCTCTGCGATTGTGAGTACACCCGCCCGCAGTGGCAGCGCCGCCGGTTTAGGCAGCGGCGGCGCCACACTGTGACAGGCAGGGAAAGCTCAGAGGCGAGCTAGCTACAGTGGCAAGGGGGAGTGCGGGGGTGCAGAGTGACACCCCCACCTACCTACTGAACCTACCATCCCCTCCCCTCCTCTCCTCCTCTCCTCTCGCGGCCGCGGGCTGCTTGTCTGTGCTGCGATCCCGGATGTCACAGCATGTCGAGCAGCAGAGTGAAGCCACCTCCCCCTCCTCTCTGTTTATGTATAAACAGGGGGAGGGGACCTGCTGTGCATGGGCCGCTGCACTGATCTGAGGTACTGAAGGGGGGGCTGCACTGAACGGGGGGCTACACTGAACGGGGGGCTACACTGAATGGGGGGCTATACTGAACGAGGGTGGCTATACTGAACAAGGGGGGGCTACACTGAACGAGGGGGGGCTACACTGAACGGGGGGCTACACTGAACGGGGGTGTCTGCACTGAACAGGGGTGTCTGCACTAAAGGGGGGGCTGCACTGAAGGGGGGGCTGCACTGAACTGGGGGGGGGGGTCTGCACTGAATGGGGGGGTCTGCATTGAAGGGGTGGATACACTGAAAGGGGGTTACACTGAAGGGGGGTCTGTGTAACATGCAGGGGGTCCAGAGATGCAGGGTGCTGTGTATTGTAAAGGGGTCCAGAGATTCAGGGTGATGTGTAATGTAAAGGGGTGCAGGGTGCTGTGTAATGTAAAGGGGTGCAGGGGGCTGTGTAATGTAAAGGGGCCCAGAGATGCAGGGTGCTGTGTAATGTAAAGGGGTCCAGAGATGCAGGGTGCTGTGTAATGTAAAAGGGGTCCAGAGATGCAGGGTGATGTGTAATGTAAAGGGGCCCAGAGATGCAGGGTGCTGTGTAATGTCAAGGGGTCCAGAGATGCAGGGTGCTGTGTAATGTAAAGGGGTCCAGAGGTGCAGGGTGCTGTGTAATGTAAAGGGGTCCAGAGATGCAGGGTGATGTGTAATGTAAAGGGGTCCAGAGCTGCAGGGTGCTGTGTAATGTAAAGGGGCCCAGAGATGCAGGGTGCTGTGTAATGTAAAGGGGTCCAGAGCTGCAGGGTGCTGTGTAATGTAAAGGGGTCCAGAGATGCAGGGTGCTGTGTAATGTAAAGGGGTCCAGAGATGCAGGGTGATGTGTAATGTAAAGGGGCCCAGAGATGCAGGGTGCTGTGTAATGTCAAGGGGTCCAGAGATGCAGGGTGATGTGTAATGTAAAGGGGCCCAGAGATGCAGGGTGCTGTGCAATGTAAAGGGGTCCAGAGATGCAGGGTGATGTGTAATGTAAAGGGGCTCAGAGATGCAGGGTGCTGTGTAATGTCAAGGGGTCCAGAGATGCAGGGTGTTGTGTAATGTAAAGGGGTCCAGAGGTGCAGGGTGCTGTGTAATGTAAAGGGGTCCAGAGATGCAGGGTGATGTGTAATGTAAAGGGGTCCAGAGGTGCAGGGTGCTGTGTAATGTAAAGGGGCCCAGAGATGCAGGGTGCTGTGTAATGTAAAGGGGTCCAGAGCTGCAGGGTGCTGTGTAATGTAAAGGGGTCCAGAGGTGCAGGGTGCTGTGTAATGTAAAGGGGCCCAGAGATGCAGGGTGCTGTGTAATGTAAAGGGGCCCAGAGATGCAGGGTGATGTGTAATGTAAAGGGGTCCAGAGGTGCAGGGTGCTGTGTAATGTAAAGGGGTCCAGTGATGCAGGGTGCTGTGTAATGTAAAGGGGTCCAGAGATGCAGGGTGCTGTGTAATGTAAAGGGGTCCAGAGATGCAGGGTGCTGTGTAATGTAAAGGGGTCCAGAGGTGCAGGGTGCTGTGTAATGTAAAGGGGCCCAGAGGTGCAGTTGTGGAGAGGGGGAACACAGTAGTAACAAAGAGATATTGAAGGATGCAGATGTATGCCGGGGGCACAGTGGGGTGTTTTTACATTTTAATGTGGGGGGGGGGGGGGTGCCAGATATAGGATCCGCCCCAGGTGCCAAATGCTCTAGGTACGCCCCTGTATATAAATCATGTATTGTAATAATAATAGTATATAAATCCTGAATGATGATAATAATATATAAATCCTATATAATAATAATAATAATTATTATAATATATAAATTGTGTATCAAAATTATATAATATACAAATCCTGAATAATAACAATAATAATAATAAAAATAATAATAATAATAATAATAATAATTAATATAATATATAAATCATATATAACAATAATATAATATATAAATTGTGAATAATAATAATAATATTAAAATCGTGAATGATGATGATGATAATATCTAAATCCTAAATAATAATAATAATTATAATATATAAATTGTGTATCAAAATTATATAATATACAAATCCTGAATAATAATAATAATAATAATTATAATATATAAATCATGTATAACAATAATATAATATATAACTCGTGAATAATAATAATAATAATAATAATAATGACATATAAATCCTGAATGATGATGATGATGATAATATCTAAATCCTAAATAATAATATAATAATAATAATAATAATAATAATAATAATAATAATAATATATAAATTGTGTATCAAAATTATATAATATACAAATCCTGAATAATAGTAACTATAATATATAAATCATGTATAACAATAATATAATATATAAATTGTGAATAATAATAATAATAATAATAATAATAATAATAATAATATATAAATCCTGAATGATGATGATGATAATATCTAAATCCTAAATAATAATAAAATATAAATTGTGTATCAAAATTATATAATATACAAATCCTGAATAATAATAATTATAATATATAAATCATGTATAACAATAATATAATATATAAATTGTGAATAATAATAATAATAATAAAAATAATAATAATATATAAATCCTGAATGATGATGATAATAATATATAAATCCTATATAATAATAATAATAATTATAATATATAAATTGTGTATCAAAATTATATAATATTTATATCCTAAATAATAATAATAAATAAATCATGTATAACAATAATATAATATATATATTGTGTATTACAATAATAATAATAATAAGAAAAAAATATAAATCCCTAATAATAATAAAAATATATCAATACTGAATAATAATAATACGATAAATCCTGAACAATAATATTATAATATATAAATCCTGAATAATAATATTAATAGTAATAACAATAATATATAAATCCTGTATTATAATAATAGTATTACCTAAAATGTCTCTTCTCCTAACTCTCTAAAGTGACTTGTTATACAGGTTCCTCTCTAAAAAACACCCTGTAATCCCTGCAGGCTCCTGCCACTTCTGAGTGCCAAGTTTTGCCGACAGCAAAGTGACACATGACAAAGCCTTTATAATGTTGGGGTTAGAAGAGGCTGACATTAAACATGCAGATGCTGCAAGAAACAGTTTTTACAGCAGAACATTGTTGTCAGCCTCTTAAAGGAAGTGGAAAAATAACAGAACTCCTGGCAGGATCAACAGGAAATAAAAGTACGTTAGACGGGGAACAGAGAAAAGTAAAACCTGCTGTGATAATGATATTGACATCAAAAGTATCATTTTCTTTTTGCCCTTTTTTCCATTTGGATGGACTCTGTGGCTCTAAGGTCCCTTTCACACTGAGGCGCTTCTAAACTGTCCAGAAAACGCTGAGCGCTTTTGCTGCGCTTTTAAGACATTTGCAGTGTGCTTTGTAAAGGAAACGCGACTCAAAAACTTCTCCAAAAAACATTTTGAGGAGCTCTTGAATCGTTTTTTCGGGTGTTTTTAGGCGCTTCCCATTCATTTTAATTGCAAAGGAGCATTTTTGAGGCCTTTTTTTTTTTTTTTAGCTCTCCAAAGAAGCTGCATGGCAGATTTTTTTCAACGCACTGCCAGCGCACTGCCCCAGTGTGGAAGCATTCATTGATTTTAATGGGAAGTATTTTTCATGAGTATTTCTGGCACTTTTTTTTTACCGTCAAAGCGCTTGAAAGACTCCTCAGTGTGAAAGGGGTCTAATGTTGGCCATGCAAGTGCCAATTATTTGAGCCTCTGGGATTCGCACATACTGTATGATCACCAATAATCGCCAGAAACCAAACAATCTACCACCCATCAGTTTAATCAATTACAAGAGTTTGGACAATTGTGAAGGTGTAACAGGGCATTAAATTTACATATTTTTGGGGGTTTAGTGACGGAGCAAATAGAAACGGAAACGCAGCAGGAAAAACCTCCAGAAATTTCTGGTGTCTGATCCGGGCATTTTCAATTCCACCTTCTTGTCGACCATTATTTTATGGCTTTGATTTCTTTGCAGTTTTGACAAAAAAATGTGATGGAAAGTTTGATTCCTCTATTAAATTGGCTCATTTGGTCAATTTCATTTTCATCTTGCCATTCCTTGGCATGGCTTTAAATTGAGAAGTAAAACATGGCTCAGTGTTCGAGTAACACATTGAACCCCCTTCTGCAGTTGCATCCTCTGCACAGAGTGTACCCTGTGACCCCAGTGTGCCCAGTCCACCCAGTGATTCCAGTGCACCAAATTACTCCATGCACCCAGTGACTTCAGTGTGCCCAGTGTACTCAGCGACTCCAGTGCACCTATTTCACCCAATGAGTCCAGTGTGCCCAGTGTACTCAGTGACTCCAGTGCACCTCATTCACCCAATGACTCCAGCGTGCCCAGTATACTCAGTGACTCCAGTGCACCTCATTCACCCAATGACCCCAGTGTACCCTGTGACTCCAGTGTGCCCAGTGTACCAAATGACTCCAGTGCACTCAGTGACTTCAGTGTGCCCAGTGTACTCAGTGACTCCAGTGCGCCTATTTCACCCAATGACTCCAGTGTGCCTTTGTGCTCAGTGACTCCAGCGTGCCAAGTCTACTCAGCGACTCCAGTGCACCTCATTCACCCAATGACCCCAGTGTACCCTGTGACTCCAGTGTGGCCAGTGTACCAAATGACCCCAGTGCACTCAGTGACTCCAGTGTGCCCAGTGTACTCAGTGACTCCAGTGTGCCCAGTGTACTCAGTGACTCCAGTGTGCCCAGTGTACTCAGTGACTCCAGTGTGCCCAGTGTACTCAGTGACTCCAGTGTGCCTCTTTCACCCAATGACTCCAGTGTGCCCAGTGTACCAAATGACCAGTGCACTCAGTGACTCCAGTGTGCCCAGTGTACTTAGTGACTCCAGTGTGCCTCTTTCACCCAATAGCTCCAGTGTACCCAGTGTACCAAATAATTCCAGTGCACTCAGTGACTCCAGTGAGCTTTGTTTACCCAATGACTCCAGTGTTCCCTGTGACTCCAGTGTACCAAATGACTCCAGTGTATCCAGTGGACCGAATTACTCCATTGTACTCAGTGACTCCAGTGTACCTCTTTCACCCAATGACTCCAGTGTACTCAGTGACTCCAGTGTACCTCTTTCACCCAGTGATCCAGTGAGCTTTGTTCACCCAAAGACTCCAGTGTACTGTAACGCCGAGCACTCCGGGTGTCCCATGCATCCCGGAGCGCCCGCGGCGTCTGTCCCCCTGCAGCGCTCCGGTCGGCTCCTCTGACCGTGAGCGCTGCTCTGATGCTGGCGGGGATGCGATCCATGCGGCGGCACCTGTCCGCCCGCGGATCGCATCCCATCCTGCTCACCGGCCTCCTCCCCCTGCTCCGTCCCGGCGCGCGCGGTCCCGCTGCTCTCTAGGGCGCGCGCGCGCCGGCCTTCTTAAATTTAAAGGGCCAGTGCACCATTGATTGGTGCCTGGTCCAATTACTGTGTCACACTCAAAAACACTTAAAAACCCACTCCCCCTTCCTGTCCTTGCCGGATCTTGTTGCCTTAGTGCCCTGAGAAAGCGTTTTGTACTTGCCTTTCCAGTGTATCTGACCTTCTGCCGTTGCCCCTGACTACGTACCATTGCCGCCTGCCCTGACCTTTCGCTACGTCTGACCTTGCCTCTGCCTAGTCCCAGTGTACCGTGCCTATCTCAGCTGCCAGAGAAGTCGAGCCGCTACTGGGGGACACGACCTGGTTGCTACCGCCGCAGCAAGTCCATCCCGCCTTGCGGCGGGCTCTGGTGAAAACCGGTAGCTGCTTAGAACCGGTCCTCCAGTGCGACCCGTGCCTTCGCCTCTCTGGCACAGAGGATCCACCTCCTGTGTCCTCACTAGCCGCCAGTCCGGGCCCTGACATGTACCCTGTGACTCCAGTGTACCAAATGACACCAGTGTACCCATTGTACCAAATGACTCCAGTGTACCCAGTGTACCAAATGACTCCAGTGTACCCAGTGTACCAAATAACTCCAGTGTACTCAGTGACTTCAGTGTACCCAGTAAATCCAGTGAGCCTTGTTCACCTAATGACTCCAATGCACCCTGGGCACCCAGTGACTCCAGTGTACCCAGTGATTTAATTTCCCTTAGTGTACCCAGTGACTCCAGTGTGCCCAGTGTACTCAGTGACTCCAATGTGCCTCTTTCACCCAATGACTCCAGTGTGCCCAGTGTACCAAATGACCAGTGCACTCAGTGACTCCAGTGTGCCCAGTGTAATTAGTGACTCCAGTGTGCCTCTTTCACCCAATAGCTCCAGTGTACCCAGTGTACCAAATAATTCCAGTGCACTCAGTGACTCCAGTGTACCCAGTTACTCCAGTGAGCCATTTTCACCCAATGACTCCAGTTTACCCAGTGTACCAAATAATTCCAGTGCAATCAGTGACTCCAGTGTACCCAGTTACTCCAGTGAGCCATTTTCTCCCAGTGACTCCAGTGTACCCAGTGATTTCATTTCCCTTAGTGTACCCAGTGACTCCAGTGTGCCCAGTGTACTCAGTGACTACAATGCACCCAGCGACTCAAGTGTACTCAGTAACTCCAGTGTGCTCAATACATAGAGTGATTCCAGGGTCCCAAGTAACCCCAATGCACACAGTGAACCCAGTGACTCCAGTGCACCCAGTGACTCCAGTGTACCTAGTGTTCTCAGTGACTCCAGTGTACCTTGTCTACCTAATGACTCCAGTGCACCCAGTGCATACCTCCCAACTTTTTGCAATAGGAATGAGGGGGACCTAATAGCAAAAGTATGTAGGTATAGGACACCCCCTGCTACGCCCCACTCAACCTCTACAGGTCCGCGCTATAGCCGAATGATGGCTGTAGCGCGGACCTAGAATGCCGGGAGGACGTCAATTGACGTCCGCCCCTTTCCTCATTCCCGGCGCGCGCTCCTGAGCAGGCAACGGGGAACTTACATGCCCGCCGCGTCACGCGGATGCCGATGCGCGTGCCTGGCGGCCGCAATGGCCGCCGGGTACCCGCGATCAGCATTTACAGAGACAGGGACGTGGATCTCTGTGTGTAAACACAGAGATCCACGTCCTGTCATGGAGAGGAGACCGATGGTGTGTCCCTTGTACATAGGGACAACCATCGGTCACCTCCCCCAGTCAGTCCCCTCCCCCCACAGTAAGAATCACTCCCTTAGGTACACTTAACCCCTTCAGCGCCCCTAGTGTTAACCCCTTCACTGCCAGTCTCATTTTTACAGTAACCAGTGCATTTTTTATAGCACTAATCGCTGTAATAATGACAATGGTCCCAAAATGGTGTCCGATGTGTCCGCCATAATGCCGCAGTCACAATAAAAATCACTGATCGCCGCCATTACTAGTGAAAAAAAAATATTAATAAAAATGCTATAAAACTATGCCCTATTTTGTAGACGCTATAACTTTTGCGCAAACCAATCAATAAACGCTTATTGCGATTTTCCTTTTACCAAAAATATGTATACGTATCGGCCTAAACTGAGAAAAAATATATATATATTTTTTTAAAAATGGGGATATTTATAATAGCAAAAAGTAAAAAATATTGTGTTTTTTTCAAAATTGACGCTCTTTTTTTGTGTATAGCGCAAAAAATAAAAAAACTGCAGAGATGATCAAATACCACCAAAAGAAAGCTCTATTTGTGGGGAAAAAAAGACGCCAACTTTGTTTGGGAGCCACGTCGCACGACACCGCAATTGTCATTCAAAGCGTGACAGCGCTGAAAGCTGAAAATTGGCCTGGGCAGGAAGGGGGTTTAGGTGCCCAGTAAGCAAATGGTTAAAGGAGAACTATTTAAAGTAAAAGATTAGTTAAACCCAAAAGAGCTTTTTTTTTTAAAACACTACTTTTCCTTTATATTAGCTTTTGAAATTTACCAATGAAGTTTAGAAATTGGATGAAAGGTTTAGCTCTGGGAAACACTTTTTGAAAGATAAATAGATAACTATATAAATCAGAGGAAAATGAGGGAGAAATGAGGAGGAACTGAGGGACATTGTTCCAAATTAGGATCTGGGACAGTTGGGAGCTATGCCAGTGTACTCAGTGATTCTAGTGTGCCCAGTGATTCTAGTGTGCCCAGTGTACCCAGTGATTCTAGTGTGCCCAGTGTACCCAGTGATTCTAGTGTGCCCAGTGTACCCAGTGATTCTAGTGTGCCCAGTGTACCCAGTGATTCTAGTGTGCCCAGTGTACCCAGTGAATCTAGTGTGCCCAGTGTACCCGGTGATTCTAGTGTGCCCAGTGTACCCAGTGATTCTAGTGTGCCCAGTGTACCCAGTAAATCTAGTGTGCCCAGTGTACCCGGTGATTCTAGTGTGCCCAGTGTACCCGGTGATTCTAGTGTGCCCAGTGTACCCAGTGATTCTAGTGTGCTCAGTGTACCCAGTGAATCTAGTGTGCCCAGTGTACCCAGTGATTATAGTGTGCCCAGTGTACCCAGTGATTCTAGCGTGCCCAGTGTACCCAGTGATTCTAGTGTGCCCAGTGTACCCAGTGAATCTAGTGTGCCCAGTGTACCCAGTGATTCTAGTGTGCCCAGTGTACCCAGTGATTCTAGTGTGCCCAGTGTACACGGTGATTCTAGTGTGCCCAGTGTACCCGGTGATTCTAGTGTGCCTAGTGTACCCAGTGATTCTAGTGTGCCCAGTGTACCCAGTGATTCTAGTGTGCTTAGTGTACCCAGTGATTCTAGTGTGCCCAGGTACCCAGTGATTCTAGTGTGCCCAGTGTACCCAGTGAATCTAGTGTGCCCAGTGAATCTAATGTGCCCAGTGTACCCAGTGATTCTAGTGTGCCCAGTGTACCCAGTGAATCTAGTGTGCCCAGTGTACCCAGTGAATCTAGTGTGCCCAGTGTACCCAGTGATTCTAGTGTGCCCAGTGTACCCAGTGATTTCAATGCACCCTGTGACACCTGTAGGCCCAGTGCACCCAGTTACTCCAGTGCTCCAAGTACATCTAGTGACCCCTGTGTCCCTCATGATTCCAATGTACCCAGAGCCCCCTGTGTCAACCTATGACCTCTTGGGGTTTATTTGCTAAAACTGGAGAGTGCAAAATCTGGTGCAGATCTGCATAGAAACCAATCCGCTTCCAGGTTTTATTGTCAAAGCTTAATCGAAGAATCCGAAGTTAGAAGCTGATTGGTTCCCATGCAGAGCTGCACCAGATTCTGAGTGCTCCAGCTTTAGTAAATCTCCCTTTTTATGTCATCCTGTGGCTCCCAGTGCACCCTGGTCTCCTCTCTGACATCGGTGTCTCCATGGCGGATAAACATCACAGCATGAAATGCACCTCCAGATCAAGTCAGCAACACGAGATCCTGCATTTCTACCGCGGACAGGTTCCCTTTAAGTTGGATAAGTATGTTTTCAGTCCAGGCCTCCCGGAGGACCTTCTTCCTTCACCTTATCTTCTCTCTGGTAGACCAGCAGTGGGGATTTACAGTGCCGTCTGCTTTGCAGTGGAGTGCTGTAAATGTGAAATGACAGGAGACGCGGTGACTCCTTCCATCAGGTCGTGTGTGCGAGCAAACCCAGAATCGTCATCTCTGGAGTGCAAATATGTCCTGCGCTCGCCTTGCCTCTGCGTCTAGTTAAAGTACGCCATGGAATGGGGCATGGTGGAGAACTCAGATAAAATGTTGTCTAAAGCGGAGCTCCACCTTAATTTTTTTTATTAAAAGCCAGCAGCTACAAATACTGCAGCTGCTGACTTTTAACCACTTAAGCCCCGGACCACTACGCAGCATTATGACCAGGCCCCTTTTTGCGATTTGGCACTGCGTCGCTTTAACTGACAATTGCGCGGTCGTGCGACGCGGCTCCCAAACAAAATTGGTGTCTTTTTTTCCCCACAAATAGAGCTTTCTTTTGGTGGTATTTGATCACCTCTGCGGTTTTTATTTTTTGCGCTATAAACAAAAATAGAGCGACAATTTTGAAAAAAATGCAATATTTTTTACTTTTTGCTATAATAAATATCCCCAAAAAATATATAAAAACATTTTTTTTCCTCAGTTTAGGCCGATACGTATTCTTCTACATATTTTTGGTAAAAAAAATCGCAATCGCCGTTTATTGGTTGGTTTGCGCAAAAGTTATAGCGTCTACAAAATAGGGGATAGTTTTATGGCATTTTCATAATTTTTTTTTTTTTTACTAGTAATGGCGGCGATCAGCGATTTTTTTCGTGACTGCCACATTATGGCGGACACATCGGACACTTTTGACACTATTTTGGGACCATTGTCATTTTTACAGCGACCAGTGCTATAAAAATGCACTGGTTACTGTAAAAATGACACTGGCAGTGAAGGGGTTAACCAGGAGGGGGCGCTGTAGGGGTTAAGTGTGCCCAGATTTGTGTTTCTTGCTGTGAGGGGCGTGGCTTAGCGTGTGACGTCACTGATCGTCGTTCCCTATTACAGGGAACAGACGATCAGTGACGGCTCACTAGGAAGCACGGGGAGAGGTTTGTTTACACTTACCTCTCCCCGTTCTTCCTTTCTGTGACCCGATCGCGGGACACCAGCGGCGATCGGGTCCGCTGTTCCCGCGGGGACGGTCACGGAGAAGAGGCCTGGGTCATGAGCGCGCCACCGGCGGTGCGTTTGTGACCCACGGCTGGGCTCTTAAAGGGGACGTACCTGTACGCCCATGTGCCCAGCCGTGCAATTTTGCCGTCGTACATCGGCGTGCGGCGGTCCTTAATCGGTTAATAAATGGACACTTACCTGTCCAGCGCACCTGCGATGTCGGCAGCAGAAGACGAGCAATCGCTCGTCTCTCGGCTGCCCCCCGCTGCCATCCTCGGTGAGGGAATCAGAAAGTGAAGCATTGCGGCTTCACTGCCCGGTTCCCTACTGCGCATGCGCGAGTCGCGCCGCGCGTCTTCACTGGTCCATGTTGTGTTCTGGGAACTGTGTGTTTCCCAGAACAGGGAGGGGAGGAATCCGATGAGCGGAAGTTTCACTTTAGGGTGGAGCTCCGCTTTAAAGTAGAACTAAATCCTACAGGGTGGGCTCATAGGAAATAAATTCTGCTCTGTAGTCCTGTCCTAGGGTGACCACGCTGTTCCTCCATAGATACAGTACAACGAACGAGTGTTGTCACACGGGACAGGAAGTGTGTTACTTTCACCAGCTGAAAATAAAGGAAAATGCCAGAAAAAAAAGAAAATTATTGCAGCCAACACATCTAAGGATGGGGAAGCCTCAATTAATTATGTTTCTGTTTTAGGTTTAGATACTCTTTAAGGTTGTTGTAATCCTCTGAAATGAGTGTAGCGACCTCGCCCCTCTCACCTCTTCTTCTTCTCGGCTTGTTGTCTTGTCTAGGGGGGAGTATGGGAGGAGGGATGAGATACACCACAGCCCATGTCCTCTTTTGGATAGAGGTGAAGGCCAGAACCTATTTTACCATCGGGGCGTGTGCATAACCCAGAACCAAGTCTTTTCTGTAAATGACCCCCTCTGCTCCCAGTAACTGGAGTTCCACACCACTGAAAAGGTCCAACTCGTATTTATTCTTCAACAGCAATAAATCGTCATTTAGCACAGACAGGTTGTGACCAAAGAACAGTTCAGTATAGGTGGGGAGTAGGTCGAGGCACAATCCTTAGATAGAACCAACCATTGTGATGTCACCCAATGGTTATGACGCACAGCCGCTGCCACCGACCGTGTAGAGCAGAGAGTGAATTATCTTCGCTAAGCGCAGCCCCTGTCAGAGGGAAGACATCCGTCCAAGAGAGTTACCAGAGGCCCCGCCGTCACCAGCAATGCTGCACCGGACTGTTTGGAGGGGATACGCTCCCTGGCCTCCCCACCTCAGACTCGGGCACCCAAGGCTTTAGGGCCCCCTCGGATTCCTCCACCCTTGCGGGACCCAGTCGAAGGTACCGGGCCCCAGGCCTTCTCAATAGTACCTCACCCCAGGCTAAAGGTGCCTGGGATGGACTCCATCTCCCGCTCCGGCCAGGTCAAGGGCAGCTGAGCCCGGAACTCCGGAACGCCGGCACCCAGGCTGAAGGTGCCTGGGCGCGACTCTGACCTCCGACTCTGAACCCCGAGGTTCAGGGCGTCCGCCCGCTTTATCCCCTCTCCCTTTGCGTCACAGCAGGTTCCCCGCCCTGTTGTACAAGCGCCGGAAAAGGACAAAAAGGGATGCAGTCTTGCGCTGAGGGTTCAACTCCGGCCCAGGGCAACAACGCCACCTGCAGGCCGCAGGGAACCTCACAACACTAGAGTCCTCCAAGAACCAATAATAAAGGTCCCAGATTCCCGAGCAATCAGTGCATTGGGTCATACTACCACCCTTGCACTCCCCCTAAATGTTAACCCCCGCTACATGAGAAATGAACAAAGCATATCCCTCTATAGTGTGTACTTGCCTCTATCCAAAGCACCTAGTATGGATTCTAGTATGTATTCTAGCATGGCTCCTATTAGTGATGAGCCGAACACCCCCGGGTTCGGTTCGCACCAGAACCCGCGAACGGACCGAAAGTTCGAACGAACATTAGAACCCTATTAAATACAATGGATGCGAACGTTCGAATTCTAAAGTGCTAATTATAACAACTATTATGCATGTTATTGTCATAAATAGGGTTTGGGAACCCGGGTTGTGCACCAGGGGACATGTATCAATGCAAAAAGAAGTTTTAAAAACGGTCGTTTTTCGGGAGCAGTCATTTTAATGATGCATAAAGTGAAAAAAAAAAAGTCAAATATTCCTTTAAATATCGTACCTGGGGGGTGTCTAAAGTATGCCTGTGAAGTGCCACGTGTTTCCCGTGTTTAGAACTGTCCCTGCACAAAATGACACTTCTAAAGGAAAAAAAAGCCATTTAAAACTGCTTGCGGCTTTAATGTAATGTCTGGTCCCGGTAATATGGATGAAATTCTTTAAGAAAAATGGCATAGCTACCCCATGACCCCCCCCCTACCCCAGCCCATTACCAGCCCCTTTGGGTCTTGTATGGATATTAAGGGGAACCCCGCACATAAAATAAAAAAGGCCCTATATACTCTGAACAGCCGTATACAGGCGGTGCATACAAGACAGGGACTGTAGGTTTGTTCTTATGTAGAATCTGTTTGTAATTTTGAACAGGTACATTGTTGAAGTGTAGCTCCAGCCCAAAAATCTATTTTTAAACTTTTTGGGAAACATAGGTAAGGGTTATCACCCCTGTAACATTTGTTTTGCTGTCTGTGCCCCTGTTCAGAACATTTCACCTCACTTTCCGTCCCAATGACAACTGTTTTTGAAATGTGGTGTTTTTCTTGAAACAAGGATTGCTGATAAAGCATCAGTACAGATGAGACCCCTTTCTCCCATATTTATTCTTACAGGAGAGAATTTTCCTTTCTAGGGGTAGATTTCCTCTCACTTCCTGTTGTCTTCTTTCGTTTGCAAGTAGGAGTCGTTTGTAAGTTGGATGTTTGAAAGTAGGGACCTGCCGTATATACTCTGCAGAAATAGGCCCCTTAGTTGTTGGTGTTGGCACAACACTGTAAGCACTCAGTTACTCTTGGTTGGTGCTGGAACGCCCTGCTGTCAACTATTATATCAGGAATTTTAATTACATATAATTGTTGAACAGTGGTAGTAAAAATTGGGGCTTTGATGGTGGTGCTGGTGCCACAACACTGTAAGCCCTGACAGTTACTCTTGGTGGGTGCAGCAATGGGCCCTGCTGTGAATTATTAGATCAAGAATTGTAATTACATGCCCCTTTTGAACAGGGGCTGAAAAATTGGGCCTTTCGTGGTGGTGGTGGTGGTGGCGTTGCCACAAGACTGTAAGCCCTCAGAGTTACTCTTGGTGGGTGCAGCAATGGACCCTGCTGTGAATTATTAGATCAAGAATTGTAATTGCATGCCCCTGTTGAACAGGGGCTGAAAAATTGGGCCTTAGGCACTGGTGGCACAACACTACAACCCCTCACAGATACTGTACTTGGAGCACAGCAATGAGCCCTGTTGCAAAGTATTGCTTCAAAAATTGTAATGACACGCCCCTGTTAAACAGGGGCTGAAAAATTGGGCCTTAGGCACTGGTGCCACAACACTCCAACCCCTCACAGATACTGTACTTGGAGCACAGCAATGAGCCCTATGGCAAATTATTGCTAAAAAAATTGTAATTACACGCCCCTGTAAAACAGGGGCTGAAAAATTGGGCCTTAGCCACTGGTGGCGGCACCCATAAACAAAAATGATCTTCCAAGCTATCATCATCAATCGTATCATTGAGGACTCGGAGGAGGAGGATAGCCAGTCAACATAACAGCACAGGCACTCAGCATCAGCATCAGTCTTGAAGGGATGTGACATGTTAAAATCAATTAGTCTGTTATATCAGCATCAGGTGTGTGGTAGCTGGTGGTGATCCAAGACTGGTTCATCTTGATGAAAGTCAGTCGATCAACCGAGTCGGTGGACAGGCGCACCCTGTGATCCGTGACAAATCCTCCAGCAGCACTGAATGTGCGTTCCGAAAGAACGCTGGATGCAGGACAGGCCAGTAGCTCAATTGCATACTGTGCAAGCTCTGGCCAGTGATCCATCCTCAAGACCCAGTAAGCCAGAGGATTTTCGGTGGGGAAGGTGTCCAAGTCTGACCTTGCCCCTAGATATTCCTGCACCATGTTTATCAGACGCTGGCGATGGTTGCTGGAACCGATCATACTTTGGGGCTGCGGACTAAAGAATTGTCTGAACGCATCGGTCAGACGGCCACCTTCCCCACCACTCCTTCTTTGACTGGCCGAAGCCTCAGCAACTCGTTGTCCAGGACCAGGAGTTTGTAACCTCCCAGTCTCTGGGAACGCGTTGCACAGACCTTTCTGCAAGGCCTCCCGGAGTTGTCTCATCCTCTGCTCCCTCTGCGACGGTAACATAAGGTCCGCAACCTTACCCTTGTACCGTGGATCAAGGAGAGTGGCCAGCCAGTAATGGTCCCTCTCCTTGATCCGAAGAATACGAGGATCCTTCCGCAGACTTTGCAGGATCAGGGAGGCCATGCAGCGTAGGTTTGCTGAGGCATTCGCTCCGGAGTCCTCTGGGTCACTAAGGACGACATGATCCGCAGCCACCTCCTCCCAGCCACGTACAAGTCCACTGGTTTCTTGGGACTGTAAATCATCCCTAAAAGACTGCTGCTGATGATGCTGAGTGCCAGCCTCCACCTCCATGCTGACACAATCCTCCTCCTCCTCCTCCTCTTCCTGTGCGATGGGTGGGACAGAAGGAACACTGTCTGGGTAAAGGGGGCCTTGAGAGGCAAGGAAGTCCTCCTCTTCCTGCCTCTGTTCTGCCTCAAGTGCCCTGTCCATTATTCCACGCAGCGTGTGCTCCAACAGGTGGACAAGAGGTACAGTGTCACTGATGCATGCACTGTCACTGCTCACCATCCTCGTGGCCTCCTCAAATGGTGCCAGGACAGTGCATGCATCCCTGATCATGCCCCACTGGCGTGGAGAAAAAAAACCAAGCTCCCCTGACCCTGTCCTGGTGCCGTAGTCGCACAGGTACTCATTGATGGCCCTCTGCTGCGTGTGCAGCCGCTGCAGCATGGCCAACGTTGAGTTCCACCTGGTGGGCATGTCACATATAAGGCGGTTCTTGGGCAGGTTCAACTCCTTTTGCAGCTCAGCCAGGCGAGCACTGGCATTATAAGATCTGCGGAAATGCACACAGACTTTCCTGGCCTGCCTCAGGACATCCTGTAAGCCCGGGTACCTGCCCAAGAACCGCTGCACCACCAGGTTAAGGACGTGAGCCACACAGGGCACATGGGTCAGTTGTCCCTGTCGGAGGGCGGAGAGGAGGTTGGTGCCATTGTCGCAAACCACCATTCCTGGCTTAAGCTGGCGTGGCGTCAACCACCTCTCGGCCTGGCCCTGCAGAGCAGACAGGACCTCTGCCCCAGTGTGGCTTCTGTCCCCCAAACACACCAGCGCAAGCACGGCATGGCATCTTTTTGCCTGCGTACTTGCGTAGCCCCGTGAACGGCTACGGAGCACCGCTGGTTCATAGGACAAACCACAGGAAGAGGCCATGGAGGAAGAAGAAGAGGAGGGGGTGGAGGAGAGAGGTGTGTCACAACCAGTAGTAGCATTTTGGAGGCGTGGCGGTGGGACAACCTCCAACACTACTGCACCTTGTCCTGCATCCTTCCCAGCTGCCAAAAGAGTGACCCAATGGGCCGTGAAAGAAAGGTAACGTCCCTGTCCATGCCTGCTGGACCATGAGTCAGCGGTAATATGCACCTTACCGCTGACCGCCCTGTCCAGCGAGGCCAAGACATTGCCTTCCACATGCCGGTAGAGAGCCGGAATAGCCTTCCGTGAGAAAAAGTGGCGTTTGGGAACCTGCCACTGAGGAACCGCACATTGCACAAACTCACGGAAGGGGGCCGAGTCTACCAACTGAAAAGGCAGCAGTTGAAGCGCTAGCAATTTAGCCAAGCTAGCATTCAACCGCTGGGCATGTGGATGGCTGGGAGTGAACTTCTTTCGACGGTCCAGCAGCTGGGGCAGGGAAATTTGCCTGCTAGAATCGGACGTCGGTGTACTGCTAGCAGAGTGGCCGCAAGTACTTGGCTGTGACACACCTAATTCTACACCTTCATTCCTCTCAGTGCATGTTTCAGAGAGGACTGAAGTTATAGTGGGGTTGGAGATCCCAGCTGATGCGGTGCAAGGAGAGGTCCGCTTTGTTCTTTGGTGTGGGTCTTTCAGGTAGGCTTGCCAACGAGCTGCATGGCAGGTCAACATATGTCTGGTCAGGCATGTGGTACCCAAGCGGCTGATGTTTTGGCCACGCGATATACGCTTGAGACATATGTTGCAAACAGCAGCTGTGCGATCTGATGCACTAGCCTCAAAAAAGGCCCACACCAAAGAACTTTTTGAATGACGGGCAGAGGCAGCGCCCTGCACAGGCGGAGCTCTGCGGTGTGATTCCGTCGGTGTACTGCCCTTACGCTGGCCACCAAAGGGCATCCTGCCTCGTTGGAGATGTGCCTCCTCCTCATCCTCCTCCTCCTCCTCTCTCCTATTAGGCACCCACGTGGAGTCAGTGACCTCATCATCACCTCCCTCCTCATCACTGGAGCCAATCTGGCAGTATGCTGCAGCTGCTGGAACATGACTGCCAGATTGGTGTCCTTCTTGAGCATCCCCTCTGTCTGCTCTCACGCTACTGCCTTCCTCTAGCTGGGTTTCATCATCAGACCCTTCGAAACGCTGGGCATCCTCCTGGAGCATGTACCCAACACTGTGCTGAAACAGTTCGGGGGACTCCTCAGGAGGAGGACATGGTGGGTCTAGGGAAGGAGTGACTGATGATGAGTCTGACATTGATACCAGGGAAGAGGACGCTTTGGCAGCTGCTTTTCCAGTACCCTGAGCCTGGGTGAGAGAGGATGAGGAGGAGGAGGAGGGCTTGGTCATCCACTCTACCAAGTCTTCGGCATGATGTGGCTCAACATGTCCAGCTGCCGAAAAGAAGGACAAGCGTGTCCCATGGCCATGTGCTGATGACAATGCACCGCGTCCACGACCAGCACTGTTGCCCCCAGACACAGAGCCTGCTTGCCCTCTTTTATTGCCTCCTGACTGTCTGCCTCTCCTTGTTTGCCTTCCAGACATTCTAATAGATGGCCTGCAGGGAGATGGGAAAAAAGCAATAAGGGCTACCTTCAGGTGTCCTTCTCTGTCCCTTGAAACAAGGACTTTGACAGTGAAAGAAACTGACACACTCTCCCTACCTACAGTTTTCTGTCCCTAGAAAAAATGTTTTTTTTAAGCACAATTTAGCACAAGGAGAATTCACTCACTGTCCTTCCAGGTCCCTGGAAACAAGGACTTTGACAGTGAAAGAAACTGACACACTCTCCCTACCTACAGTTTTCTGTCCCTAGAAAAAATGTTTTTTTTAAGCACAATTTAGCACAAGGAGAATTCACTCACTGTCCTTCCAGGTCCCTGGAAACAAGGACTTTGACAGTGAAAGAAACTGACACACTCTCCCTACCTACAGTTTTCTGTCCCTAGAAAAAATGTTTTTTTTAAGCACAATTTAGCACAAGGAGAATTCACTCACTGTCCTTCCAGGTCCCTGGAAACAAGGACTTTGACAGTGAAAGAAACTGACACACTCTCCCTACCTACAGTTTTCTGTCCCTAGAAAAAATGTTTTTTTTAAGCACAATTTAGCACAAGGAGAATTCACTCACTGTCCTTCCAGGTCCCTGGAAACAAGGACTTTGACAGTGAAAGAAACTGACACACTCTCCCTACCTACAGTTTTCTGTCCCTAGAAAAAATGTTTTTTTTAAGCACAATTTAGCACAAGGAGAATTCACTCACTGTCCTTCCAGGTCCCTGGAAACAAGGACTTTGACAGTGAAAGAAACTGACACACTCTCCCTACCTACAGTTTTCTGTCCCTAGAAAAAATGTTTTTTTTAAGCACAATTTAGCACAAGGAGAATTCACTCACTGTCCTTCCAGGTCCCTGGAAACAAGGACTTTGACAGTGAAAGAAACTGACACACTCTCCCTACCTACAGTTTTCTGTCCCTAGAAAAAATGTTTTTTTTAAGCACAATTTAGCACAAGGAGAATTCACTCACTGTCCTTCCAGGTCCCTGGAAACAAGGACTTTGACAGTGAAAGAAACTGACACACTCTCCCTACCTACAGTTTTCTGTCCCTAGAAAAAATGTTTTTTTTAAGCACAATTTAGCACAAGGAGAATTCACTCACTGTCCTTCCAGGTCCCTGGAAACAAGGACTTTGACAGTGAAAGAAACTGACACACTCTCCCTACCTACAGTTTTCTGTCCCTAGAAAAAATGTTTTTTTTAAGCACAATTTAGCACAAGGAGAATTCACTCACTGTCCTTCCAGGTCCCTGGAAACAAGGACTTTGACAGTGAAAGAAACTGACACACTCTCCCTACCTACAGTTTTCTGTCCCTAGAAAAAATGTTTTTTTTAAGCACAATTTAGCACAAGGAGAATTCACTCACTGTCCTTCCAGGTCCCTGGAAACAAGGACTTTGACAGTGAAAGAAACTGACACACTCTCCCTACCTACAGTTTTCTGTCCCTAGAAAAAATGTTTTTTTTAAGCACAATTTAGCACAAGGAGAATTCACTCACTGTCCTTCCAGGTCCCTGGAAACAAGGACTTTGACAGTGAAAGAAACTGACACACTCTCCCTACCTACAGTTTTCTGTCCCTAGAAAAAATGTTTTTTTTAAGCACAATTTAGCACAAGGAGAATTCACTCACTGTCCTTCCAGGTCCCTGGAAACAAGGACTTTGACAGTGAAAGAAACTGACACACTCTCCCTACCTACAGTTTTCTGTCCCTAGAAAAAATGTTTTTTTTAAGCACAATTTAGCACTAGGAGAATTCACTCACTGTCCTTCCAGGTCCCTGGAAACAAGGACTTTGACAGTGAAAGAAACTGACACACTCTCCCTACCTACAGTTTTCTGTCCCTAGAAAAAATGTTTTTTTTAAGCACAATTTAGCACAAGGAGAATTCACTCACTGTCCTTCCAGGTCCCTGGAAACAAGGACTTTGACAGTGAAAGAAACTGACACACTCTCCCTACCTACAGTTTTCTGTCCCTAGAAAAAATGTTTTTTTTAAGCACAATTTAGCACAAGGAGAATTCACTCACTGTCCTTCCAGGTCCCTGGAAACAAGGACTTTGACAGTGAAAGAAACTGACACACTCTCCCTACCTACAGTTTTCTGTCCCTAGAAAAAATGTTTTTTTTAAGCACAATTTAGCACTAGGAGAATTCACTCACTGTCCTTCCAGGTCCCTGGAAACAAGGACTTTGACAGTGAAAGAAACTGACACACTCTCCCTACCTACAGTTTTCTGTCCCTAGAAAAAATGTTTTTTTTAAGCACAATTTAGCACAAGGAGAATTCACTCACTGTCCTTCCAGGTCCCTGGAAACAAGGACTTTGACAGTGAAAGAAACTGACACACTCTCCCTACCTACAGTTTTCTGTCCCTAGAAAAAATGTTTTTTTTAAGCACAATTTAGCACAAGGAGAATTCACTCACTGTCCTTCCAGGTCCCTGGAAACAAGGACTTTGACAGTGAAAGAAACTGACACACTCTCCCTACCTACAGTTTTCTGTCCCTAGAAAAAATGTTTTTTTTAAGCACAATTTAGCACAAGGAGAATTCACTCACTGTCCTTCCAGGTCCCTGGAAACAAGGACTTTGACAGTGAAAGAAACTGACACACTCTCCCTACCTACAGTTTTCTGTCCCTAGAAAAAATGTTTTTTTTAAGCACAATATAGCACAAGCACAAAACACACTGACACTCTCCCTACCTATCCTTCTCTTTCCCTAAACTAAAGGAATCCAGGTTAAGCAAGAAAGAAATAAAAGTCACTGTCCCTGCCTATGCTGCTCTATCCCTGCTCCGGAACACACTACACTAGGCCGCCGTGCTGGCGGCCTTTTATAGTGTGGGGCGTGTACTAAACACCCTCAGCAATAATTGGCCACAGGCATCCTGCCTGTGGCCAATCATTGCTCTCCTCGCTGCCGGCGCTGTGATTGGCCAAGCATGCGGGGTCACAGTGCATGCTTGGCCAATCACAGCGCCTGGATGACACTGCGATGGCGTAGTGCATTGTGGGCCGTTCGCGTCACTCGAATTTGGCGCGAACGGCCCAAATCGTTCGATCTTCGTCGAACGATCGAACAGCCGATGTTCGAGTCGAACGTATGTTCGACTCGAACACGAAGCTCATCCCTAATAGCGGACAATGTTGCTCCATTATTGACAAGATTTCAAATGCAAAGTAGGATTTGGTGTAAACTTCCCCTTTCAGTAATAGGCTGTATAAATTTAATGAAGATGGTTTGGATGCCGCAACTTTTATATTTTTTACATAATTCCCCAGTTTGGATTCCTTTGAAGAACTTTATTAAGATCAACAGGATATTTAGAAATTTGATTTGGGGAAATCGAACCCCTGCACCAAACTAGATCTCCTACAATACCCAAAGGAGGCTGGGGGGTTAGCGGCCACAAACCCGAGGATTTACTTTTCTAGCTGCTCAATTGCAGCATTTAGCACAGTGGGAATCGGAGACCTTAGCTGCTCCCTCGTTACGCTTCGTTACTCTTGGTTCTCAGGGAAGCCAGCCGCTCCTAGCCCTGGAGGGGACATCAGGGTGCTCTGCTTATTCTAAGTTACCCACTCAAGGAATTATATAGAAGGTGTGGGACTGGGAATCTGTTAAGAGGATAATGGGGGATTTCTTCCCTAACTAAATATACCCCTATTTGGGGCAATGAAAGGTTACCTGCAATCAGGGCTTTTTTTCCACAGAAAATAGGTACAGGAACTCAACCACAACCCCCAAAAACCCCCTCTCACCCCCTCCCCCCCCCCCCCACACACACACCCTTCGAATCACATTAAATTGTGGATGTGGTCAAATTCCACTAACAGTGGGAGGGTCTTAAAGGGACAGGATCATCCAGTGGGGCTGTTGGCCTCTGCACTGTACCCCAGGCACCTGCATCTCCCTTGCCCCCATATTGCACTCAGTGGGAGCCATTGGGAGACAGACTGTCACTTGTAAACACAGAAGCCAGGACTTCTGTGTTTACAAGCAAAAGAGGTGAACAGGAAGCAGAGGGCCTGAGCCAGAGGTGGTGGAACTGAGTTCCACCAAGTTCCAGCTGGAAAAAAGCCCTGCCTGAAATACTGACCCTCCAGGGCTTTCAGAGATGGGAACGAATGGGGATTCTTACCCTAGTGAACAGCCTCAGATGATACACAGAGATAAACCAAATCTCCCTACATATATCTGCTGTCTTCACATTTATTTACTGTTTAGAAAGTTCACATCAGTTAGGAGATTTTCTCTTCCTGTTTAAGACAGAGTGTAATGTCTGGGCATACAGCCAAGATAGCTAAAATTGCTGATTGGAGGAACGGCACACACCCCCTCTCCTCATAGGCAGAGACTCTCAGGGGTGTTTTGTAACAGGACCAGCTCCCTGCTAATCTATTTTAGCAACCTCCCCTGACACAAATTTCAGTCTGCTTTTATCTGATGTGTCAGATAATTTGTCAGGAGTTATCTGTCTGATAACAGAGGAACGGGTCAGGAGAGAGCTATGGGACTTAGCTCTTTGAAGAGAGATAACAAAATACTGCAGATAAATGTGCCCAGCTCAAATTCCAAGAATTGGGTTTACATCCACTTTAAATCATTTGATCAGTTAGTAAGGGAATTCTCTTTGAACCCTAAGTGGTTTTTACAATTTTTGCAGCTGTGACATGGTTTATATGGCAAATTCCCTTCTTCCCCTGTCTTGTTTCCCCCTCTGGTCCCAGTCCTGGAAAGAGTGGTTCAGGCAGTTGTACCTAAAGGCCTAATATCCGTTACATATAAGTCTTTATTACAGGGTACTTCTAAAAAATTTTACTGTCCAGCTAAATAAAAATGGGAGCGCGACCCTGGTCCTATCCCTGACCATGTCTGGGTTAGGATTCTTCGGGCTCTTCCCCTTGTATCCCTTTCACCCTCATTTAGATTAACACAATTTTATATACTGCACAGGGTGTATAGGACCCCCAGAATCTTTGTTTAAAATTGGTTTAACAACTGTGGCAATCCAGGGTCACTAATACATCTATTATGGCGATGCCCGAAACTCCAGAGGTATTGGGCAGAGATTGCGGGTACACTCAGGGCTGCTGTTAGAAATCACGGGGCCCTGTACAGCCTACTGGCAGGGCCCCCCCCAATATATCAAGACCATATTTTCACTAAAGATACACTAAAATCATTATTAGCGAACACAAACATAACAGAGAACCTGTGTGAAATTAGCCCTTTTTAATTGTTCTTTTTCCTTTTTGTTAGTAAAAAAATTTTTTTTTTTTTATTTAACTATTTTATTTTACAATTTTTTAAATTATTTATTACAATGTTTAACTATTATTTTTTTACAATTTGTTATTTTTTTTTACAGGACAGGGAAGCCTACAACACTGTGGGGGGGGGGGGGGGGCAGCACAGTGACATGGGGGGGGGGGGGGAATCAGACAGAACAGGGAGGGGGATCGGTGTCGGGGAAGCAATTAAAGTAACGATGTCCTGTGTCTGTGTCTCTCCCTGCAGTAGCTGAAAGCTAATAATGATACATCAAAATCATTATTAGCAAACACAAACATAACAGAGAACCTGTGTGAATTAGCCATTTTTTTATTGTTTTTTTTTCGTTTTTGTTAGTAAAAATTATAATTTTTATGAAAAAAAATAATTGAATTTATTTATTTTATTTTACATTTTTTTTTTATTATTTCTTACAATGTTTAACTATTATTTTTTTACAATTTGTTATTTTTTTTTTACAGGACAGGGAAGCCTACAACACTGTGGGGGGAATCAGACAGAACAGGGAGGGGGATCGGTGTCGGGGAAAGCAATTACAGTAACGATGTCCTGTGTCTGTGTCAGTAGCTGAAAGCTAATAATGATACACCAAAATCATTATTAGCGAACACAAACATAACAGAGAAACTGTGTGAATTAGCCATTTTTTATTGTTTTTTTTTCCTTTTTGTTAGTAAAAATTATAATTTTTATAAAAAAAAATATTTTTATTTAATTATTTTTTTACATTTTTTTAAAAATGATTTATTACAATGTTTAACTATTATTTTTTTACAATTATTTTTTTACAGGACAGGGAAGCCTACAACACTGTGGGGGGGGGGGGGGTGGGCAGCACAGTGACATGGGGGGGGATCAGACAGAACAGGGAGGGGGATCAGTGTCGGGGAACCAATTACAGTAACGATGTCCTGTGTTTGTGTCTCTCCCTGCAGTAGCTGAAAGCTAATAATGATACACCAAAATCATTATTAGCGAACACAAACATAACAGAAAACCTGTGTGAATTAGCCATTTTTTTATTGTTTTTTTTCCTTTTTGTTAGTAAAAAATATAATTTTTATAAAAAATATTTTTTTTATTTAATTATTTGTTACAATGTTTAATTATTATTTTTTTATAATATTTTTTTTTTTTTTACAGGACAGGGAAGCCTACAACACTGTGTGGGGGGGGGGGGGCAGCACAGTGACATGGGGGGAATCAGACAGAACAGGGAGGGAGATCGGTGTCGGGGAAGCAATTACAGTAACGATGTCCTGTGTCTGTGTCTCTCCCTGCAGTGGCTGAAAGATGGCTAGAGGGGGAGAAACTGGCTTTCAGCTGCTGCAGAGAGCCGCACAGGGCATCCTTCTGTAATTGCCCCTCCGCCCCGACCGCACTAATTCCACCTGCTGTTTGGGCCCCCCCTGTGTGCCCGGGCCCCCTACAGGAGGACTGGTGGTTCCCCCCCCCCATCAGCAGGCCTGGGTACACTTAACCACTTAACGACCGCTCACTGTATATATACGTCGGCACAATGGCACCAACAGGCACAATCACGTAGAGCATACGTGATTGCCTTTGTACAGTTGGGGGGTCCGATCGGACCCCCCTTCTGTACAGTGAGCGGTCGGAATTCGTTGGGGAGCGATCCGACATGAGGGGACGGCCGTTCGATTCCGGCCACCCCCTGCGATCGCTCCCGGCGAATAGAAATGCCCCCTCTGTCTGTCGAATGTACACACAGACAGAGAAAGCAGGAGGAAGTGATGTCATCTCCTGTGCGGCGCTCACATATACCGAGCGCCGTACAAGAGAAGACACACAGGTCAGTGCACTAACACTACACTAACACCAGCACACATAGGCACATAAATCGCCCCCCCAGGCCCCCCCAGATCACCCCCCAGCCCCCAGTCACAGTGTCACTGATTGCAGTGACCATTTATTTACTGATCACTGCAATCAGTGACATTTGTGACTGTAAAAGTGTCACTACATTTAGTTTTAGGTCCAGTGTAGCCCCCTAACCCCCCCTAATAAAGGTTTAACCCCTTGATCACCCCCTAGATAACCCTTTCACCCCCTAGCACCGCCGTCGCTAAGCGATCATTTTTCTGATCGATGTCTTAGCGTCGGTGATGCAGATCGGTAGCCAATAATTTTTTTTAGGTTCGCCGCAGGTTTTTATAGCATCAGGTACCCCCATAAATTATCTAATAAAGGTTTAACCCCCTTGATCGCCCCCCAGGTAACCCTTTCACCCCCTATCACCACTGTCGCTAAGCGATAATTTTTCTGATCGCTGTCTTAGCGTCGGTGATGCAGATCAGTAGCCAGTATTTTTTTTTTAGGTTCGCCGCAGGTTTTTATAGCGTCAGGTACCCCCATAAATTATCTAATAAAGGTTTAACCCCCTTGATCGCCCACCAGGTAACCCTTTCACCCCCTATCACCACTGTCGCTAAGCGATAATTTTTCTGATCGCTGTCTTAGCGTCGGTGATGCAGATCAGTAGCCAGTATTTTTTTTTTAGGTTCGCCGCAGGTTTTTATAGTTTCAGGTACCCCCATAAATTATCTAATAAAGGTTTAACCCCCTTGATCGCCCCCCAGGTAACCCTTTCACCCCCTATCACCACTGTCGCTAAGCGATCATTTTTCTGATCGTTGTCTTAGCGTCAGTGATGCAGATTGGTAGCCAGTAATTTTTTTTAGGTTCGCCGCAGGTTTTTATAGCGTCAGGTACCCCCATATATTATCTAATAAAGGTTTTAACCCCCTAATTGCCCCTAGTTAACCCTTTCACCAGTGATCACCATATAAGTGTTACGGGTGACGCTGGTTAGTTAGTTTGCTTTTTATAGTGTCAGGGCACCCGCCGTATATAACCCAATAAAGGTTTAACCCCCTGATCGCCCGGCGGGTGATATCAATTAGGTTTTAGCGTCAGAGAGGGTCTGTGTCACACCCCAGGCAGCGTCAGGTTAGTGCCAGTAACGCTAACACCCACGCGTGAAGCATACACCCCCCTTAGTGGTATAGTATCTGAACAGATCAATATCTGATCTGATCAGATCTATACTAGCGTCCCCAGCAGTTTAGGGTTCCCAAAAACGCAGTGTTAGCAGGATCAGCCCAGATACCTGCTAGCACCTGCGTTTTGCCCCTCCGTCCAGCCCAGGCCACCCAAGTGCAGTATCGATCGATCACTGTCACTTACAAAACACAACACACATAACTGCAGCGTTCGCAGAGACAGGCCTGATCCCTGCGACTCCAGTGCTGTAGGAGGTGATTTCACCACCACAGTTAAAAAAAAAAAAAGCATATATGCCGAAGCATTGGGGCAGCAGGGGCGGAGGAGCGATTTTGCTCCTAATGCCGCGTACATACGGTCGAAATTCCGACGGAGGCTTGCCCGTGGAAAAGTCCGACCATGTGTGTGCGGCATAACTTTTTTGCGGGAGGATGCCCCCATGCTTCGGCATATATAAATGGTGCATGTATGCCCATCATTAGAAGTGGGTGGATGAAGGGCGGTATTCTAATGGTGGGCATACCCACCGATCAATCTCTTTTTTTCGTTCAGCCACCTGGCTGCATGAAAAAAAAAGATTACAATACATCTCCAACAAGGACCAGCAACGTACTGGTATGTTGCTGGACTTTGAATGGTTATACCAGATTGATGCCTGCGGGTTTAGGTATCATCTTGGTATCATTCTTTTCAGCCAGCGGCCGGCTTTCATGTAAAAGCAATCCTAGTGGCTAATTAGCCTCTGGACTGCTTTTACAAGCAGTGGGAGGGAATGTCCCCCCCTGGATATAAAAAGCGCCATTGGGAAATTGGGAAAGCATTTTATCACACCGATCTTGGTGTGGTCAGATGCTTTGAGGGCAGAGGAAAGATCTAGGGTCTAGACCCCAGTTTTTTCAAAAAAAGAGTACCTGTCACTACCTATTGCTATCATAGGGGATATTTACATTCCCTGAGATAACAATAAAAATGATAAAAAAAAAATATGGAAGGAACAATTTAAAAATAAAATAAAAAAGCAAAATTAATAATAAAAAAAAAAAAAAAAAAAGCACCCCTGTCCTGCCCTGCTCTTGCCCAATGGCGAACGCAAGCGTCGGTCTGGCGTCATATGTAAACAGCAATTGCACCATGCATGTGAGGTATCACCGCGAAGGTCAGATCGAGGGCAGTAATTTTAGCAGTAGACCTCCTCTGTAAATCTAACGGGGTAACCTGTAAAGGCTTTTAAAGGCTTTTAAAAATGTATGTAGTTTGTCGCCAATGCGCGTTTGTGCGAAATTTTAAAGCATGTCGTGTTTGGTATCTATGTACTCGGCCTAAGATCATCTTTTTTATTTCATCAAACATTTGTGCAATATAGTGTGTTTTAGTGCATTAAAATTAAAAAAAAGTGTATTTTTTCCCCTAAAAATGCGTTTGAAAAATCGCTGCGCAAATACTGTGTAGGAAAAAAAATGCAACACCCACCATTTTATTCTGTAGGGCCTTTGCTTTAAAAATATATATAATGTTTGGGGGTTCAACATAATTTTCTTGCAAAAAAAAATGTTTTCATGTAAACAAAAAGTGTCAGAAAGGGCTTTGTCTTCAAGTGGTTAGAAGAGTGGATGTAAGCTTCCTAATGTTGTGTATAAAATGCCAGAACAGTTCAAAACCCCCCCCAAATGACCCCATTTTGGAAAGTAGACACCCCAAGCTATATACTGAGAGGCATGTCGAGTCCATGGAATATTTAATATGTTGACACAAGTTGCGGAAAAAAGACAATTTTTTTTTTTTTTTTTTGCACAAAGTTGTCACTAAATGATATATTGCTCAAACATGCCATGGGCATATGTGGAATTACACCCCAAAATACATTCTGTTGCTTCTCCTGAGTACGGGGATACCACATGTGTGAGACTTTTTGGGAGCCTAGCCACGTACGGGACCCCAAAAACCAATCACCGCCTTCAGGCTTTCTAAGGGTGTAAATTTTTGATTTCACTTCTCACTGCCTATCACAGTTTCGGAGGCCATGGAATGCCCAGATGGCACAAAACCCCCCCAAATGACCCCATTTTGGAAAGTAGACACCCCAAGCTATTTGCTGAGAGGTATTGTGAGTATTTTGCAGATCTCGCTTTTTGTCACAAAGTTTTGAAAATTGAAAAAAAAAAAGAAAAAAAAAATGTTCTTTCTTCATTTTCAAAAACAAATGAGAGCTGTAAAATACTCACCATGCCTCTCAGCAAATAGCTTGGGGTGTCTACTTTCCAAAATGGGGTCATTTGGGGGGGGTTTTGTGCGATTTTGGCATTT
The DNA here is from genome assembly GCA_029206835.1 of Rana muscosa. Taxonomy (NCBI): domain Eukaryota; kingdom Metazoa; phylum Chordata; class Amphibia; order Anura; family Ranidae; genus Rana; species Rana muscosa. The sequence continues at coordinate 238,172,824 of CM055126.1, forward strand.
TATGGCCTTCGAAACTGTGATAGGTAGTGAGGAGTCAAATCAAAAATTTGTGCCTAGAAATCCTGAAGGCGGTGATTGGTTTTCGGGGTCCCGTACGTGGCTAGGCTCCTAAAAAGTCCCACACATGTGGTATCCCCGGACTCAGGAGAAGCAGCAAAATGTATTTTGGGGTGCAATTCCACATATAACCATGGCATGTGTGAGCAATATATCATTTAGTGACAACTTTTTGTAATTTTTTTTTTTTTTTGTCATTATTCAATCGCTTGGGACAAAAAAAATAAATATTCAATGGGCTCAACATGCCTCTCAGCAATTTCCTTGGAGTGTCTACTTTCTAAAATGGGGTCATTTGGGGGGGGGTTTTGTACTGCCCTGCCATTTTAGCACCTCAAGAAATGAGATAGGCAGTCATAAATTTAAAGCTGTGTAAATTCCAGAAAATGTACCCTAGTTTGTAAACGCTATAACTTTTGCGCAAACCAATAAATATACGCTTATTGACATTTTTTTTTACTAAAGACATGTGGCTGAATACATTTGGCCTAAATGTATGACTAAAATTGAGTTTATTCGATTTTTCTTATAACAAAAAGTACAAAATATCATTTTTTTTCGAAATTTTCGGTCTTTTTCCATTTATATCGCAAAAAATAAAAATCGCAGAGGCAATCAAATACCATTAAAAGAAAGCTCTATTTGTGGGAAGAAAAGGACGCAAATTTCGTTTGGGTACAACATTGCATGTCCGCACAATTTACAGTTAAAGCAGCGCAGTGCAAAATTCTGAATTCACCTCTGGTCCTCTAGCTACCAAATGGTCCGGGGCTTAAGTGGTTAATGGGATTTTAGATCTGAATCTCTCACTGGATCCTCTAATGTGTCTATTGGGCTAACTTGATATCTCAGTCCTTGAACCACCAACGTGGTTTACTGTGGTAAGAGCGCTGTTTGTGGCACGAAGACAAATTGCCATTAGGTGGACCTCCCCGCCGACTACATCTGATAGGAAATGGATCTATTTGTTACAAATATCCAATAATAGGCATGTTTTTTTTTTTAGGAGGAATTTATTTCAGAGGTTTGATACTATCTGGAAACCGTGGCTTGCCCACATGGATAAGGGATGTGGACGTATGGGAGGAAGGGAAAGGAAAGAAAAGGACTTTTTTTTTTTTTATGTTGTCATGTTATAAATATTCAAGAGTTGATTTCAATGTTAATCTTTGTTTTTGTGTTTATGTTGTTGTGATATGAAAAATGGAAAATAAAATCTGATAAAAAAAAAAAGAAAAAAATAATTTCTGCCCACGATCTGATGTTTGAGTTGATACCTCACATGTGTGGAACGATCGGTGCTTGTGTGCATGCGGCACCGCTGCGTGCATTCACCTTGGTGTGCTAGCATTAGGGGAGGGGGCACTTAATTATTATTTTTTAACCACCCCCCGGAAGGATTTACTCACTTCCCGATCAGGCCATTTTTTGCGATACGGCACTGCGTCGCTTTAACTGACAATTGCGTTGTGTTGCGACGCTGCACCCAAACTGTTTTTTTATCCCACAAATAGAGCTTTCTTTTGGTGGTATTTGATCACCTCTGCGGTTTTTATTTTTTGCGCTATAAACCAAAAAAGAGCGACAATTTTGAAAAAAAAGCAATATTTTTTACTTTTTGCTATAATAAATATCCCCAAAAAATATATACAAAAAAAAAAAAAACGATTTCTTCCTCAGTTTAGGCCGATACATATTCTTCTACATATTTTTGGAAAAAAAAAATCACAATAAGTGTATATTGATTGGTTTCCGCAAAAGTTTTAGCGTCTAAAAAATAAGTGTTAGATTTATGGCATTTTTATTATAATTTTTTTTTTTTTAACACTAGATCTGCGATTTTTATCGGGATTTCGACATTGCGGTGGACAGATCGGACACTTTTGACACGATTTTGGGATTATTCAGAGCTAAAAATGGCCACTGATTACTGTATAGATGTCACTGGCAGAGAAGGGGTTAACATTAGGGGGCGATCAAGGGGTTAAATGTGTGTCCTAGGGAGTGTTTCTAACTGTGGGGGGAGGGGGACTGCCTGGGGGAGGAGACCGATCGTTGTTCCTAAGCAATAGGAACAACAGATCTGTCTCCTCACCCCTGACAGAACGGAGATCTGTCTGTTTAAATTGACAGACCTCCATTCTGTCCTTCTCAGAAGCAATCGCGGGTAGCTGGCAGCCATCCTGGGTAACCGGCGGGCCATCGCGGCCGCTGGGCATGCACATTGGCTCCTACTGTATGTCACGCGACACGCGAGCGCGCCCCCTATACTCCTTAAAGCACCCGCTGAACAGCTACGGCGATTCGCGCAGGAGTGCCATTCTGCCGCCGTCAATCGACGGCGGGCGGTTGGCAAAGGGGTTAAATTATTAATTTATAGCGCCGCTGACATCCCGCTAATTCAGAAGTGATGTCAGTTTATCGATTCCAGGTTACTACAGCGGAGAGCTGTTCGGCTTCCTAACCAGCCGGCACACCTGGCGGGATGGGAAAACCCAAGCAAGGTGCGGCAGGAGGTGGCGTGGGGGGGGGACACCCCCTCCTGCACCTTGTAAGAGCAGTCCAGCGGCTAATTAGCCCCTAGGATTACACTGCTGTGCAATCATGTTGTAACAGGAGTTAGTGGGAAGTTGTGGGCATGAAATTGTCCAAAATATCTTGGTATGCTGACGCCTTAAGAGTTCCCTTCACTGGAACTAAGGGGCCAACCCCTGAAAAACAACCCCCCCACACCATAATCCCCCCTCCACCAAATGATTTGGACCAGTGCACAAAGCAAGGTCCATAAAGACATGGAGGAGCGAGTTTGGGGTGGAGGAACTTGACTGGCCTGCACAGAGTCCTGACCTCAACCCGATAGAACACCTTTGGGAGGAATTAGAGCGGAGACCTCGAGCCAGGCCTTCTCATCCAACATCAGTGCCTGACCTCACAAATGTGCTTCTGAAAGAATAGTCAAACATTCCCATAGACCAGTGATGGCGAACCTTGGCACCCCAGATGTTTTGGAACTACATTCCCCATGATGCTCAACTACACTGCAGAGTGCATGAGCATCATAGGAAATGTAGTTCCAAAACATCTGGGGTGCCAAGGTTCGCCATCACTGCCATAGACACCCTCCTAAACCTTGTGGACGGCCTTCCCAGAAGAGTTGAAGCTGTTATAGCTGCAAAGGGCGGGGCCAACTCAATATTGAACCCTACAGACTAAAGCCTCGTACACACGGTCGGACTTCCATCTGACTTTTCCGTGGATTTTTGTCCGAACGGAGTTGGTCGGGAACACCCATAGCATACACACCACAGGACTTTTCTGCAAACTTTCCCAAAACTTTTTCCAACATCACGTGGTTTTTCTGCTCTTTTCTGCTCTTTACCGCCACCCTTTGGTCAACTTCTGCTATTGTTGGTTGATTTTAACATTATTTGTTTCGTCCATCGGACAAAAGTCCGATGTTTTCCTGTACACACGGTCGGACTTTGCTCCATCGGACTTTTTTGGGCCAAAAGTTTGTCCGTTTGCAGACCGAACTTTTGTCCGATGAAAACCAAAAAAGTTTGTCCGATGGAGCGTACACACGGTCGGATTTTTTGTCAAACTTGCTCAAAATGAAGTTTGTTGGCAAAAAGTCAGACCGTGTGTACGGGGCTTAAGACTGGGATGCCATTAAAGTTCAGGTGCGTGTAAAGGCAGGCGTCCCAATACTTTTGGTAACATAGTGTATGTTTTTATTGCCAGAGCCTTCCTGTTTTAGTGACAACTGTTTATTGTACTGGAAGTAGGGTTGCCACCTTTTCTTCAAGCCAAACCCGAACACTTTAGCGGCCTGGGACACCTTTGGGTGCCCCCAAGGAGAGTAGTAATGTGGTGTGCATAGCGTGCCGCAGCGAACAGTGGGCGTGGCCAAAATTGCTCTTTCTGACATCATCACCCTGCCACCCAGTGATGCCGAACTTGCCCAAGACAGCCGCCTGCAGCTCAGATTTGTGTGACTATCTTGGTTACTTGATGAGCCACTGCCCGGTTTGAATAACGTGTCCGGGTTTCAGTCTCCCTGAAACCTGGACACATGATTCAAAACCCTGACTGTCCGGGTGAATCCTGGACAGGTGGCAACCCTAACTGGAAGTGGGGAAAAATCTCTCCAGTGGGGTCACAGAGAGAAAAACAGACAGTAATTTAAGCTCTTCCATGCTCCAGCCAATGCATTTTTTTTTGGGGGGGGGGGGGGGGGCGGGTTGGAGTTATGCTTCACTAAAATGCATAGTTTATCTTATAAAGAGTCGTGATAAAGAAAATTTCCTTTATTCAATAAGAAATCCCATGTGTATTTGCCACATGCAAAAAGTACTGCACTTACTTCAAAAGTACAGGTATGAACATTCATGTCAACAAGTTAAAATCGAAGTAAAGCAAGAAAAAAAAGAAAGAGAAAAAAATAAATAAAAAATCTTTCATTTGCAAACTGAGGCAGCGAATTGTCTGTAGGCAACGCCGCGCCCGCCATGTGACCGCAAGAACCAGACAGAAAACCAAAGCATAACATTTACATGGCGAATGGGCCGATGGGAAGACACTCCGCTTCTATGGCACGTAATGATATATTTCATGGTCCCTGTGGACTCGGTCCGACGAAAAGTGAAAAAAATTGTCCGTTTTGCCGCCGAGGAGAAAGCGGTTAAAGTTTGTGCTTGTGGTTTGAGTTTTCTATGACTTCCAGTCTGGCCCAAGGTTTTTGTGGGTTGTCTGGAATGTGAGTCTGCATGCCATCCGCCAGTTATAAAGTGGTATATATGTAGACGAATATGATGACCAGCAGGTTGAGTATGGTCCCGATGATCCCCAGCATGGCCAGGATCGTCTCCTCTTTACTTTCTTTTTCTTGGCTTCCTCTGTCATCTTCTCCTCCCCCAGGGATGACCATTTTGGGCAAAAATTCAAAATTTCCCTTCCTCTGGTTCACCTAGAAGAAGGAAAAACATGGTAATGGATTATTAAAGGAAAACTATTACTCTATAGGAGCCGTTCTCAACTAGGTTTCCCCCAGAGGTTGCTGGCGTTCCCCTGACCACCAATGTAAGGAACATTCTTCCCACTGATCACCAATGTAAGGAGCATTCTTCCCACTGACCACCAATGTAAGGAACATTCTTCCCACTGATCACCAATGTAAGGAACATTCTTCCCACTGATCACCAATGTAAGGAACATTCTTCCCACTGACCACCAATGTAAGGGACATTCTTCTCACTGATCACCAATGTAAGGAACATTCTTCCCACTGATCACCAATGTAAGGAACATTCTTCCCACTGATCACCAATGTAAGGAGCATTCTTCCCACTGATCACCAATGTAAGGAACATTCTTCCCACTGATCACCAATGTAAGGAGCATTCTTCCCACTGATCACCAATGTAAGGAACATTCTTCCCACTGATCACCAATGTAAGGAACATTCTTCCCACTGACCACCAATGTAAGGGACATTCTTCCCACTGATCACCAATGTAAGGAACATTCTTCTCACTGACCACCAATGTAAGGAACATTCTTCCCACTGATCACCAATGTAAGGAACATTCTTCTCACTGATCACCAATGTAAGGAGCATTCTTCCCACTGATCACCAATGTAAGGGACATTCTTCCCACTGATCACCAATGTAAGGAACATTCTTCCCACTGATCACCAATGTAAGGAACATTCTTCTCACTGATCACCAATGTAAGGAACATTCTTCTCACTGATCACCAATGTAAGGGACATTCTTCCCACTGGCCACCAATGTAAGGAACATTCTTCCCACTGATCACCAATCTAAGGAACATTCTTCCCACTGATCACCAATGTAAGGAACATTCTTCCCACTGATCACCAATGTAAGGAACATTCTTCCCACTGATCACCAATGTAAGGAACATTCTTCTCACTGATCACCAATGTAAGGAACATTCTTCTCACTGATCACCAATGTAAGGAACATTCTTCCCACTGATCACCAATGTAAGGAACATTCTTCCCACTGATCACCAATGTAAGGAACATTCTTCCCACTGATCACCAATGTAAGGAACATTCTTCTCACTGATCACCAATGTAAGGAACATTCTTCTCACTGATCACCAATGTAAGGATCATTCTTCTCACTGATCACCAATGTAAGGAACATTCTTCTCACTGATCACCAATGTAAGGGACATTCTTCCCACTGATCACCAATGTAAGGAACATTCTTCTCACTGATCACCAATGTAAGGAACATTCTTCCCACTGATCACCAATGTAAGGGACATTCTTCTCACTGATCACCAATGTAAGGGACATTCTTCCCACTAACCACCAATGTAAGGAACATTCTTCTCACTGATCACCAATGTAAGGAACATTCTTCCCACTGATCACCAATGTAAGGAGCATTCTTCCCACTGATCACCAATGTAAGGAACATTCTTCTCACTGATCACCAATGTAAGGAACATTCTTCTCACTGATCACCAATGTAAGGGACATTCTTCCCACTGGCCACCAATGTAAGGAACATTCTTCCCACTGATCACCAATCTAAGGAACATTCTTCCCACTGATCACCAATGTAAGGAACATTCTTCCCACTGATCACCAATGTAAGGAACATTCTTCCCACTGACCACCAATGTAAGGAGCATTCTTCCCACTGATCACCAATGTAAGGGACATTCTTCCCACTGATCACCAATGTAAGGAACATTCTTCCCACTGATCACCAATGTAAGGAACATTCTTCTCACTGATCACCAATCTAAGGAACATTCTTCCCACTGATCACCAATGTAAGGAACATTCTTCCCACTGATCACCAATGTAAGGAACATTCTTCCCACTGATCACCAATGTAAGGAACATTCTTCTCACTGATCACCAATGTAAGGAACATTCTTCTCACTGATCACCAATGTAAGGAACATTCTTCCCACTGATCACCAATGTAAGGAACATTCTTCCCACTGATCACCAATGTAAGGAACATTCTTCCCACTGATCACCAATGTAAGGAACATTCTTCTCACTGATCACCAATGTAAGGAACATTCTTCTCACTGATCACCAATGTAAGGATCATTCTTCTCACTGATCACCAATGTAAGGAACATTCTTCTCACTGATCACCAATGTAAGGGACATTCTTCCCACTGATCACCAATGTAAGGAACATTCTTCTCACTGATCACCAATGTAAGGAACATTCTTCCCACTGATCACCAATGTAAGGAACATTCTTCTCACTGATCACCAATGTAAGGAACATTCTTCTCACTGATCACCAATGTAAGGAACATTCTTCCCACTGATCACCAATGTAAGGGACATTCTTCTCACTGATCACCAATCTAAGGAACATTCTTCCCACTGATCACCAATGTAAGGAACATTCTTCCCACTGATCACCAATGTAAGGAACATTCTTCCCACTGATCACCAATGTAAGGAACATTCTTCTCACTGATCACCAATGTAAGGAACATTCTTCTCACTGATCACCAATGTAAGGAACATTCTTCCCACTGATCACCAATGTAAGGAACATTCTTCCCACTGATCACCAATGTAAGGAACATTCTTCCCACTGATCACCAATGTAAGGAACATTCTTCTCACTGATCACCAATGTAAGGAACATTCTTCTCACTGATCACCAATGTAAGGATCATTCTTCTCACTGATCACCAATGTAAGGAACATTCTTCTCACTGATCACCAATGTAAGGGACATTCTTCCCACTGATCACCAATGTAAGGAACATTCTTCTCACTGATCACCAATGTAAGGAACATTCTTCCCACTGATCACCAATGTAAGGGACATTCTTCTCACTGATCACCAATGTAAGGGACATTCTTCCCACTAACCACCAATGTAAGGAACATTCTTCTCACTGATCACCAATGTAAGGAACATTCTTCCCACTGATCACCAATGTAAGGAGCATTCTTCCCACTGATCACCAATGTAAGGAGCATTCTTCCCACTGATCACCAATGTAAGGAACATTCTTCCCACTGATCACCAATGTAAGGAGCATTCTTCCCACTGATCACCAATGTAAGGAACATTCTTCTCACTGATCACCAATGTAAGGAGCATTCTTCCCACTGATCACCAATGTAAGGAGCATTCTTCTCACTGATCACCAATGTAAGGAACATTCTTCCCACTGATCACCAATGTAAGGAACATTCTTCTCACTGATCACCAATGTAAGGAGCATTCTTCCCACTGATCACCAATGTAAGGAGCATTCTTCCCACTGATCACCAATGTAAGGAACATTCTTCCCACTGATCACCAATGTAAGGAACATTCTTCCCACTGATCACCAATGTAAGGATCATTCTTCTCACTGATCACCAATGTAAGGATCATTCTTCTCACTGATCACCAATGTAAGGAGCATTCTTCCCACTGACCACCAATGTAAGGAACATTCTTCCCACTGATCACCAATGTAAGGAACATTCTTCTCACTGATCACCAATGTAAGGATCATTCTTCTCACTGATCACCAATGTAAGGAGCATTCTTCTCACTGATCACCAATGTAAGGAACATTCTTCTCACTGATCACCAATGTAAGGAACATTCTTCCCACTGATCACCAATGTAAGGAACATTCTTCTCACTGATCACCAATGTAAGGAACATTCTTCTCACTGATCACCAATGTAAGGAACATTCTTCTCACTGATCACCAATGTAAGGATCATTCTTCTCACTGATCACCAATGTAAGGAACATTCTTCTCACTGATCACCAATGTAAGGGACATTCTTCCCACTGATCACCAATGTAAGGAACATTCTTCCCACTGATCACCAATGTAAGGAACATTCTTCCCACTGATCACCAATGTAAGGGACATTCTTCCCACTGATCACCAATGTAAGGAACATTCTTCTCACTGATCACCAATGTAAGGAACATTCTTCCCACTGATCACCAATGTAAGGATCATTCTTCTCACTGATCACCAATGTAAGGAACATTCTTCCCACTGATCACCAATGTAAGGAACATTCTTCCCACTGATCACCAATGTAAGGAACATTCTTCCCACTGATCACCAATGTAAGGAACATTCTTCCCACTGATCACCAATGTAAGGAACATTCTTCCCACTGATCACCAATGTAAGGGACATTCTTCCCACTGATCACCAATGTAAGGAACATTCTTCTCACTGACCACCAATGTAAGGGGCATTCTTCCCACTGATCATCAATGTAAGGGGCATTCTTCCCACTGACCACCAATGTAAGGGACATTCTTCCCACTGATCACCAATGTAAGGAACATTCTTCCCACTGACCACCAATGTAAGGGGCATTCTTCCCACTGATCACCTATGTAAGGGGCATTCTTCCCACTGATCACCAATGTAAGGAACATTCTTCTCACTGATCACCAATGTAAGGAACATTCTTCCCACTGATCACCAATGTAAGGGACATTCTTCTCACTGATCACCAATGTAAGGAACATTCTTCCCACTGATCACCAATGTAAGGGACATTCTTCCCACTGATCACCAATGTAAGGAACATTCTTCTCACTGATCACCAATGTAAGGGACATTCTTCCCACTGATCACCAATGTAAGGAACATTCTTCTCACTGATCACCAATGTAAGGAACATTCTTCCCACTGATCACCAATGTAAGGAACATTCTTCCCACTGATCACCAATGTAAGGAACATTCTTCTCACTGATCACCAATGTAAGGAACATTCTTCTCACTGATCACCAATGTAAGGATCATTCTTCTCACTGATCACCAATGTAAGGAACATTCTTCCCACTGATCACCAATGTAAGGGACATTCTTCCCACTGATCACCAATGTAAGGAACATTCTTCTCACTGATCACCAATGTAAGGAGCATTCTTCTCACTGATCACCAATGTAAGGAACATTCTTCCCACTGATCACCAATGTAAGGAACATTCTTCTCACTGATCACCAATGTAAGGAGCATTCTTCCCACTGATCACCAATGTAAGGAGCATTCTTCCCACTGATCACCAATGTAAGGAACATTCTTCCCACTGATCACCAATGTAAGGAACATTCTTCCCACTGATCACCAATGTAAGGATCATTCTTCTCACTGATCACCAATGTAAGGATCATTCTTCTCACTGATCACCAATGTAAGGAGCATTCTTCCCACAGACCAACAATGTAAGGAACATTCTTCCCACTGATCACCAATGTAAGGAACATTCTTCTCACTGATCACCAATGTAAGGATCATTCTTCTCACTGATCACCAATGTAAGGAGCATTCTTCTCACTGATCACCAATGTAAGGAACATTCTTCTCACTGATCACCAATGTAAGGAACATTCTTCCCACTGATCACCAATGTAAGGAACATTCTTCTCACTGATCACCAATGTAAGGAACATTCTTCTCACTGATCACCAATGTAAGGAACATTCTTCTCACTGATCACCAATGTAAGGATCATTCTTCTCACTGATCACCAATGTAAGGAACATTCTTCTCACTGATCACCAATGTAAGGGACATTCTTCCCACTGATCACCAATGTAAGGAACATTCTTCCCACTGATCACCAATGTAAGGAACATTCTTCCCACTGATCACCAATGTAAGGGACATTCTTCCCACTGATCACCAATGTAAGGAACATTCTTCTCACTGATCACCAATGTAAGGAACATTCTTCCCACTGATCACCAATGTAAGGATCATTCTTCTCACTGATCACCAATGTAAGGAACATTCTTCCCACTGATCACCAATGTAAGGAACATTCTTCCCACTGATCACCAATGTAAGGAACATTCTTCCCACTGATCACCAATGTAAGGAACATTCTTCCCACTGATCACCAATGTAAGGAACATTCTTCCCACTGATCACCAATGTAAGGGACATTCTTCCCACTGATCACCAATGTAAGGAACATTCTTCTCACTGACCACCAATGTAAGGGGCATTCTTCCCACTGATCATCAATGTAAGGGGCATTCTTCCCACTGACCACCAATGTAAGGGGCATTCTTCCCACTGATCACCAATGTAAGGGGCATTCTTCCCACTGATCACCAATGTAAGGGACATTCTTCCCACTGATCACCAATGTAAGGGACATTCTTCCCACTGATCACCAATGTAAGGAACATTCTTCCCACTGATCACCAATGTAAGGAACATTCTTCCCACTGACCACCAATGTAAGGGGCATTCTTCCCACTGATCACCAATGTAAGGGGCATTCTTCCCACTGATCACCAATGTAAGGAACATTCTTCTCACTGATCACCAATGTAAGGAACATTCTTCCCACTGATCACCAATGTAAGGGACATTCTTCTCACTGATCACCAATGTAAGGAACATTCTTCCCACTGATCACCAATGTAAGGGACATTCTTCCCACTGATCACCAATGTAAGGAACATTCTTCTCACTGATCACCAATGTAAGGGACATTCTTCCCACTGATCACCAATGTAAGGAACATTCTTCTCACTGATCACCAATGTAAGGAACATTCTTCCCACTGATCACCAATGTAAGGAACATTCTTCCCACTGATCACCAATGTAAGGAACATTCTTCTCACTGATCACCAATGTAAGGAACATTCTTCTCACTGATCACCAATGTAAGGATCATTCTTCTCACTGATCACCAATGTAAGGAACATTCTTCCCACTGATCACCAATGTAAGGGACATTCTTCCCACTGATCACCAATGTAAGGAACATTCTTCTCACTGATCACCAATGTAAGGAACATTCTTCCCACTGATCACCAATGTAAGGAACATTCTTCTCACTGATCACCAATGTAAGGAACATTCTTCTCACTGATCACCAATGTAAGGAACATTCTTCTCACTGATCACCAATGTAAGGAACATTCTTCCCACTGATCACCAATGTAAGGAACATTCTTCCCACTGATCACCAATGTAAGGAACATTCTTCTCACTGATCACAAATGTAAGGAACATTCTTCCCACTGATCACCAATGTAAGGAACATTCTTCCCACTGATCACCAATGTAAGGAACATTCTTCCCACTGATCACCAATGTAAGGAACATTCTTCCCACTGATCACCAATGTAAGGAACATTCTTCCCACTGATCCCCAATGTAAGGGACATTCTTCCCACTGACCACCAATGTAAGGAACATTCTTCCCACTGATCACCAATGTAAGGAACATTCTTCCCACTGATCACCAATGTAAGGGGCATTCTTCCCACTGATCACCAATGTAAGGAACATTCTTCTCACTGACCACCAATGTAAGGAACATTCTTCCCACTGATCCCCAATGTAAGGGACATTCTTCCCACTGACCACCAATGTAAGGAACATTCTTCCCACTGACCACCAATGTAAGGAACATTCTTCCCACTGATCACCAATGTAAGGGGCATTCTTCCCACTGATCACCAATGTAAGGAACATTCTTCTCACTGACCACCAATGTAAGGAACATTCTTCCCACTGATCACCAATGTAAGGAACATTCTTCCCACTGACCACCAATGTAAGGAACATTCTTCCCACTGATCACCAATGTAAGGAACATTCTTCCCACTGATCACCAATGTAAGGAACATTCTTCCCACTGATCACCAATGTAAGGAACATTCTTCTCACTGATCACCAATGTAAGGGACATTCTTCTCACTGATCACCAATGTAAGGAACATTCTTCTCACTGACCACCAATGTAAGGAGCATTCTTCCCACTGATCACCAATGTAAGGAGCATTCTTCTCACTGATCACAAATGTAAGGAACATTCTTCCCACTGATCACCAATGTAAGGAACATTCTTCCCACTGATCACCAATGTAAGGGACATTCTTCCCACTGATCCCCAATGTAAGGGACATTCTTCCCACTGACCACCAATGTAAGGAACATTCTTCCCACTGATCACCAATGTAAGGGGCATTCTTCTCACTGATCACTAGTGATGAGCCGAACACCCCCGGGTTCGGTTCGCACCAGAACCCGCGAACGGACCGGAAGTTCGAACGAACATTAGAACCCTATTAAATACAATGGATGCGAACGTTCGAATTCTAAAGTGCTAATTATAACAACTATTATGCATGTTATTGTCCTAAAAAGGGTTTGGGAACCCGGGTTCTGCACCAGGGGACATGTATCAATGCAAAAAGAAGTTTTAAAAACGGTCGTTTTTCGGGAGCAGTCATTTTAATGATGCATAAAGTGAAAAAAAAAAAGTCAAATATTCCTTTAAATATCGTACCTGGGGGGTGTCTAAAGTATGCCTGTGAAGTGCCACGTGTTTCCCGTGTTTAGAACTGTCCCTGCACAAAATGACACTTCTAAAGGAAAAAAAAGCCATTTAAAACTGCTTGCGGCTTTAATGTAATGTCTGGTCCCGGTAATATGGATGAAATTCTTTAAGAAAAATGGCATAGCTACCCCATGACCCCCCCCCCCCTACCCCAGCCCATTACCAGCCCCTTTGGGTCTTGTATGGATATTAAGGGGAACCCCGCACATAAAATAAAAAAGGCCCTATATACTCTGAACAGCCGTATACAGGCGGTGCATACAAGACAGGGACTGTAGGTTTGTTCTTATGTAGAATCTGTTTGTAATTTTGAACAGGTACATTGTTGAAGTGTAGCTCCAGCCCAAAAATCTATTTTTAAACTTTTTGGAAAACATAGGTAAGGGTTATCACCCCTGTAACATTTGTTTTGCTGTCTGTGCCCCTGTTCAGAACATTTCACCTCACTTTCCGTCCCAATGACAACTGTTTTTGAAATGTGGTGTTTTTCTTGAAACAAGGATTGCTGATAAAGCATCAGTACAGAGGAGACACCTTTCTCCCATATTTATTCTTACAGGAGAGAATTTTCCTTCCTAGTGGTAGATTTCCTCTCACTTCCTGTTGTCTTCTTGCGTTTGCAAGTAGGAGTCGTTTGTAAGTTGGATGTTTGAAAGTAGGGACCTGCCGTATATACTCTGCAGAAATAGGCCCCTTAGTTGTTGGTGTTGGCACAACACTGTAAGCACTCACAGTTACTCTTGGTTGGTGCTGGAACGCCCTGCTGTCAACTATTATATCAGGAATTTTAATTACATATAATTGTTGAACAGTGGTAGTAAAAATTGGGCCTTTGATGGTGGTGCTGGTGCCACAACACTGTAAGCCCTGACAGTTACTCTTGGTGGGTGCAGCAATGGGCCCTGCTGTGAATTATTAGATCAAGAATTGTAATTACATGCCCCTGTTGAACAGGGGCTGAAAAATTGGGCCTTAGGCACTGGTGGCACAACACTGCAACCCCTCACAGATACTGTACTTGGAGCACAGCAATGAGCCCTGTTGCAAAGTATTGCTTCAAAAATTGTAATGACACGCCCCTGTTAAACAGGGGCTGAAAAATTGGGCCTTAGGCACTGGTGGCACAACACTGCAACTCCTCACAGATACTGTACTTGGAGCACAGCAATGAGCCCTGTTGCAAAGTATTGCTTCAAAAATTGTAATTACACGCCCCTGTTAAACAGGGGCTGAAAAATTGGGCGTTAGGCACTGGTGGCGGCACCCATAAACAAAAATGATCTTCCAAGCTATCATCATCAATCGTATCATTGAGGACTCGGAGGAGGAGGATAGCCAGTCAACATAACAGCACAGGCACTCAGCATCAGCATCAGTCTTGAAGGGATGTGACATTTTAAAATCAATTAGTCTGTTATATCAGCATCAGGTGTGTGGTAGCTGGTGGTGATCCAAGACTGGTTCATCTTGATGAAAGTCAGTCGATCAACCGAGTCGGTGGACAGGCGCACCCTGTGATCCGTGACAAATCCTCCAGCAGCACTGAATGTGCGTTCCGAAAGAACGCTGGATGCAGGACAGGCCAGTAGCTCAATTGCATACTGTGCAAGCTCTGGCCAGTGATCCATCCTCAAGACCCAGTAAGCCAGAGGATTTTCGGTGGGGAAGGTGTCCAAGTCTGACCTTGCCCCTAGATATTCCTGCACCATGTTTATCAGACGCTGGCGATGGTTGCTGGAACCAATCATACTTTGGGGCTGCGGACTAAAGAATTGTCTGAACGCATCGGTCAGACGGCCACCTTCCCCACCGCTCCTTCTTTGACTGGCCGAAGCCTCAGCAACTCGTTGTCCAGGACCAGGAGTTTGCAACCTCCCAGTCTCTGGGAACGCGTTGCACAGACCTTTCTGCAAGGCCTCCCGGAGTTGTCTCATCCTCTGCTCCCTCTGCGACGGTAACATAAGGTCCGCAACCTTACCCTTGTACCGTGGATCAAGGAGAGGGGCCAGCCAGTAATGGTCCCTCTCCTTGATCCGAAGAATACGAGGATCCTTCCGCAGACTTTGCAGGATCAGGGAGGCCATGCAGCGTAGGTTTGCTGAGGCATTCGCTCCGGAGTCCTCTGGGTCACTAAGGACGACATGATCCGCAGCCACCTCCTCCCAGCCACGTACAAGTCCACTGGTTTCTTGGGACTGTAAATCATCCCTAAAAGACTGCTGCTGATGATGCTGAGTGCCAGCCTCCACCTCCATGCTGACACAATCCTCCTCCTCCTCCTCCTCCTCCTCCTCTTCCTGTGCGATGGGTGGGACAGAAGGAACACTGTCTGGGTAAAGGGGGCCTTGAGAGGCAAGGAAGTCCTCCTCTTCCTGCCTCTGTTCTGCCTCAAGTGCCCTGTCCATTATTCCACGCAGCGTGTGCTCCAACAGGTGGACAAGAGGTACAGTGTCACTGATGCATGCACTGTCACTGCTCACCATCCTCGTGGCCTCCTCAAATGGTGCCAGGACAGTGCATGCATCCCTGATCATGCCCCACTGGCGTGGAGAAAAAAAACCAAGCTCCCCTGACCCTGTCCTGGTGCCGTAGTCGCACAGGTACTCATTGATGGCCCTCTGCTGCGTGTGCAGCCGCTGCAGCATGGCCAACGTTGAGTTCCACCTGGTGGGCATGTCACATATAAGGCGGTTCTTGGGCAGGTTCAACTCCTTTTGCAGCTCAGCCAGGCGAGCACTGGCATTATAAGATCTGCGGAAATGCACACAGACTTTCCTGGCCTGCCTCAGGACATCCTGTAAGCCCGGGTACCTGCCCAAGAACCGCTGCACCACCAGGTTAAGGACGTGAGCCACACAGGGCACATGGGTCAGTTGTCCCTGTCGGAGGGCGGAGAGGAGGTTGGTGCCATTGTCGCAAACCACCATTCCTGGCTTAAGCTGGCGTGGCGTCAACCACCTCTCGGCCTGGCCCTGCAGAGCAGACAGGACCTCTGCCCCAGTGTGGCTTCTGTCCCCCAAACACACCAGCGCAAGCACGGCATGGCATCTTTTTGCCTGCGTACTTGCGTAGCCCCGTGAACGGCTACGGAGCACCGCTGGTTCATAGGACAAACCACAGGAAGAGGCCATGGAGGAAGAAGAAGAGGAGGGGGTGGAGGAGAGAGGTGTGTCACAACCAGTAGTAGCATTTTGGAGGCGTGGCGGTGGGACAACCTCCAACACTACTGCACCTTGTCCTGAATCCTTCCCAGCTGCCAAAAGAGTGACCCAATGGGCCGTGAAAGAAAGGTAACGTCCCTGTCCATGCCTGCTGGACCATGAGTCAGCGGTAATATGCACCTTACCGCTGACCGCCCTGTCCAGCGAGGCCAAGACATTGCCTTCCACATGCCGGTAGAGAGCCGGAATAGCCTTCCGTGAGAAAAAGTGGCGTTTGGGAACCTGCCACTGAGGAACCGCACATTGCACAAACTCACGGAAGGGGGCCGAGTCTACCAACTGAAAAGGCAGCAGTTGAAGCGCTAGCAATTTAGCCAAGCTAGCATTCAACCGCTGGGCATGTGGATGGCTGGGAGTGAACTTCTTTCGACGGTCCAGCAGCTGGGGCAGGGAAATTTGCCTGCTAGAATCGGACGTCGGTGTACTGCTAGCAGAGTGGGCGCAAGTACTTGGCTGTGACACACCTAATTCTACACCTTCATTCCTCTCAGTGCATGTTTCAGAGAGGACTGAAGTTATAGTGGGGTTGGAGATCCCAGCTGATGCGGTGCAAGGAGAGGTCCGCTTTGTTCTTTGGTGTGGGTCTTTGAGGTAGGCTTGCCAACGAGCTGCATGGCAGGTCAACATATGTCTGGTCAGGCATGTGGTACCCAAGCGGCTGATGTTTTGGCCACGCGATATACGCTTGAGACATATGTTGCAAACAGCAGCTGTGCGATCTGATGCACTAGCCTCAAAAAAGGCCCACACCAAAGAACTTTTTGAATGACGGGCAGAGGCAGCACCCTGCACAGGCGGAGCTCTGCGGTGTGATTCCGTCGGTGTACTGCCCTTACGCTGGCCACCAAAGGGCATCCTGCCTCGTTGGAGATGTGCCTCCTCCTCATCCTCCTCCTCCTCCTCTCTCCTATTAGGCACCCACGTGGAGTCATTGACCTCATCATCCCCTCCCTCCTCATCACTGGAGCCAATCTGGCAGTATGCTGCAGCTGCTGGAACATGACTGCCAGATTGGTGTCCTTCTTGAGCATCCCCTCTGTCTGCTCTCACGCTACTGCCTTCCTCTAGCTGGGTTTCATCATCAGACCCTTCGAAACGCTGGGCATCCTCCTGGAGCATGTACCCAACACTGTGCTGAAACAGTTCGGGGGACTCCTCAGGAGGAGGACATGGTGGGTCTAGGGAAGGAGTGACTGATGATTTGTCTGACATTGATACCAGGGAAGACGACGCTTTGGCAGCTGCTTTTCCAGTACCCTGAGCCTGGGTGAGAGAGGATGAGGAGGAGGAGGAGGGCTTGGTCATCCACTCTACCAAGTCTTCGGCATGATGTGGCTCAACATGTCCAGCTGCCGAAAAGAAGGACAAGCGTGTCCCATGGCCATGTGCTGATGACAATGCACCGCGTCCACGACCAGCACTGTTGCCCCCAGACACAGAGCCTGCTTGCCCTCTTTTATTGCCTCCTGACTGTCTGCCTCTCCTTGTTTGCCTTCCAGACATTCTAATAGATGGCCTGCAGGGAGATGGGAAAAAAGCAATAAGGGCTACCTTCAGGTGTCCTTCTCTGTCCCTGGAAACAAGGACTTGCAGAGTGAAAGAAAAAAAACACTCTCCCTACCTACAGTTTTCTGTCCCTAGAAAAAATGTTTTTTTTAATCACAATATAGCACAAGGAAAATTAACTCACTGTCCTTACAGGTCCCTGGAAACAAGGACTTGCAGAGTGAAAGAAAAAAAACACTCTCCCTACCTACAGTTTTCTGTCCCTAGAAAAAAATGTTTTTTTTAATCACAATATAGCAAAAGGACAATTCACTCACTGTCCTTCCAGGTCCCTGGAAACAAGGACTTGCAGAGTGAAAGAAACTGACACTGTCCCTACCTAGAGTTTTCTGTCCCTGGAATAAATGTTTTTTTCAGCACAATATAGCACAAGGACAATTAACTCACTGTCCTTACAGGTCCCTGGAAACAAGGACTTGCAGAGTGAAAGAAAAAAAATACTCTCCCTACCTACAGTTTTCTGTCCCTAGAAAAAAATGTTTTTTTTAATCACAATATAGCAAAAGGACAATTCACTCACTGTCCTTCCAGGTCCCTGGAAACAAGGACTTGCAGAGTGAAAGAAACTGACACTGTCCCTACCTAGAGTTTTCTGTCCCTAGAATAAATGTTTTTTTTAATCACAATATAGCACAAGGAAAATTAACTCACTGTCCTTACAGGTCCCTGGAAACAAGGACTTGCAGAGTGAAAGAAAAAAAACACTCTCCCTACCTACAGTTTTCTGTCCCTAGAAAAAAATGTTTTTTTTAATCACAATATAGCAAAAGGACAATTCACTCACTGTCCTTCCAGGTCCCTGGAAACAAGGACTTGCAGAGTGAAAGAAACTGACACTGTCCCTACCTAGAGTTTTCTGTCCCTGGAATAAATGTTTTTTTCAGCACAATATAGCACAAGGACAATTAACTCACTGTCCTTACAGGTCCCTGGAAACAAGGACTTGCAGAGTGAAAGAAAAAAAATACTCTCCCTACCTACAGTTTTCTGTCCCTAGAAAAAAATGTTTTTTTTAATCACAATATAGCAAAAGGACAATTCACTCACTGTCCTTCCAGGTCCCTGGAAACAAGGACTTGCAGAGTGAAAGAAACTGACACTGTCCCTACCTAGAGTTTTCTGTCCCTAGAATAAATGTTTTTTTTAATCACAATATAGCAAAAGGACAATTCACTCACTGTCCTTCCAGGTCCCTGGAAACAAGGACTTGCAGAGTGAAAGAAACTGACACTGTCCCTACCTAGAGTTTTCTGTCCCTAGAATAAATGTTTTTTTCAGCACAATATAGCACAAGGACAATTAACTCACTGTCCTTACAGGTCCCTGGAAACAAGGACTTGCAGAGTGAAAGAAAAAAAATACTCTCCCTACCTACAGTTTTCTGTCCCTAGAAAAAAATGTTTTTTTTAATCACAATATAGCAAAAGGACAATTCACTCACTGTCCTTCCAGGTCCCTGGAAACAAGGACTTGCAGAGTGAAAGAAACTGACACTGTCCCTACCTAGAGTTTTCTGTCCCTGGAATAAATGTTTTTTTCAGCACAATATAGCACAAGGACAATTAACTCACTGTCCTTACAGGTCCCTGGAAACAAGGACTTGCAGAGTGAAAGAAAAAAAATACTCTCCCTACCTACAGTTTTCTGTCCCTAGAAAAAAATGTTTTTTTTAATCACAATATAGCAAAAGGACAATTCACTCACTGTCCTTCCAGGTCCCTGGAAACAAGGACTTGCAGAGTGAAAGAAACTGACACTGTCCCTACCTAGAGTTTTCTGTCCCTAGAATAAATGTTTTTTTTAATCACAATATAGCAAAAGGACAATTCACTCACTGTCCTTCCAGGTCCCTGGAAACAAGGACTTGCAGAGTGAAAGAAACTGACACTGTCCCTACCTAGAGTTTTCTGTCCCTAGAATAAATGTTTTTTTTAATCACAATATAGCACAAGGAAAATTAACTCACTGTCCTTACAGGTCCCTGGAAACAAGGACTTGCAGAGTGAAAGAAAAAAAACACTCTCCCTACCTACAGTTTTCTGTCCCTAGAAAAAAATGTTTTTTTTAATCACAATATAGCAAAAGGACAATTCACTCACTGTCCTTCCAGGTCCCTGGAAACAAGGACTTGCAGAGTGAAAGAAACTGACACTGTCCCTACCTAGAGTTTTCTGTCCCTGGAATAAATGTTTTTTTCAGCACAATATAGCACAAGGACAATTAACTCACTGTCCTTACAGGTCCCTGGAAACAAGGACTTGCAGAGTGAAAGAAAAAAAATACTCTCCCTACCTACAGTTTTCTGTCCCTAGAAAAAAATGTTTTTTTTAATCACAATATAGCAAAAGGACAATTCACTCACTGTCCTTCCAGGTCCCTGGAAACAAGGACTTGCAGAGTGAAAGAAACTGACACTGTCCCTACCTAGAGTTTTCTGTCCCTAGAATAAATGTTTTTTTTAATCACAATATAGCAAAAGGACAATTCACTCACTGTCCTTCCAGGTCCCTGGAAACAAGGACTTGCAGAGTGAAAGAAACTGACACTGTCCCTACCTAGAGTTTTCTGTCCCTAGAATAAATGTTTTTTTTAATCACAATATAGCAAAAGGACAATTCACTCACTGTCCTTACAGGTCCCTGGAAACAAGGACTTGCAGAGTGAAAGAAAAAAAACACTCTCCCTACCTACAGTTTTCTGTCCCTAGAAAAAAATGTTTTTTTTAATCACAATATAGCAAAAGGACAATTCACTCACTGTCCTTCCAGGTCCCTGGAAACAAGGACTTGCAGAGTGAAAGAAACTGACACTGTCCCTACCTAGAGTTTTCTGTCCCTAGAATAAATGTTTTTTTTTAAGCACACTATAGCAGAAGCACAAAACACACTGACACTCTCCCTACCTATCCTTCTCTTTCCCTAAACTAAAGGAATCCAGGTTAAGCAAGAAAGAAATAACAGTCACTGTCCCTGCCTATGCTACTCTATCCCTGCTCCGGAACACACTACACTAGGCCGCCGTGCTGGCGGCCTTTTATAGTGTGGGGCGTGTACTAAACACCCTCAGCAATAATTGGCCACAGGCATCCTGCCTGTGGCCAATCATTGCTCTCCTCGCTGCCGGCGCTGTGATTGGCCAAGCATGCGGGGTCACAGTGCATGCTTGGCCAATCACAGCGCCTGGATGACACTGCGATGGCGTAGTGCATTGTGGGCCGTTCGCGTCACTCGAATTTGGCGCGAACGGCCCAAATCGTTCGATCTTCGTCGAACGATCGAACAGCCAATGTTCGAGTCGAACGTATGTTCGACTCGAACACGAAGCTCATCCCTACTGATCACCAATGTAAGGAACATTCTTCCCACTGATCACCAATGTAAGGAACATTCTTCCCACTGATCACCAATGTAAGGAACATTCTTCCCACTGATCCCCAATGTAAGGGACATTCTTCCCACTGACCACCAATGTAAGGAACATTCTTCCCACTGATCACCAATGTAAGGGGCATTCTTCCCACTGATCACCAATGTAAGGAACATTCTTCTCACTGATCACAAATGTAAGGAACATTCTTCCCACTGATCACCAATGTAAGGAACATTCTTCCCACTGATCACCAATGTAAGGAACATTCTTCCCACTGATCCCCAATGTAAGGGACATTCTTCCCACTGACCACCAATGTAAGGAACATTCTTCCCACTGATCACCAATGTAAGGGGCATTCTTCTCACTGATCACCAATGTAAGGAACATTCTTCTCACTGATCACCAATGTAAGGAACATTCTTCCCACTGACCACCAATGTAAGGAGCATTCTTCCCACTGACCACCAATGTAAGGAACATTCTTCTCACTGATCACCAATGTAAGGGACATTCTTCTCACTGATCACCAATGTAAGGAACATTCTTCTCACTGACCACCAATGTAAGGAGCATTCTTCCCACTGATCACCAATGTAAGGAGCATTCTTCTCACTGATCACAAATGTAAGGAACATTCTTCCCACTGATCACCAATGTAAGGAACATTCTTCCCACTGATCACCAATGTAAGGGACATTCTTCCCACTGATCCCCAATGTAAGGGACATTCTTCCCACTGACCACCAATGTAAGGAACATTCTTCCCACTGATCACCAATGTAAGGGGCATTCTTCTCACTGATCACCAATGTAAGGAACATTCTTCCCACTGATCACCAATGTAAGGAACATTCTTCCCACTGATCACCAATGTAAGGAACATTCTTCCCACTGATCCCCAATGTAAGGGACATTCTTCCCACTGACCACCAATGTAAGGAACATTCTTCCCACTGATCACCAATGTAAGGAACATTCTTCCCACTGATCACCAATGTAAGGAACATTCTTCTCACTGATCACAAATGTAAGGAACATTCTTCCCACTGATCACCAATGTAAGGAACATTCTTCCCACTGATCACCAATGTAAGGAACATTCTTCCCACTGATCCCCAATGTAAGGGACATTCTTCCCACTGACCACCAATGTAAGGAACATTCTTCCCACTGATCACCAATGTAAGGGGCATTCTTCTCACTGATCACCAATGTAAGGAACATTCTTCTCACTGATCACCAATGTAAGGAACATTCTTCCCACTGACCACCAATGTAAGGAGCATTCTTCCCACTGACCACCAATGTAAGGAGCATTCTTCCCACTGACCACCAATGTAAGGAACATTCTTCCCACTGATCACCAATGTAAGGAACATTCTTCCCACTGATCACCAATGTAAGGAACATTCTTCTCACTGATCACCAATGTAAGGAACATTCTTCCCACTGACCACCAATGTAAGGAGCATTCTTCCCACTGACCACCAATGTAAGGAGCATTCTTCCCACTGACCACCAATGTAAGGAACATTCTTCCCACTGATCACCAATGTAAGGAACATTCTTCCCACTGATCACCAATGTAAGGAACATTCTTCCCACTGACCACCAATGTAAGGAACATTCTTCCCACTGATCACCAATGTAAGGAACATTCTTCCCACTGACCACCAATGTAAGGAACATTCTTCCCACTGATCACCAATGTAAGGAACATTCTTCCCACTGATCACCAATGTAAGGAACATTCTTCTCACTGATCACCAATGTAAGGAACATTCTTCCCACTGATCACCAATGTAAGGAACATTCTTCCCACTGATCACCAATGTAAGGAACATTCTTCTCACTGATCACCAATGTAAGGAACATTCTTCCCACTGATCACCAATGTAAGGAACATTCTTCCCACTGACCACCAATGTAAGGGACATTCTTCCCACTGACCACAAATGTAAGGAACATTCTTCCCACTGACCACAAATGTAAGGAACATTCTTCCCACTGACCACAAATGTAAGGAACATTCTTCCCACTGATCACCAATGTAAGGAACATTCTTCCCACTGATCACCAATGTAAGGAACATTCTTCCCACTGACCACAAATGTAAGGAACATTCTTCCCACTGATCACCAATGTAAGGAACATTCTTCCCACTGACCACCAATGTAAGGAACATTCTTCCCACTGATCACCAATGTAAGGAACATTCTTCCTACTGATCACCAATGTAAGGAACATTCTTCTCACTGATCACCAATGTAAGGAACATTCTTCCCACTGATCACCAATGTAAGGAACATTCTTCCCACTGATCACCAATGTAAGGAACATTCTTCCCACTGACCACCAATGTAAGGAACATTCTTCCCACTGACCACCAATGTAAGGAACATTCTTCCCACTGACCACAAATGTAAGGAACATTCTTCCCACTGACCACAAATGTAAGGAACATTCTTCCCACTGATCACCAATGTAAGGAACATTCTTCCCACTGATCACCAATGTAAGGAACATTCTTCTCACTGATCACCAATGTAAGGAACATTCTTCCCACTGATCACCAATGTAAGGAACATTCTTCCCACTGATCACCAATGTAAGGAACATTCTTCCCACTGACCACCAATGTAAGGAACATTCTTCCCACTGACCACAAATGTAAGGAACATTCTTCCCACTGACCACAAATGTAAGGAACATTCTTCCCACTGATCACCAATGTAAGGAACATTCTTCCCACTGATCACCAATGTAAGGAACATTCTTCCCACTGATCCCCAATGTAAGGAACATTCTTCCCACTGATCACCAATGTAAGGAACATTCTTCCCACTGATCCCCAATGTAAGGGACATTCTTCTCACTGACCACCAATGTAAGGAACATTCTTCCCACTGACCACCAATGTAAGGAACATTCTTCCCACTGATCACCAATGTAAGGAACATTCTTCCCACTGATCACCAATGTAAGGAACATTCTTCCCACTGATCACCAATGTAAGGAACATTCTTCTCACTGATCACCAATGTAAGGAACATTCTTCCCACTGATCACCAATGTAAGGAACATTCTTCCCACTGATCACCAATGTAAGGGACATTCTTCCCACTGACCACCAATGTAAGGAACATTCTTCTCACTGATCACCAATGTAAGGAACATTCTTCCCACTGATCACCAATGTAAGGAACATTCTTCCCACTGATCACCAATGTAAGGAACATTCTTCCCACTGACCACCAATGTAAGGAACATTCTTCTCACTGATCACCAATGTAAGGGACATTCTTCCCACTGACCACAAATGTAAGGAACATTCTTCCCACTGACCACAAATGTAAGGAACATTCTTCTCACTGACCACAAATGTAAGGAACATTCTTCCCACTGATCACCAATGTAAGGAACATTCTTCCCACTGACCACCAATGTAAGGAACATTCTTCCCACTGATCACCAATGTAAGGAACATTCTTCCCACTGACCACAAATGTAAGGAACATTCTTCCCACTGACCACAAATGTAAGGAACATTCTTCCCACTGATCACCAATGTAAGGAACATTCTTCCCACTGACCACAAATGTAAGGAACATTCTTCCCACTGATCACCAATGTAAGGAACATTCTTCCCACTGACCACCAATGTAAGGAACATTCTTCCCACTGACCACCAATGTAAGGAACATTCTTCCCACTGACCACAAATGTAAGGAACATTCTTCCCACTGATCACCAATGTAAGGAACATTCTTCCCACTGATCACCAATGTAAGGAACATTCTTCCCAATGATCCCCAATGTAAGGGACATTCGTCTCACTGACCACCAATGTAAGGAACATTCTTCCCACTGACCACCAATGTAAGGAACATTCTTCCCACTGATCACCAATGTAAGGAACATTCTTCCCACTGATCACCAATGTAAGGAACATTCTTCCCACTGACCACCAATGTAAGGAACATTCTTCCCACTGATCACCAATGTAAGGGACATTCTTCCCACTGATCACCAATGTAAGGAACATTCTTCCCACTGATCACCAATGTAAGGAACATTCTTCCCACTAATCACCAATGTAAGGGACATTCTTCCCACTGATCACCAATGTAAGGAACATTCTTCCCACTGATCACCAATGTAAGGAACATTCTTCTCACTGATCACCAATGTAAGGAACATTCTTCCCACTGATCACCAATGTAAGGAACATTCTTCTCACTGATCACCAATGTAAGGAACATTCTTCCCACTGATCACCAATGTAAGGAACATTCTTCTCACTGATCACCAATGTAAGGAACATTCTTCCCACTGATCACCAATGTAAGGAACATTCTTCCCACTGATCACCAATGTAAGGGACATTCTTCTCACTGATCAACCAATGTAAGGGACATTCTTCTCACTGATCACCAATGTAAGGAACATTCTTCTCACTGATCACCAATGTAAGGGACATTCTTCCCACTGATCACCAATGTAAGGGACATTCTTCTCACTGATCACCAATGTAAGGAACATTCTTCCCACTGATCACCAATGTAAGGAACATTCTTCCCACTGATCCCCAATGTAAGGGACATTCTTCTCACTGATCACCAATGTAAGGGACATTCTTCTCACTGATCACCAATGTAAGGAACATTCTTCTCACTGATCACCAATGTAAGGGACATTCTTCCCACTGATCACCAATGTAAGGGACATTCTTCTCACTGATCACCAATGTAAGGAACATTCTTCTCACTGATCACCAATGTAAGGGACATTCTTCTCACTGATCACCAATGTAAGGGACATTCTTCCAACTGATCACCAATGTAAGGAACATTCTTCTCACTGATCACCAATGTAAGGGACATTCTTCTCACTGATCACCAATGTAAGGAACATTCTTCTCACTGATCACCAATGTAAGGGACATTCTTCCCACTGATCACCAATGTAAGGGACATTCTTCTCACTGATCACCAATGTAAGGGACATTCTTCCAACTGATCACCAATGTAAGGAACATTCTTCCCACTGATCACCAATGTAAGGAACATTCTTCCCACTGATCACCAATGTAAGGGACATTCTTCCCACTGATCACCAATGTAAGGGACATTCTTCTCACTGATCACCAATGTAAGGGACATTCTTCCCACTGATCACCAATGTAAGGAACATTCTTCCCACTGATCACCAATGTAAGGAACATTCTTCCCACTGATCACCAATGTAAGGAACATTCTTCCCACTGATCACCAATGTAAGGGACATTCTTCCCACTGATCACCAATGTAAGGGACATTCTTCCCACTGATCACCAATGTAAGGAACATTCTTCCCACTGACCACCAATGTAAGGGACATTCTTCTCACTGACCACCAATGTAAGGGACATTCTTCCCACTGATAACCAATGTAAGGGACATTCTTCCCACTGACCACCAATGTAAGGGACATTCTTCTCACTGATCACCAATGTAAGGAACATTCTTCTCACTGATCACCAATGTAAGGGACATTCTTCCCACTGACCACCAATGTAAGAGACATTCTTCCCACTGACCACCAATGTAAGGGACATTCTTCCCACTGATCACCAATGTAAGGAGCATTCTTCCCACTGATCACCAATGTAAGGGACATTCTTCTCACTGATCACCAATGTAAGGAGCATTCTTCCCACTGATCACCAATGTAAGGGACATTCTTCCCACTGATCACCAATGTAGGGAACATTCTTCCCACTGACCACCAATGTAAGGGACATTCTTCTCACTGACCACCAATGTAAGGAACATTCTTCCCACTGAAGTGACCACCAATGTAAGGAACATTCTTCCCACTGATCACCAATGTAAGGAACATTCTTCTCACTGATCACCAATGTAAGGAACATTCTTCTCACTGATCACCAATGTAAGGAACATTCTTCCCACTGATCACCAATGTAAGGAACATTCTTCTCACTGATCACCAATGTAAGGGACATTCTTCCCACTGATCACCAATGTAAGGAAAATTCTTCCCACTGATCACCAATGTAAGGAGCATTCTTCCCACTGATCACCAATGTAAGGAACATTCTTCCCACTGATCACCAATGTAAGGAACATTCTTCTCACTGATCACCAATGTAAGGAACATTCTTCCCACTGATCACCAATGTAAGGAAAATTCTTCCCACTGATCACCAATGTAAGGAGCATTCTTCCCACTGATCACCAATGTAAGGAACATTCTTCCCACTGATCACCAATGTAAGGAACATTCTTCTCACTGATCACCAATGTAAGGAACATTCTTCTCACTGATCACCAATGTAAGAAGCATTCTTCTCACTGATCACCAATGTAAGGAACATTCTTCTCACTGATCACCAATGTAAGGGACATTCTTCCCACTGATCACCAATGTAAGGAACATTCTTCTCACTGATCACCAATGTAAGGGACATTCTTCCCACTGATCACCAATGTAAGGAACATTCTTCCCACTGATCACCAATGTAAGGGACATTCTTCTCACTGATCACCAATGTAAGGGACATTCTTCTCACTGATCACCAATGTAAGGAACATTCTTCTCACTGATCACCAATGTAAGGAGCATTCTTCCCACTGATCACCAATGTAAGGAACATTCTTCCCACTGATCACCAATGTAAGGAACATTCTTCCCACTGACTACCAATGTAAGGGACATTCTCCCCACTGATCACCAATGTAAGGAACATTCTTCCCACTGATCACCAATGTAAGGGACATTCTTCCCACTGATCACCAATGTAAGGGACATTCTTCTCACTGATCACCATTGTAAGGAACATTCTTCTCACTGATCACCAATGTAAGGAGCATTCTTCCCACTGATCACCAATGTAAGGAACATTCTTCCCACTGATCACCAATGTAAGGAACATTCTTCCCACTGACTACCAATGTAAGGGACATTCTCCCCACTGATCACCAATGTAAGGAACATTCTTCCCACTGATCACCAATGTAAGGGACATTCTTCCCACTGATCACCAATGTAAGGGACATTCTTCTCACTGATCACCAATGTAAGGAACATTCTTCTCACTGATCACCAATGTAAGGAACATTCTTCTCACTGATCACCAATGTAAGGGACATTCTTCTCACTGACCATCAATGTAAGGAGCATTCTTCCCACTGATCACCAATGTAAGGAACATTCTTCCCACTGATCACCAATGTAAGGGACATTCTTCTCACTGATCACCAATGTAAGGGACATTCTTCTCACTGATCACCATTGTAAGGAACATTCTTCTCACTGATCACCAATGTAAGGGACATTCTTCCCACTGATCACCAATGTAAGGAACATTCTTCCCACTGATCACCAATGTAAGGAACATTCTTCTCACTGACCATCAATGTAAGGAGCATTCTTCTCACTGATCACCAATGTAAGGAGCATTCTTCTCACTGACCATCAATGTAAGGAACATTCTTCCCACTGATCACCAATGTAAGGAACATTCTTCCCACTGATCACCAATGTAAGGAGCATTCTTCTCACTGACCATCAATGTAAGGAACATTCTTCCCACTGATCACCAATGTAAGGAACATTCTTCCCACTGATCACCAATGTAAGGAACATTCTTCTCACTGATCACCAATGTAAGGAACATTCTTCTCACTGATCACCAATGTAAGGAACATTCTTCCCACTGACCACCAATGTAAGGAACATTCTTCTCACTGACCGACCATCAATGTAAGGAACATTCTTCCCACTGATCACCAATGTAAGGAACATTCTTCTCACTGACCATCAATGTAAGGAACATTCTTCCCACTGATCACCAATGTAAGGAACATTCTTCCCACTGATCACCAATGTAAGGAGCATTCTTCCCACTGATCACCAATGTAAGGAACATTCTTCTCACTGATCACCAATGTAAGGAACATTCTTCTCACTGATCACCAATGTAAGGAGCATTCTTCTCACTGATCACCAATGTAAGGAGCATTCTTCCCACTGATCACCAATGTAAGGAACATTCTTCCCACTGATCACCAATGTAAGGAACATTCTTCTCACTGATCACCAATGTAAGGAGCATTCTTCCCACTGATCACCAATGTAAGGGACATTCTTCCCACTGACCACCAATGTAAGGAGCATTCTTCTCACTGATCACCAATGTAAGGAGCATTTTTCCCACTGATCACCAATGTAAGAGACATTCTTCCCACTGACCACCAATGTAAGGGACATTCTTCTCACTGACCACCAATGTAAGGAACATTCTTCCCACTGAAGTGACCACCAATGTAAGGAACATTCTTCCCACTGATCACCAATGTAAGGAACATTCTTCTCACTGGTCACCAATGTAAGGAACATTCTTCCCACTGATCACCAATGTAAGGAACATTCTTCCCACTGATCACTAGTGATGAGCCGAACACCCCCGGGTTCGGTTCGCACCAGAACCCGCGAACGGACCGAAAGTTCGTACGAACATTAGAACCCTATTAAATACAATGGATGCGAACGTTCGAATTCTAAAGTGCTAATTATAACGACTATTATGCATGTTATTGTCCTAAAAAGGGTTTGGGAACCCGGGTTCTGCACCAGGGGACATGTATCAATGCAAAAAGAAGTTTTAAAAACGGTCGTTTTTCGGGAGCAGTCATTTTAATGATGCATAAAGTGAAAAAAAAAAGTCAAATATTCCTTTAAATATCGTACCTGGGGGGTGTCTAAAGTATACCTGTGAAGTGCCACATGTTTCCCGTGTTTAGAACTGTCCCTGCACAAAATGACACTTCTAAAGGAAAAAAAAGCCATTTAAAACTTCTTGCGGCTTTAATGTAATGTCTGGTCCCGGTAATATGGATGAAAATCTTTAAGAAAAATGGCATAGCTACCCCATGACCCCCCCCCCCCCTACCCCATCCCATTACCAGCCCCTTTGGGTCTTGTATGGATATTAAGGGGAACACCGCACACAAAATAAAAAAGGCCCTATATACTCTGAACAGCCGTATACAGGCGGTGCATACAAGACAGGGACTGTAGGTTTGTTCTTATGTAGAATCTGTTTGTAATTTTGAACAGGTACATTGTTGAAGTGTAGCTCCAGCCCAAAAATCTATTTTTAAACTTTTTGGAAAACATAGGTAAGGGTTATCACCCCTGTAACATTTGTTTTGCTGTCTGTGCCCCTGTTCAGAACATTTCACCTCACTTTCCGTCCCAATGACAACTGTTTTTGAAATGTGGTGTTTTTCTTGAAACAAGGATTGGTGATAAAGCATCAGTACAGAGGAGACACCTTTCTCCCATATTTATTCTTACAGGAGAGAATTTTCCTTCCTAGGGGTAGATTTCCTCTCACTTCCTGTTGTCTTCTTGCGTTTGCAAGTAGTAGTCGTTTGTAAGTTGGATGTTTGAAAGTAGGGACCTGCCGTATATACTCTGCAGAAATAGGCCCCTTAGTTGTTGGCGTTGGCACAACACTGTAAGCACTCACAGTTACTCTTGGTTGGTGCTGGAACGCCCTGCTGTCAACTATTATATCAGGAATTGTAATTACATATAATTGTTGAACAGTGGTAGTAAAAATTGGGCCTTTGATGGTGGTGCTGGTGCCACAACACTGTAAGCCCTGACAGTTACTCTTGGTGGGTGCAGCAATGGGCCCTGCTGTGAATTATTAGATCAAGAATTGTAATTGCATGCCCCTGTTGAACAGGGGCTGAAAAATTGGGCCTTTCGTGGTGGTGGTGGTGGTGGCGTTGCCACAACACTGTAAGCCCTCAGAGTTACTCTTGGTGGGTGCAGCAATGGGCCCTGCTGTGAATTATTAGATCAAGAATTGTAATTACATGGCCCTGTTGAACAGGGGCTGAAAAATTGGGCCTTAGGCACTGGTGGCACAACACTGCAACCCCTCACAGATACTGTACTTGGAGCACAGCAATGAGCCCTGTTGCAAAGTATTGCTTCAAAAATTGTAATTACACGCCCCTGTTAAACAGGGGCTGAAAAATTGGGCGTTAGGCACTGGTGGCGGCACCCATAAACAAAAATGATCTTCCAAGCTATCATCATCAATCGTATCATTGAGGACTTGGAGGAGGAGGATAGCCAGTCAACATAACAGCACAGGCACTCAGCATCAGCATCAGTCTTGAAGGGATGTGACATGTTAAAATCAATTAGTCTGTTATATCAGCATCAGGTGTGTGGTAGCTGGTGGTGATCCAAGACTGGTTCATCTTGATGAAAGTCAGTCGATCAACCGAGTCGGTGGACAGGCGCACCCTGTGATCCGTGACAAATCCTCCAGCAGCACTGAATGTGCGTTCCGAAAGAACGCTGGATGCAGGACAGGCCAGTAGCTCAATTGCATACTGTGCAAGCTCTGGCCAGTGATCCATCCTCAAGACCCAGTAAGCCAGAGGATTTTCGGTGGGGAAGGTGTCCAAGTCTGACCTTGCCCCTAGATATTCCTGCACCATGTTTATCAGACGCTGGCGATGGTTGCTGGAACCGATCATACTTTGGGGCTGCGGACTAAAGAATTGTCTGAACGCATCGGTCAGACGGCCACCTTCCCCACCGCTCCTTCTTTGACTGGCCGAAGCCTCAGCAACTCGTTGTCCAGGACCAGGAGTTTGTAACCTCCCAGTCTCTGGGAACGCGTTGCACAGACCTTTCTGCAAGGCCTCCCGGAGTTGTCTCATCCTCTGCTCCCTCTGCGACGGTAACATAAGTTCCGCAACCTTACCCTTGTACCGTGGATCAAGGAGAGTGGCCAGCCAGTAATGGTCCCTCTCCTTGATCCGAAGAATACGAGGATCCTTCCGCAGACTTTGCAGGATCAGGGAGGCCATGCAGCGTAGGTTAGCTGAGGCATTCGGTCCGGAGTCCTCTGGGTCACTAAGGACGACATGATCCGCAGCCACCTCCTCCCAGCCACGTACAAATCCACTGGTTTCTTGGGACTGTAAATCATCCCTAAAAGACTGCTGCTGATGATGCTGAGTGCCAGGCTCCACCTCCATGCTGACACAATCCTCCTCCTCCTCCTCCTCCTCCTCGTCCTCTTCCTGTGCGATGGGTGGGACAGAAGGAACACTGTCTGGGTAAAGGGGGCCTTGAGAGGCAAGGAAGTCCTCCTCTTCCTGCCTCTGTTCTGCCTCAAGTGCCCTGTCCATTATTCCACGCAGCGTGTGCTCCAACAGGTGGACAAGAGGTACAGTGTCACTGATGCATGCACTGTCACTGCTCACCATCCTCGTGGCCTCCTCAAATGGTGCCAGGACAGTGCATGCATCCCTGATCATGCCCCACTGGCGTGGAGAAAAAAAACCAAGCTCCCCTGACCCTGTCCTGGTGCCGTAGTCGCACAGGTACTCATTGATGGCCCTCTGCTGCGTGTGCAGCCGCTGCAGCATGGCCAACGTTGAGTTCCACCTGGTGGGCATGTCACATATAAGGCGGTTCTTGGGCAGGTTCAACTCCTTTTGCAGCTCAGCCAGGCGAGCACTGGCATTATAAGATCTGCGGAAATGCACACAGACTTTCCTGGCCTGCCTCAGGACATCCTGTAAGCCCGGGTACCTGCCCAAGAACCGCTGCACCACCAGGTTAAGGACGTGAGCCACACAGGGCACATGGGTCAGTTGTCCCTGTCGGAGGGCGGAGAGGAGGTTGGTGCCATTGTCGCAAACCACCATTCCTGGCTTAAGCTGGCGTGGCGTCAACCACCTCTCGGCCTGGCCCTGCAGAGCAGACAGGACCTCTGCCCCAGTGTGGCTTCTGTCCCCCAAACACACCAGCGCAAGCATGGCATGGCATCTTTTTGCCTGCGTACTTGCGTAGCCCCTTGAACGCCTACGGAGCACCGCTGGTTCCGAGGACAAACCACAGGAAGAGGCCATGGAGGAAGAAGAAGAGGAGGGGGTGGAGGAGAGAGGTGTGTCACAACCAGTAGTAGCACCTTGTCCTGCATCCTTCCCAGCTGCCAAAAGAGTGACCCAATGGGCCGTGAAAGAAAGGTAACGTCCCTGTCCATGCCTGCTGGACCATGAGTCAGCGGTAATATGCACCTTACCGCTGACCGCCCTGTCCAGCGAGGCCAAGACATTGCCTTCCACATGCCGGTAGAGAGCCGGAATAGCCTTCCGTGAGAAAAAGTGGCGTTTGGGAACCTGCCACTGAGGAACCGCACATTGCACAAACTCACGGAAGGGGGCCGAGTCTACCAACTGAAAAGGCAGCAGTTGAAGCGCTAGCAATTTAGCCAAGCTAGCATTCAACCGCTGGGCATGTGGATGGCTGGGAGTGAACTTCTTTCGACGGTCCAGCAGCTGGGGCAGGGAAATTTGCCTGCTAGAATCGGACGTCGGTGTACTGCTAGCAGAGTGGCCGCAAGTACTTGGCTGTGACACACCTAATTCTACACCTTCATTCCTCTCAGTGCATGTTTCAGAGAGGACTGAAGTTATAGTGGGGTTGGAGATCCCAGCTGATGCGGTGCAAGGAGAGGTCCGCTTTGTTCTTTGGTGTGGGTCTTTGAGGTAGGCTTGCCAACGAGCTGCATGGCAGGTCAACATATGTCTGGTCAGGCATGTGGTACCCAAGCGGCTGATGTTTTGGCCACGCGATATACGCTTGAGACATATGTTGCAAACAGCAGCTGTGCGATCTGATGCACTAGCCTCAAAAAAGGCCCACACCAAAGAACTTTTTGAATGACGGGCAGAGGCAGCGCCCTGCACAGGCGGAGCTCTGCGGTGTGATTCCGTCGGTGTACTGCCCTTACGCTGGCCACCAAAGGGCATCCTGCCTCGTTGGAGATGTGCCTCCTCCTCATCCTCCTCCTCCTCCTCTCTCCTATTAGGCACCCACGTGGAGTCAGTGACCTCATCATCCCCTCCCTCCTCATCACTGGAGCCAATCTGGCAGTATGCTGCAGCTGCTGGAACATGACTGCCAGATTGGTGTCCTTCTTGAGCATCCCCTCTGTCTGCTCTCACGCTACTGCCTTCCTGTAGCTGGGTTTCATCATCAGACCCTTCGAAACGCTGGGCATCCTCCTGGAGCATGTACCCAACACTGTGCTCAAACAGTTCGGGGGACTCCTCAGGAGGAGGACATGGTGGGTCTAGGGAAGGAGTGACTGATGATGAGTCTGACATTGATACCAGGGAAGAGGACGCTTTGGCAGCTGCTTTGCCAGTACCCTGAGCCTGGGTGAGAGAGGATGAGGAGGAGGAGGAGGGCTTGGTCATCCACTCTACCAAGTCTTCGGCATGATGTGGCTCAACATGTCCAGCTGCCGAAAAGAAGGACAAGCGTGTCCCATGGCCATGTGCTGATGACAATGCACCGCGTCCACGACCAGCACTGTTGCCCCCAGACACAGAGCCTGCTTGCCCTCTTTTATTGCCTCCTGACTGTCTGTCTCTCCTTGTTTGCCTTCCAGACATTCTAATGGATGGCCTGCAGGGAGATGGGAAAAAAGCAATAAGGGCTACCTTCAGGTGTCCTTCTCTGTCCCTTTACTTAAAGATTTCTAAATATGGTTGAGGATGATTGCTTTCGCACAGAATAGCACAATGACAATTTCCCTGAGTGTCCAAAAAACAAGGATTTTAAAGATGGTTGATGATGAATGCTTTAGCACAGTATAGCACAAGGAGAATTTCCCTCACTGTCCTTCCCTGTCCCTACAAACAAGGATTAGCACAGTAAAACACACTGACACTCTCCCTACCTATAGTTTTCTGTCCCTATAAAAAATGTTTTTTTAAAGATGGTTGATGAGGAATGCTTTAGCACAGTATAGCACAAGGAGAATTTCCCTCACTGTCCTTCCCTGTCCCTACAAACAAGGATTAGCACAGTAAAACACACTGACACTCTCCCTACCTATAGTTTCTGTCCCTATAAAAAATGTTTTTTTAAAGATGGTTGATGATGAATGCTTTAGCACAGTATAGCACAAGGAGAATTTCCCTCACTGTCCTTCCCTGTCCCTACAAACAAGGATTAGCACAGTAAAACACACTGACACTCTCCCTACCTATAGTTTTCTGTCCCTATAAAAAATGTTTTTTTAAAGATGGTTGATGAGGAATGCTTTAGCACAGTATAGCACAAGGAGAATTTCCCTCACTGTCCTTCCCTGTCCCTACAAACAAGGATTAGCACAGTAAAACACACTGACACTCTCCCTACCTATAGTTTTCTGTCCCTATAAAAAATGTTTTTTTAAAGATGGTTGATGATGAATGCTTTAGCACAGTATAGCACAAGGAGAATTTCCCTCACTGTCCTTCCCTGTCCCTACAAACAAGGATTAGCACAGTAAAACACACTGACACTCTCCCTACCTATAGTTTTCTGTCCCTATAAAAAATGTTTTTTTAAAGATGGTTGATGAGGAATGCTTTAGCACAGTATAGCACAAGGAGAATTTCCCTCACTGTCCTTCCCTGTCCCTACAAACAAGGATTAGCACAGTAAAACACACTGACACTCTCCCTACCTATAGTTTCTGTCCCTATAAAAAATGTTTTTTTAAAGATGGTTGATGATGAATGCTTTAGCACAGTATAGCACAAGGAGAATTTCCCTCACTGTCCTTCCCTGTCCCTACAAACAAGGATTAGCACAGTAAAACACACTGACACTCTCCCTACCTATAGTTTTCTGTCCCTATAAAAAATGTTTTTTTAAAGATGGTTGATGATGAATGCTTTAGCACAGTATAGCACAAGGAGAATTTCCCTCACTGTCCTTCCCTGTCCCTACAAACAAGGATTAGCACAGTAAAACACACTGACACTATCCCTACCTATAGTTTTCTGTCCCTATAAAAAATGTTTTTTTAAAGATGGTTGATGAGGAATGCTTTAGCACAGTATAGCACAAGGAGAATTTCCCTCACTGTCCTTCCCTGTCCCTACAAACAAGGTTTAGCACAGTAAAACACACTGACACTCTCCCTACCTATCCTTCTCTTTCCCTAAACTAAAGGAATCCAGGTTAAGCAAGAAAAAAAAATGTCACTGTCCCTGCCTATGCTTCTCTTTCCCTGCTCCGGAACACACTACACTAGGCCGCCGTGCTGGCGGCCTTTTAGAGTGTGGGGCGTGTACTAAACACCCTCAGCAATAATTGGCCACAGGCATCCTGCCTGTGGCCAATCATTGCTCTCCTCGCTGCCGGCGCTGTGATTGGCCAAGCATGCGGGGTCACAGTGCATGCTTGGCCAATCACAGCGCCTGGATGACACTGCGATGGCGTAGTGCATTGTGGGCCGCGAATTAGGCGCGAACGGCCCAAATCGTTCATTGTTCGGCGAACGATCGAACAGCCGATGTTCGAGTCGAACGTATGTTCGACTCGAACACCGAGCTCATCCCTACTGATCACCAATGTAAGGAACATTCTTCTCACTGGTCACCAATGTAAGGAACATTCTTCTCACTGATCACCAATGTAAGGGACATTCTTCCCACTAATCACCAATGTAAGGAACATTCTTCTCACTGATCACCAATGTAAGGAACATTCTTCCCACTGATCACCAATGTAAGGAACATTCTTCTCACTGATCACCAATGTAAGGAACATTCTTCCCACTGATCACCAATGTAAGGAACATTCTTCTCACTGATCACCAATGTAAGAGACATTCTTCCCACTGATCACCAATGTAAGGGACATTCTTCTCACTGAAGTGACCACCAATGTAAGGAACATTCTTCCCACTGATCACCAATGTAAGGAACATTCTTCTCACTGGTCACCAATGTAAGGAACATTCTTCCCACTGAAGTGACCACCAATGTAAGGAACATTCTTCCCACTGATCACCAATGTAAGGAACATTCTTCTCACTGGTCACCAATGTAAGGAACATTCTTCCCACTGATCACCAATGTAAGGGACATTCTTCTCACTGATCACCAATGTAAGGGACATTCTTCTCACTGATCACCAATGTAAGGAACATTCTTCCCACTGATCACCAATGTAAGGAACATTCTTCCCACTGATCACCAATGTAAGGAACATTCTTCCCACTGATCACCAATGTAAGGAACATTCTTCTCACTGGTCACCAATGTAAGGAACATTCTTCCCACTGATCACCAATGTAAGGGACATTCTTCTCACTGATCACCAATGTAAGGGACATTCTTCTCACTGATCACCAATGTAAGGAACATTCTTCTCACTGAAGTGACCACCAATGTAAGGAACATTCTTCCCACTGATCACCAATGTAAGGAACATTCTTCTCACTGGTCACCAATGTAAGGAACATTCTTCCCACTGAAGTGACCACCAATGTAAGGAACATTCTTCCCACTGATCACCAATGTAAGGAACATTCTTCTCACTGGTCACCAATGTAAGGAACATTCTTCCCACTGATCACCAATGTAAGGGACATTCTTCTCACTGATCACCAATGTAAGGGACATTCTTCTCACTGATCACCAATGTAAGGAACATTCTTCCCACTGATCACCAATGTAAGGAACATTCTTCCCACTGATCACCAATGTAAGGAACATTCTTCCCACTGATCACCAATGTAAGGAACATTCTTCTCACTGGTCACCAATGTAAGGAACATTCTTCCCACTGATCACCAATGTAAGGGACATTCTTCTCACTGATCACCAATGTAAGGGACATTCTTCTCACTGATCACCAATGTAAGGAACATTCTTCCCACTGATCACCAATGTAAGGAACATTCTTCCCACTGATCACCAATGTAAGGGACATTCTTCTCACTGATCACTAATGTAAGGGACATTCTTCTCACTGATCACCAATGTAAGGAACATTCTTCTCACTGATCACCAATGTAAGGGACATTCTTCCCACTGACCACCAATGTAAGGAACATTCTTCCCACTGATCACCAATGTAAGGAACATTCTTCCCACTGATCACCAATGTAAGGAACATTCTTCCCACTGATCACCAATGTAAGGGACATTCTTCTCACTGATCACTAATGTAAGGGACATTCTTCTCACTGATCACCAATGTAAGGAACATTCTTCCCACTGATCACCAATGTAAGGGACATTCTTCTCACTGACCACCAATGTAAGGGACATTCTTCTCACTGATCACCAATGTAAGGAACATTCTTCTCACTGACCACCAATGTAAGGAACATTCTTCTCACTGATCACTAATGTAAGGAACATTCTTCCCACTGATCACCAATGTAAGGAACATTCTTCCCACTGATCACCAATGTAAGGAACATTCTTCCCACTGATCACCAATGTAAGGAACATTCTTCCCACTGATCACCAATGTAAGGGACATTCTTCTCACTGATCACCAATGTAAGGAGCATTCTTCTCACTGATCACCAATGTAAGGAACATTCTTACCACTGATCACCAATGTAAGGGACATTCTTCCCACTGATCACCAATGTAAGGAACATTCTTCTCACTGATCACCAATGTAAGGAACATTCTTCTCACTGATCACCAATGTAAGGAACATTCTTCTCACTGATCACTAATGTAAGGAACATTCTTCTCACTGATCACCAATGTAAGGAACATTCTTCCCACTGATCACCAATGTAAGGAACATTCTTCTCACTGATCACCAATGTAAAGGGTATTTTCTCCCACTGACCATGAATTGAGTGGTTTCTCGAAACCTGAAAATCACTTCAAGGGTTCCTTCACTGTAAAAGCATTGAGAAGGGTTGCTCTAGGTCAGGGGTCGCCAATCTTTCTAAGCAAAGGGCCAATTTACTGTTCTTCAGGCTTTAGGGCCAGACTGTGGCCAGTGGGAGTAGAAATGACCCCGGCATCAGTGCCCCATTATAGGTGGGAGGAAGAGTGCCCCATTGTTGATATTGATGAGAAGAACAGTGCCCCATTTTTGTTGTCAGTAGCAGGAATGGTGCTCCATCATTGGTGTCAGTTGCTGAAATAGTGCCCCAAGGGCCAGATCCGACCCC
Source organism: Rana muscosa (assembly GCA_029206835.1). NCBI lineage: Eukaryota > Metazoa > Chordata > Amphibia > Anura > Ranidae > Rana > Rana muscosa. The sequence continues at coordinate 238,212,441 of CM055126.1, forward strand.
TGGGGGGTTTCAGTTTGCAGACCACTGCTCTAGAGAGTTATTCTACAACATATTCTACGCACTTTCTACTATTTGCTATTGAAGTTTTAATCTAGACAAACCCCAGTGAACTATCATGCATATATTTCCATTGATAGGTTCCTTGTCCTACCTTTCCAGCTTACACAACTATAAAGCCCTGAAGAAGGGGAGGTACCCAAGCGTGTGAAATGCGTTAGCTGATTTGTTTTATTGTTACTCCCCTATCATCATTGGTGTTGTGCTCTTATTATATTTTCTACCCTTTATTTTAGGTCATAAAAGAGATGTTTGAATTTCGCTACTGACGTAAAATTAGAACTTACTGACTTGGCGTGCAGAGCGTTCCCACATTACAAAGTACAAAAAAATAAATCAAAAAAAATTCCCGGATCATTTGGTGGAACCAATTACGGTAACCGTATCAGACATCTCTCATAGCACATTGGTAAATAGCTGGCCAACGAAGAAATGCTTCCTCAAGTGCAATAATAAAAGCCAGCTCCGGCTGCACTGAGCTTATGTAATGTGAACAAAAGCAGAACCAGGAGCAACAAACTTGTCCTCAATTATTAGATTCAAAGTGCAGGCGGACGATCTCCTTCAACAGACACTGTCACTTCCTACATTTCACCGAGGATCTGCTGGATTCCCCTCCACCGGCCGCCTGCCTGACACCCTCCTGCCATCCGCTACATGGCGATACAATGTTTCTATTTTTGTCTTTTTTTTAAAGCTTTCAGAGCTGTCACACTTTGAATGACAATTGCGCGGTCATGCAACGCTGTACCCATATGACATTTTTGTCATTTTTTTTCCACACAAATAGTATTTTTTTGGTGGCATTTAATCACCACTGGAAGTTTTTTTTTTGTTTAACGAAAAAGACCAAAAATTTAAAAAAAAAAAACAGTTTTGATGGGCACTGATGAGCACTGTTAGACTGCACTGATGGGCATTGATATGCTTCACTGATGGGCACTGATAGACGGCACTGATAGGCACAGATAGCCAGCACTGATGGGCACTGATAGGCTGCACTGATGGGCACTGATAGGCAGCACTAATGGGCACGATAGGCTGCACTGATGGGCACTGAAAAGGCTGCACTAATAGGCACTGATAAGGCTGCACCGATGGGCAATGATAGGGCTGCACTTATAGGCACTGATAGGTGACACTGATGGGCACTGATAGGCAGCACTGATGGGCACTGATAGGCAGCACTGAGGGGCACTGATAAGGCTGCATTGAATGGCAATGATAAGGCTGCAGTGATGGGCACTGATAAGGCTGCACTGATGGGCAATACTAAGGCTGCACTTATGGGCACTGATAGGCAGCACTGATGGGCACTGATAGGCAGCACTGATGGGCACTGATAGGCAGCACTGATGGGCACTGATTAGCAGCACAGATGGGCACTGATTGGCAGCACAGATGGGCACTGATTGGCAGCACAGATGCATACTGACTGGCATCACTGATGGGTGGCACTGATGGGCTGCACTGATAGGCAGCACTGATGAGCACTGGTAGGCTGCACTGATGGGCACTGATTTGCAGCACTGATGGGCACTGATAGGCAGCACTGATGGACACTGTTGAGGCTGCACTGATAATCAGGACACTGATGATCAGCACCCTGACTATCAGTGTAGATGTCCCCTTTCACATTCGCCAGTTACCTTCTCTCTCCGCTCCTCACGCTGTGACCGTTTGAGGAAAGGAATGCCGATAACCTGTGTGTTGAATTCATGATCAGCTGTGATTGAACACAGCTAATGACATGATAAAGAGCTGCTACGATTGGCTCTTTCCCCCCGATTTGAGACCAGCTGTGTTCGAAAGACACAGCTATGACAAAGCGCGCAGCAGGGGTCATGATCATGGGAGAATGTCATATGACGTCCTCCCAGAACTGGCCGACCACTCTGTAGCCGTCATTTTGCTATAGAGTGGTCAGCAAGTGGTTAACTGGCAATTGCGCGGTCATGCAACACTGTACCCAAATGAAACTCATATCATTTTTTGCACACAAACAGAGCTTTCTTGTGGTGGTATTTAATCACCACTGGATTTTTCTTTATTGTTTTGCTATATAAATGAAAAAATACAGAATTTTATATATATATATATATATATATATATATATATATATATATTTTTTTTTTTAAAACACATTTTTCTTAGTTTCTGTTAAAATGTTTTGCAAATAAATAATCATTATTCATTAATTTAGGCCATAATGTATTCTGCTACATTTCTATGAACAACACACTGATTTCTATGGATGCAATTAACCATGTACATGTAGCACCCTCTTCTTTAGGTAGGTGCTAGATATAGTTTTTTTTCTGAGTGCAGGTAGTGATGAGCCGAACACCCCCGGGTTCGGTTCGCACCAGAACCCGCGAACGGACCGAAAGTTCGTACGAACATTAGAACCCTATTAAATACAATGGATGCGAACGTTCGAATTCTAAAGTGCTAATTATAACGACTATTATGCATGTTATTGTCCTAAAAAGGGTTTGGGAACCCGGGTTCTGCACCAGGGGACATGTATCAATGCAAAAATAAGTTTTAAAAACGATCGTTTTTCGGGAGCAGTCATTTTAATGATGCATAAAGTGAAAAAAAAAAAGTCAAATATTCCTTTAAATATCGTACCTGGGGGGTGTCTAAAGTATGCCTGTGAAGTGCCACGTGTTTCCCGTGTTTAGAACTGTCCCTGCACAAAATGACACTTCGAAAGGAAAAAAAAGCCATTTAAAACTGCTTGCGGCTTTAATGTAATGTCTGGTCCCGGTAATATGGATGAAAATCTTTAAGAAAAATGGCATAGCTACCCCATGACCCCCCCCCCACCCCAGCCCATTACCAGCCCCTTTGGGTCTTGTATGGATATTAAGGGGAACCCCGCACATAAAATAAAAAAGGCCCTATATACTCTGAACAGCCGTATACAGGCGGTGCATACAAGACAGGGACTGTAGGTTTGTTCTTATGTAGAATGTGTTTGTAATTTTGAACAGGTACATTGTTGAAGTGTAGCTCCAGCCCAAAAATCTATTTTTAAACTTTTTGGAAAACATAGGTAAGGGTTATCACCCCTGTAACATTTGTTTTGCTGTCTGTGCCCCTGTTCAGAACATTTCACCTCACTTTCCGTCCCAATGACAACTGTTTTTGAAATGTGGTGTTTTTCTTGAAACAAGGATTGGTGATAAAGCATCAGTACAGAGGAGACACCTTTCTCCCATATTAATTCTTACAGGAGAGAATTTTCCTTCCAAGGGGTAGATTTCCTCTCACTTCCTGTTGTCTTCTTGCGTTTGCAAGTAGGAGTCGTTTGTAAGTTGGATGTTTGAAAGTAGGGACCTGCCGTATATACTCTGCAGAAATAGGCCCCTTAGTTGTTGGTGTTGGCACAACACTGTAAGCACTCACAGTTACTCTTGGTTGGTGCTGGAACGCCCTGCTGTCAACTATTATATCAGGAATTTTAATTACATATAATTGTTGAACAGTGGTAGTAAAAATTGGGCCTTTGATGGTGGTGCTGGTGCCACAACACTGTAAGCCCTGACAGTTACTCTTGGTGGGTGCAGCAATGGGCCCTGCTGTGAATTATTAGATCAAGAATTGTAATTGCATGCCCCTGTTGAACAGGGGCTGAAAAATTGGGCCTTTCGTGGTGGTGGTGGTGGTGTTGCCACAACACTGTAAGCCCTCAGAGTTACTCTTGGTGGGTGCAGGAATGGGCCCTGCTGTGAATTATTAGATCAAGAATTGTAATTACATGCCCCTGTTGAACAGGGGCTGAAAAATTGGGCCTTACGCACTGGTGGCACAACACTGCAACCCCTCACAGATACTGTACTTGGAGCACAGCAATGAGCCCTGTTGCAAAGTATTGCTTCAAAAATTGTAATTACACGCCCCTGTTAAACAGGGGCTGAAAAATTGGGCCTTAGGCACTGGTGGCACAACACTGCAACCCCTCACAGATACTGTACTTGGAGCACAGCAATGAGCCCTGTTGCAAAGTATTGCTTCAAAAATTGTAATTACACGCCCCTGTTAAGCAGGGACTGAAAAATTGGGCCTTAGGCACTGGTGGCACAACACTGCAACCCCTCACAGATACTGTACTTGGAGCACAGCAATGAGCCCTGTTGCAAAGTATTGCTTCAAAAATTGTAATTACACGCCCCTGTTAAACAGGGGCTGAAAAATTGGGCGTTAGGCACTGGTGGCGGCACCCATAAACAAAAATGATCTTCCAAGCTATCATCATCAATCGTATCATTGAGGACTCGGAGGAGGAGGATAGCCAGTCAACATAACAGCACAGGCACTCAGCATCAGCATCAGTCTTGAAGGGATGTGACATGTTAAAATCAATTAGTCTGTTATATCAGCATCAGGTGTGTGGTAGCTGGTGGTGATCCAAGACTGGTTCATCTTGATGAAAGTCAGTCGATCAACCGAGTCGGTGGACAGGCGCACCCTGTGATCCGTGACAAATCCTCCAGCAGCACTGAATGTGCGTTCCGAAAGAACGCTGGATGCAGGACAGGCCAGTAGCTCAATTGCATACTGTGCAAGCTCTGGCCAGTGATCCATCCTCAAGACCCAGTAAGCCAGAGGATTTTCGGTGGGGAAGGTGTCCAAGTCTGACCTTGCCCCTAGATATTCCTGCACCATGTTTATCAGACGCTGGCGATGGTTGCTGGAACCGATCATACTTTGGGGCTGCGGACTAAAGAATTGTCTGAACGCATCGGTCAGACGGCCACCTTCCCCACCGCTCCTTCTTTGACTGGCCGAAGCCTCAGCAACTCGTTGTCCAGGACCAGGAGTTTGTAACCTCCCAGTCTCTGGGAACGCGTTGCACAGACCTTTCTGCAAGGCCTCCCGGAGTTGTCTCATCCTCTGCTCCCTCTGCGACGGTAACATAAGGTCCGCAACCTTACCCTTGTACCGTGGATCAAGGAGAGTGGCCAGCCAGTAATGGTCCCTCTCCTTGATCCGAAGAATACGAGGATCCTTCCGCAGACTTTGCAGGATCAGGGAGGCCATGCAGCGTAGGTTAGCTGAGGCATTCGGTCCGGAGTCCTCTGGGTCACTAAGGACGACATGATCCGCAGCCACCTCCTCCCAGCCACGTACAAGTCCACTGGTTTCTTGGGACTGTAAATCATCCCTAAAAGACTGCTGCTGATGATGCTGAGTGCCAGGCTCCACCTCCATGCTGACACAATCCTCCTCCTCCTCCTCCTCGTCCTCTTCCTGTGCGATGGGTGGGACAGAAGGAACACTGTCTGGGTAAAGGGGGCCTTGAGAGGCAAGGAAGTCCTCCTCTTCCTGCCTCTGTTCTGCCTCAAGTGCCATGTCCATTATTCCACGCAGCGTGTGCTCCAACAGGTGGACAAGAGGTACAGTGTCACTGATGCATGCACTGTCACTGCTCACCATCCTCGTGGCCTCCTCAAATGGTGCCAGGACAGTGCATGCATCCCTGATCATGCCCCACTGGCGTGGAGAAAAAAAACCAAGCTCCCCTGACCCTGTCCTGGTGCCGTAGTCGCACAGGTACTCATTGATGGCCCTCTGCTGCGTGTGCAGCCGCTGCAGCATGGCCAACGTTGAGTTCCACCTGGTGGGCATGTCACATATAAGGCGGTTCTTGGGCAGGTTCAACTCCTTTTGCAGCTCAGCCAGGCGAGCACTGGCATTATAAGATCTGCGGAAATGCACACAGACTTTCCTGGCCTGCCTCAGGACATCCTGTAAGCCCGGGTACCTGCCCATGAACCGCTGCACCACCAGGTTAAGGACGTGAGCCACACAGGGCACATGGGTCAGTTGTCCCTGTCGGAGGGCGGAGAGGAGGTTGGTGCCATTGTCGCAAACCACCATTCCTGGCTTAAGCTGGCGTGGCGTCAACCACCTCTCGGCCTGGCCCTGCAGAGCAGACAGGACCTCTGCCCCAGTGTGGCTTCTGTCCCCCAAACACACCAGCGCAAGCACGGCATGGCATCTTTTTGCCTGCGTACTTGCGTAGCCCCTTGAACGCCTACGGAGCACTGCTGGTTCCGAGGACAAACCACAGGAAGAGGCCATGGAGGAAGAAGAAGAGGAGGGGGTGGAGGAGAGAGGTGTGTCACAACCAGTAGTAGCATTTTGGAGGCGTGGCGGTGGAACAACCTCCAACACTACTGCACCTTGTCCTGCATCCTTCCCAGCTGCCAAAAGAGTGACCCAATGGGCCGTGAAAGAAAGGTAACGTCCCTGTCCATGCCTGCTGGACCATGAGTCAGCGCTAATATGCACCTTACCGCTGACCGCCCTGTCCAGCGAGGCCAAGACATTGCCTTCCACATGCCGGTAGAGAGCCGGAATAGCCTTCCGTGAGAAAAAGTGGCGTTTGGGAACCTGCCACTGAGGAACCGCACATTGCACAAACTCACGGAAGGGGGCCGAGTCTACCAACTGAAAAGGCAGCAGTTGAAGCGCTAGCAATTTAGTCAAGCTAGCATTCAACCGCTGGGCATGTGGATGGCTGGGAGTGAACTTCTTTCGACGGTCCAGCAGCTGGGGCAGGGAAATTTGCCTGCTAGAATCGGACATCGGTGTACTGCTAGCAGAGTGGCCGCAAGTACTTGGCTGTGACACACCTAATTCTACACCTTCATTCCTCTCAGTGCATGTTTCAGAGAGGACTGAAGTTATAGTGGGGTTGGAGATCCCAGCTGATGCGGTGCAAGGAGAGGTCCGCTTTGTTCTTTGGTGTGGGTCTTTGAGGTAGGCTTGCCAACGAGCTGCATGGCAGGTCAACATATGTCTGGTCAGGCATGTGGTGCCCAAGCGGCTGATGTTTTGGCCACGCGATATACGCTTGAGACATATGTTGCAAACAGCAGTTGTGCGATCTGATGCACTAGCCTCAAAAAAGGCCCACACCAAAGAACTTTTTGAATGATGGGCAGAGGCAGCGCCCTGCACAGGCGGAGCTCTGCGGTGTGATTCCGTCGGTGTACTGCCCTTACGCTGGCCACCAAAGGGCATCCTGCCTCGTTGGAGATGTGCCTCCTCCTCATCCTCCTCCTCCTCCTCTCTCCTATTAGGCACCCACGTGGAGTCAGTGACCTCATCATCCCCTCCCTCCTCATCACTGGAGCCAATCTGGCAGTATGCTGCAGCTGCTGGAACATGACTGCCAGATTGGTGTCCTTCTTGAGCATCCCCTCTGTCTGCTCTCACGCTACTGCCTTCCTGTAGCTGGGTTTCATCATCAGACCCTTCGAAACGCTGGGCATCCTCCTGGAGCATGTACCCAACACTGTGCTCAAACAGTTCGGGGGACTCCTCAGGAGGAGGACATGGTGGGTCTAGGGAAGGAGTGACTGATGATGAGTCTGACATTGATACCAGGGAAGAGGATGCTTTGGCTGCTGCTTTGCCAGTACCCTGAGCCTGGGTGAGAGAGGATGAGGAGGATGAGGAGGGCTTGGTCATCCACTCTACCAAGTCTTCGGCATGATGTGGCTCAACATGTCTAGCTGCCGAAAAGAAGGACAAGCGTGTCCCATGGCCATGTGCTGATGACAATGCACCGCGTCCACGACCAGCACTGTTGCCCCCAGACACAGAGCCTGCTTGCCCTCTTTTATTGCCTCCTGACTGTCTGCCTCTCCTTGTTTGCCTTCCAGACATTCTAATGGATGGCCTGCAGGGAGATGGGAAAAAAGCAATAAGGGCTACCTTCAGGTGTCCTTCTCTGTCCCTTTACTTAAGGATTTCTAAATATGGTTGAGGATGATTGCTTTCGCACAGAATAGCACAATGACAATTTCCCTGACTGTCCAAAAAACAAGGATTTCAAAGATGGTTGATGATCAATGCTTTAGCACAGTATAGCACAAGGAGAATTTCCCTCACTGTCCTTCCCTGTCCCTACAAACAAGGATTAGCACAGTAAAACACACTGACACTCTCCCTACCTATAGTTTTCTGTCCCTATAAAAAATGTTTTTTTAAAGATGGTTGATGATGAATGCTTTAGCACAGTATAGCACAAGGAGAATTTCCCTCACTGTCCTTCCCTGTCCCTACAAACAAGGATTAGCACAGTAAAACACACTGACACTCTCCCTACCTATAGTTTTCTGTCCCTATAAAAAATGTTTTTTTAAAGATGGTTGATGATCAATGCTTTAGCACAGTATAGCACAAGGAGAATTTCCCTCACTGTCCTTCCCTGTCCCTACAAACAAGGATTAGCACAGTAAAACACACTGACACTCTCCCTACCTATAGTTTTCTGTCCCTATAAAAAATGTTTTTTTAAAGATGGTTGATGATCAATGCTTTAGCACAGTATAGCAGAAGGAGAATTTCCCTCACTGTCCTTCCCTGTCCCTACAAACAAGGATTAGCACAGTAAAACACACTGACACTCTCCCTACCTATAGTTTTCTGTCCCTATAAAAAATGTTTTTTTAAAGATGGTTGATGATCAATGCTTTAGCACAGTATAGCACAAGGAGAATTTCCCTCACTGTCCTTCCCTGTCCCTACAAACAAGGATTAGCACAGTAAAACACACTGACACTCTCCCTACCTATAGTTTTCTGTCCCTATAAAAAATGTTTTTTTAAAGATGGTTGATGATCAATGCTTTAGCACAGTATAGCACAAGGAGAATTTCCCTCACTGTCCTTCCCTGTCCCTACAAACAAGGATTAGCACAGTAAAACACACTGACACTCTCCCTACCTATAGTTTTCTGTCCCTATAAAAAATGTTTTTTTAAAGATGGTTGATGATCAATGCTTTAGCACAGTATAGCACAAGGAGAATTTCCCTCACTGTCCTTCCCTGTCCCTACAAACAAGGATTAGCACGGTAAAACAGACTGACACTCTCCCTACCTATCCTTCTCTTTCCCTAAACTAAAGGAATCCAGGTTAAGCAAGAAAAAAAAATGTCACTGTCCCTGCCTATGCTTCTCTTTCCCTGCTCCGGAACACACTACACTAGACTGCCGTGCTGGCGGCCTTTTATAGTGTGGGGCGTGTACTAAACACCCTCAGCAATAATTGGCCACAGGCATCCTGCCTGTGGCCAATCATTGCTCTCCTCGCTGCCGGTGCTGTGATTGGCCAAGCATGCGGGGTCACAGTGCATGCTTGGCCAATCACAGCGCCTGGATGACACTGCGATGGCGTAGTGCATTGTGGGCCGCGAATTAGGCGCGAACGGCCCAAATCGTTCGTTGTTCGGCGAACGATCGAACAGCCGATGTTCGAGTCGAACCCTAATGCAATAGCCTGCGCACACCTATGAGTCCACCAAAGAGGGCGGCTAGCACCAGAACTATCAATTGCTACACCATAGGGGCCCGCAGTCCCTGCCTGTAATAAGGTACTGTGCTAAGGCCTGGCTGGAACCAGTGTTAGGCCTAAACTTGTGCTAGCTGCGCCTGAAGAATTGTGCTGGAGGGAGAAGGAGAGATAGTCTGCAGCAAGTGTTGTGCAGGAGGAGAGTATCTAGTTTTGTCCCAAACTATGCAAGAATCTTCCCTGGGCATCCCATGAATCCCTTACCCCATCCAAGTTTAATCCCTCAATAAAATACAAAAACAAAGCTGATGCACTCGCTTTCATGCCTGAAAAACACCCGTGTAGCCCTGGCTTAAAACTGGCAGTTTTCCGGCATTGGCAAGGTGGGTATCAGGGGGAGCCTTTAAAAAGACATAGCCCGTGTCTCCATGAAGTGTATCTAAATCCAAACCTTTGGAAAAATATGGATGGACTGGGGAAGATTTAGAACCCCTGTAGGATTTTCAACGTTTAAAGCAAAGTGTCACCCAAAAATGGAACTTCCGCTTTTCGGAACCCTCCCCCCCTCCGGTGTCACATTTGGCACCTTTCAGGGGGAGAGGGGTGCAGATACCTGTGTAATACCCACAGATTATGGCCCAGAAGAGACTGAGACTCGGGGAGAAGCTGACATTGAGATAATGTAATGTAATGCTACATCCCTTCTCCCCCATCCCCCCCCCTCTTGTTGCTGTGTTTAGCTGTGTTGATTCATGGCCCATAGACAATGGTCTGGACTGCAGACATCTCTCCGCAGGGGATGTGTATTGAGGGGTTGCCTGCTTACCATAATCCCTTTATGTTTATCTGTAGTCTCTGTTTCAATGTACAAGTGTTCAGTTCCCATTGGTTCTTCCTTGTCCCCTACCCCCCCTCTATGACAAGGCTAAGGGGAGTGTCCCTAACTGTGTGTAAAAGTGTATGTTTTGTATTTAATAAACTGTTGATGCTCTGCATGTTTAACCCTCAACACCTGTGTGGATTGTCTCGTGATTGAGGGGTTAAGGGCTGGTTATGGCGAATCTGCAGGCTGCGGGTGCGTTTGGAGGACAGGAGACACAGGTCTGGTGGATGTGCCCACCTGGGGTATTCGAGATCCGTCACAGTGGTGGCAGCGGTGGGATGTCTCCTGCAGTCCGGGACATCCAAACCACCACCAGGATTCAAGATCCGGGCAGCCGCCGAGGAGCGATACGGGGACCGGCCAGCATGAGAGCGGAGTATGGGAGGAGGCTGCAAGGCATGCGGAAGCAACATCGGGGACCAGCGACAGAGCGCACCATGCTCGGCTGGGAGGATGTGATCCGCTGGCAACTCTGGCATGAGACACTAAGCCACCAGCGGCACCATCAGGGGAAGATCCTTCCCTCCTCCACAGAGATGTACTGGACGCAGTACCGTGCGCGAGAGGTGTTCCTGAGGGAACGACCGCGAGATGAGTGTAAGATGGAGCTCGGAAGATTGGTCCAGGAGGAGATGAGGCTGGACGCCAGCTACAGAGCCCTCCGGTGGTTCGCGGCTCAACTGTGGCCAAGTACAGCAGATGGCAGCCCGACAGAAGGCGTTGGCTACGGCAGCGTGGGGCTGCTCCATCAAAAAATTTACGGAGACCCAAACTTTGGGAGCGACGAAGAGTGGCGGCTGGAAGACATCCTGGACTTCCGAGATGAGGTGCTGGACCTTCCCGAAGAGGCGTGTGGCCTGGAGGAATTGGAGTTCCTGGTTGAGCAGGAATGGGAGCTCGAGATTGCCTACAAGTGGCTGTTTGACGGTGATCAGCAGCCTGGCATGGCTCCCGTTGCCTGGGACTGTCCTGGAGAAATAGCGGACAGTCGCGAAGATGCAGAGAAAATGGGGCCAGGAGTGCCCCTACGTTTTCCCGTCCTAACCGCAATGGAAGAAGCGGCGATGATACAGAGGGCACTGCGAGTGCTAGAATGCCAGAATGCACCAGAGGTTTCCCAGGCAGTGAGACAAGATAAAAGCATAAAGGTCTCAGAAGGGGAAGTTGAGACGGGCGCTGGAAGGCTGGTAAATGGTGATCAGCAGCAAGTCCAGAGTATCGAATCCGGTGCCCCAGCAGAAGCGCTGGCTACAGGGCAGAGTGCCGCTGGCCTCTGCCCAGCATCAGAAAAAGAGTTGGACCCGGAGAGTCTGAGAGATGCTCTTCGTGAGCCGTTTCCCCAACAGCAGATATCCCCAACGGGAGTGGAGGAAGCAATTCTCCCTCCCCAGCAATTGGACAGTACCCCAATGTTCATCCCCCCAGCAGAAGCGCTGGCTGCAGGGCAGAGTGCCGCTGGCCTCTGCCCACCCTCAGAGTTGGATCCAGGGAGTCCGAGGGATGACCTCAGTGAGCTGTTTCCCCAGCACTTGGACACTTCCCCAGTGTTCATCCCCCCAGCAGAAGCGCTGGCTACGAGGCAGAGTGCCGCTGGCCTCTGCCCACCCTCAGAGTTGGATCCAGGGAGTCCGAGGGATGACCTCAGTGAGCTGGTTGCCCAGCACTTGGACACTACCCCAGTGTTTATCCCCCCAGCTGAAGCGCTGGCTGCATGGCAGAGTGCCACGGGCCCCTGCCCAGCCCTCAGTATGTCTTTGGAGGGTTTGGGAGACCCTTCCCCCTCTCCAGCGGCTGAACTCTACCATTGTATATGTCCCCCTAGCAGAATCGCTGGCTACGGAGCAGAGCGCTGTTGGCCTCTGCCCAGCATCAGAGAAAGAGATGGAGAGTCTGGGAGATAGTCCCTGCAAGATACCTTCTCAGCGGCTGGTAACTACTCCAGGAGAAAAGCAAGAACCTTTTCCTCCCCAACTGCATAGCACTGCCAGCCTATGTTCCCTACAAGCTGAAGCGCTGGCATCGGGGCAGAGGATTATTCAGCTCCCCTCAATATCTGCAACCCAGCCCCGGATCACGGGAGTGCGGACAGCTGTTCCCACTCTGCAGCGGCTGTTTTTATTCACGGGAGACCGTATGTGCGATTTTGCTCCCCAGCGCCAGAGACGTACTTTTCCTTTTCCTGGTTGCCTGGGTGGAAGTTTGTGACTAACGCAGGTCCAGACCAGTTGGGGGTCAGGAACCTGGTTAGTCTGTTTTTAAAAGGGGAGAAATGTGACAGAACCCACTGTCACTGTGTGCTTTGGAAGGGACTGAGGGTGGGCCTCCTACTCACAGATTATGGCCCAGAAGAGACTGAGACTCGGGGAGAAGCTGGCATTGAGATAATGTAATGTAATGCTACATCCCTTCTCCCCCATCCCCCCCCCTCTTGTTGCTGTGTTTAGCTGTGTTGAGTCATGGCCCATAGACAATGGTCTGAACTGCAGACATCTCTCCGCAGGGGATGTGTATTGAAGGGCTGCCTGCTTACCATAATCCCTTTATGTTTATCTGTAGTCTCTGTTTCAATGTTCAGTTCCCATTGGTTCTTCCTTGTCCCCTACCCCCCCTCTATGACAAGGCTAAGGGGAGTGGCCCTAACTGTGTGTAAAAGTGTATGTTTTGTATTTAATAAACTGTTTTAGGCTCTGCATGTTTAACCCTCAACACCTGTGTGGATTGTCTCGTGATTGAGGGGTTAAGGGCTGGTTATGGCGAATCTGCAGGCTGCGGGTGCGTTTGGAGGACAGGAGACACAGGTCTGGCGGATGTGCCCACCTGGGGTATCTGAGATCCGTCACACAGGTATTTGCACCACTTCCTGGTATTGACTCCTGCGGGAGTCACGCCCCTTCGCTTCACCCCCCCCGGTGTCTTCTGGGAAACACACTGTTCCCAGGAGAGAGCGGGGACCAGTGACGGCATTTTTATTAATAATTTTTATTTTACTAGTAATGGCGGCGATCAGCAATTTTTATCGTGACTGCGACATTATGGCGGACACATCAGACACTTTTGACACATTTTTGGGACCATTGTAATTTTTACAACGATCAGTGCTATAAAAATGCACTGATTACTGTGAAAATGACACTGGCAGTAAAGGGGTTAACCTGTAGGTGGTGCTGTAGGGGTTAAGTGTGCCCTAGTGAGTGATTCTTAATGTAGGGGGCGTGGCTTGGCGTGTGATGTCACTGATCGTCGTTCCCTATGACAGGGAACAGACGATCACTGACATGCCACTAGGAAGAACGGGGAAATGTTTGTTTACACTTACCTCTGCCCGTTCTTCAGCTCTGGCGGCGATCGGGTCATGGAGCTTTGGACCCAGTCGCGAGCGCGCCGCCGGCGGCGCACGCAACCCACGGCTGGGATCTTAAAGGGGACGTATTGCACTTATGCCCAGCCATTCCATTCTGTCGACGTATATAGTCGTGCAGCGGTCCTTAAGTGGTTAAAGCAGCGCTGCACCCAAAAGGGGAAGCTCCGCTTGTCTGCCTCCTTTCACCTGCCCCCCCCCCTCAGCCGCCACATTTGGCCCCTTTTAGGGGGGAGGGAGGCGCGGGTACCTGGTTTTGACAGGTACCCGCTCCCACTTCCGGCTCACTTCGCCTCGGCCCCCTTCTCCTCCCCCCCATTCACAAAGCACAGCGCGATTCGCACATGCACAGTAGGAAACCAGCTGTCGCTGCCGGTTTCCCTTAGCCAAGATGGAGGCACCAGCAACCGAGAGCCGATTCAAGAATTGGCTCAGGCAAGGACACTGTTGGATGTCTGGACAGATAAGTGTCCTAATAGTAAACGTCAGCAGCTACAGTGTTTGTGAGTGCTGACTTTACATTTTTTGGTGGGGGGTGGGGGGGCACATCCCCTGTTTAATGTATTCTTTAAAAGACCTTCTATCTGCAGCGCCCCCCCCCCCTTATATTTACCTGAGCCCCATCTCGATCCAGCGATGTGAAAGAGGGGACTATCCCTCCTCATTGGCTGCTGTCAATTACAGCCAGTGAGCCAATGAGGAGAGAGAGGTAGCAGGACCAAGCCGCAGCTCTGTGTGTGAATGTATGCTGAGCAGCGGCTCAGGAGTGAGCACGCACTAGTGCCCCCATAGCACGCGGCTTGCTATTGGGGGAACTATTAAAGGGGGAGGAGCCAGGAGCACTGGAGAAGAGGGGGATAGGCTGCTCTGTTCAAAACCATTACACAGAGCAGGTAAGCATGACATTTGTTATTTTTTTTCTCTATTATCACTTTAATATTGCGCTTGCTCTACCATCTACTCTACCGTCTACTCTATCATCTACTCTATCATCTACTCTACCATCTACCAGCTACTCTACCATCTACCATCTACTCTACCAACTACTCTACCATCTACTCTACCGTCTACTCTACCATCTACCGTCTACTCTACCATCTACCATCTACTCAACCATCTACTCTACCATCTACTCTACCATCTACTCTACCATCTACCAGCTACTCTACCATCTACCATCTACTCTACCACCTACTCTATCATCTACTCTACCACCTACTCTATCATCTACTCTACCATCTACTCAACCATCTACTCTACCATCTACTCTATCATCTACTCTACCATCTACTCTACCATCTACTCTACCATCTATCAGCTACTCTACCATCTACCATCTACTCTACCACCTACTCTATCATCTACTCTACCACCTACTCTATCATCTACTCTACCATCTATTCTACCATCTACTCTACCGTCTACTCTACCATCTACCATCTACCCTACCATCTACTCTACCATCTACTCTACCGTCTACTCTTCTAGCTACCATCTACTCTACCGTCTACTCTACCATCTACCGTCTACTCTACCATCTACAAAAACAGAAACCGCTCAGGTGTAGACGTCCTCCAGGTGGTTGTCTCCTCCCAACAGCCAAGGGTGCAGGCAATGCAATTTCAGGCAAAACAAAAGATCAAGTCTTCTGGACAGCAGCACTCCAATAAAAAGCCTTTATTATGTAAAATCTTCAAAAATCCAAATACAGCACAGCAAGTCACAAAATTCTGGTTAGAGCTGACTAGTTTCACACTTTCTTAGTAAGTGTGAAACTAGTCAGCTCTAACCAGAATTTTGTGACTTGCTGTGCTGTATTTGGATTCTTGAAGATTTTACATAATAAAGGCTTTTTATTGGAGTGCTGCTGTCCAGAAGACTTGATCTTTTGTTTTACTCTACCATCTACCATCTACTCTACTATCTACCATCTACTCTACCGTCTACTCTACCATATATCATCTACTCTACCATCTACTCTACCATCTACTCTACCATCTACCATCTACTCTACTATATACCATCTACTCTACCGTCTACTCTAACATCTACCATCTACCATCTACTCTATCATCTACCATCTACTCTACCATCTACTCTACTATCTACCATCTACTCTACCGTCTACTCTACCATCTACCATCTACTCTACCATCTACTCTACCATCTACTCTACTATATACCATCTACTCTACCGTCTACTCTAACATCTACCATCTACCATCTACTCTACCATATACCATCTACTCTACCATCTACTCTACTATCTACTCTAGCACCTACCATCTACTCCATTATCTACTCTACCATCTACCATCTACTCTAGCATCTAATCTACCATCTACTCTACCATCTACTCTACCATTTACTCTACCATCTACTCTACCATCTACTCTACCATCTACTCTACCATCTACTCTACCGTCTACTCTACTATCTACCATCTACTCTTCTATCTACCATCTACTCTACCGTCTACTCTACCATCTACCATCTATCATCTACTCTATCATCTACTCTACCATCTACACTACTATCTACTCTACCATCTACTCTACCATCTACTCTACCATCTACTCTACCATCTACTCTACCATTTACTCTACCATCTACTATACCATCTGCCATCTACTCTACCGTCTACTCTACCGTCTACCATCTACACTACTATCTACTCTACCATCTACTCTACCATCTACTCTACCATCTACTCTACCATTTACTCTACCATCTACTATACCATCTGCCATCTACTCTACCGTCTACTCTACCGTCTACCATCTACTCTACCATCTACTCTACCGTCTACTCTACCGTCTACTCTACCCTCTTCTCTACCATCTATTCTACCGTCTACTCTACCATGTACTCTACCTTCTACTTTACCATCTACTCTACCATCAACTGTACTATCTACCATCTACTCTACCATGTACTCTACCATGTACTCTACCATGTACTCTACCATGTACTCTAATGTCTACTCTACCATCTACTCTACTGTCTACTCTACTGTCTACTCTACCATCTACTCCAATGTCTACTCTACCGTCTACTCTACCGTCTACTCTACCGTCTACTTTACCGTCTACTCTACCGTCTACTCTACCATCTACTCTACTATCTACTCTACCATCTACTCTACCATCTACTCTACCATCTACCATCTACTCTACCATTACACAGAGCAGGTAAGCATGACGTTTGTTATTTTTTCTCTATTATTACTTTAATATTGCGCTTGCTGTATGCAAACCTATAAAAGACATTTGGTTTTGGCCTCGGACATTTGAAAGGATTTGAATGCAACATTTGAATTTTGATTTGCAGTTCGGAAAATACGTCCCATCCTCATCTGCGTCTCCCCTGCCTTTTTTTCTCCCTCTCTCTACCATCTACTCTACCATCTACTCTACCATCTACTCTACCATTTACTCTACCATCTACTATACCATCTGCCATCTACTCTACCATCTACTCTACCGTCTACCATCTACTCTACCATCTACTCTACCGTCTACTCTACCGTCTACTCTACCCTCTTCTCTACCATCTATTCTACCGTCTACTCTACCATGTACTCTACCTTCTACTTTACCATCTACTCTACCATCAACTGTACTATCTACCATCTACTCTACCATGTACTCTACCATGTACTCTACCATGTACTCTACCATCTACTCTAATGTCTACTCTACCATCTACTCTACTGTCTACTCTACTGTCTACTCTACCATCTACTCCAATGTCTACTCTACCGTCTACTCTACCGTCTACTCTACCGTCTACTTTACCGTCTACTCTACCGTCTACTCTACCATCTACTCTACTATCTACTCTACCATCTACTCTACCATCTACTCTACCATCTACCATCTACTCTACCATTACACAGAGCAGGTAAGCATGACGTTTGTTATTTTTTCTCTATTATTACTTTAATATTGCGCTTGCTGTATGCAGACCTATAAAAGACATTTGGTTTTGGCCTCGGACATTTGAAAGGATTTGAATGCAACATTTGAATTTTGATTTGCAGTTCGGAAAATACGTCCCATCCTCATCTGCGTCTCCCCTGCCTTTTTTTCTCCCTCTCTCTTCAGAACTGCAGCTGGAACTCTTTGCCTGAAAGCACCTGAAATTTTTCCGCGTCCGACTTTCGTTCCCGGCCCAGCGCTCATGTACACAAACCCCGAGGATTGTGAAATCCGTGTTCTGATACGTTCCTCTTATATCCTAAACCTGATTTAAAATTCCATTTTCGGCCTCCGCGGCAGAGATATCTGATTCTGGTTTCCTGTGAGCGCTCGTGATTTCATTTATCAATCTCTGCTGCTAACATTTCACGGAGATGTTTCTTGGGTTGCCTAGAAGCGGGAACAGCAAACAGGAGCTCCTGCTACAAATCTTAGCTGTCACATGTGCTAAAGATCATTGTGGAGAATTAGAGTGTGAATTGTTTTATTCAGAGAGTCCGCGGACGGTGCAATACGTGCCGAGCAGCCGGCTTTCCATTGACAAGGAAATCACGAAAACAATGTGTAATGCCCCGTACACACGATCGGTTTTCCCGTTGGAAAAAGTCCGATGAGAGCTTTTGGTTGGGAATCCCGACCGTGTGTATGCTCCAACGGAAAAACTGCCGGAAAAAGATAGAGCACAGGTTCTCTATTTTTCCGTCGGAGAAAAACCCGATCGGAATTTCCGATCCTGTGTACAAATCCCGACGCGCTAAATTCCGACGCATGCTCAGAAACAAATCGACGCATGCTCGGAAGCATAGAACTTCATTTTCTCGGCCCGTCTTAGTCTTTTTTACGTCACCGCGTTCTTGGCAGTCAAAAGTTCACCAAACTTTTGTGTGACCGTGTGTATGCAAGGCAGGCTTGAGCGGAATTCCGTCGGAAAAACCATCCAATTTTTTTCAGACGGGAATTCCGCTCATGTGTACGGGGCATCAGGGCAGCCTTCCATTATATCTATTAGTAAGGATGACCTTCAGGGAAAAGTATCATTTTGGGAAGTAATAATAGTTCAACTATTAATGATAATAATTATTATTTTTAATTGCAGACAAAATAATGCCTCATTTATCCAAGTCATGGTGTATCTTGTAATATACAGAAAAACCCTCTGAATGAATGTAAGTAGGACTTTAAACACTTCCGCTCCGGAAGGTTTTACCCCCTTCATGACCAGGACATTTTTTTGCTATTCAGCACTGCGCCGCTTAAACATGGAATTGTGCGGTCATGCAACGCTGTACCCAAAATACATTTATATATTTTTTTTTTTCTCACACAAATAGAGCTTTCTTTTGGTGGTATTTGGTCATCTCTGCGGTTTTTATTTTTTATTATATAAAAGAAAGAAGACTGTCAATTTTGAAAAATACCAATATTTTTTACTTTCGGCTATAAAACATATCCAATAAAAAAAAATGTCTTTATAAATTTAGGCCGAAATGTATTCTGTTACATGTTTTTGGTAAAAAAAAATCCCAATAAGTGTATATTGATTGGTATCAGAGCCTATCTGCCAATCAGTACCGCCTATCAGTGCCCATTAGTGCCACATATCAGTGCCGCATATCATTGCAGCCTCATCAGTGCCACCTATTAGTGCCCATTAGTGCCACCTATCAGTGCCCAGCAGTGCCGCATATCATTGCAGCCTCATCAGTGCCCATCAGTGCCGCATATCATTGCAGCCTCATCAGTGCCCATCAGTGCCACCTATCTGCCAATCAGTGCTGCCTATCAGTGCCCATTAGTGCCGCCTATCAGTGCAGCATATCAGTGCCCATCAGTGCCGCATATCATTGCAGCCTCACCAGTACCGCCTATCAGTGCCCATTAGTGCCGCATATCAGTGCCCATCAGTGTCGCATATCATTGCAGCCTCATCAGTGCCCATCAGTGCCTCCTCATCAGTGCCTCCTCATCAGTGCCGCATATAAGTGCCCATCAGTGCTGCCTATCAGAGCCTATCTGCCAATCAGTGCCCCATATCAGTGCCCATTAGTTCCACATATCAGTGCTGCCCATCAGTGCCGCATATCATTGCAGCCTCATCAGTGCCCCCTATCAGAGCCCATTAGTGCCACCTATCAGTGCCTATCAGTGCCACATATCATTGCTGCCTCATCAGTGCAGCCTTATCAGTGCCCATCAGTGCCGCCTATGAGTGCAGCATCATCAGTGAAGGAGGAAAATTACTTATTTGCTAAATTTTATAACAGAAAGTAAAACAAAGATTGTTGTTTTTTTAAAATTTTTTATTGAAGTGGTTAACGATGAATTTTAAATGATGGAATTTTGTACTTTTATATATATATATATATATATATATAAATATATATATATATATATATATATATAAAGGAGTATTGGTGTGGTACCATTTAGTCAAAGGGCCTGGTATGCATGGGGGAAACCCCCCACTGTTTTAAAATATATATATATATATATTGCCGGCAATGACTGGCAGCTGTGATAATCAATTTAAATGCATTTTTTTCCTTTATACAGTATACGTCAGTTTTCCTGCAGCAGGTTCTATACATGGTACAGATGTTCCACTTTACAGGCACACTAAGGGGACCCCCAGACACTATATTTAAAGAAATTTTTCATTTTTATTGTTTCACTTTAAGCATCATTAACCACTTGGTCCTGAGCACATGCAAATATATGCGGCCTCTCGGCAGCCGGGCCTTGACGCCAAGTGGTCGCATAGTTGCGTGCCATAGCGCCGACAGTGCTGTGCCGAGAGTGCATGCCTTGCGCACTCCCGTCACAGTGACCGGCAGCTCGCAGCAAGTTGGCGATCGGGACTTCGCCGATCATGTGACCGCTGTGACGGCCAATCACGGCGGCCAAGTGGCCCTAAGCCCCGCCCCACATCCCCACATAGCAAACCCCTTAAAGGGCCAGTGGCAGCCAGAGCCAAGGGGTTAAAATAACTGCTCCTTTAAAACAATATTTTTAAAAAACATTTTTTGCATTGATAGTATCAATGCAAAAATTTTTTTTTTAATCAATGCAAATTTTTTGAAAGATGCTTAAAGGTAAACAATAAAAATGTAAAATTCCTTTAAATATAGTGTCTGGGGGGTCCCCTTAGTCTGCCTGTAAAGTGGCGCATCTGTACTGTGTATAGAGCCTGCTGCAGCAAAACTGACATATGTAAAGAAAAAAAAATGACATTTAAATAGATTTTTCCCAGCTGCAAAAAACAAAATAAAAAAACATTTCCGGCAATAGAAAAAAAAATGGATTTTCAGGGGATCTCCTTGCCAAAAAAAAAAATGGTGTAGGCCCCCCCCCCCAAAATCCCTACCAGACCCTTATCCGAGCATGCAGGGAAGTGGGGGTGGGGGGACAAATGAGCACCACCCCCTGAACCATACCAGGCCACATGCCCTCAACATGGGGGAGTGCTTTGGGGCAATGTTTTTTTTTCATTCAGCTGTCAGCGGAGAAGCTCGCTGACAGCAGATGACTCATCCGTTGTTAACCTAGCGACTGTGCGCTCGGCGGGCGAACATTCCACTGAGAGCACAGAAAATTTGGGTGTTTGGAGA
This sequence comes from Rana muscosa, assembly GCA_029206835.1. Classification (NCBI taxonomy): domain Eukaryota; kingdom Metazoa; phylum Chordata; class Amphibia; order Anura; family Ranidae; genus Rana; species Rana muscosa. The sequence continues at coordinate 238,233,641 of CM055126.1, forward strand.
ACACCTGAACGGGCGATGTATGAGCCGAACTTATGCTCAGCCCAAACCCTTCGCCCATCCCTATTGAAGACCTTTCGTAGCTTCGCTAAGCCACAGCTTCAGAACCAATGAGTTTCAGGAGCATACCCCAACATTTATATCCACGCAGGCTGCACTGACACCTTCATTCAATCACCATGGAATGTTTTAAGGCAGATGTTAATTGTCTGAGAACAGTATGGGAAGAGTGAAAGTTGTGGAACCGCCTGATGCTAGTTATATTATCCCATCCTTGGTGGCAGGTCTGCATGGGTGTCGATCCTTATAGTCACACGGCTGAAGGTGCGAATTGATGTTAAATGGCCAGGGTAGGAATGTTAGAACAGCATCATATGTATAAGACATATGGTATTGAAGTCCCCCACCCCTGTTCAGTCATGGTTGTTCCAGTTTGAGGTATATGTCCTCTTTCAGCCATGTAAAAGAGTAACGCATATGTGGATTTCCTGACATCAAGGATGGGATTATGTAATTAAAATATGAGGGGGGGGGGGGGTCCACAAGTTTGGAAACAAAACAAACAGCACTGCTACCTCCTCTCCCTAATCTTGGTGAGTCTTTTCACTGGTACTCAAGCTGTTGGCTCCATGACTAAGGCCTAATGGATGAAACGCGTTGCCTCTCTGTGTGGATTTTATGCGTTGCTCTATTTAACCACTTCCCGCCCGCACTATAGCAAAAAGACAGCAACAGCGCAGGCTTACATTGCCAGGAGGGCATCCATGGACATCCTCCTGTGATCGCACTTCCATGAGACAAAGAGCCAATCACAGCTGATCACACTGTAAACAGGATTTGCCAGTTATCGCCAATCCTCTCCTCACGCTGACAGTGCATGAGGAGATGAGAAGAGAGCTGATAACTGGCAAATTCACACAGGGGACATCTACACTGACAATCAGTGCAGCCCCAACAGTGTCCACCAGTGCTGCCTATCTGTGCCCATCAGTGCTGCCAATCAGTGCTGCCAATCAGTGCCCATCAGTGCTGTCTGTCAGTGGCCATCGGTAATGCCTGTCAGTGCAGCCTCATCAGTGCCGCCTCATTATTGTCCATCAGTGCTACCTCATTAGTGCCCATCGGTGCAGCCTATTAGTGCCCATCAGTGCAGCCTATCATTGCCCATCAGTGCAGCCTATCAGTGCAGCCTATCAGTGCCCATTAGTGCAGCCTATCAGTGAAAGAGAAAAATGACTTATTTAGAAAAATGTACAACAGAAATTTTTTCAAAATTTTTGGTCTTGTTTCGTTTGTTTAGCAAAAAATGAAAAAAACCCAAGGGTGATTAAATCACACCAAAAGAAAGCTCTATTTGTCTCAAAAAAATTATTAAAAAACTTGTTTGAGTACAACACTGTATGACTGCGTAATTGTCATTCAAAGTGTGACAGCGCTGAAAGCTGAAAATTGGCTTGGGCAGGAAGGGGGTGAAAGTGCTTGGTAGGCAAGTGGTTAATTAGGGTTATCTGCTTGTGGATTCTAACAAAGTGCCGACATTTCTTCAAGATCCAGTTCCACAAATATTACTCCTCCCATCCTGTTTTTGGAAATCAACATTTGCCTTGCAGTGGCGGCCCGTTCGATTGAGGGGGGGGCCCGATCGCGGGAGGTGGGGGGCAATCGCGGGAGGGGGGCCCGATCGCGGGAGGGGGGGGCAATCGCGGGAGCAGGGGGCGATCGCTGGAGGGGGGGCCCGATCGCGGGAGGGGTGGGGGGGACGATCGCCCGACGTTAGAGTGGATAAGGGAGGGGGGTTTGTCTTACCTTCTCCTCCCATGATGCCTCCTCTTGCTCCTCTTCCTGCTGTGTAGGAAAATTCAGACTATCGCTGGACTGCTGGGCCCCCAGGCCAGCTCGGGGCCCCAAGCAGTTGCTGGGTTTGCCTGTCCTGTTCCGACGGCCCTGCCCCCACTCTCTAGACCATCAGTTCCACCCATAAGTACCCATCAGTGCAGCCTTTCAGTGCCCATCAGTGTCGTCTATCAGTACTGCATATCAGTATCACCTATCAGTGCCCATCAGTGCTGCCTATCAGTGTTGAATATTAGTGCCCATCATCAGTGCCCCCTCATCAGTGCCTCCTCATCAGTGCCACCAGAAACAAAGAAAAACTTTATTTATTTTTTCAGAATTTTCAGCCTTTTTTTCTTTGTTTAGCATAAAATAAAAACCTCAGAGGTGATCAAATGCCACCAAAAGAAAGCTCTATTTGTGGGAACAAAATTATAAAAATTTGGTTTGGGTACAGTGTAGCACGACCGCGCAATTGTCATTTAAAAAGCGACAGCACAGAAAGCTGAAAATTGAATTGGGCAGGAAGGGGGGAAAGTGCCCGGTATTGAAGTGGTTAATCACCACTGGAGGTTTTTTTTATTTATTTTTTGCTAAAAAAAAGAAAAAAGACACAAAATGTTGAAAAAACAAAACTTTTTCATAGTTTGTTTTAAAACTTTGCAAACAGGTAATTTTTCTTCTTCACTGATGTGCGCTGATGAGGAGAAACTGATTAGGTGGCACTGATGGGCATGGATAGGTGGCACTGGTAGGCGGCACTGATAGGTGACACTGATGATGAGGCACTTTTGGGCACTGACTGGCACTAATTGGCAGCACTGGTGGGCACTGTTGGGACTGCAGTGATCATCAGGACAACCTTTTACACAAGCCGGTGATCGGACACTGTGATCACAGAGCGTGCCACAGCGGGCGCGATCACAGGAGGACATCATATGACGCCCTCCCAGAACTGGCCGGCCTGCTGTAGCAGTCATTCGGCTATAGCATTGTCGGCAGGTGGTTAAAGCTTCACACGTGGACAATTCTGGGTACCGATGTTTGTCACCACTTCACAGGAGCTCACAGTTTTCAGGCTTAACATGTTGTGTATCTACAGTGCCTTGAAAAAGTATTCACACCCCTTTGGAATTTTCCACATTTTGTCATGTTGCAACCAAAAACGTAAATGTATTTTATTGGGATTTTATGTAATAGACCAACACAAAGTGGCACATAATTGTGAAGTGGAAGGAAAATGATAAATGGTCTTTGAAATGTTTTACAAATAAATATGTGAAAAGTGTGGGGGGGGGGGCATTTGTATTCAGCCCCCTTTACTCTGATACCCCTAACTAAGATCTAGTGGAGCCAATTGCCTTCAGAAGTCACCTAATTAGTAAATAGAGTCCACCTGTGTGTAATTTAATCTCAGTATAAATACAGCTGTTCTTTGAAGCCCTCAGAGGTTTGTTAGAGAACCTTAGTAAACAAACAGCATCATGAATGCCAAGGAACACACCAGACAGGTCAGGGATAAAGTTGTGGAGAAGTATAAAGCAGGGTTAGGTTATAAAAAATAATATCCCAAGCTTTGACCATCTCACGGAGCTCTGTTCAATCCATCATTGGAAAATGGAAAGAGTATGGCACAACTACAAACCTACCAAGACATGGCCGTCCAACTAAACTGACAGGCCGGCAAGGAGATCGTTCATCAGAGAAGCAGCCAAGAGGCCCATGGTGTATTGGTGTATATGAATCCGTGCTACCGAATTTAAATACTGGCAGAGGCTAGATGTGAATAAATGGATAATTAGAACTGCAGCCTCTACTTGTTACTACCACCTAGTTGGAGTAAAGTGAATGGAGAAGAAGGAATAGTAGGAGTGGCGCTGTTCTATATAGGACCGTAAGTGAATGCTTAATAAATGCTGATAAAAGTGAATAAAGATGATGTATTAAATATAAATATTCAAAATTGCAAAACGTGCTATGTGCAACTAATACATATGTGCGATGTATCAAGGTGTGCAATAAGTATCAATAAGTGCACCAGTGTTAATGCAGACAATAATTACAATAAAATCAATAAAATCCTGTGCACTTTGTGCACTTTACTCTCAGTGGGTGATCACTGCAATCCATGCTCCAGATGACGTCAGCAGACGAAACCGGTCGAGCAGCAGAACGCCACAACACTTCCTAACAGGACTATATGCGATTTTTATTCTGTCAAAGTGTGAGTACCTATTTTTAAAGTTTTAACAAAAAAAACTAATTTTAAAATGGAAAAACACTATGTGGGGCTTTTTTTCTCCTGTACATGAGCTGGATTGAAAGTACCAGAGCAGCAAAAGGGTCGTGTTGATTGCCAGAGAGCGCCACAGTGGCTTATACTGTGAAGGTTTCAGACCCCAAGAGGGGGTACATATCCGGTGAGTGCAGGCTTTACAGGGGCACGGATTGCAGTGATCACACACTGAGAGTAAAGTGCACCTTCACTAAGCACCAGGCACGCATCCAAAATCATCCGGCACGAGGGATATTTTTTCAGGATCTGTCATTAACAGTGTTGGTCATCTTACTTTAAAAAAGTAATTAGTTACAGTTACAAATTACTTCTCCCAAAAAGTAATTGCGTTAGTAACTCAGTTACTACATTGAAAAAGTAATTAGTTACTCAGCAAAGTAACTGACTTTTTTTTTGAGGGCACATAGCACATCGGGGCATGGGGCACATAGCACATCAGGGCACATCAAGGCATGGGGCACGGGGCACATAGCACATGAGGGCACATCAGGACATGGGGCACATAGCACATCAGGGCATGGGGCACATAGCATATCAGGGCACATAGCACATCAGGGCACATAGCACATCAGTGCATGGGGCACATCAGGGCATGGGGCACATAGCACATCAGGGCATGGGGCACATAGCACATCAGGGCACATAGCACCACATCAGGGCATGGGGCACAGGGCACATAGCACATGAGGGCACATCAGGACATGTGGCACATAGCACATCAGGGCGGGACACATAGCACATCAGGCAGGGCACATAGCACATTGTTTACCAGCCATGCAGAGAAGCGCAGGAAGCGTGTGTAATAAGTTCTCTCTCATGTCACGGCACTGACGGCAGTCACGCTACTCCCCGGCGGCTCCTCCTCTCTTCTCGTCCATCCCAGATGATGTCACAAGCAAATGGGGATGGACGAGAAGAGAGGAGGGGCCACGGGGAGCAGCGTGACTGCCGTCAGTGCCGTGACATGAGAGAGACCCGGTCATAGAGGAGAGGAGGAATTACACTACTGCCATCTAGTGGCGGTAGATGTAATTAGGGTAACGCCGCCCGAGTAATGTTAACTGCGTTACCATGAGGGGAAGAGTAATCAGTTAGATTACTCGTTACCCTCTAAAGTAACTGCGTTAAGTAACTCCGTTTATTCTAACTCAGTTACTTATATCACTGATCATTAATGCACTTTTCACAGCCGGTTGGCATTTGATAAACAGGAGTCCACATGTACTTTAATATGTTTGCACAAGCTGGCTATTATTGATTGCATCTGTTTACTATTTATTTTTATCTTTTTTATTTATTTATTTATTTATTTTATTTGTTTGCACAGGATTTCATTGATCACAGCTGTCATTATTTATTTGTCTGCCTAGGATTTTATTGATTTTATTATAATTATTGTCTGCATTAACACTGGTGCACTTATTGATACTTATTGCACGCCTTGATACATCGCACATATGTATTAGTTGCACATAGCACGTTTTGCAATTTTGAATATTTATATTTAATACATCATCTTTATTCACTATTATCAGCATTTATTAAGCATTCATTTACGGTCCTATATAGAACAGCGCCACTCCTACTATTCCTTCTTCTCCAAGAGGCCCATGGTAACTCTGGAGGAGCTGCAGAGATCCACAGCTCAGGGGGGAGAATCTGTCCACAGGACAACTATTAGTCGTGCTTCTCCACAAATCTGCCCTTTATGGAAGAGTGACAAGAAGAAAGACATTGGTGAAAGAAAGTCATAAGAAGTCCTGTTTGCAGTTTGTGAGAAGCCATGTGGGGGACACAGCAAACATGTGGGGGACACAGCAAACATGTGGGGGACACAGCAAACATGTGGAAGAAGGTGCTCTGGTCAGATGAGACCAAAATGTAACTTTTTGGCCCAAAAGCAAAACGCTATGTGTGGCGGAAAACTAAAACTGCACATCACCCTGAACACACCATCCACACTGTGAAACATGGTGGTGGCAGCATCATGTGGTGGGGATGCTTTTCTTCAGCAGGGACAGAGAAGCTCGTCAGAGTTGATAGGAAGATGGATGGAGACAAATACAGGACAATCTTAGAAGAAAACCTGTTAGAGTCTGCAAAAGACTTGAGACTGGGCGGAGGTTCACCTTCCGGCAGGACAACGACCCTAAACATACAGCCAGAGCTACAATGGAATGGTTTAGATCAAAGCATATTCATGTGTAATGCCCCGTACACATGGCCAGTTATCCCGTTGGAAAAAGTCCAATGAGAGATTTTCGTCGGGAATCCCGACCGTGTGTATGCTCCATCTGACTTTTTCCCACAGGAAAACTGCTGGAAAAAAAAGGAGTGCAGGATCTCTTTTTTTCCCGTCAGGAAAAATCCTAGCGGGAAAACCGTTCATCTGTATGCTTTTCCGACAGGAAATTGTCTCTTGCCAGTAAATGCCAGTAAAAGTAAAAGGTTGCCAGTAAAAAATATGGCTGTGACGCTCGGCTTGGTCCGGAGCCGCCTGGGACCATCCGAGTGCTTGCTACAGTGTGATTGGGCAGCGCTGGCGGAGGCGGTGCCTGAGCATGTCGTGTGATGTCATGGTGCAATGGAGCCAAGCAGAGCGGCCCAGAGCCTCATGTGCGGGTCTGCGATATGGGAGCAAGGCAGGCTGGGACCAGGACCGTTAGTGCTGTTTAGACTGGAGTGGACTGAAGGGACCACTTGGCTTGGGGAGAGACTGTCACTGTGACTCAGGAGAGGACATGTCACGTTGGTGAGGTGTCATCATCATCTGTGCTGGTACACACTGCTGTCAGTGTCACTGTGAGAGTACATTTTTTGTGTGTGTGCCGCCTATTCTGATTTCTTGCCCTCCTGAGGCCGGTCCCTGGGCTACTTACTATACATATCAAAAATAAATAAATATATACTGTATATACTCGAGAATAAGCCGAGTTTTTCAGCACATTTTTTCTGTGCTGAAAATGCCCCCCTCGGCTTATACTCGAGTCTGTGTCCATCTTCAACTTTGTGCTCCTTATCCTCTTGGACCCCAAACTTGGCACACATGTAGCCCCACTCTTCCTCTATAAGTGTACAAAGTTTGTTGTCCGGGGGTCCTACGGCCGGGGAGCACCGATTTTTCAAAGCCGAACAACCCTTCCATAGACTCCAATGTTAAACGCTAATTTCTCTGGTGATTTTGGGGACCCGGTACCGGCCGGCCCTAGGTCTCCTGGACCCCAAACTTGGCACACATGTAGCCCCACTCTTCATCTACGAGTTTGCAAAGTTGTCTGGGGGACCTACGGCCGGGGAGCACCAATTTTTCAAAGCCTGGCACCCCTTCCATAGACTGCCATGTTAAAAGTCAGTCTAGTCACACAGCGCCAGAGATCAGGTAGGGAGATTGGGCACAGTGAGGCATGGGCACAGTGACAGTGAGGCATGGACACAGTGAGGCATGGGCACAGTGAGGCAAAGTGAGGCACAGTGAGGCATGCAGATGGACACCCTAGGCTTATACTTGAGTCAAAAAGTTTTCCCAGTTTTTTGTGGTAAAATTAGGTGCCTCGGCTTATATTCGGGTCGACTTATACTCGAGTATATACGGTATATGTTTTTTGCCTTATTATCTACCTTAAGTCATATTGCTAATTGCATATTGTATTTGTTTGTAGCCTAAATACTGTAATTTGCACTTAAAACTGTAATTTTGTAACTTTTGGAAATGTCAGTAAAAACTTGGCTGTGCCAGTAAGTTTTGGGTGTTGTGTCAGTAAATTTCAATCTGGTAAGTTGGCAACACTGGTGGATCCTGTTCTGTTAAACCGCTGGATGGTCTTGGCCATCGTGCTGCAGCTCAGTTTCAGGGTCTTGGCAATCTTCTTATAGCCTCGGCCATCTTTATGTAGAGCAACAAGTCTTTTCTTCAGATCCTCAGAGAGTTCTTTGCCATGAGGCGCCATGTTGGACTACCAGTGACCAGTATGAGAGAGTGAGAGCGATAACACCAAATTTAACACACCTGCTCCCCATTCACACCTGAGACCTTGTAATGACGCGTACACACAATCGGAATTTCCATCTGAAAAACCTTGGATGGTTTTTCCAACGGAATCCCGCTCAAGCTTGGCAAGCATACACTCGGTCACACAAAAAGTTCTCTGAAACTTCGACCGTCAAGAACGCGGTGACGTACAACACGAGCCGAGAAAATTAAGTTCAATGCTTCCGAGCATGCGTCAAATTGTTTCCGAGGAAGCGTAGGAATTTTGCGCGTCGGAATTGCTACAGACGATCAGAATTTCCGAAAAATAGATAACCAGCTCTCAATCTTTTCTTGGCGGAAATTCCGACAGCAAAAGTCTGATGGAGCCTACACACGGTCGGAATTTCCGACAAAAAGCTCACATCGAACTTTTCTTGTCGGAATTTGCGATCGCGTGTACGCGGTGTGACAGCAGGAAGGTAAAGTCACCTGGTTGCATCCAGGGGGGTAGATATATTTCGCCCAGATTCAGGCTTTACGCCGACTTATACAACTAGGTGGAGAGTTGTATAAGGCTAGTGGGCTCATGGATGACTCATACCTCTAGGGAGAGGGCTGGGCGTCGTGCAGACAGGGAGTTGATGAGACCAGCTGAAGCTTGTCAGCTCATTTAGGCCTCTATAAGAACTCCCAGCTTCATTAGATGTTAGCTCACGCCTGGAACCAGACCTGTGTGGACTGTCTAGGGAGAGTGAACCCCTGTGCGGTGAGACAAAGCCTGTGTGGCTATTTGCTTGGACATTTAAAACCAGGGACTTAGGGACTAGGACAGCACTAGGCTGATCCCAGTTGTTAGTTAGGAAACCTGTATGTTTAGTCAGAGGTCAACTTGACCAGGATTTATTTTGGTTATGTTTCTTTTGCTTTGCTGTGTTTTGTCACTGTAAATAGAAAATAAACCGCACCTTTTTGATTTTGAAAACCACAACCTCCGTTTGCTGGGCCTGTTTTGTGTGGGGAGCCCATCCCGGGGGTCACACACACCCGCTGCCGAGCTAACCCCCTCACAGTTGGTGGAGAACCAGTGGCAGTTTTTTTTTAAGCCAGCATGGAGGAGATACTGAAACAGCTGGCTCTAGCAAATGCCAATCAACAGCAGACAAATGCAGGTTTGCAAAGGAGCCTTGCAGCCCAGCAGCAAGCTCATCAACAGAGCCTTGCAGCCCAGCAGCAAGCTCACCAACAGAGTCTGGAAGCTCAGCAACAAGCCCAGCAGCAATCTGAGGCCCGCTTCATAGACCTGTTACAGAAGCAAGAGCAGAGACTACAACAAATGGAAGCAGTAATGCAGCAACGTCCGCAGACCAGTGAGGAAAGCCGTCCCACTAATACCGCGTCCTTTGGGGTGAGTCGTTTATTGACAAAAATGACTGGAGAGGATGATCCAGAGGTATTTTTGACCACATTTGAAAGGACCGCTGAAAGAGAAAAGTGGCCTGAGGAGCAGTGGGCTGGACTGGTGGCTCCTCTGTTAACTGGTGAATCGCAGAAAGCTTACTATGACCTAGAGCCTAACCAAGCAAAAGACTATGTGATGCTAAAAGCTGAAATTTTGGCAAGGCTGGGTGTCACCCAGGCTGTCCGGGCTCAGCGTGTGCATAACTGGACTTTCCAGCTTGGAAAACCCCCCAGGTCTCAAATGTATGATCTCATTCACCTGAGCAGAAAGTGGCTACAGCCAGAGACTTTGTCCGCACCAAAGATTGTGGAACGTGTTGTAATGGATCGGTTTTTGAGAGCCCTTCCTACTGCCATCCAAAAGTGGGTAAGCCATGGAGACCCAGAGACGGCCGATGGTCTTGTGGATCGTGTGGAGAAATACTTGGCTACAGAGAACCTGACGGCCTCTTCCAGAGACACTCGGACTTTCCACCCTAAGACCAGACCATCCCCAGGGGCGGATAAGAGGATTCCAAGGGGTGAGGGTGGAGAGAGTGAGAGGGTGGGAGCTCTACCCCAAGTTTGGCGAGAACAGCCTGGGAAATCAGCGGCTCAAGAGGCGGCAAGAAGGATCGTTTGCTACCGCTGCCGGCAAGCGGGACATATTGCAGCCAATTGCCCGGTTGTGGAGGAACCCATGCAGTGTGACTTTCTGACGGGCAGACGTCAGTCGCTGTGTGCGACAGTCGCATGCACTGCCATTCGAGGAACTGAGAAACATTTATGCAAAATGTGTGTTAATGGTAGAAATGTTGTGGTATTGCTGGATTCAGGTAGCCTTGTGACCCTGATAAAGGCTGAGTTAGTTAAAACAGAGGTCTCTGGGAATAGCAAGGTAGCTGTTATTTGTGTGCATGGGGACACCCGAGAGTATCCAGTGACTACAGTGTGTTTCGAGACCCCCAAAGGTACCCTCTCTCATCCAGTGGGCTTAGTATCTCAGTTACCGCATGACGCCATTGTGGGAAGGGATTTTCCGAAGTTCTGGGAACTGTGGGATGATCCTGAGCCCCTCACTGGTGCCCCTATGTACCAGGAATGTGATAGCCAGAACTCCCCTGAGAGTGGTGAGGACTCTCCGGAATTTCCCTTATCAGTATTGGCAGGGGAGACTCAAGAAACTGGAGAGGAGCCCACCTCCTCAGACGAAAACCTACCGTCTGTGGAGTTTTCTGATCTTGAGGTTCACAGGGAAAACTTTGCCACAGAACAGTTGAAAGACCCCGCCCTAATAAAGGCACGGGAAAACGTAGTGAAAATAGATGGCGAGTTAGTGAACCCAGATAATACCTGCACTTACCCATACTTCAGCGTAGAGAAGGACCTACTGTACCGGGTGGCAAAAAGGGCAGAAGAAACCGTTGAGCAGCTTGTGGTGCCCAAACCTTACAGGAAGTTGGTGTTGGAGTTGGCCCATGGGCACATTCTTGGAGGTCATCTGGGGACAGAGAAAACCCGAGAGAGGGTATTACAGAGATTCTATTGGCCGGGGGTGATGAAGGACGTAGAAAATTATTGTTCCTCCTGCCCTGTGTGTCAGAGGTTGGCCCCGATGCCACATTTCCGTAGCCCGCTGGTCCCTCTACCCATCATTGAGGTCCCGTTTGAGAGGATCGCCATGGATTTGGTAGGTCCTATAATCAAGTCCGCTAGGGGGCACCAGTACATATTAGTTATAATGGACTATGCCACCCGTTATCCAGAAGCGATCCCTCTCCGAAATACCTCGGCCAAAACCATAGCCAAAGAGCTATCTCTTGTTTTTAGCCGGGTGGGTATTTGTAAAGAACTGCTTACGGACCAAGGTACACCCTTTATGTCCCGGGTTATGAAAGAGCTGTGTAAATTGTTCAAAGTGACGCAATTGCGTACGTCTGTGTATCACCCCCAAACCGATGGGCTGGTTGAAAGATTCAACAAAACCCTAAAACAAATGTTGAAGAAAGTGGTGGATAGAGATGGAAAGGATTGGGACTGTTTACTTCCTTATTTGATGTTTGCTATTAGGGAGGTGCCCCAATCCTCTACGGGATTCTCCCCCTTTGAGTTACTGTATGGGAGACACCCAAGAGGGCTGTTGGATATTGCCAAGGAAACTTGGGAAAGTGAGAGTTCTCCCCACAGGAGTGTGATTGAGCATGTCGCCCTGATGCAAGATCGAATTGCACAGGTAATGCCCATCGTGAAGGAACATTTGGCCCAAGCGCAGTTGGCACAGCAGAGAGTGTACAACCGTGGAGCCAAGACCCGTACCTTTTCCCCGGGGGATAGGATATTGGTACTTGTCCCTACGGTTGAAAGTAAATTCCTTGCCAAATGGCAAGGCCCCTACGAGATAATGGAAAAAGTGAGCGAAGTGAATTACAAGGTCAGACAACCAGGAAGGCGAAAGCCCGAACAGATCTATCACGTTAATCTGTTGAAAGCCTGGAGGGATAGAGAGTCCCTAGTCGCAGACACTTGGTCACCAGCTCAAACTGGTTGCGTGATTCCTGAGGTTGGAATAGCAGCCACCTTGTCACAACCCCAACAACAGGAGGTTAAGGAGTTTGTGCTTCGCAACAAGGAGGTATTCTCTGAGCTGCCGGGACAAACATCTGGGGTAGAGCATGACATCATTACCCCGCCCGGTGAAAGGGTGAAGTTAAAACCCTATCGGATCCCAGAGGCTCGACGGGAGGCAATACGGGAGGAAGTACAGAAAATGCTGAACTTAGGGGTGATAGAGGAGTCCCAAAGTGATTGGTCTAGTCCCATCGTGTTGGTGCCTAAACCGGATGGGAGCTGGCGATTTTGTAACGATTTTCGTCAGTTGAACAAAGTTACAAAATTTGACACCTACCCCATGCCACGTATAGATGAGTTGATCGACCGGCTGGGAACAGCCCGATACATGACGACTCTTGACCTCACAAAAGGGTATTGGCAAATCCCCCTGGCCAAGTCGGCCAAAGAGAAAACCGCATTTGTAACCCCAGACGGGGCGTTCCAATATAAAAGAATGCCGTTCGGGTTACAGAATGCGCCGGCCACATTCCAGCGGAAAATGGACCAGATGCTGAGGCCCCATCGGAAGTATGCTGCGGCTTACCTGGATGACGTAATTGTCCATAGCACAGATTGGGCCTCACATCTGCCAAAAGTGCAAGCAGTCCTGGACTCTGTTCGGGAAGCGGGGTTTACCGCTAACCCCAAGAAGTGTACCATTGGGCAGGAGGAGGCCAAATATCTTGGGTACACCATTGGGAGGGGAGTAATAAAACCCCAACTCAACAAAGTCGAGGCCATCCAGAGTTGGCCACGTCCCAACAGCAAGAAGCAGGTACGAGCCTTTCTGGGAATCGCTGGGTATTATCGGCGATTCATTCCCCACTTTGCTTCTAAGGCTGTGCCCCTAACCAACCTGACGAAGGGGAAAGGGTCGGTCATGATTAAATGGACCCCCGAGGCTGAGGCAGCATTCCAATTCTTGAAACAAGCCTTATGTAGCCAGCCAGTGTTGTACTCACCCGACTTCTCTAAAGACTTTGTCGTACAAAGTGATGCGTCAGATGTGGGGTTAGGAGCAGTATTGTCCCAGGTCTGGAACGGGGAAGAGCACCCAGTCATTTACCTCAGCAGGAAGTTGAAGTCCCATGAGGTAAATTACGCCACCGTTGAAAAGGAGTGTTTAGCGGTGAAGTGGGCTCTAGATTCCCTTCGGTACTACCTGCTAGGTAGGCACTTTGACATGGTTACGGATCACGCTCCGTTAAAGTGGATGGCTCAAAACAAGGAAACAAATAGAAGAGTGAATAGGTGGTTCCTGGCCCTCCAGGAATTCAACTTCACAGTAAAGCATCGCCCTGGCGTTCAAATGGGGAATGTGGATGCTTTGTCTCGAGTACATGAATGCCTGATTGCTGGTGTTCCAACCCCGAGGTTAAAACAAGAGGGGGGGTATGTGACAGCAGGAAGGTAAAGTCACCTGGTTGCATCCAGGGGGGTAGATATATTTCGCCCAGATTCAGGCTTTACGCCGACTTATACAACTAGGTGGAGAGTTGTATAAGGCTAGTGGGCTCATGGATGACTCATACCTCTAGGGAGAGGGCTGGGCGTCGTGCAGACAGGGAGTTGATGAGACCAGCTGAAGCTTGTCAGCTCATTTAGGCCTCTATAAGAACTCCCAGCTTCATTAGATGTTAGCTCACGCCTGGAACCAGACCTGTGTGGACTGTCTAGGGAGAGTGAACCCCTGTGCGGTGAGACAAAGCCTGTGTGGCTATTTGCTTGGACATTTAAAACCAGGGACTTAGGGACTAGGACAGCACTAGGCTGATCCCAGTTGTTAGTTAGGAAACCTGTATGTTTAGTCAGAGGTCAACTTGACCAGGATTTATTTTGGTTATGTTTCTTTTGCTTTGCTGTGTTTTGTCACTGTAAATAGAAAATAAACCGCACCTTTTTGATTTTGAAAACCACAACCTCCGTTTGCTGGGCCTGTTTTTTGTGGGGAGCCCATCCCGGGGGTCACACACACCCGCTGCCGAGCTAACCCCCTCACAGCGGCATAACACTTACGAGTCACATGACACCGGGGAGGGAAAAAGGCTAACTGGGCTCAATTTGGACATTTTCACTTAGGGGTGTACTCACTTTTGTTTGCCAGCGGTTTAGACATTAACCATTTGCCAACCGCCGCACGCCGATGTACATCGGCAGAATGGCACGGGCAGGCAGATTGGCGTACAGGTACGTCCCTTTAAATCTTTAAGCGAGTGCGGCCGCGGGTCCCGGGAACTCGATGGTCCCGGGAGGCCCACGATTGTGATCGGCAAGAGCAGAACAGGGGAATGCCTTTGTAAACAAGGCATTCCTCTATTCTGCCTAGTGACACTGTCACTGATGACCGTTCCCCGTGATCGGGAACGGTCATCAGTGACGTGTCACGTGTAGCCACGCCCCCTCACAGTAAGAATCACTCACTAGGGCACACTTAACCCCTGCAGCGCCACCTAGTGGTTAACCCCTTCACTGCCAGAGTCATTTTTACAGTAATCGGTGCATTTTTATAGCACTGATCGCTGTGAAATTGACAATGGTCCCAAAATGGCGTCAAAAGTGTCCTATGTGTCCGCCATAATGTCGCAGTCATAATAAAAATCGCTGATCGCCGCCATAACTAGTAAAAAAATAAATATTATTGACATAAAACAGTCCCCTATTTTGTAGAAGCTATAACTTTTGCGCAAACAAATCAATAAACGCTTATTGCGATTTTTTTAACCAAAAATATGTAGAAGAATACGTATCGGACTAAACTGAGGAAAAAAAACGTTTTTTATATATATTTGGGGGATATTTATCATAGCAAAAAGTAAAAAATATTGATTTTTTTTTCAAAATTGTCGCTCTATTTTTGTTTATAGCGCAAAAAATAAAAACCGCAGAGGTGATCAAATACCACCAAAAGAAAGCTCTACTTGTGGGAAAAAAATCCTTTTTGGCCCCAGAACTGTATAACTGCCGCTTGTGTGTGTTATGAATTTTTATAAATGGGAGCGACCCGCCATTAACATGACACAATCGTTAAAAAAAATAAAAATAAAAAATTACATATTTGAATCGATTTTAGAAAAAGTCACACCGCGACGTCCGAATGCATTAAAAAAGAAAAAAAAAAAAAAGAAGTTTCTGCGCAGAGTTTTTTAGAGTTATGGCTGTCTGCTCTCCGCGCCTTTCCGTACAAATCTTATTCCATTAAGTTATCACTGTTCCCTAATGTAACGACTCCGGCTACAAACCTGTCTGCTTTTTTCGTGATGTTCCGGGTGACCTTGCCTCCTCTGAGTCATTGCTCCGGCTTTATGGAGCAGATAAAATGTATCAAGATCTTTTCAAGGGTCACCGGCTTCCCACAAAATATCACTTCACCAGAAAAGTTACCATTTACCATCTTAAAGAGAATCTATACACTTTTTGTTCTATGTTTTTAATAACTATTTAATTTGGATGACTGTACTGAACGGCCGCCACTGGCTACTGCTCTCTGCGATTGCAATTGTAGTGCTTTCAAGTATTTATTCCCTCTCACAGAGGTCACAGTACTCCCCCCTGACAATGCTTCTTTTGTTTGTTTTTTTCTGTCTAGAAGGACTGCGCCACCTTTTTTCAGGCATCATCCAGGGTTGCCATCCACTTTCGGGACTGAGATGTCGGCTCAGAGATGACACGGGTATGCAGTGGCGTCGCTAGGGGGGGGGGGCTTTTGGGGCTATAGCCCTGAATCTGGGGTCCATAGCCCCAAGTGTCTTAGCGGGTGCAGCCTTTGAGTAAAAAGAAAGGCCAGTCTGCAGCCTCCAGAGTCACGCTCTGATTATGCCATGCTGAGGGCGGCAGCAGGAGAACAGAAGATCGGTCGTGGAGCTGGATTTCTCCTTGCATCCAGCTGAACGCGGCCACGCCCACTAGTCTGCTGCCTCCAGAGTCACGCTCTGATTATGCCATGCTGAGTGCGGCAGCAGGAGAACAGAAGATCGGTCGTGGAGCTGGATTTCTCCTTGCATCCAGCTGAACGCGGCCACGCCCACTAGTCTGCTGCCTCCAGAGTCACGCTCTGATTATGCCTGGCTGAGGGCGGCAGCAGGAGAACAGAAGAACGGTCGTGGAGCTGGATTTCTCCTTGCATCCAGCTGAACGCGGCCACGCCCACTAGTCTGCTGCCTCTAGAGTCACGCTCTGATTATGCCATGCTGAGGGCGGCAGCAGGAGAACAGAAGAACGGTTGTGGAGCTGGATTTCTCCTTGCATCCAGCTGAGCGCGGCCACGCCCACTAGTCTGCTGCCTCTAGAGTCACGCTCTGATTATGCCATGCTGAGGGCGGCAGCAGGAGAACAGAAGAACGGTCGTGGAGCTGGATTTCTCCTTGCATCCAGCTGAGCGCGGCCACGCCCACTAGTCTGCTGCCTCTAGAGTCACGCTCTGATTATGCCATGCTGAGGGCGGCAGCAGGAGAACAGAAGATCGGTCGTGGAGCTGGATTTCTCCTTGCATCCAGCTGAGCACTGCCACGCCCACTAGTCTGCTGCCTCCAGAGTCACGCTCTGATTATGCCATGCTGAGGGCGGCAGCAGGAGAACAGAAGATCGGTCGTGGAGCTGGATTTCTCCTTGCATCCAGCTGAGCGCGGCCACGCCCACTAGTCTGCTGCCTCTAGAGTCACGCTCTGATTATGCCATGCTGAGGGCGGCAGCAGGAGAACAGAAGATCGGTCGTGGAGCTGGATTTCTCCTTGCATCCAGCTGAGCACGGCCACGCCCACTAGTCTGCTGCCTCCAGAGTCACGCTCTGATTATGCCATGCTGAGGGCGGCAGCAGGAGAACAGAAGAACGGTAGTGGAGCTGGATTTCTCCTTGCATCCAGCTGAGCGCGGCCACGCCCACTAGTCTGCTGCCTCTAGAGTCACGCTCTGATTATGCCATGCTGAGGGCGGCAGCAGGAGAACAGAAGAACGGTAGTGGAGCTGGATTTCTCCTTGCATCCAGCTGAGCGCGGCCACGCCCACTAGTCTGCTGCCTCCAGAGTCACGCTCTGATTATGCCATGCTGAGGGCGGCAGCAGGAGAACAGAAGATCGGTCGTGGAGCTGGATTTCTTCTTACATCCAGCTGAGCGCGGCCACGCCCACTAGTCTGCTGCCTCTAGAGTCACGCTCTGATTATGCCATGCTGAGGGCGGCAGCAGGAGAACAGAAGAACGGTCGTGGAGCTGGATTTCTCCTTGCATACAGCTGAGCGCGGCCACGCCCACTAGTCTGCTGCCTCTAGAGTCACGCTCTGATTATGCCATGCTGAGGGCGGCAGCAGGAGAACAGAAGAACGGTCGTGGAGCTGGATTTCTCCTTGCATCCAGCTGAGCGCGGCCACGCCCACTAGTCTGCTGCCTCTAGAGTCACGCTCTGATTATGCCTGGCTGAGGGCGGCAGCAGGAGAACAGAAGATCGGTCGTGGAGCTGGATTTCTCCTTGCATCCAGCTGAACGCGGCCACGCCCACTAGTCTGCTGCCTCCAGAGTCACGCTCTGATTATGCCTGGCTGAGGGCAGCAGCAGGAGAACAGAAGATCGGTCGTGGAGCTGGATTTCTCCTTGCATCCAGCTGAACGCGGCCACGCCCACTAGTCTGCTGCCTCCAGAGTCACGCTCTGATTATGCCTGGCTGAGGGCGGCAGCAGGAGAACAGAAGAACGGTCGTGGAGCTGGATTTCTCCTTGCATCCAGCTGAACGCGGCCACGCCCACTAGTCTGCTGCCTCCAGAGTCACGCTCTGATTATGCCTGGCTGAGGGCAGCAGCAGGAGAACAGAAGATCGGTCGTGGAGCTGGATTTCTCCTTGCATCCAGCTGAACGCGGCCACGCCCACTAGTCTGCTGCCTCCAGAGTCACGCTCTGATTATGCCATGCTGAGGGCGGCAGCAGGAGAACAGAAGAACGGTCGTGGAGCTGGATTTCTCCTTGCATCCAGCTGAACGCGGCCACGCCCACTAGTCTGCTGCCTCCAGAGTCACGCTCTGATTATGCCTGGCTGAGGGCGGCAGCAGGAGAACAGAAGAACGGTCGTGGAGCTGGATTTCTCCTTGCATCCAGCTGAACGCGGCCACGCCCACTAGTCTGCTGCCTCCAGAGTCGCGCTCTGATTATGCCTGGCTGAGGGCGGCAGCAGGAGAACAGAAGAACGGTCGTGGAGCTGGATTTCTCCTTGCATCCAGCTGAACGCGGCCACGCCCACTAGTCTGCTGCCTCCAGAGTCACGCTCTGATTATTCCTGGCTGAGGGCGGCAGCAGGAGAACAGAAGAATGGCTGGGCGGAAGAGTTAAGGTATTAAGGTGCTTCTGGAATTTCAGGAAAATCTCTCTCCCCTCCCCCCCCCTTTTAAAAATTACTGCAATAATACCAGACCAAATAAGTAATATTACATTTATTTGCTACTATGCTCCAGGGCTGGTGCAAGGATTTTTGACACCCTAGACAAAACCTAATTTTGCTGCCTCATTGGCTCCACCCCATGACTCCCTTGCCCTGCCCATGTGACAGAAGGCTATACAGGAAGCATTGGCTCTGCTTCCTGTAGCGCTGGCTCCAGTACCGCACTGCGCCTCTAATTACACTACCGGAGCAGCTGCCTGAGACTGAGTTAGTTACATGCTGTAGCCTACAGAGCATGCAGACGTGGAAGGGAAACCAGCGGCCGGGCGCCCCTAGGCAGCAGTGAGCCCTAGGCCGCTGCCTAGTTTGCCTATTGGTAGCACCGGCCCTGCTATGCTCTCTAATAGAAGTAAAAAAGCTATACAATGGGTGCTGATTTTATTGCTTTAACCAGTTGCCGACTGCGTCACGCAGATATACGGTGGCACAATGGCACTGCTGGGCGAAATCCTGTACGAGTACGGCCTACTCGTTTTTGGTCACCAGAGGGCGTGCGTGCCAGCTGCACAGCGGGGGACCCGATGCGCGCGGCCGGCGGGGACGATCGCCGCCGGGAATGCGCGATCGCGTGCACGAGCACCAGCATGGGCATTTGTGTGTGTAAACACACAAATCCCTGTGCTGTCAGAGGAGAGGAGCCCAATCGTTTCCTTTCTACGAAGTAGGAAAAATGATATGGCTTCTCTCCTAGTCACTCACATCCCCTCAAAGTTAGAACATGCAGAGGGAACACATATTTAACCCCTTGATCGCCCCCTAGTGTTAACCCCTTCCCTGCCAGTGACATTTACACAGCAATCAGTGCATTTTTATAGCACTGATCGCTGCATAAATGCCAATGGTCCCAAAAAAAGTGTCAGAAGTCTCAGATCTGTCCTTCGCATTGTCACAGTCCCACTAAAAATCGCAGATCATCGCCATTACTAGTAAAAAATTTTTTTATAAAAATGGCATAAAAATGCCAAAAATCTTTCCCATAGTTTGTAGACGCTATAACTTTTGCTCAAACCAATCAATATACGCTTATTGTGATTTTTTTTTTACCAAAAATATGGAGAAGAATATACATTGGCCTAACTGAGAAAAAAAAATTGTTTTTTAAAAAAACTTTTGTGGGATATTTATTATAGCAAAAAGTAAAAAATATTGTTTTTTTTCTAAAATTGTGGCTCTTTTTTGGTTTATAGAGCAAAAAATAAAAAACGCAGAGGTGATCAAATACCACCAAAAGAAAGCTCCATTTGTGGGAAAAAAAGGACGCAAATTTATTTTGGGTACAGCGTTGCTACGACCGCGCAATTGTCAGTTAAAGCGACGCAGTGCCAAATTGTAAAAAGTGCTCTGGTCAGGATCTTTTTATTAATATTATTTCATATTAATTAGTTCTGTTCCATTTGTTTAGATGCGACAGTCGTTATTTCGGAGAATTCGTAACTTCGGATAAATTCGTATTCCTTACGTTCTCTAACAGCCAAATTTAAAAAGAAAATTCCAATGCCTATAAAAAAAATTGCAATAAGCGTATATTGATTGGTTTGCACAAAAGTTATAGCGTCTACAAAATATGGGATATATTTATGGCATTTTTATTATTGTTTTTTTTTACTAGTAATGGCGGCGATCTGCGATTTTTAGCGGGACTGTGACATTGCGGCAGACAGATCGGACACTTTTGACACATTTTTGGGACCAGTGACATTGATACATCGATCAGAGCTAAAAATAGCCACTGATTACTGTATACATGTCACTGGCAGGGAAGGGCTTTACACTAGGGGGCGGATCAAGGGGTTAAATGTGTTCCCTGGGAAGTGTTTCTAACATAGGCGTGCGCACAGGGTGTGCCAGGTGTGCCCAGGCACACCCTAATCACCCTGTGCAGAACAGATTCCCCCTACTGATCTGGCTCCCCCTCCTTCCCGCCACAGCACTGCCAGCTTCCCTCCTCTGCCACCGGTTGTTGCTGTGGATGTTTTTGGATGAGTGGGGGAAGGGGCCAGTAAATATGCCATTTACTGGCCCCTTCCCTTTCTGAATGAACATTGTGAGTGATCGGTAGAGTGTGTTTGAGCTTTGGGGTGCACACCCTAATGCCAAAGGCTGCGCACACCTATGGTTTCTAACTATATGGGGGGGGGGGGGGCTGGGCTGACTGGAGCAGGAGAGAGATTGCTGTTCCTGATCACTAGGAACAGCAGATCTCTCTCTTATGCCGCGTACACACGATTGGAAATTCCGACAAGAAAAGTCCGATGTGAGCTTTTTGTCGGAAATTCCGACCGTGGGTAGGCTCCATTGGACTTTTGCTGTCGGAATTTCCGCCAAGAAAAGATTGAGAGCAGGTTCTCTATTTTTTTTCCGGCGGAAAAAAAATTCCTATCGGAAATTCCGATCGTCTGTAGCAGTTCCGACGCGCAAAATTCCTACGCATGCTCGGAAACAATTTGACGCATGCTCTGAAGCATTATACTTCATTTTCTCGGCTCGTCGTAGTGTTTTACGTCACCGCGTTCTTGGCGGTCGAAATTTCAGAGACGTTTTGTGTGACCGTGTGTATGCAAGCCAAGCTTTAGCGGAATTCCGTCGTAAAAAAAACATCCAAGGTTTTTCCGACGGAAATTCCGATCGTGTGTACGCGGCATAACTCTCCTGACAGAACAGGGATCTGTCTGTTTACACTTTCAATGATCCCCGTTCTGGTTCTCTTTCCTGGCCGCCAGCCACGTGCATCGGGTCCCCCGCCGTACAGCTCTGGACTCTATCATACAGTGGGGGGAAATAATGATTTGATCCCCTACTGATTTTGTACGTTTGCCCACTTTCAAAGAAACGGGTCTATAATTTTCTGAAATTTTTATCATCAGTGTATTTTAAATGATAGAGACAGAATATCAACCAAAAATCCAGAAAAAAACACACATGATACAAAATGTTATAAATGGAGTTACAGTTGAGGTATCGGGTATTTGATCCCCAACCAACCAATAGTTCTGGTTCCCACAGACTGGCTACAGGAGGTGCTCATGCAGGGCCGCCATCAGGGGGGTACAGGCAGTACACCTGTAAGGGGCCCGGATGGCAACCCCCCTTTTTTTTGTAAGGGGCCCAGAGGTCCCCAGGGCCCCCGGATGGAAAACCCCCCTTTTTTATGTATTTTTTATTAAAAAAAATAAAAAATTAAATTTTTTTTAATTATTTTTTTATTTTTTTAAGGTGCTCAGAGATCCCCAGGGGCACGGAGGTCCCCGGGGCCCCGGATGGTAACCCCCCTTTTTTATGTATTTTTTATAAATAAAAAATATATATATATATATATATATTTTTTTTTTAAGGGGCCCAGAGGTCTCCAGGGCCCCAGGTGGCAACTCCCCTTTTTTTGTGTTCTTTTTTTGTTCGTCAGCACCCAAAGCCCCCCCGAACCTCAACAATTCGCGGCAGCAGCACCACCCCGCTTCTCAATTCGTGGCACCCCCCGCTTCTCAATTTGCGGCTGCCCCTCCCTGCTTCTCAATTTGCGACGGCAGCACCCCCCCCGGTTCTCCTCTGCTCCAGGGGGCCCATGCCTGAAGCTGTGTAAGGGGCTCCAAAATTCCAGATGGCGTCCCTGTGCTCATGTGGTACACAGATTAGTCCTGTCAATGTAATGCCCCATACACACGATCATTTTTAATGTCATTTTTAAAACTGACGTTTTTCTCGTCATTTTTTTTCTTGTTTCCTCTCAAGCCTGTCTTGCGTACACACCATCATTTTAAAAAATGTTCAAGAAAAGCGCAGTGACGTACAGCACGTACGACGGCACTATAAAGGGGAAGTTCCGTTCGAATGGCCTTCATGTTAGTAAAGTTTGTTGAGAGACGATTCGCTCTTTTCAGTCTCGTGCTTTTCAGTCCGTTACAGCGTGACGAATGTGCTATCTCCATTACAAATGCTAGTTTTACCAGAACGAGCGCTCCCGTCTCATACTTGATTCTGAGCATGCGCATTTTTTTCACGTCGTTAAAGCATACACACTATCGTTTTTCACGTCGTTAAAAAAAACGACATGAAAAACAACGTGAAAAAAGAGAGCATGTTCGAAATTTTTAATGCCCGTTTTTCACGTCGTTAAAAATGCTCTGGAGCCTACACACGATCATTTTTAATGGCCATTTTTTTTAATGGCATTTTTAACGGCATGAAAAATGATCGTGTGTATGGGGCATAAGAAGGTGCCTCTAACGACAACTCGTTATGTGTATAAAAGACACCTGTCCACAGAATCTCTTTCCTCCAATCACATCTCACCATCATGGGGGAGACCAAAGAGCTGTCAAAGGACGTCGGGGAGAAGATTGGAGACCTGCACAAGGCTGGAATGGGCTACAAGACCATCAGCAAGAAGCTTGGTGAGAAGGAGACAACTGTTGGAGGGATTATTTGCAAACGGAAGAAATACAAAATAACCATTGATCGTCCTCGGTCTGGAGCTCCATGCAGGATTTCGCCTCATGTGGTGAGGATGGTCATGAGAAAAGTGAGGGATACACCCAGAACTACATGGGAGGAGCTTGTGAATGATCTCAAGGCAGTTGGGACCACAGTCACCAAACACACCATTGGTAACACAATACACCGCCATGGATTGAAATCCTGCAGCCCCCGCAAGGTCTCCCTCTTAACCACTTAAAGACCGCCGCACGCCTATTTACGTCGACAGAATGGCACGGACAGGCATATGGGCGTACAGGTACGTCCCCTTTAAGATGCCGCCGTTTGGTCGCGCGCGTGCGCTCGGGACCCTGCCACAAGCTCCGTGAGCCTGACCATGGGTCCCGCGGACTCGATTGCCGCGGGAATACCCGCGATCGCCTCACGGAGAGATAGATCGGGGAGATGCTAATGTAAACAAGCATCTCCCCGCTCTGCCTAGTGACAATGACACTGATCTCCGCTCCGTGTAATCAGAGCGGAGATCACTGTCGTGTCACACACAGCCCATCCCCCCTAAAGTTAGAAGCACTCCCTAGGGCAAACTTAACCCTTACAGCGCCACCTAGTGGTTAACCCCTTCACTGCCAGTGTCATTTTCACAGTAATCAGTGCATTTTTATAGCACTGATCGCTGTAAAAATTACAATGTTTCCAAAATGGTGTCAAAAATGTCCGATGTGTCCGCCATAATGTCGCAGTCACGATAAAAATCGCTGATCACCGCAATTACTAGTAAAAAAAAAAAACATTAATAAAAATGCCATAAATCTATCCCCTATTTTTTAGACGCTATAACTTTTGCGCAAACCAATCAATAAACGCTTATTGCGATTTTTTTTTACCAAAAGTTTGTAGAAGAATACGTATCGGACTAAACTGAGGAAAAAAAATGTTTTTTCATATATTTTTTGGGGATATTTGTTATAGCAAAAAGTAAATAATATTGCATTTTTTTCAAAATTGTCGCTCTATTTTTGTTTATAGCGCAAAAACGAAAAACCGCAGAGGTGATCAAATACCCCCAAAGTAAAGCTCTATTTGTGGGGAAAAAACGGACTTCAATTTTGTTTGGGAGCCACGTCGCACGACCGCGCAATTGTCAGTTAAAGCGACGCAGTGCCGGATCGCAAAAAGTGATCTGGTCTTTAACCAGCAAAATGGTCCGGGGCTTAAGTGGTTAAAGAAGGCACATGTACAGGCCCGTCTGAAGATGGCTAATGAACATCTAAATCAGGGATCTCAAACTGGCGGCCCTCCAGCTGTTGCGAAACTACAAGTCCCATCATGCCTCTGCCTGTGGGATTCATGCTTGTAAATGTCAGCCTTGCAATGCCTCATGGGACTTGTAGTTTCGCAACAGCTGGAGGGCCATCAGTTTGAGACCCCCTGGTCTAAATGATTCAGAGAAGGATTGGGGAGAAAGTGCTGTGATCAGATGAGACCAAAATTGAGCTCTTTGGCATTAACCTTGACTTGCCGTGTTTGGAGGAAGAAAAATGCTGACTATGACCCTAAGAACACCATCCCTACAGTCACACGGAGGGGGAAACATGAGGCTTTGGGGCGGTTTCTCTGCTAAAGGTCCAGGCCGACTTTGCCACATTGAGAGGCCAATGAACAGGGCCATGTATTGTAAAATCTTGGATGAGAACCTTCTTCCCTCACCCAGAACACTGAAGATGGGTCATGGATGGGTCTTCCAGCATGACAATGACTCAAAACATACCACCAAGGCAACAAAGGTAGGGTGACCAGATATCCCCGGTTTCAGGGGACAGTCCCCGGATTGAGGACACTGTCCCCGGACCAAGTCTGTCCCCGGTTTTGTCCCCGGATTGGATTTGGACAGCGGCTGGGGCAATTTCAAAGACAGTCAGTGCAGAATTCAAAAAAATATATTCTGAATTAGACACCCCCCACCCCTCTCCGCTGCTCCTACTAGCTTATGGGGGTGTATTTTTTCCATTATCTGTGCCCCTTTCTGATGATCCTGTGCTGGTCGGAGTGGAGGGAATATTTCTTCAGTTTCGGGTGCCCATTCAGCTCCGCTCACATGTTCTTCTGCCTTGGCTCAAGTCAGCCGCCTGCCTGCTTATCTCCTTGCCTTCCCTGGCGGAGTGATCTTCCTCCACTCCCCACCCAGTAATAGCCGGAGAGTAAGACTTGACAGGCTGTGAGGCGGGGCGGCGGTGGCGACGGGCAGAGAGTCGCTGATTGCCACCATTACTAGTAAAAAAAAATATGTCCCCGGATTTCCTTTTAAAAATCTGGTCACCTTAAACAAAGGAGAGGCTCCTCTGTTAAAAAACAAAAAACAAAGGAGAGGCTCAGAAAGAAGCACATTAATGTAATGAAGTGGCCTAGACAGTCTCCAGACCTTAATCCTATAGAAAATTTATGGAGGGAGCTGAAACTTCGAGTTGCCAAGAGATAGCTGAAAGAACTCTAAAGCCTCGTACACACGACCGAGTTTCTCGGCAAGAACCAGCAAGAAACTTGCTGGCAGAGCTTTCTTGCCGAGTAAATCGCTCGTGTGTACGCGGCTATCATGTTTCTCGTCAAGAAAACCGACAAGAATCTCGACGAGAAATATAGAGAACCTGCTCTCTTTTTTCTCGTCGAGATTCTTGTCAGCAGGTTTCTCGACGAGAAAAGTGTGTGTGTTTGTACACTTACCTGTCCTCCGGGAAGCCCGCGCATGCTCGAAATGACTTTGACGCATGCGCGGTAGCTTCCTAGGCATAGGTAGGGTGAACCAAGATGGCGGCGACGGCTTTGAATGTGACGAGCGCACGCTCGTCGTAGTCGATGACGTCACCACGTTCGCTCCATTCAAAGAACCGCCGGTTCTTTGAATCTAGCGTCTGTACCCTCGGCCGGGACAAGTTTCTTGTCCAAGAATCTCGTCAAGAAAAACGACAAGTTTTTTCCTGACGAGATTCTCGGTCGTGTGTACGAGGCTTAAGGATTTAGAGAAGATCTGTAAAGAAGATTGGACCAAAATCCCTCCTGAGATGTGTGCAAACTTTTTTTAAAGCAATAATTTTTTATTGAAAAGTTTTCTTTTACAGATAATAGAAAGAAATAGAGGATAAAATATAAAACAAGGGGTACATAAAGAGATATACACAATAGGTGATACACATTGGTGGTAAGTGTACAATTTAACCAAGGGACTTGGGCCAAATAGCCCAGTCATCATCAAATTTTTTACATGTTAGAGAGTTGATTGCTAATAGGCGTTCGAATGTATAATTTCTATGAACTGCTGCTATAACTTCAGAGATGTTTGTAGTTTTATTAGATTTCCAATTGCGCAATATCAACAGGCGTGTTTCCAGAAGTATGTGTGTCACGACTGGCCTAAAAGTCCGTGGGAATTTGTCAATGTTTAGGTGCAGTAATGCTAAAGCTGAATCGGGTCGTGTTAGTATTCCAGTCATGGAGGAAATCTGTTGGAAAACCTGGTTCCATAGACTTCTTATGCTGGGGCAGTGCCAGAACATATGCAGTAAGTTACCAACGTGCCCACAGTCCCTCCAGCAGTGCGAGGATGTTCCCGGAAAGTATGTGGCAAGTCGGAAAGGAGTATAGTGCCAGCTATTTGTTATCTTGATCATCAGTTCCCAGTGCTTCACACAGTGGGAAGACTTGTGTACTTCCATGAAGGCCCTGTGCCATTGTTTGTCCGAGAATGTGTCGCCTATGTCTACCTCCCATTTCTGCATTGCTGTTGTCTTCTTGAATGTCAGTCTGTCTTGCAGTAGGTTATAGAAAAAGGAAATACCCTTCTTGTCTGGTGTTGCGTTGGAATAGAACTGCCAAATTTTAATCGGCATTGTCGCTATTGAGGGTGCCTGACATCTCAAGAAGTGTGTAATTCTGAGGCATTTGTAAGTGCCTGGTGGGGAGATCTTATATTGTGTCATGATTTGTTCTATGGGTTTGAGTTGTGGGCCTTCATAAAGGTCCGATATGTGATATATGCCTTTATCTATCATGTCAGTGACGTCCAACATTGGGATCTTGGATTCTAATATATTCAGGGGAAGGTCGAAGTCTATGGTTTGTGCGTCCGTGTGATGCTTATCTAAAATGAGTCTCCATGCTCTCAGTGATGTCTGCATGGTAGGCGGGAGAAGAGAGATGTTCCTATGAGTAGTTGGGTAAGATCTTTCGTTGGGGATAGATACGTTTCTATGTCAACCCAAAGAGGTGCGTCGGATTGTTGAATCCAGAATTTAATTTGGTCTAGGCGCACCGCCCATAAGTAGTCATAAATGTCCGCGAAACCCGCCCCTCCTGCTTGTTTGTGTGAAGTCAAGTTATTCCTGGAACACCTAGCTCTTTTTCCCTTCCATATGTACTTCCAACCTATTCTAGCGAGACTATTGACGAAATGAGTAGGGATATGAATAGGCAGAGTGCGAAATACATATAAGATTTGTGGTAAAATGAACATTTTATATGCGGATATTCTACCCATCCATGAGATTTCAGTTCTCGAAATGGCCTTGAGTTGGGCTTCCAGTTTGGTTACCAGCGGAGTCATGTTAGTTTTAGCGAGGGCAGCTGTTTTACTAGTGAGTGAGATACCCAGGTATGTGATACTACCTGCGCTCCAAGTATATGGTAATTGTTTTTGAAGGGATTGTTTCATTTGAGACTGTACTCCTAGGTCTAGGATGAGAGATTTTGTAAAGTTGACCTTATAGTAGGATATGTCCCCAAATGTTGTTAGGATTTTGTGCGCCTCTTTTAGGGACTGTAATGGATTAGTCAGAATTAGAATTACATCATCCGCAAATAGATTAATGGTATGCATACTGGAACCAAACTGGAAGCCCGTGATCGAGGGCGTTGATCTGATTGCTTCAGCTAGTGGTTCTATCATAAGATTAAAAATAGTTGGGGACAGGGGACAGCCCTGTCTGGTCCCATTTGATATGTCAAATGTTTTAGACAGTAGGCCTGCAGAGTATACCTGGGCGGATGGGCAGGAATAGAGAGATAGAATAGCCTTTAAAATTGATCCTTTAAACCCAAATTTTTCCAGAACCATTTCCATGTAGGTCCAATGGACCCTGTCGAACGCCTTCTCTGCATCAATAGAGAGCAGCAGAGAAGGCGTTCGAGTTCTTTCAGCCCGATGTATCACATTGATGATTCTCCTGGTAGCGTCAGAGGTCTGTCTCCCCTTTACAAAGCCCATCTGGTCTTTTTTGATGATTAGTGGTATTATATGCGTAAGTCTTTTAGCCAGTAATTTTGCAAATATTTTTGTGTCAGTGTTTAAGAGTGAAATGGGTCTGAAGTTAGCTGGTGTGTGGGGTTCTTTTCCTGGTTTAGGGAGTGTGACTATGTGTGCTTTTAGCATTTCTCGCGGAAGTGTCGCTGTTTCTGTGGCTTTAATGAAGACTTTGGACATGTGGGGCGAAAGGATCTGTTTAAATGTTTTGAAATATTCATTGGAAAAGCCATCTGGGCCGGGGGATTTCCCGATTGGTAAAGAATCAATTATGTGTTCTATTTCTAGTGCCGTGATTGGGCTGTTTAGGTCCTCCAGTTGTGTTTGGGAAAGGGATGGGAGTTTCAACGTGTGCAAGAATGTTTGTATTTTTTCTGTTGTCGGTTGGGGGGTATTGGAGTCTCTCTGGAGGTTGTAAAGCGAACTGTAGTAGTCAGCAAATTGATCGGCTATATCTTGGGGGTTAATAATTTTTAGTGAAGTGGATGGGTGTTTCAGGTATTGTATTCTAGTTTTGGAACGAGTGGCTTTGAGTCTATTTGCTAAATATTTGCCTGCTCTGTCTGCGTTGGCATAGTGTAGGAGTTTCAGGCGTCTTAGATGCTTATCAAATTGGTGCGATAGAAGTTCTCTAAGCTTTTCTCTGCTGGCGCACAGTTTACTAGTTAAGGGTTCTGACGGTGACTGCTTATGCATGGTTTCTAGAATTTGTATGTCAGCAATAGTAGAGTTAAGTGAGTGCGTTAGTTTTCTTTTTTCCCTAGCGCCAATTTGGATTAATATCCCTCGAATATAGGCTTTATGTGCGTTCCACAGAACGTTTGGGTCAGTTACAGAATCAACATTTTCTGCGAAGTAGTTCGTTAGGTGTTGGGCTATAGACTTTTGGAGAAGTGGTTCTTGAAGAACCCTAGTGTTGCTACGCCAGATGGGGATAGAAGGGGAGACACCCTTTTCTATGATAGACAAAGATATAGCAGCATGATCTGACCATGTAATATTGTGTATACTAGTTCTTTCAATGTTCTGCAGCAACCATTTATCAGTTAGGAACATGTCTATACGAGAATATGAACTGTGTCTGTTCGAGAAAAAGGTATAGTCACGTTCGTTGGCGTGGAGGCATCTCCATGCATCAAAGAGTTCCACTTTGTGTAACAAGGGTTGCAGAGACAGGTGGGTCCTGGGTTTGCCAGAGGTAGTATCCAGTAGCGGGTCCGATGTCATGTTAAAATCACCGCATATCAGGAGGTTGCCATATTTCAAATTTTGGGCTTTGGTAAGGATTTTCCTCAAGAAGCGGAGTTGGTGAGTGTTAGGGGCATATACTGAAACAATCGTGTATGGTTTGGAATTGATGTCTCCCGTAAGGATTATATACCTGCCTCCATCGTCCAGAACAGTAGTTTTCGGTTGGAATGAGAGAGAGTTTTTGATGGCCAATAGGACTCCTCCCTTCTTGTTGTCAGGCATACAAGCCGTATATATGAAAGGGTAGTCCTTATGTGAACACTTCGGGGCTGCATCTTTTTGGAAATGTGTTTCCTGTACACAGAGTATGTCAGCTCTCTGTGTGCAGGCTTCTTTCCACATGGAGAAGCGTTTTACTGGGTGGTTCAGACCCCGGGCATTAATAGATAGGAGCTTAATCGTCATAGTGTCATTTGAGTGGTATCGTGTGTGAGGAAACTGGTTATGCACTTACTCGTCCTGGAGAATGTTGGTTGGCTTTTTCCATCCTTGTGGTATGCTGAGAGTAGTCTAACATGTTCTTCATTTACCGCTGTCATTATACATTGAGCGTTTCTGTGTATATCAAAAGGGACACTGGGGAGAAAAAAGGAAAACAGCAACGGAAATATAAGAGAAAAAGATAGATATAACTGGATTTTCATAAGAAATGGATCCATAAATTGATCCTCGGGCAGACGTAGCTGCTAGTGCAGAACGGAGGGTGTACAGTTGGTACCTCACTGCGGTACCTGTGCACCTGAGATAAACGAGATTGGTGAGTATAAGTAATTATTTTGCTTCAACGGCTTTTTTCTTACCAGCCTTCTTGTGTGACACTACCTGCCAGTCATTCTGTATTGGCCGTGGGCCTGCAGAGGATTGGGATTGAGGAACTTGTTCCGGGAGAATTCCCCATTGGCGTAGAGCAGCCAGCCCTTCCTCTAGTTTGGATACTGAGACACTGGCCCCATTGTGGGTGATAATAAGATTGGCTGGATATTTCCACTTATGCGGTATGTTGTGATTCCTCAATGCTTTGGTTACAGTGAGCAGATTGCGTCTGCGCTGAAGAGTGTGTCTGGACAGGTCAGGTAGCATCCTTATGTTGGCGTATTGTGGCGGGACTTTCCCTGGAGTACGTGACGCTTGTAGTATGCGATCTTTGATGTGAAAAAAGTGTACCCTCATCAGTACATCCCTGGGAGTCTCGTCAGGGAGGAACGACAGTTTAGGGACCCTATGGATTCTATCAATGATAAGATCCTGCGCTGTTGCCTCTGGCAGCAATGTGGAGAACAGAGTCTGGGTGTATTGAAGGAGCTGTGTGGGGGGAACATTTTCAGGGAATCCCCTCAGTTTAAGGTTATTCCTTCTTGATCTGTCCTCGAGGTCCGCCATCTTATCCTTGAGCCAAACTATTTCCTCCCCCTGTGCCTTGATGGCGTCCACCATCATGTTAAATGCAGAAGTGTGCTCTTCCACTTTGTCTTCCACAACATGGACTCTCTGTCCTATGGCCTGCACTTCTTTTTGGCATGCAGTGATCCCACTGTATATATCTGACTGCAGGGATGTTCTCAGTGAAAGGAGCATCTCCTTCAGCACGGTGTCGGATACTGGTCTGTCTGCCGTGGGGAATTCTGATATGGGGTCCCCCCTCTGTTGCCGCTGGCTAGAGCTGGTGGGTTGCGGCCCGCTTACCTCCATGCTGAGATCCGGCTGCGGCCTAGCTGGGGAGTCTCTCCGCGGCCTCGATTTGACTGGCCTCCTCGTTGTGGGGCTGGATGCCCCGGAGGAGGATGCGCTGTGTGCTGTAGCCGAGCGGATGACGATGGACGGCGGGCCGTTGCTTGTGGTCAGTGCTCCTGGCTGCGAGGCGTGCTGTGGGACTCGCGCTCCATCGCCGCCGCCATTTTGCTGCATTCCCCTCGCTGCTGCTCCGAAGAAGCTGTCTAGTTTATGGGGCTGCAGCGTTTTTTTACGATTCCTGGGCATCACCGGGTTGTTCCTCGGCAGGTCAGGGATCGGATGATCGATCGCAGGGCTCGCAGGAGCGCCGGTGGGCTGTGGTGGCTGATGTTACCTCAGGCTGACAAGCGGAGCTCCTGGGCTAAGCGTCCATCTTGGAGTCCGGTCGCCACGCCCCCTCCGAGATGTGTGCAAACTTGATCACCACCTACAAGAAACGTCTGACCTCTGTGCTTCCCAACAAGGGTTTCTCCACCAAGTACTAGGTGATGTTTTGCTTGGAGATCAAATACTTATTTTACTCACTGAACTGCAACTCCATTTATAATTCCCCGTACACACGATCCGAATATCGTATGACAGATCGTACAACTTTTTTCGCTTAATAGTCACAAGTAGAAATTGAATAGGTTATTAAAGTCACGAAAATTCTCGTACGACAGAAAAAAAAAAAAAAATCGGAAGTGATGTCATGTGTTGTAATTTATTTGTGTTGTATTTTCAGGCGACAACTGTACTTGTGAAGGAATGTAATGAGCATAATAATAAATTAGAAAATGTCTATTCTCTGTGCATCTTTATTATACTATAAAGTCTATATTGCTTTTTCATGTACACCACTGCTGTAATCCTTCCTTACTCAAATCAGCCTCTAATAACACTCCCTCCCACTGAAAAGACTGGAGAAGACAGAAAATGGCGGATACCCTCTTCTCCCACTGTCAGGAAGGGCATGCCAGCACCCAAGATGGCAGCTGAAGAAGACGCCCTGTTGTTCCAGTTCCTGTCAGAATGGCACTGTTGTGCATGCGCGCGCCAGTGCGCGCATCAACGTGCGCATGTGCGCGTGTGCGCGCGCGCACGGGTGCACGCGCGCGCACCCCATGAAGCTCTTTGGCGCCCAGCAGGCTATTTAAACTGGGTCAGTACCCAGACTCAATGCTGTCTGCTCTACAGCATTCCAGTGTGTTCCCGTTGCCCTGTATCTGTTACCTGTTCCTGTACCTGACCCGGATTGCTACTGACGTTCCAGCTTTCTGCCTGCATCTGACCCGGCTTGTTTGGCTCCGCATCTGCCTGCTCCCTCTGCTACCTCGCTGCCAGCCTATTACTGATCAGGCCTGTATCCTGACTACGCTCCTGCCTTTTGCAACTGTGCCTGACGTGCCCACCAGTGTATGACCCGGCTTGTCTTCACCTGCCTTATCTTCTGCCCTTGGAGTCCTGCTGAACTTCCATCCCATCTGCAGTTGCCGTGGCTCCACTACAGCGATCCATCAGGCACTCATGCGACTCTGCACTCCTGCGCCACCTGTCTACTCTACCAGGGGGCCCCCGAGTCAGAGGTGTAAGAGAGTCCGTCCTCTACATATCAGGCTCTACCGTCAGGTACGTGACACCCACACATCTTTAGGAATGCAGAAGTGAAGACAGATCAGAGGGACAACCAAGTGTGACCATCACATTTTTGTACTCTTCTTGTATTTCAGCCAATCAGATGTGCTTTCCAATTTTACATTAACATAATAGTGACGTATCATGCTATGTGTAAAAAGTTTAGTGTAATAAAGCATTAGATAAGGAAGTAACGGATCTGCAAGGACGTGTCGGAAGTCTTACTTTCAGCGTGCACGCAAATTTATCTAAACTTTACAATTCGGAACAGTAGTAGAATCCATATTAACCCCTTTGTGGTTTCCCACCATTACATACTGACTAAACGAAAATCGTACGATCTGGTTCCGTACGAGGAAAATTTTCGTGCATGTCCGATAAAATAATATCAGATGAACTGTCATTATCGGCTCTCGAAAGCCCTGTACTAACGATCCGATTATCGTACGATTCTTCCTCGGACGACATTTTTCGTATGATATTCGGATCATGTGTATGGGCCATAACATTTGTATAATGTGTTTTTTTCAGGATTTTTGGTTGATATTCTGTCTCTATTAGACATGCGCAATTCGTTTTTTTCCGAATTAGTTTTTTAACGAATTTCGTAAATTTGAATATTCGAAAATTCGTACATTCGTACATTCGGAAATTTGTACATTCGCACATTCGTACATTCGGAAATTTGTAAATTCGTAAATTAGTAAATTCGGAAATCTGAAATAATAATTAACTAATAATAACTTAACTATTACTAACTATTAAATTATAGGTATTGGAATTTCCTTTCAAATTCGGCTGTTAGTGAACTTAACGAAGTTACGAATTGTTTTCCGAAATAATGAATGCCGTATCTAAACGAATGGAACGTAATGAATTAATAATAATAATAAATAACAATAATAATAATAAAAACGTTTTATTATTATTATTATTATTATTATTTATTATTCATTCGTTCCGTTCCATTTGTTTAGATGTGGCATTTGTTATTTCAGGTTATTCGTAACTTCGGATAAATTTGTATTCGTTACGTTCGCTAACAGCCAAATTTGAAAGGAAATTACAATACCTATAATTTAATAGTTATTTTTTCAGATTTTCGGGTTTTCGGATTTTCGAAATTTCGAATTTACAAATTTACGAATGTACAAATTTACGAATGTACGAATTTACAAATTTAGAAAAGTACGAATTTACGAATGTACGAATTTACGAATTGCGATCATAACGAATGACCCGAAAAACTAAAAAAAAACAAAAACGAATGAAACGAAAACTAACACATTTTTTGGCAGTGCACATGTCTAGTCTCTATCACATAAAATACACCTATGATAACAATTATAGACCCTTCATTTCTTTGTAAGTGGGCAAACTTACAGAATCTGCAGGAGATTTATTATTTTCCCCCCCACTGTACATGCCACCTGTCCCGCATTTTGGCCCTCTGTCCCCGCAGATGCTGTGTCCCAGGCCATGTTCCGGGATCACAGCATCAACCTTACTTGAGTTACTGCACTTGCACCATAACTAAAAAAAACAAAAAATATTCATAGTGGGGATCAGGGCCACAAGGGGCAATCCCAGTATATTTAAAGGTGGGGCATGGGCAGCAACACCCCCGTAAAATTGGGCATAATGGTCAGTCCTTGCCTATTTGTGGGTGGTATTTGGGCAGACCAACCCGTAAAGTGGGTGTTATTTAAGCTCACCCACCCTGAAATTGTGCGGGCAAAATGATGGGTGAGATTAAGGGTGTGCCAGGACCATAATGTTGATAATCATGCCCTCTGCGGGTTCTGACCCTCGGAAATCGATCCATCCTTCGTAATAAAACTAAAGCCCCGTACACACGGTCGGACTTCCATCGGACTTTTCCGTGGTTTTTTTGTCCGAACGGAGTTGGCCGGGCACACCCACAGCATACACACGCTCTGATTTTTCTGCAAACTTTCCCAAAACTTTTTGCAACATCACGTGGTTTTTCTGCTCTTTTCTGCTCTTTACCGCCACCCTTTGGTCAACTTCTGCTATTGTTGGTTGATTGTAACATTAGTTGTTTTGTCCATCGGACAAAAGTCCGATGGTTTTCTGTACACACGGTCGGACTTTGCTCCATCGGACTTTTGTTGGGCAAAAGTTTGTCCGTTTGCAGACCCAACTTTTGTCCGATGAAAATAAGAAAAAAGCAAAAAAGGTTTGTCCGATGGAGCGTACACACGGTCAGATTGTTGGTCCAACTTGCTCAAAATGAAGTTTGTTGGCCAAAAGTCCGACCGTGTGTACGGGGCTTTACTGTGAAAATATGGTACAGCAAACGTGTGACATGGGAGAAAACTGCCAGCAGGCAAACTATACGCCACAATTATATTGTTACAATAATAAATCACAAATTGAATGCACAAAAACCAATTGCCTGAAAACAGAATTGATATGAACACATCTGACCTCTCTTGTCTGTTAAAGCATTTCTAATTCTGTTCAGCCAGATTTGTGATCAAATACCACCAAAAGAAAGCTTTATTTGTGGGGAAAAAAGGACATACATTTTGTTTGGGTACAACGACGGACGACCGCGCAATTGTCAGTTAAAGCGACGCAGCGCCGTATCGCAAAAAATGGCCCGGTCAGGAAGGGGTCAATTCTTTCGGGGCTGAAGTGGTTAAAGAAGCTTATCCTGCTTCTAACTAATACACAATTTTACTTTCTCCATCAGCTCATCCCCCACATCTACCGTATTTTCCAGCGTATAAGACGACCATTCGTACTTAAAAATATCCCCCAAAAGTCGGGGGTCGTCTGATACGCCGGTACCTGTATGCAGTCAGTCAGACTGCGGCCGTCCATTGTTCAAAAGCAGCGCCTCCTCCTCCTCCTCGTCCTGTTCCGTGATAGGCGGAAAACTCCACCTATCACGGAGATCCTCTCCTTCTCGGCCTCGGATGAAAGGACCTGCGTGATAGGCGGAACACCGAACACAGGCTCTGCTGGGAAACTGAGTGTTTTCCGCCTATCACCGAACAGGACGAGGAGGAGGCGCGGCTTTTGAACAATGGACGCCCGAAGTCTGACTCTACATACAGGGACAGGGCCGCCATCAGGGGGGTACAGGCAGTACACCTGTAAGGGGCCCGGATGCCCCCCCTTTTTTTTATAATTCTTTTTTATTTGTAAGGGGCCCAGAGGTCCCCAGGGGCCCGGAGTTCCCCAGGGCCCCGAATGTCAACCCCCCTATTTTATTTATTTTTTTATATATTTTTTTTATTATTAATTTTTTTATTTAATTTTTTTTTAATTTATTTATTTTATTTAATTAATTTATTATTATTTTTTTGTAAGGGGCCCAGAGGTCCCCAGAGGCCCGGAGGTCCCCAGGGCCCTGGATGGAAACCTCCCTTTTTTATTTATTTTTTATAAAAAAAAAAATTATAAAAAAAAATTATTATTAATTTTTTTATTAAATTTTTATTTATTTATTTATTTTAATTTATTTTTATTTTTATTTTATTTTTTGTAAGGGGCCCAGAGGTCCCCAGGACCCTGGATGGCAACCCCCCTTTTTTTTGTGCTTCTGTTTTTTTTTTGTGTTCGTCAGCACCCAAACCCCCCCTGCTCCCTGCTTCTCAATTCGTGGCACCCCCTCCCCCCCCCCCCCCGCTTCTCAATGGCGGCCCTGTACAGGGATAAGGTATAGAGATCTGGAGATCGGCACAGTGAGGTAGGCAAGGAGCACAGTGAGGTATGCAATGGGTACAGTGAGGTATGCAATGGGCACAGTGAGGTGTGTCGGAAGAGGGGTCGTCTTATACGGCGAGTATATCCCAAAACCAACCTTTTAGCTGGAAAATACGGTATTACCCTTTTGTATCAATTGACCCTCCCTTTTATATTGTAAGCTCTAATGAACAGGGCCCTCTGATTCCTCTTTTACCAAATTGTAATATAACTGTAATGTCTGCCTTTATTTTGTTAAGCGCTGCGCAAACTGTTGGTGCTACATAAATCCTGTATAATAATAATAATAGTATTAATAATGTGCGTGTAAAGACAGGCGTCCCAATACTTTTGGTAATATAGTGTACTTTAGCAACTTTGGTATGTAGATATGTAATGCTCCCTCTAGTGGTCATTTGTATATCACAGACTGTAACTCCAGAAAACAAAAGATTGAGCCAATGATGTTAACCGGCAAATGCTGCAGCTGTGCTACAGTCACAAGTTTCTTGTAATCTACAGTGCCTTGCAAAAGTATTCACCCCCCTTGGCATTTTTCGTATTTTGTTGCCTCACAACCTGGAAATAACATGGATTGTTTGAGGATTTGCATCATTTAATTTACAGAACATGCCCCCCAACTTTAAAGAGGTTTTTTCTTTTTTTGTATTGTGAAGCAAACAACAAATAGGACAAAATAACAGAAAAAGTCAATGTGCATAACTATTCACCCCCCTAAAGTCAATACGTTGTAGAGCCACCTTTTGCGGCTATCACAGCTCCAAGTCGCTTTGGATAAGTCTCTCTATGAACTTGCCACATCTTACCACTGGGATATTATCCCATTCCTCCTCCTTGCAAAAATGCTCCGGCCAAGTTGGATGGTTTGCGCTTGTGAACAGCAATCTTTAAGTCTAACCACAGATTTTCTATTGGATTGAGGTCTGGGCTTTGACTAGGCCATTCCAACACATTGACATGTTTCTCCTTAAACCACTCAAGTGTTGCTTTAGCAGTGTGTTTGGGGTCATTGTCCTGCTGGAAGGTGAACCTCCGTCCTAGCCTCAAATCACACACAGAGTGCTACAGGTTTTGCTCAAGAATATCCCTGTATTTAGCACCATCCATCTTTCCCTCAACTCTGACCAGTTTCCCAGTCCCGACTGCTGAAAAACATCCCCACAGCATGATGCTGCCACCACCATGTTTTAACGGTGGGGATGGTGTTCTTTGGGTGATGTGATGTGTTGGGTTTGCGCCAGACATAGCGTTTTCTTTGATGGCCAAAGAGTTCAATTTTAGTCTCATCAGACCAGAGCACCTTCCTCCATACATTTTAGGAGTCTCCCACGTGACTATTCGCAAACCCAAAACGTGCCATTTAGTTTTTTGCTGAAAGTAATGGCTTCTTCTGGCCACTCTGCCATAAATAACCTATTTTGTAGACGATATAACTTTTGCGCAAACCAATCAATATACGCTTATTGCGTTTTTTTTTTACCAAAAATATGTAGAAGAATACACATTGGCCTAAACTGAGGAAGAAATTCGTTTTTTTTATTTTTTATTGGGATATTTATTATTGCAAAAAAGTTAAAAATATTGTGTTTTTTTTTTTTTTTTTACAAAATTGTCGCTGTTTTTTTGTTTATAGCGCAAAAAATAAAAAACGCAGAGGTGATCAAATACCACCAAAAGAAATTTCTATTTGTGAGGAAAAAAAAACACTTTTGTTTGGGTACAACATTGAACGACCGTGCAATTGTCAGTTAAAGCGACGCAGTGCCGTATCACAAAAAATGGCCTGGTCAGGAAGGGGGTAGATTCTTCTCAGGCTGAAGTGGTTAAGGACGCAGCTGCTGGGGCTAAAAAAAAACAAAAAAAAAAACACCACACTGTAAACCGGCTCTTAGAAGTGGTTAGCAGGCTTTATGGGATCTTAGGAGCGTTCAGCATTTTTTTCCACCAGCAAATCGCTCCCAAAAATGCAAAAAAAGTGGGCCTTTTATCTGCTCCTAGAGTCTGGCGCTTGAAAAATGCTTCTAGCCTACAATAATGTGCATGGAAACATAGGATATGTGTTTCATTTGGTGGAACAAAGCAGAGATCTGAAGTGAACCCCCTGATCACTGTGAATTGGCCTGCGCATCTAAGCGAGATCCCCCTGAGGAAGACATGTGACCCTGTGTCGACACACGTAGGGGAGGGGCTGGGACGGTGAAGACACTCAGGAGTGAGGTGAGTCTATACCCATGGGGGGAGCAGGAGTGAGGTGAGTCTATACCCATGGGGGGAGCAGGAGTGAGGTGAGTCTATACCCATAGGGGGGAGCAGGAGCGAGGTGAATCTATACCCATAGGGGGGAGCAGGAGTGAGGTGAGTCTATACCCATAGGGGGGAGCAGGAGTGAGGTGAGTCTATACCCATAGGGGGGAGCAGGAGCGAGGTGAATCTATACCCATAGGGGGGAGCAGGAGTGAGGTGAGTCTATACCCATGGGGGGAGCAGGAGTGAGGTGAGTCTATACCCATAGGGGGGAGCAGGAGTGAGGTGAATCTATACCCATGGGGGGAGCAGGAGCGAGGTGAATCTATACCCATGTGGGAGAGCAGGAGTGAGGTGAGTCTATACCCATTGGGGGAGCAGGAGTGAGGTGAGTCTATACCCATAGGGGGGAGCAGGAGCGAGGTGAATCTATACCCATAGGGGGAAGCAGGAGTGAGGTGAGTCTATACCCATAGGGGGGAGCAGGAGTGAGGTGAGTCTATACCCATGGGGGGAGCAGGAGTGAGGTGAATCTATACCCATGGGGGGAGCAGGAGCGAGGTGAATCTATACCCATGGGGGAGAGCAGGAGTGAGGTGAGTCTATACCCATAGGGGGGAGCAGGAGCGAGGTGAATCTATACCCATAGGGGGGAGCAGGAGTGAGGTGAGTCTATACCCATAGGGGGGAGCAGGAGTGAGGTGAGTCTATACCCATAGGGGGGAGCAGGAGTGAGGTGAGTCTATACCCATGGGGGGAGCAGGAGTGAGGTGAGTCTATACCCATAGGGGGGAGCAGGAGTGAGGTGAATCTATACCCATGGGGGGAGCAGGAGCGAGGTGAATCTATACCCATGTGGGAGAGCAGGAGTGAGGTGAGTCTATACCCATGGGGGGAGCAGGAGTGAGGTGAGTCTATACCCATAGGGGGGAGCAGGAGCGAGGTGAATCTATACCCATAGGGGGAAGCAGGAGTGAGGTGAGTCTATACCCATAGGGGGGAGCAGGAGTGAGGTGAGTCTATACCCATGGGGGGAGCAGGAGTGAGGTGAATCTATACCCATGGGGGGAGCAGGAGCGAGGTGAATCTATACCCATGGGGGAGAGCAGGAGTGAGGTGAGTCTATACCCATGGGGGGAGCAGGAGTGAGGTGAATCTATACCCATGGGGGGAGCAGGAGCAAGGTGAATCTATACCCATAGGGGAGAGCAGGAGTGAGGTGAGTCTATACCCATGGGGGGAGCAGGAGTGAGGTGAGTCTATACCCATAGGGGGGAGCAGGAGTGAGGTGAGTCTATACCCATAAGGGGGAGCAGGAGTGAGGTGAGTCTATACCCATGGGGGGGAGCAGGAGTGAGGTGAGTCTATACCCATAGGGGGGAGCAGGAGCGAGGTGAATCTATACCCATAGGGGGGAGCAGGAGTGAGGTGAGTCTATACCCATAGGGGGGAGCAGGAGTGAGGTGAGTCTATACCCATAGGGGGGAGCAGGAGTGAGGTGAGTCTATACCCATGGGGGGAGCAGGAGTGAGGTGAGTCTATACCCATAGGGGGGAGCAGGAGTGAGGTGAGTCTATACCCATAGGGGGGAGCAGGAGTGAGGTGAATCTATACCCATGGGGGGAGCAGGAGCGAGGTGAATCTATACCCATAGGGGAGAGCAGGAGTGAGGTGAGTCTATACCCATGGGGGGAGCAGGAGTGAGGTGAATCTATACCCATGGGGGGAGCAGGAATGAGGTAAATCTATACCCATAGGGGGGAGCAGGAGCGAGGTGAATCTATACCCATAGGGGGGAGCAGGAGTAAGGTGAGTCTATACCCATAGGGGGGAGCAGGAGTGAGGTGAATCTATACCCATAGGGGGGAGCAGGAGTGAGGTGAATCTATACCCATAGGGGGGAGCAGGAGTGAGGTGAATCTATACCCATGGGGGGAGCAGGAATGAGGTGAATCTATACCCATAGGGGGGAGCAGGAGTGAGGTGAATCTATACCCATAGGGGGGAGCAGGAGTGAGGTGAATCTATACCCATAGGGGGGAGCAGGAGTGAGGTGAGTCTATATACCCATAGGGGGAGGGGGCACGATTGAGGTGATTCGTTGGTGATCTGGACGTTTTACATATATCATTTCACAATTATACATCAAGTTGTTCATCAATCAAATATCCACTTGTGGACATTCACTGTTGTTCATATTATTTACTTTTTGCACCTTATTGGGTGGATATTTAATCACTTGCCGACCGGCTCACGCCGATATACGTTGGCGGAATGTCTCTCCTGCGCGAACTGACGTACCTGTACCTCAGTCCGCAAAAGCAGGATGGTGGGCGTGCCCGCTGCGCGCCACAGCAGCGTGCCCGCGGGTCCCGCGGACTCGATGTCCGCCTGCGGCCCGCGATCATGGCGGGGAGAGGCAGAACGGGGAACTGCCTATGTAAACAAGGCATTTCCCCGTTCTGCCTAGTGACATGACAGAGATCTTCTGTTCCCTGTCATTGGGAACAGTGATCTTTGTCATGTTTCAGTAAGCCCACCCCCCCTACAGTTAGAACACGCTGAGGGAACACACTTAACCCCTTGATCGCCCCCTAGTGTTAACCCCTTCCCTGCCAGTGACATGTATACAGTAATCAGTGCATTTTTATAGCATTGGTCAATATAATAATGTCACCGGTCCCAAAAAAGTTTCATTTGGTGTCAGATTTGTCTGCCGCAACGTCGCAGATCGCCGCCATTACCAGTAAAAATAATAATAAAAAAAAAAGTCCCTAAATCTACTGTAGTTTGTAGACGCGGTAACTTTTGCGCAAACCAATCAATATACGCCTATTGCGTTTTATTTTTATTTTTTTACCAAAAATATGTAGAAGAAAATATATCGACCTACACTGAATATATTTTTTTTTATATGTATTATAGCAAAAAGTAAAAAAATTTTTTTTTTCTTCAAAATTGTTGGTCTTTCTTTGTTTATAGCGCAAAAAATTAAAACCGCAGAGGTGATCAAATACCACCAAAAGAAAGCTCTATCTGTGGGGGGAAAAAATTTGTTTGGGTACAGCGTTGCATGACCGCGCAATTACCAGTTAAAGGGACGCAGTGCCAAATTGTAAAAAGTGCTCCGGTCAGGAAGGGGGTGAAGTGGTTAATTATGCACTTTATATGTTGTTTTTGTTTCATGTGATTTTTTGGGTTTATGCATTTTAATTTATGACTCAGCGCTGCCACTTATATAATAATCAAGTGAAAGTTGTATTTTTAGTACCGTACTAAAAATATGGAACAGCAAAAGTGCCAGTCAATGCAAAAACGTAGAGTGTGATGAAAGCAAAAATAATAACATTAGTTTGTGCTCACTATAGTTTCCAGCATGGGCGTAGCATAAGGGGTTGCAGGGGTCACAATCGCAACCCCGCCCCTAGCTCCAGGGGGCCCCTGCAGCCTGCCTGTCATATCATATCCTCCACAAAGTCCAGCTCCGAACTGCCTTAGGGCCCCACAGCCACGCTCCAGTACTGGGCTTCTACTTTGCCTTCCACACCCCTCCAATCTCATTGGCTGAGGAGAAGCTGTGAGGCATTTCCTGAATGGAGAGGAGCACGAGGTGAGAACAGCCCAGGATGGGGAAGTGTCTGTGCTGTGTGCTGGCAACATGGAATGGTAACCGTGCTTAGCGAGGCAAGAGGAGGAGAGTGCCGTCCTGTAGCCACGATGAGAACAATGTCACTAGTCACCAGCTGGGATTCTCTGTACCCCTCCCCCACCCAGGGATGTCCGCTTAACCCACTTCCCTGACAACTGGGTAAAAGACACACACCTCCGGGAGGTGACCTTCCCCCATCACCTGCCAACACTGACAGAGAAACCTTCAGAAATTGCTAAAACAAATCCCTTAACACCTCCTCAGGGGGCCCCTAAAGGGCTGCAGGCTCCATATTTTGTGTCACATGGCTTTGCCCTCCCAGATCTAAGTTGCCCCCCCCCCAAAGCCCCCTTACCACTCCCTCTGCCCTGGATGCTATGCCCGGCTGCTGAGCTCCTTTCCCATTACAGCACTCTATACTGTTCCTCCTCTGCAGGGCTGAAATCACATTCCTTTTCAACACAGCCAGTTAGTCATGATCTGCACAGGGTGTATCTGCCTACTGCAACTACACTGCCGTTCTGACCGGAGAATTTCACAGGTCAGAAGGGCAACATAAAAGCCAGAAACCGCCTGTGAAGACTGAGAGACTGTGTGTAAAGGAATGTGATTTCAGCCCTGTGTAGTGTGGTGGGGGGGAGAGGAGCTGTATACAGTAGGGTGAACACGTGTCCCGGATTACCCGGGATTGTCCCTTAATTCATATATGTGACCCGTGTCCCGGGAACTTCATTCCGGGACAATACAGTGTCCCGGAATGAAATAAGGACACAAACACAAGCCGCCTCCCCCAGTTATCTCTATGGAGGGCTCCGTGTGCCGCGCTGCACGCTGGGAAGTTTAGTTTCCAGCGCAGCCCAGCGGATTCTCTTCTCTCTCACTGACATGGCAGACAGGAGGCGCGGAGGGGACGCTCGTCCCAGGACAGCTAGGAGGAAGAAGAGTCCAGCAGGGAGAGCGCAGGCTTCGGGGAACAGCCTACTAGGAAGAAGTGAGAACCGAGAGGTCGGGAGACAGTCAGAGACAAGTCCGTATGTGTAAGTGTGCAGATGTACACTGCTGGCAGTGTACAGGGATGGTTAGCAGAGCACAGGCTGCCCACTTACTGACTCGCCTGACCCCCTCGTCCCTGTTAGGGATGAGCTTCGTGTTCGAGTCGAACATACGTTCGACTCGAACATCGGCTGTTCGATCGTTCGACGAAGATCGAACGATTTGGGCCGTTCGCGCCAAATTCGAGTGACGCGAACGGCCCACAATGCACTACGCCATCGCA
Organism: Rana muscosa; assembly: GCA_029206835.1. Classification (NCBI taxonomy): domain Eukaryota; kingdom Metazoa; phylum Chordata; class Amphibia; order Anura; family Ranidae; genus Rana; species Rana muscosa. The sequence continues at coordinate 238,277,427 of CM055126.1, forward strand.
GTGTCATCCAGGCGCTGTGATTGGCCAAGCATGCACTGTGACCCCGCATGCTTGGCCAATCACAGCGCCGGCAGCGAGGAGAGCAATGATTGGCCACAGGCAGGATGCCTGTGGCCAATTATTGCTGAGGGTGTTTAGTACACGCCCCACACTATAAAAGGCCGCCAGCACGGCGGCCTAGTGTAGTGTGTTCCGGAGCAGGGATAGAGCAGCATAGGCAGGGACAGTGACTGTTATTTCTTTCTTGCTTAACCTGGATTCCTTTAGTTTAGGGAAAGAGAAGGATAGGTAGGGAGAGTGTCAGTGTGTTTTGTGCTTGTGCTATAGTGTGCTTAAAAAAAACATTTATTCTAGGGACAGAAAACTGTAGGTAGGGACAGTGTCAGTTTCTTTCACTCTGCAAGTCCTTGTTTCCAGGGACCTGGAAGGACAGTGAGTGAATTGTCCTTGTGCTATATTGTGCTTAAAAAAACATTTATTCTAGGGACAGAAAACTGTAGGTAGGGAGAGTGTCAGTTTCTTTCACTCTGCAAGTCCTTGTTTCCAGGGACCTGTAAGGACAGTGAGTGAATTGTCCTTGTGCTATATTGTGCTTAAAAAAAACATTTATTCTAGGGACAGAAAACTGTAGGTAGGGAGAGTGTCAGTTTATTTCACTCTGCAAGTCCTTGTTTCCAGGGACCTGTAAGGACAGTGAGTGAATTGTCCTTGTGCTATATTGTGATTAAAAAAAACATTTTTTCTAGGGACAGAAAACTGTAGGTAGGGAGAGTGTTTTTTTTCTTTCACTCTGCAAGTCCTTGTTTCCAGGGACCTGTAAGGACAGTGAGTGAATTGTCCTTGTGCTATATTGTGCTTAAAAAAAACATTTATTCTAGGGACAGAAAACTGTAGGTAGGGAGAGTGTCAGTTTATTTCACTCTGCAAGTCCTTGTTTCCAGGGACCTGGAAGGACAGTGAGTGAATTGTCCTTGTGTTATATTGTGATTAAAAAAAACATTTTTTCTAGGGACAGAAAACTGTAGGTAGGGAGAGTGTTTTTTTTCTTTCACTCTGCAAGTCCTTGTTTCCAGGGACCTGTAAGGACAGTGAGTGAATTGTCCTTGTGCTATATTGTGATTAAAAAAAACATTTTTTCTAGGGACAGAAAACTGTAGGTAGGGAGAGTGTTTTTTTTCTTTCACTCTGCAAGTCCTTGTTTCCAGGGACCTGTAAGGACAGTGAGTGAATTGTCCTTGTGCTATATTGTGCTTAAAAAAAACATTTATTCTAGGGACAGAAAACTGTAGGTAGGGAGAGTGTCAGTTTATTTCACTCTGCAAGTCCTTGTTTCCAGGGACCTGGAAGGACAGTGAGTGAATTGTCCTTGTGCTATATTGTGATTAAAAAAAACATTTATTCTAGGGACAGAAAACTGTAGGTAGGGAGAGTGTCAGTTTATTTCACTCTGCAAGTCCTTGTTTCCAGGGACCTGGAAGGACAGTGAGTGAATTGTCCTTGTGTTATATTGTGATTAAAAAAAACATTTTTTCTAGGGACAGAAAACTGTAGGTAGGGAGAGTGTTTTTTTTCTTTCACTCTGCAAGTCCTTGTTTCCAGGGACCTGTAAGGACAGTGAGTGAATTGTCCTTGTGCTATATTGTGATTAAAAAAAACATTTTTTCTAGGGACAGAAAACTGTAGGTAGGGAGAGTGTTTTTTTTCTTTCACTCTGCAAGTCCTTGTTTCCAGGGACCTGTAAGGACAGTGAGTGAATTGTCCTTGTGCTATATTGTGCTTAAAAAAAACATTTATTCTAGGGACAGAAAACTGTAGGTAGGGAGAGTGTCAGTTTATTTCACTCTGCAAGTCCTTGTTTCCAGGGACCTGGAAGGACAGTGAGTGAATTGTCCTTGTGCTATATTGTGATTAAAAAAAACATTTTTTCTAGGGACAGAAAACTGTAGGTAGGGAGAGTGTTTTTTTTCTTTCACTCTGCAAGTCCTTGTTTCCAGGGACCTGTAAGGACAGTGAGTGAATTGTCCTTGTGCTATATTGTGCTTAAAAAAAACATTTATTCTAGGGACAGAAAACTGTAGGTAGGGAGAGTGTCAGTTTATTTCACTCTGCAAGTCCTTGTTTCCAGGGACCTGGAAGGACAGTGAGTGAATTGTCCTTGTGTTATATTGTGATTAAAAAAAACATTTTTTCTAGGGACAGAAAACTGTAGGTAGGGAGAGTGTTTTTTTTCTTTCACTCTGCAAGTCCTTGTTTCCAGGGACCTGTAAGGACAGTGAGTGAATTGTCCTTGTGCTATATTGTGCTTAAAAAAAACATTTTTTCTAGGGACAGAAAACTGTAGGTAGGGAGAGTGTTTTTTTTCTTTCACTCTGCAAGTCCTTGTTTCCAGGGACCTGTAAGGACAGTGAGTGAATTGTCCTTGTGCTATATTGTGCTTAAAAAAAACATTTATTCTAGGGACAGAAAACTGTAGGTAGGGAGAGTGTCAGTTTATTTCACTCTGCAAGTCCTTGTTTCCAGGGACCTGTAAGGACAGTGAGTGAATTGTCCTTGTGCTATATTGTGATTAAAAAAAACATTTTTTCTAGGGACAGAAAACTGTAGGTAGGGAGAGTGTTTTTTTTCTTTCACTCTGCAAGTCCTTGTTTCCAGGGACCTGTAAGGACAGTGAGTGAATTGTCCTTGTGCTATATTGTGCTTAAAAAAAACATTTATTCTAGGGACAGAAAACTGTAGGTAGGGAGAGTGTCAGTTTATTTCACTCTGCAAGTCCTTGTTTCCAGGGACCTGGAAGGACAGTGAGTGAATTGTCCTTGTGTTATATTGTGATTAAAAAAAACATTTTTTCTAGGGACAGAAAACTGTAGGTAGGGAGAGTGTTTTTTTTCTTTCACTCTGCAAGTCCTTGTTTCCAGGGACCTGTAAGGACAGTGAGTGAATTGTCCTTGTGCTATATTGTGATTAAAAAAAACATTTTTTCTAGGGACAGAAAACTGTAGGTAGGGAGAGTGTTTTTTTTCTTTCACTCTGCAAGTCCTTGTTTCCAGGGACCTGTAAGGACAGTGAGTGAATTGTCCTTGTGCTATATTGTGCTTAAAAAAAACATTTATTCTAGGGACAGAAAACTGTAGGTAGGGAGAGTGTCAGTTTATTTCACTCTGCAAGTCCTTGTTTCCAGGGACCTGGAAGGACAGTGAGTGAATTGTCCTTGTGCTATATTGTGATTAAAAAAAACATTTATTCTAGGGACAGAAAACTGTAGGTAGGGAGAGTGTCAGTTTATTTCACTCTGCAAGTCCTTGTTTCCAGGGACCTGTAAGGACAGTGAGTGAATTGTCCTTGTGCTATAGTGTGCTTAAAAAAAACATTTATTCTAGGGACAGAAAACTGTAGGTAGGGAGAGTGTCAGTTTATTTCACTCTGCAAGTCCTTGTTTCCAGGGACCTGTAAGGACAGTGAGTGAATTGTCCTTGTGCTATATTGTGATTAAAAAAAACATTTTTTCTAGGGACAGAAAACTGTAGGTAGGGAGAGTGTCAGTTTCTTTCACTGTGAAAGTCCTTGTTTCAAGGGACAGAGAAGGACACCTGAAGGTAGCCCTTATTGCTTTTTTCCCATCTCCCTGCAGGCCATCTATTAGAATGTCTGGAAGGCAAACAAGGAGAGGCAGACAGTCAGGAGGCAATAAAAGAGGGCAAGCAGGCTCTGTGTCTGGGGGCAACAGTGCTGGTCGTGGACGCGGTGCATTGTCATCAGCACATGGCCATGGGACACGCTTGTCCTTCTTTTCGGCAGCTGGACATGTTGAGCCACATCATGCCGAAGACTTGGTAGAGTGGATGACCAAGCCCTCCTCCTCCTCCTCATCCTCTCTCACCCAGGCTCAGGGTACTGGAAAAGCAGCTGCCAAAGCGTCGTCTTCCCTGGTATCAATGTCAGACAAATCATCAGTCACTCCTTCCCTAGACCCACCATGTCCTCCTCCTGAGGAGTCCCCCGAACTGTTTCAGCACAGTGTTGGGTACATGCTCCAGGAGGATGCCCAGCGTTTCGAAGGGTCTGATGATGAAACCCAGCTAGAGGAAGGCAGTAGCGTGAGAGCAGACAGAGGGGATGCTCAAGAAGGACACCAATCTGGCAGTCATGTTCCAGCAGCTGCAGCATACTGCCAGATTGGCTCCAGTGATGAGGAGGGAGGGGATGATGAGGTCACTGACTCCACGTGGGTGCCTAATAGGAGAGAGGAGGAGGAGGAGGATGAGGAGGAGGCACATCTCCAACGAGGCAGGATGCCCTTTGGTGGCCAGCGTAAGGGCAGTACACCGACGGAATCACACCGCAGAGCTCCGCCTGTGCAGGGCGCTGCCTCTGCCCGTCATTCAAAAAGTTCTTTGGTGTGGGCCTTTTTTGAGGCTAGTGCATCAGATCGCACAGCTGCTGTTTGCAACATATGTCTCAAGCGTATATCGCGTGGCCAAAACATCAGCCGCTTGGGTACCACATGCCTGACCAGACATATGTTGACCTGCCATGCAGCTCGTTGGCAAGCCTACCTCAAAGACCCACACCAAAGAACAAAGCGGACCTCTCCTTGCACCGCATCAGCTGGGATCTCCAACCCCACTATAACTTCAGTCCTCTCTGAAACATGCACTGAGAGGAATGAAGGTGTAGAATTAGGTGTGTCACAGCCAAGTACTTGCGCCCACTCTGCTAGCAGTACACCGACGTCCGATTCTAGCAGGCAAATTTCCCTGCCCCAGCTGCTGGACCGTCGAAAGAAGTTCACTCCCAGCCATCCACATGCCCAGCGGTTGAATGCTAGCTTGGCTAAATTGCTAGCGCTTCAACTGCTGCCTTTTCAGTTGGTAGACTCGGCCCCCTTCCGTGAGTTTGTGCAATGTGCAGTTCCTCAGTGGCAGGTTCCCAAACGCCACTTTTTCTCACGGAAGGCTATTCCGGCTCTCTACCGGCATGTGGAAGGCAATGTCTTGGCCTCGCTGGACAGGGCGGTCAGCGGTAAGGTGCATATTACCGCTGACTCATGGTCCAGCAGGCATGGACAGGGACGTTACCTTTCTTTCACGGCCCATTGGGTCACTCTTTTGGCAGCTGGGAAGGATTCAGGACAAGGTGCAGTAGTGTTGGAGGTTGTCCCACCGCCACGCCTCCAAAATGCTACTACTGGTTGTGACACACCTCTCTCCTCCACCCCCTCCTCTTCTTCTTCCTCCATGGCCTCTTCCTGTGGTTTGTCCTATGAACCAGCGGTGCTCCGTAGCCGTTCACGGGGCTACGCAAGTACGCAGGCAAAAAGATGCCATGCCGTGCTTGCGCTGGTGTGTTTGGGGGACAGAAGCCACACTGGGGCAGAGGTCCTGTCTGCTCTGCAGGGCCAGGCCGAGAGGTGGTTGACGCCACGCCAGCTTAAGCCAGGAATGGTGGTTTGCGACAATGGCACCAACCTCCTCTCCGCCCTCCGACAGGGACAACTGACCCATGTGCCCTGTGTGGCTCACGTCCTTAACCTGGTGGTGCAGCGCTTCTTGGGCAGGTACCCGGGCTTACAGGATGTCCTGAGGCAGGCCAGGAAAGTCTGTGTGCATTTCCGCAGATCTTATAATGCCAGTGCTCGCCTGGCTGAGCTGCAAAAGGAGTTGAACCTGCCCAAGAACCGCCTTATATGTGACATGCCCACCAGGTGGAACTCAACGTTGGCCATGCTGCAGCGGCTGCACACGCAGCAGAGGGCCATCAATGAGTACCTGTGCGACTACGGCACCAGGACAGGGTCAGGGGAGCTTGGTTTTTTTTCTCCACGCCAGTGGGGCATGATCAGGGATGCATGCACTGTCCTGGCACCATTTGAGGAGGCCACGAGGATGGTGAGCAGTGACAGTGCATGCATCAGTGACACTGTACCTCTTGTCCACCTGTTGGAGCACACGCTGCGTGGAATAATGGACAGGGCACTTGAGGCAGAACAGAGGCAGGAAGAGGAGGACTTCCTTGCCTCTCAAGGCCCCCTTTACCCAGACAGTGTTCCTTCTGTCCCACCCATCGCACAGGAAGAGGAGGAGGAGGAGGAGGAGGAGGAGGAGGATTGTGTCAGCATGGAGGTGGAGGCTGGCACTCAGCATCATCAGCAGCAGTCTTTTAGGGATGATTTACAGTCCCAAGAAACCAGTGGACTTGTACGTGGCTGGGAGGAGGTGGCTGCGGATCATGTCGTCCTTAGTGACCCAGAGGACTCCGGAGCGAATGCCTCAGCAAACCTACGCTGCATGGCCTCCCTGATCCTGCAAAGTCTGCGGAAGGATCCTCGTATTCTTCGGATCAAGGAGAGGGACCATTACTGGCTGGCCACTCTCCTTGATCCACGGTACAAGGGTAAGGTTGCGGACCTTATGTTACCGTCGCAGAGGGAGCAGAGGATGAGACAACTCCGGGAGGCCTTGCAGAAAGGTCTGTGCAACGCGTTCCCAGAGACTGGGAGGTTGCAAACTCCTGGTCCTGGACAACGAGTTGCTGAGGCTTCGGCCAGTCAAAGAAGGAGCGGTGGGGAAGGTGGCCGTCTGACCGATGCGTTCAGACAATTCTTTAGTCCGCAGCCCCAAAGTATGATCGGTTCCAGCAACCATCGCCAGCGTCTGATAAACATGGTGCAGGAATATCTAGGGGCAAGGTCAGACTTGGACACCTTCCCCACCGAAAATCCTCTGGCTTACTGGGTCTTGAGGATGGATCACTGGCCAGAGCTTGCACAGTATGCAATTGAGCTACTGGCCTGTCCTGCATCCAGCGTTCTTTCGGAACGCACATTCAGTGCTGCTGGAGGATTTGTCACGGATCACAGGGTGCGCCTGTCCACCGACTCGGTTGATCGACTGACTTTCATCAAGATGAACCAGTCTTGGATCACCACCAGCTACCACACACCTGATGCTGATATAACAGACTAATTGATTTTAACATGTCACATCCCTTCAAGACTGATGCTGATGCTGAGTGCCTGTGCTGTTATGTTGACTGGCTATCCTCCTCCTCCGAGTCCTCAATGATACGATTGATGATGATAGCTTGTAAGATCATTTTTGTTTATGGGTGCCGCCACCAGTGCCTAACGCCCAATTTTTCAGCCCCTGTTTAACAGGGGCGTGTAATTACAATTTTTGAAGCAATACTTTGCAACAGGGCTCATTGCTGTGCTCCAAGTACAGTATCTGTGAGGAGTTGCAGTGTTGTGCCACCAGTGCCTAAGGCCCAATTTTTCAGCCCCTGTTTAACAGGGGCGTGTCATTACAATTTTTGAAGCAATACTTTGCAACAGGGCTCATTGGTGTGCTCCAAGTACAGTATCTGTGAGGAGTTGCAGTGTTGTGCCACCAGTGCCTAAGGCCCAATTTTTCAGCCCCTGTTTAACAGGGGCGTGTCATTACAATTTTTGAAGCAATACTTTGCAACAGGGCTCATTGCTGTGCTCCAAGTACAGTATCTGTGAGGAGTTGCAGTGTTGTGCCACCAGTGCCTAAGGCCCAATTTTTCAGCCCCTGTTTAACAGGGGCGTGTCATTACAATTTTTGAAGCAATACTTTGCAACAGGGCTCATTGGTGTGCTCCAAGTACAGTATCTGTGAGGAGTTGCAGTGTTGTGCCACCAGTGCCTAAGGCCCAATTTTTCAGCCCCTGTTTAACAGGGGCGTGTCATTACAATTTTTGAAGCAATACTTTGCAACAGGGCTCATTGCTGTGCTCCAAGTACAGTATCTGTGAGGGGTTGTAGTGTTGTGCCACCAGTGCCTAAGGCCCAATTTTTCAGCCCCTGTTCAACAGGGGCATGTAATTACAATTCTTGATCTAATAATTCACAGCAGGGCCCATTGCTGCACCCACCAAGAGTAACTGTCAGGGCTTACAGTGTTGTGGCACCAGCACCACCATCAAAGGCCCAATTTTTACTACCACTGTTCAACAATTATATGTAATTAAAATTCCTGATATAATAGTTGACAGCAGGGCGTTCCAGCACCAACCAAGAGTAACTGTGAGTGCTTACAGTGTTGTGCCAACACCAACAACTAAGGGGCCTATTTCTGCAGAGTATATACGGCAGGTCCCTACTTTCAAACATCCAACTTACAAACGACTCCTACTTGCAAACGCAAGAAGACAACAGGAAGTGAGAGGAAATCTACCACTAGGAAGGAAAATTCTCTCCTGTAAGAATAAATATGGGAGAAAGGTGTCTCCTCTGTACTGATGCTTTATCAGCAATCCTTGTTTCAAGAAAAACACCACATTTCAAAAACAGTTGTCATTGGGACGGAAAGTGAGGTGAAATGTTCTGAACAGGGGCACAGACAGCAAAACAAATGTTACAGGGGTGATAACCCTTACCTATGTTTTCCAAAAAGTTTAAAAATAGATTTTTGGTCTGGAGCTACACTTCAACAATGTACCTGTTCAAAATTACAAACAGACTCTACATAAGAACAAACCTACAGTCCCTGTCTTGTATGCACCGCCTGTATAGGGCTGTTCAGAGTATATAGGGCCTTTTTTATTTTATGTGCGGGGTTCCCCTTAATATCCATACAAGACCCAAAGGGGCTGGTAATGGGCTGGGGTAGGGGGGGGGGTCATGGGGTAGCTATGCCATTTTTCTTAAAGAATTTCATCCATATTACCGGGACCAGACATTACATTAAAGCCGCAAGCAGTTTTAAATGGCTTTTTTTTCCTTTAGAAGTGTCATTTTGTGCAGGGACAGTTCTAAACACGGGAAACACGTGGCACTTCACAGGCATACTTTAGACACCCCCCAGGTACGATATTTAAAGGAATATTTGACTTTTTTTTTTTCACTTTATGCATCATTAAAATGACTGCTCCCGAAAAACGACCGTTTTTAAAACTTCTTTTTGCATTGATACATGTCCCCTGGTGCAGAACCCGGGTTCCCAAACCCTTTTTAGGACAATAACATGCATAATAGTTGTTATAATTAGCACTTTAGAATTCGAACGTTCGCATCCATTGTATTTAATAGGGTTCTAATGTTCGTTCGAACTTTCGGTCCGTTCGCGGGTTCTGGTGCGAACCGAACCCGGGGGTGTTCGGCTCATCACTAGTCCCTGTCAATGCAGCGCTCTTGCAGGAGCCCAGCAGAAGGAGCAGCCAGTGTAAAGGGAGCAAGTGCAACCCACAGCTTACAGAACGGGACAGCAGGAGAGAGGTATGTACTGTACAGTCCATCGCTGAGCACCACGGTCCCCCTATCCATCCCACCGTCCCCCTGTCCATCCCACTGTCCCCCTGTCCATCCCACGGTCCCCCCTGTCCATCCCACGGTCCCCCCTGTCCATCCCACGGTCCCCCCTGTCCATCCCATGGTCCCCCCTGTCTATCCCACGGCCCCCCCTGTCCATCCCACGGTCGCCCCTGTCCATCCCACGGTCCCCCTGTCCATCCCACGGTCCCCCCTGTCCATCCCATGGTCCCCCCTGTCTATCCCACGGTCCCCCTGTCCATCCCACGGTCCCCCCTGTCCATCCCACGGTCCCCCTGTCCATCCCACGGTCCCACCTGTCCATCCCACTGTCTCTCTGTCCATTCCACTGTCCCCCTGTCCCCCCTGTGGTATTGCACGCCTCTTCCTCCTCTCTCCACTAACTACCCCCCGCCATACACTCCGCACTCCTCTCCTGTACATATTACCCCCACCATAGACTCCGCACTCCTCTCCTGTACATATTACCCCCGCCATACACTCCGCACTCCTCTCTTGTACATATTACCCCCCGCCATACACTCCGCACTCCTCTCCTGCACATATTACCCACTGCCATTCACTCCGCACTCCTCTCCTGTACATACTACTCACCACTATACACTCCGCACTCCTCTCCTGTACATATTACCCACCTCCATACACTCCACACTCCTCTCCTGTACATATTACCCACCGCCATTCACTCCGCACTCCTCTCCTGTACATACTACTCACCACTATACACTCCGCACTCCTCTCCTGTACATATTACCCACCTCTATACACTCCACACTCCTCTCCTGTACATACTACTCACTACCATACACTCTGCATTCCCTATTTAACATTACCACATTCTGCACTATATAAGTCATCTCAGACTCTCTTTAACAACACCCCCTTTAAGACAATATTTAGCGCAATTTAAGACATGTCCACTTTTCCCCACGACGCGCTTTGCGCGCCATATTGTTGTTCTTCTTGATGCCTAGGGCCCACTTTTGATCTTGCACACGGGCCCGCTGATTTCAGGATACGCCCCTGCCCGGCAAAAAAAATGTCAAAAATCATCTTTTTTTTAGGGGGGGGGGGGGGGTGTCCCTGAATGGCAGTTTGGAAATGTGGTCACCCTAGTATACAGGGATAGGAAAGGAGCTCTGTCCTCTGTCCTCTGATTCTCCAGTGGTGATCCCTGTCCCCTGACTCTCCAGCGGTGATCCCTGTCCCCTGACTCTCCAGCGGTGATCCCTGTCCCCTGACTCTTCAGCGGTGATCCCTGTCCTCTGATGTAAAGAGGAACTGTGTGAACTCAAAAGTCTTAAGCCACTTTGAGTATCTTGGCGTGTGGTGGATTTATCTGCATGCACGGTGAAAGTGGTGGGTGGTAATAGGGGGGGGGGGGGCAGGTCAACTTTTGCATCAGGGCCCACAAGCTTCAAGCTACGCCTCTGGACTTTTCCAGTTAACTTTTGAGGTCATATTTGCTTTTCCTAAAGCTGATCCCTAGGTATGATCTACAGTATATGGCATATTCAGGGCCAGGATTATAGGTGGACAGGAGAGGCGGCTGCCCCAGACGCAGTGAAGTAAGGGGTCAAAGAATAGACACTGGGTGGTACATCCATTCTATGGCATGTATTAACAGTCAGGGAGGGGGGCACGGTATTAGATCCTTGCCCTGGGTGCAGGATGACCCTGTCCTCGTACTGGGCATAGTTGCATTGGTCCAGCTTGGCACAATGTACTGTAAGTATATATATATATATATATATATATATATCACACCTGAAGGGCTGCTGAGGAAGCTGACAATCACTGTCGCTGTCGGCACTAGCACAGCGATTGCCGTGATTTTCCCGTTCCGGCTGTCCCACTGCAAAAGGAATGAATAAAAGGCGTTTTCAGATTGGATGAGGTGTAGAGAAGGGGAGGTGATGTCATGATCTCCACCTCGTCCAATCGGAGTGCCTTGCGTTTATTGAAAAAATCCCAGGTGCCTATGAATGAGTGAGTGAGCCCTGGTGTGCAGAGTGGCAGCTGTTTGGCACAGGACCCGCTAGATCGTGACAATCACTGTCAGCTTCCATAATGGTCCATCAGGCTTGAGAACATCCATGCTTGTGCCAAGCAGGACCAATGTACCCTATTAAGTTACCCATCCAGTCACAGCAAACCTACAATGGTGTCTTTATCCCAGGTGGTGGGAAGGATCAGCTGATCACATGACCACTGTGACTGGCTGCAAGAGGTTAACCACTTCAATACCGGGCACTTTACTTTCTGCCCAGGCCAATTTTCAGCTTTCAGCGCTGTCACACTTTGATTGACAATTGCGCGGTCATGCAACACTGTACCCATATGACATTTTCATAATGTTTTTCACACAAATAGAGCTTTCTTTTGGTGGTATTTTTTCTCCACGGGGTTTCTTTTGTTTTGCTAAACAAACAAGAAAAAGGCTAAACATTTAGATTTTTTTTTCTTAGTTTCTGTTATAAAATGTTGCAAACAGGTAATTTTTCTCCTTTACCAATGTATGTTGATGAGGCTGCACTGATGTGGAGGCATTGATGAGGCTGCACTGGTATGCGACACTGATTGGCACTGATAGGCAGCACCAATGGGCACTGATAGGTGGCACTGATAAGTGGCACAGATGGGGACTGATAGGCCTAATAGGTGGCACTGATAAGTAGGAACTGATGGGCACTGCTTGGCACTGATAGGCACCACTGATGGACATTGTTGGGGCTGCACTGATAATCAGGACACTATAATTAGTGCCCTGATTATCAGTGTAGATGTTCCCTTTCACACTTACCATCTCTCCTCTCCTCACACTGTGACAGCATGAGGAAAGGAATGCCGATAACTGGCAAGTGAGTTTACATTGTGATCAGCTGTCATTGGACAAAGCTGATCAGGGCAGCTGTGATTGGGCCTTTATCTGTGATCAGCTGTGTCCAAAGAATGCAGCGATCACAGAGTGTGCCAGGAGTGCCCAGCAGAAGGCACGGTTCTGGGAGCTCATCAATAGACGCTTCTGTTAGAGGGACATCGGTCCCCTAAGTGCCAACCAGTACTGCTAATCAGTGCCTTCCAGTGCTGCAAATCCATGCCCACCAATGCCACACCTATCTGTGCCCATCAGTACTGCTAATCAGTGCCTCCTGATCAGTGCCTGCCTATCAGTGCCACCTCTCCGTGCCACCTATCAGTGCCCACCAGTGCCGCCTCATCAGTGCCCATCAGTGAAGAAGAAAAATTACCTGTTTGCAAAATTTTATGACAAAATATGAAAAACATTTTGTTTGTTTTTTCTAACTTTTCGGTCTTTTTTTTGTTTGTTTCGAAGAAACGCAATGGAAATTGGCCTGGTCAGGATAGGAGGTATAAGTGCCCAGTAAGCAAGTGGTTAAATTTCTGGTTGTGGGTTATAATACAGCTGTAAGTTAATACAGTAGCTGGTATTCAGCTTAAATACGGTATCAGCATCTGTTTGTACCATGGTTTGCCTTTTAAAAGTCTTGCTACCATTCACAAGTAATTATTACTAGAAAATCATTGATTTAGATTAATTCTATTTATTTATTTATATTCATATATAACAATCTGTTTAAAGAAACCTAAAAAACTAAAAAAAATAAAAAAAAATTACGACGAGCACTGATAACAATAAAAAATATTTATCATTTTATTTTTGAATTTTTATGTAAAAAAATTTGGGTTGAAATTTTTGAAATATTGTTTTTTATAATTGTCTCCAGGTAGCCTCAGCGAGAGTGTGTGTGTGTGTGTATGTGTATGTATGTGTGTGTGTGTATATATATATATATATATATATATATGCGTGTATGTATGTATATGTATGTGTGTGTATATATATATATATATATATATATATATATATATATATATATATATATATATATAAAAAATCATAAATCGTACAACTCTGACGGCGACTAGAGCCCCACATGTGCGTCTGAGGTGCGTTTGCCATGCGTTCACCAGCCCAGAGCAATCAAAGCATGGCACCAACGGATTGCAAGCTGACATTAACGGACCTTCAAAGCTTGGTCAGCTCGTTGCCCCTTAAACGGCTTATCGTCTTTTAGAACGCCAGGAGGAAGGAATAACATTTAAAGGGTTAACCCGACAGAAACCAAAAAAAATCCCTGCGTTCAGCGGATTTCGCTTCTCCGTAGTCGGGAAGCTCGCCTGTCCGCGCATGCAGGAAAGACTGGAAAAATGATTTAATCCATTAAATCAGCGGCGCTGATACACATAAGAGGCATGTTTATCACTCCTGCCACATTGGCATTTTTTTTTCTTTACTGGGTCTCCCATCTTCCGCGCTGTTGCTAGGAGACAGGAAATCTGGGTACCAGTCTGTTCTGCTTCTATCTCCGTCTTGGGAAATCACTAACTGCTACTTGCTAATCAAGGCAGCATTGTAGCAATGGCTAATATTGTACCGGGGCGGATGATGAGCCTCATTTACAGGGAATATTCCTGTTCCACATAACACCATTTCAATGACACGTGACCCTTCACCAAACTTCCTGGGGAACCTTTCCTTTCCTTTCCTTTTTTTTTTTTTTTTAAATAAATCAATTATCATGAAGAATTAGGCTACTTTGCTACCATAATTTCACCATACAGGCATGTACACAGAGGGTGGCGTTCCTTTAAATCATTATTTATTATTATAAAATACAGGATTTATAATAATAATAATCATTAATAAATTACATTTCAATCAGATATCCATCCTAATCAATAAATGTAAAATAAAACAATTGGATAATGAGAGAATTACCAACTAAACCATAAATCACTCCATACCAAGCCTGTGAAATTGTAGCTATTTGTAACATATACTAATAAGGTGTGCAAAAATAAATGGTAATGGGGCGTATTTATTATAATAATAAAAAAAAAAAACTGAATATATTTTTTTTTCCATGAGCCTTACAGTAAGTTGTAATTCAGAGATAATAAAGAACAAAGCCAATACAAATACTATTTTGCTAATATCGATAAATAATAACAATTTGCACTTCTTTAAAAGGTCCCCCAACAAACTTCTCCGGCTACAACCCAGCTAACCAGATGCTTGTGCTAATGAGTTGCTTCAAGGCAATCCTTGGCTAAGAAAAAAAGCTCCTGGATACATTGCAGCCCATTTATCAGATGATACAATGTTTTGCCTAAAATGTTTCAAAGTCTGGATTATTTTTACAATGTAATATTAAATGTAAATAATTTGAATAGGTATCTGAAGCAGCCAAGAACTGAGAAACGTTGAGAGCTCCAGCATCTCCATATTTTGCTGCTGCTACTGATTCCAAGGTTTGAACAGAAGGTCCCCTAGGTTTAGGATAGTCTATGGCTGTTGCAATGGTGAATGAATTAAATGAATTAAATTAAATTAATAATAATAAAAAAATGATTTTACCTCATTGCTTTAGTTCTCATCTGCAAAGTGCAAACCTGTGATCCTGGTTCACATGAGGCTTAAGCCCTGTACACACGATCGGATTTCCTATGGTTTTTAAACCGATGGATTTTTCCATCGGAAATCCGATGAAGCTGACTTCCATCAGTCTTGCCTACACACCATCAGTCAAAAAACCGACCGTTCCAAACGCGGCGACGTAAAACACTCCGATGAGCCGAGAAATATGAAGTTCAATGCTTCTGAGCATGCGTCGACTTGATTCTGAGCATGCGTGGGTTTTTTTTCTCCGATGGAGTTCCCCACAGACGATCGGAATTTGCTATCGGTTTTTTAACCATCGGATACATTTAAAACATGTTCTATTTTTTTTATACAGATGGAAAAAAGACCGATGGGGCCCGTACACACGATCGGTTTGTCCGATGAAAAAAGTCCATCGGACTGTTTTCATCAGTAAAACCGATCGGGTGTACGGGGCTTAACTTTAGAAGTTGTAAGCTTTTATGGTTTAGGTATGAGACCTCTAAATCATTGCCAGAGAGAGCTCAACCTTACGATGAGGAGGACCTAGGTGTCAGATTGCTACTGTTTTTGGAGCTCACAACGATACGGCTCCCAAAAGTGATTAATAGGTTAACGGGTCACATTTAATGAAAAAAAAAAAAAAGTTAAATTTGAGACGCCTCTTTATGGGATTGGATTATAGTATTACAATTAGAGTAAGAAATGGAACATACACATCTGTAATGAAAAAGGTTAGTTTTAGGGGTAGGTGTTAAGTTGGTGCTAGATGTGGATATTAATGTTAAGCATAGTGTTAGGGGGTATGAGTTAAGGTTGCAGTTAGTGTTAGGGGTAGGAGTTAGAGTTGGTGTTATGAGTAGAATGTACAGATAGAGTTAGTGCTAGAAGTAGTATTTAGGGATGGAGTTAGTGTTAGGGGTAGCAGTTTGGGTTATAGTTGGTGTTAAGAATAGGATGTAGGGTATAATTAGTGTTAGAGGTAATAGCTAGGGTTGAAGATAGTGTTAGGGGTAGGAGTTAGGTTAAGAGTTGGTGTTAGGAGTAGCATGTAGGGTTATAGTTAGTGTTAGAGTTATAGTTATGTAGGGTTATAGTTAGTATATAGTTAGGGTGGAAGGAAGTGTTAGAGTTAGTGTTAGGAGTAGCATGTAGGGTTATAGTTAGTGCTAGAGGTAGTAGTTACAGAGGAAGATAGTGTTAGCTGTAGGAGTTAGGGTTAGAATTAGCATTAGGAATAAGAGTTAAGGTTATAGTTAGTGTTAGGAGTAGGATATGGTGTTATATTTAGTGTTAGAGGTAGTAGTTAGGGTTGAAGATAGTGTTAGGTGTAGGAGTTAAGGTTAGAGTTGGTTTAGGATAGGGTTAGAGTTAGTGTTTTAGGTAGTATTTAGTGTTACATTTATTGTAAGGGGTAGGAGTTAGAATTAGAATTAGTGTTAGGGGTAGGAGTTAGAATTAGTGTTAGGGGTAGGATGTAGGGTTATAGTTAGTGTTAGGGGTAGGAGTTAGAATTAGAATTAGTGTTAGGGGTAGGATGTAGGGTTATAGTTAGTGTTAGGGGTAGGAGTTGGAATTAGAACTAGTGTTAGGGGTAGGATGTAGGGTTATAGTTAGTGTTAGGGGTAGGAGTTAGAATTAGAATTAGTTTTAGGGGTAGGATGTAGGGTTATAGTTAGTGTTAGGGGTAGGAGTTGGAATTAGAACTAGTGTTAGGGGTAGGATGTAGGGTTATAGTTAGTGTTAGGGGTAGGAGTTAGAATTAGAATTAGTGTTAGGGGTAGGATGTAGGGTTATAGTTAGTGTTAGGGGTAGGAGTTGGAATTAGAACTAGTGTTAGGGGTAGGATGTAGGGTTATAGTTAGTGTTAGGGGTAGGAGTTGGAATTAGAACTAGTGTTAGGGGTAGGATGTAGGGTTATAGTTAGTGTTAGGGGTAGGAGTTAGAATTAGAATTAGTTTTAGGGGTAGGATGTAGGGTTATAGTTAGTGTTAGAGGCAGTAGTTAGAGTTGGTGTTAGGGGTAGGAGTTAGAATTAGTGTTAGGGGTAGGATGTAGGGTTATAGTTAGTGTTAGGGGTAGGAGTTATAATTAGTGTTAGGGGTAGAATGTAGAGTTATATAGTTAGTGTTAGAGGCAGTAGAGTTGGTGTTAGGGGTAGGGGTAGGATGTAGGGTTATAGTTAGTGTTAGGGGTAGGAGTTATAATTAGTGTTAGTTTTAGGGGTAGGATGTAGGGTTATAGTTAGTGTTAGAGGTAGTAGTTAGAGTTGGTGTTAGGGGTAGGAGTTAGAATTAGTGTTAGGGGTAGGGGTAGGATGTAGGGTTATAGTTAGTGTTAGGGGTAGGAGTTAGAATTAGTGTTAGGGGTAGAATGTAGAGTTATATAGTTAGTGTTAGAGGTTAGTAGAGTTGGTGTTAGGGGTAGGAGTTATAAATAAAATTAGTGTTAGGGGTAGGCGTTAAGGGTTAGAATTAGTGTTAGAGATAGTAGTTAGGGGTGGACTCAATGTTATCGGTAGGAGTTAGAATTAGTGTTAGGGGTAGAAGTTAGGGTTAGAGTTAGGGGTAGGAGCTAGGGTTAGAGTTAGCGCAAGAGGTAGATGTTGGGTTTAGAGTTAATGTTAGGGGTTACATTTAGGGGATTAAGGCCTGAGATCTGTCTGCTTTATGGATTTCTCTGGTTTTTACATCTTGCCCTTCACAACCTCAAGAGGTGACGCGCAGCACATAACATGGAGATGCTGCTCATGGAGACGGCCATGTTTGTCCAGAGTGACCCAGCTTTACTCGCCATGGAGGTCTCACTCAGCTTTTGCAGGTTAGGGGACCTCTAAACCATTGTGTGAAAGAGCTCAGTCATATGCTGAGGATGTAAATGTCAGAGTGCTATTGTTTTTGGAACTCACAAAGGTATGGCTCTCATTACTGATTAATAGGCTAAAGGTCGTATGTAATAACATTCAAATGAATATATTTAATTTGCCTCCACACTACAGTGCTACATTAAAGTAAGAACTAAATCAAGCACACATGAAATAAAAAAAAAGTTAATTTTAGAGGTATGTGTTACAAGTTCAAGTTTTAGGGTTAGTGTTAGGGGTAGGATTTAGGGTTAGGGTTAGTGTAAGAGGTAGGTGTTAGGTTTAGTAGGAGTTAGGGATAGAGTTGGTATAAGAGGTAGGTGTTAGGTTTAGAATTAGTGTTAGGGGTAGGAGTTAGGGATAGAGTTAGAATAAGAGGTAGGTGTTAGGTTTAGAATTAGTGTTTGGAGTAGGAGTTAGGTATAGAGTTGGTATAAGAGGTAGGTGTTAGGTTTAGAATTAGTGTTAGGGATAGGAGTATAGGGATAGAGTTAGTGTAAGAGGTAGGTGTTAGGTTTAGAGATAGTGATAGGGGTAGGAGTTAGGGATAGAGTTGGTATAAGAGGTAGGTGTTAGGTTTAGAGATAGTGTTAGGTGTAGGCGTTAGGGATAGAGTTAGAATAAGAGGTAGGTGTTAGGGATAGAGTTAGAATAAGAGGTAGGTGTTAGAGTTAGTGTTAGGAGTAGGAGTTAAGTATAGGATTAGTATAAGAGGTAGGTGTTAGGTTTAGAATTAGTGTTAGGGGTAGGAGTTAGGGATAGAGTTAGAATAAGAGGTAGGTGTTAGGTTTAGAATTAGTGTATGGGGTAGGAGTTAGGTATAGAGTTGGTATAAGAGGTAGGTGTTAGGTTTAGAATTAGTGTTAGAGGTAGGTGTTAGGTTTAGAGATAGTGTTAGGTGTAGGCGTTAGGGATAGAGTTAGAAACAGAGGTAGGTGTTAGGGATAGAGTTAGAATAAGAGGTAGGTGTTAGAGTTAGTGTTAGGAGTAGGAGTTAAGTATAGAATTAGTATAAGAGGTAGGTGTTAGGTTTAGAATTAGTGTTTGGAGTAGGAGTTAGGTATAGAGTTGGTATAAGAGGTAGGTGTTAGGTTTAGAATTAGTGTTAGGGGTAGGAGTCAGGGATAGAGTTAGTGTAAGAGGTAGGTGTTAGGTTTAGAGTTAGTGTTAGGAGTAGGAGTTAGATATAGAATTAGTATATGAGGTAGGTATTAGGTTTAAGCCCCGTACACACGATCCGATATCCTATGGATTTTCGTCCGATGGATTTGTCCATCGGATATCCGATGAAACTGTTTTTCATCAGTCTTGCCCACACACCATCAGTCAAAAAACTGACCGTTCCAAATGCGGTGACGTAAAACACTCCGATGAGCCGAGAAAAAGGAAGTTTAATGCTTCTGAGCATGCGTCGACTTGATTCTGAGCATGCGTGGGTTTTTGATCCGAAAAATTTAAAACATGTTCTATTTTTAAAGACCGATGGAAAAAAGACCGATGGGTCCCACACACGATCGGTTTGTCTGATGAAAAGAATCCATCGGACGAAAATCCATAGGATATCCGATCGTGTGTACAGGGCTTTAGAGGTATTTTTAGGTGTAGGAGTTAGGGATAGAGTTAGAATAAGAGGTAGGTGTTAGGTTTAGAGTTAGTGTTAGGGATAGAGTTGGTATAAGAGGAAGGAGATAGGTATAGAATTAGTATATGAGGTAGGTGTTAAATTTAGAATTAGTCTTAGGAGTAGGAGTTAGGGATAGAATTGGTATAAGAGGTAGGTGTTAGGTTTAGAATTAGTGTTAGGTGGTTGGTATAAGAGGTAGGTGTTAGGTTTAGAGTTAGTGTTAGGAGTAGGAGTTAAGTATAGAATTAGTATATGAGGTAGGTATTAGGTTTAGAATTAGTGTTAGGGGTAGGAGTTCGGGATAGAGTTGGTATAAGAGGTAGGTATTAGGTTTAGAATTAGTGTTAGGGGTAGGAGATCAGGATAGAGTTGGTATAAGAGGTAGGTGTTAGGTTTAGAGATAGTGTTAGGTGTAGGAATTCGGGATAGAGTAGGTATAAGAGGTAGGTGTTAGGTTTAGAGATAGTGTTAGGAGTTAGGGATAGAGTTGGTATAAGAGGTAGGTGTTAGGTTTAGAGATAGTGTTAGGTGTAGGCGTTAGGGATAGAGTTAGAATAAGAGGTAGGTGTTAGAGTTAGTGTTAGGAGTAGGAGTTAAGTATAGAATTAGTAAAAGAGGTAGGTATTAGGTTTAGAATTAGTGTTAGGGGTAGGCATTAGGAATAGAGTTAGAATAAGAGGTAGGTGTTAGGTTTAGAATTAGTGTTAGGGGTAGGCGTTAGGGATAGAGTTAGAATAAGAGGTAGGTGTTAGGTTTAGAATTAGTGTTAGGGGTAGGAGTTAAGTATAGAATTAGTATATGAGGTAGGTGTTAGGTTTAGAGATAGTGTTAGGGGTAGGAGTTTGGGATAGAGTTAGAATAAGAGGTAGGTGTTAGAGTTAGTGTTAGGAGTAGGATTTAGGGATAGAGTTGGTATAAGAGGTAGGTGTTAGAATTAGTGTTAGGGGTAGGAGTTAGGGATAGAGTTGGTATAAGAGGTAGGTGTTAGGTTTAGAATTAGTGTTAGGGGTAGGTGTTAGGGATAGAGTTAGAATAAGAGGTAGGTGTTAGAATTAGTGTTAGGGGTAGGAGTTAAGTATAGAATTAGTATAAGAGGTAGGTGTTAGGTTTAGAATTAGTGTTAGGTGTAGGTGTTAGGGATAGAGTTAGAATAAGAGGTAGGTGTTAGAGTTAGTGTTAGGAGTAGGAGTTAAGTATAGAGTTGGTATAAGAGGTAGGTGTTAGGTTTAGAGTTAGTGTTAGGGATAGAGTTAGTGTAAGAAGTAGGTGTTAGGTTTAGAATTAGTGTTAGGGGTAGGAGTTAGGGATAGAGTTAGAATAAGAGGTAGGTGTTAGAGTTAGTGTTAGGAGTAGGAGATAGGGATAGAGTTGGTATAAGAGGTAGGTGTTAGGTTTAGAATTAGTGTTAGGGGTAGGTGTTAGGGATAGAGTTAGAATAAGAGGTAGGTGTTAGAATTAGTGTTAGGGGTAGGAGTTAAGTATAGAATTAGTATAAGAGGTAGGTGTTAGGTTTAGAATTAGTGTTAGGTGTAGGTGTTAGGGATAGAGTTAGAATAAGAGGTAGGTGTTAGGTTTAGAATTAGTGTTAGGGGTAGGAGTTAAGTATAGAATTAGTATATGAGGTAGGTGTTAGGTTTAGAGTTAGTGTTAGGGATAGAGTTAGTGTAAGAAGTAGGTGTTAGGTTTAGAATTAGTGTTAGGGGTAGGAGTTAGGGATAGAGTTAGAATAAGAGGTAGGTGTTAGAGTTAGTGTTAGGAGTAGGAGATAGGGATAGAGTTGGTATAAGAGGTAGGTGTTAGGTTTAGAATTAGTGTTAGGGGTAGGTGTTAGGGATAGAGTTAGAATAAGAGGTAGGTGTTAGAATTAGTGTTAGGGGTAGGAGTTAAGTATAGAATTAGTATAAGAGGTAGGTGTTAGGTTTAGAATTAGTGTTAGGTGTAGGTGTTAGGGATAGAGTTAGGATAAGAGGTAGGTGTTAGGTTTAGAATTAGTGTTAGGGGTAGGCGTTAGGGATAGAGTTAGAATGGTAGGTGTTAGGTTTAGAATTAGTGTTAGGGGTAGGAGTTAGGTATAGAGTTGGTATAAGAGGTAGGTGTTAGGTTTAGAATTAGTGTTAGGTGTAGGTGTTAGGGATAGAGTTAGAATAAGAGGTAGGTGTTAGAATTAGTGTTAGGGGTAGGAGTTAAGTATAGAATTAGTATAAGAGGTAGGTGTTAGGTTTAGAATTAGTGTTAGGTGTAGGTGTTAGGGATAGAGTTAGGATAAGAGGTAGGTGTTAGGTTTAGAATTAGTGTTAGGGGTAGGCGTTAGGGATAGAGTTAGAATGGTAGGTGTTAGGTTTAGAATTAGTGTTAGGGGTAGGAGTTAAGTATAGAATTAGTATATGAGGTAGGTGTTAGGTTTAGAGATAGTGTTAGGGGTAGGAGTTTGGGATAGAGTTAGAATAAGAGGTAGGTGTTAGAGTTAGTGTTAGGAGTAGGAGTTAGGGATAGAGTTGGTATAAGAGGTAGGTGTTAGAGTTAGTGTTAGGAGTAGGAGATAGGGATAGAGTTGGTATAAGAGGTAGGTATTAGGTTTAGAGTTAGTGTTAGGAGTAGGAGTTAGGGATAGAGTTAGAATAAGAGGTAGGTGTTAGAATTAGTGTTAGGAGTAGGAGATAGGGATAGAGTTGGTATAAGAGGTAGGTGTTAGAGTTAGTGTTAGGAGTAGGAGATAGGGATAGAGTTGGTATAAGAGGTAGGTATTAGGTTTAGAGTTAGTGTTAGGAGTAGGAGTTAGGGATAGAGTTAGAATAAGAGGTAGGTGTTAGAGTTAGTGTTAGGAGTAGGAGATAGGGATAGAGTTAGAATAAGAGGTAGGTGTTAGAGTTAGTGTTAGGAGTAGGAGATAGGGATAGAGTTAGAATAAGAGGTAGGTGTTAGAGTTAGTGTTAGGAGTAGGAGATAGGGATAGCGATAGAATAAGAGGTAGGTGTTAGGTTTAGAATTAGTGTTAGGGGTAGGTGTTAGGGATAGAGTTAGAATAAGAGGTAGGTGTTAGAGTTAGTGTTAGAAGTAGGAGATAGGTATAGAATTAGTATAAGAGGTAGGTGTTAGGTTTAGAATTAGTGTTAGGGGTAGGAGTTCGGGATAGAGTTAGAATAAGAGGTAGGTGTTAGAATTAGTGTTAGGAGTAGGAGATAGGGATAGAGTTGGTATAAGAGGTAGGTGTTAGAGTTAGTGTTAGGAGTAGGAGATAGGGATAGAGTTGGTATAAGAGGTAGGTATCAGGTTTAGAATTAGTGTTAGGAGTAGGAGTTAGGGATAGAGTTAGAATAAGAGGTAGGTGTTAGAGTTAGTGTTAGGAGTAGGAGATAGGGATAGAGTTAGAATAAGAGGTAGGTGTTAGAGTTAGTGTTAGGAGTAGGAGATAGGGATAGCGATAGTATAAGAGGTAGGTGTTAGGTTTAGAATTAGTGTTAGGGGTAGGAGTTTGGGATAGAGTTAGAATAAGAGGTAGGTGTTAGAGTTAGTGTTAGGAGTAGGAGATAGGGATAGAGTTAGAATAAGAGGTAGGTGTTAGAGTTAGTGTTAGGAGTAGGAGATAGGGATAGAGTTAGAATAAGAGGTAGGTGTTAGAGTTAGTGTTAGGAGTAGGAGATAGGGATAGCGATAGTATAAGAGGTAGGTGTTAGGTTTAGAATTAGTGTTAGGGGTAGGAGTTCGGGATAGAGTTAGAATAAGAGGTAGGTGTTAGAGTTAGTGTTAGGAGTAGGAGATAGGGATAGAGTTAGAATAAGAGGTAGGTGTTAGAGTTAGTGTTAGGAGTAGGAGATAGGGATAGCGATAGTATAAGAGGTAGGTGTTAGGTTTAGAATTAGTGTTAGGGGTAGGAGTTCGGGATAGAGTTAGAATAAGAGGTAGGTGTTAGAGTTAGTGTTAGGAGTAGGAGATAGGGATAGAGTTAGAATAAGAGGTAGGTGTTAGAGTTAGTGTTAGGAGTAGGAGATAGGGATAGAGTTAGAATAAGAGGTAGGTGTTAGAGTTAGTGTTAGGAGTAGGAGATAGGGATAGCGATAGTATAAGAGGTAGGTGTTAGGTTTAGAATTAGTGTTAGGGGTAGGAGTTCGGGATAGAGTTAGAATAAGAGGTAGGTGTTAGAGTTAGTGTTAGGAGTAGGAGATAGGGATAGAGTTAGAATAAGAGGTAGGTGTTAGAGTTAGTGTTAGGAGTAGGAGATAGGGATAGCGATAGTATAAGAGGTAGGTGTTAGGTTTAGAATTAGTGTTAGGGGTAGGAGTTCGGGATAGAGTTAGAATAAGAGGTAGGTGTTAGAGTTAGTGTTAGGAGTAGGAGATAGGGATAGAGTTAGAATAAGAGGTAGGTGTTAGAGTTAGTGTTAGGAGTAGGAGATAGGGATAGAGTTAGAATAAGAGGTAGGTGTTAGAGTTAGTGTTAGGAGTAGGAGATAGGGATAGCGATAGTATAAGAGGTAGGTGTTAGGTTTAGAATTAGTGTTAGGGGTAGGAGTTCGGGATAGAGTTAGAATAAGAGGTAGGTGTTAGAGTTAGTGTTAGGAGTAGGAGATAGGGATAGAGTTAGAATAAGAGGTAGGTGTTAGAGTTAGTGTTAGGAGTAGGAGATAGGGATAGCGATAGTATAAGAGGTAGGTGTTAGGTTTAGAATTAGTGTTAGGGGTAGGAGTTCGGGATAGAGTTAGAATAAGAGGTAGGTGTTAGAGTTAGTGTTAGGAGTAGGAGATAGGGATAGAGTTAGAATAAGAGGTAGGTGTTAGAGTTAGTGTTAGGAGTAGGAGATAGGGATAGCGATAGTATAAGAGGTAGGTGTTAGGTTTAGAATTAGTGTTAGGGGTAGGAGTTCGGGATAGAGTTAGAATAAGAGGTAGGTGTTAGAGTTAGTGTTAGGAGTAGGAGATAGGGATAGAGTTAGAATAAGAGGTAGGTGTTAGAGTTAGTGTTAGGAGTAGGAGATAGGGATAGCGATAGTATAAGAGGTAGGTGTTAGGTTTAGAATTAGTGTTAGGGGTAGGAGTTCGGGATAGAGTTAGAATAAGAGGTAGGTGTTAGAGTTAGTGTTAGGAGTAGGAGATAGGGATAGAGTTAGAATAAGAGGTAGGTGTTAGAGTTAGTGTTAGGAGTAGGAGATAGGGATAGCGATAGTATAAGAGGTAGGTGTTAGGTTTAGAATTAGTGTTAGGGGTAGGAGTTCGGGATAGAGTTAGAATAAGAGGTAGGTGTTAGAGTTAGTGTTAGGAGTAGGAGATAGGGATAGAGTTAGAATAAGAGGTAGGTGTTAGAGTTAGTGTTAGGAGTAGGAGATAGGGATAGAGTTAGAATAAGAGGTAGGTGTTAGAGTTAGTGTTAGGAGTAGGAGATAGGGATAGAGTTAGAATAAGAGGTAGGTGTTAGAGTTAGTGTTAGGAGTAGGAGATAGGGATAGCGATAGTATAAGAGGTAGGTGTTAGGTTTAGAATTAGTGTTAGGGGTAGGAGTTCGGGATAGAGTTAGAATAAGAGGTAGGTGTTAGAGTTAGTGTTAGGAGTAGGAGATAGGGATAGAGTTAGAATAAGAGGTAGGTGTTAGAGTTAGTGTTAGGAGTAGGAGATAGGGATAGCGATAGTATAAGAGGTAGGTGTTAGGTTTAGAATTAGTGTTAGGGGTAGGAGTTCGGGATAGAGTTAGAATAAGAGGTAGGTGTTAGAGTTAGTGTTAGGAGTAGGAGATAGGGATAGAGTTAGAATAAGAGGTAGGTGTTAGAGTTAGTGTTAGGAGTAGGAGATAGGGATAGCGATAGTATAAGAGGTAGGTGTTAGGTTTAGAATTAGTGTTAGGGGTAGGAGTTCGGGATAGAGTTAGAATAAGAGGTAGGTGTTAGAGTTAGTGTTAGGAGTAGGAGATAGGGATAGAGTTAGAATAAGAGGTAGGTGTTAGAGTTAGTGTTAGGAGTAGGAGATAGGGATAGCGATAGTATAAGAGGTAGGTGTTAGGTTTAGAATTAGTGTTAGGGGTAGGAGTTCGGGATAGAGTTAGAATAAGAGGTAGGTGTTAGAGTTAGTGTCACGAGTTAAGTTCAGGAGGTTAAAGGTTAAGGTTCTTCAGATTTGGGGATCTCCGGTGGGTTTTGGCTCTTACCCCGCACAGCATCAAGAGCTGAAGTGCAGCACAATACATCTTGCTCTTAGCGAGTTGGCCATGTTTGTCCGGAGTGGCCCAGCTTTCTTCCACACGGATGTCCCATTCATACTTGTCCTGCCTTCAGTGTGTCACCACCATAGGACTAAGTCTTTGTAAGTCAAGTTCCATATTTCCCAGTAAAATTTCCTTCAATTCCAGCAACTCATCTTCAAGCAGAAGTTCCAAAAAAAAAAAAAAAGTCTACCATGTCCTAGAAGTAGAAAACTGATGCAGATTTGGGTCTCACCAACTTGAGAGCGTCCCCTTCCCTCCAAGGTAACTCTGCCCCCCCAGAGCTGGATGTCATGCCAGTGTCCAGCGTCAGTCCCATTCCATACAAGTCACCTCCTAACGACACGTCCTGTTGGGGTTCTGGGCTTGTCTGTGAAGGATCCTCACCGGAGAGGAGGGCGCTTGCAGCGTGAGAGCCGAGTCTCTGGGTTGCACTGAGTCTTACAGCTTAGTCTGTCTGATTCTTTCACTCCTTCTTTCCCTCCCACCTCTCTCTCCATGAGAATCCCAACACTCCCCCCCCCATTGCACTCCCCCTCCCCATTGCACTCCCCCCCATTGCACTCCCCCTCCCCATTGCACTCCCCCCCCCATTGCACTCCCCCTCCCCATTGCACTCCCCCCCATTGCACTCCCCCCCATTGCACTCCCCCCATTGCACTCCCCCCCATTGCACTCCCCCCCCCATTGCACTCCCCCCCATTGCACTCCCCCTCCCCATTGCACTCCCCCCCATTGCACTCCCCCTCCCCATTGCACTCCCCCTCCCCATTGCACTCCCCCCCCCATTGCACTCCCCCTCCCCATTGCACTCCCCCCATTGCACTCCCCCCATTGCACTCCCCCCCCATTGCACTCCCCCCCATTGCACTCCCCCTCCCCATTGCACTCCCCCCCATTGCACTCCCCCTCCCCATTGCACTCCCCCTCCCCATTGCACTCCCCCCCCATTGCACTCCCCCTCCCCATTGCACTCCCCCCCATTGCACTCCCCCCATTGCACTCCCCCCCATTGCACTCCCCCCCCATTGCACTCCCCCCATTGCACTCCCCCCCCCCCATTGCACTCCCCCTCCCCATTGCACTCCCCCCCCATTGCACTCCCCCTCCCCATTGCACTCCCCCTCCCCATTGCACTCCCCCCCCCCATTGCACTCCCCCTCCCAGGCCTGTGTAAGATTTCATTTTTCTTCATTCTTTTTTTTGGCCAAGGAAGAGAGCTTCTAATATTATTTTTTTTTTTTTTGTCTAAATCCCACAATTTCCAGGAAAGGACACGCGCTTCCACATTAAATAACAGGCGAGACGCGTTTTATGGCAATTTTTGCCCTTTTTTGTCTCGTTTCCAGAGACGATAAAGCTTGGTTCACATCTACGTGTGGCGGGAAACGGGCGCAAAAAAAATTCCCCACCATGCCCCGGAAACATGCTGCCCTTTAACAGACGCACGGAGATTCCATTATTTGACAGCGTCACCCCCAGCGCATCAGCAAACATGCCCGTTCAAGCGCGCGTCAAACCGCGTGGTGCGGCGACATTATGTGGTTCGGTGAGGACAGTGCCGGGACAAGGTCCACCCAACGCTAGACATGTGCGATTCGTCTCGTACCAATAGAAAATTCATACGAATTTCCAAAAATTCGGACATTCCGAAGCATCCGAAATACGAATTTCTATTCTTACGGATTTAATACGAAATTTCGTTGAGGAATTTGGTTTGGGGAGTGGGAGAGATGGGAGTGGGAGAGACGGGAGTGGGAGAGACGGCTCAGACTGGTACTGGGAGTCGGTGGGAGATTCGGAATCGGACACAATAAGAATGTTCGTTAATATTGTTTTATTATTGTCATAATTATTACCATTATTCGTTATGATGAAGCTAAAAACCCAGGAAGTCATCACAGCACAGGGATGGTGGGAGCCCCTCATAATGAGCACAGCACAGGGATGGTGGGAGCCCCTCATAATGAGCACAGCACAGGGATGGTGGGAGCCCCTCATAATGAGCACAGCACAGGGATGGGGGGAGCCCCTCATAATGAGCACAGCACAGGGATGGGGGGAGCCCCTCATAATGAGCACAGCACAGGGATGGTGGGAGCCCCTCATAATGAGCACAGCACAGGGATGGTGGAAGCCCCTCATAATGAGCACAGCACAGGGATGGTGGGAGCCCCTCATAATGAGCACAGCACAGGGATGGGGGGAGCCCCTCATAATGAGCACAGCACAGGGATGGTGGGAGCCCCTCATAATGAGCACAGCACAGGGATGGTGGAAGCCCCTCATAATGAGCACAGCACAGGGATGGGGGGAGCCCCTCATAATGAGCACAGCACAGGGATGGTGGAGCCCCTCATAATGAGCACAGGGATGGTGGGAGCCCCTCATAATGAGCACAGCACAGGGATGGTGGGAGCCCCTCATAATGAGCACAGCACAGGGATGGGGGGAGCCCCTCATAATGAGCACAGGGATGGTGGGAGCCCCTCATAATGAGCACAGCACAGGGATGGTGGGAGCCCCTCATAATGAGCACAGCACAGGGATGGTGGGAGCCCCTCATAATGGGCACAGCACAGGGATGGTGGGAGCCCCTCATAATGAGCACAGCACAGGGATGGTGGGAGCCCCTCATAATGAGCACAGCACAGGGATGGGGGGAGCCCCTCATAATGAGCACAGCACAGGGATGGTGGGAGCCCCTCATAATGAGCACAGGGATGGTGGGAGCCCCTCATAATGAGCACAGCACAGGGATGGTGGGAGCCCCTCATAATGAGCACAGGGATGGGGGGAGCCCCTCATAATGAGCACAGCACAGGGATGGGGGGAGCCCCTCATAATGAGCACAGCACAGGGATGGTGGGAGCCCCTCATAATGAGCACAGCACAGGGATGGTGGGAGCCCCTCATAATGAGCACAGCACAGGGATGGTGGGAGCCCCTCATAATGAGCACAGCACAGGGATGGTGGGAGCCCCTCATAATGAGCACAGCACAGGGATGGTGGGAGCCCCTCATAATGAGCACAGCACAGGGATGGGGGGAGCCCCTCATAATGAGCACAGCACAGGGATGGGGGGAGCCCCTCATAATGAGCACAGGGATGGTGGGAGCCCCTCATAATGAGCACAGCACAGGGATGGTGGGAGCCCCTCATAATGAGCACAGCACAGGGATGGTGGGAGCCCCTCATAATGAGCACAGCACAGGGATGGTGGGAGCCTCTCATAATGAGCACAGCACAGGGATGGGGGGAGCCCCTCATAATGAGCACAGGGATGGGGGGAGCCCCTCATAATGAGCACAGCACAGGGATGGTGGGAGCCCCTCATAATGAGCACAGCACAGGGATGGTGGGAGCCCCTCATAATGAGCACAGCACAGGGATGGTGGGAGCCCCTCATAATGAGCACAGGGATGGTGGGAGCCCCTCATAATGAGCACAGGGATGGTGGGAGCCCCTCATAATGAGCACAGGGATGGTGGGAGCCCCTCATAATGAGCACAGGGATGGTGGGAGCCCCTCATAATGAGCACAGGGATGGTGGGAGCCCCTCATAACGAATGTTGGTAATTGTTACGAAAAATTAACAAATCTAACAAAAATTCGTATTTTGTACGAAACGAATCCAAATTGAATTTCGGACACGAATTACGAATTTTCGTCTAATACGGAACGAAATGAAACAAATTTATTGACGGCGCTCATGTCTACCCAACGCCCAAGGCAAAGATTACAAACTGGACCCCATCCCCCCCCCCCATGATGTGGAAGCTTAGGGGATCCCACACCCAGCAGTCACTCGCTTGCCAAAATCACTGTCGCTATCACTACTCCCATGTCAGCATGGCGACAGAAGGAAGGCGCCTCGCCCCCCAGTAAACCATTGCGCCCAGGGCAGCTTCCCCTCCAGCCCACCCCTTGCCCCAGCCCTGGGTGCGGCACGTTTTCTGGAAAAGAGGCGGGGACGGGGACTTCTTCTCCACGTTTCTTGTTTCCGGGGCAGCCCAATGAAATGAATGGGCCGCTCTATAAGCGACGCGCGGGAGAGCGTGAAAAATGCGCAGAAATTCAATCATGGAGGATCAGCATCAAATATGGGCGTTACCTACGCAGAAACAGCCTGGCTAGCAGTGGCGGCCCCGTCCTTTAGGGGCACACGGGCGCCGCCCCCCATCCATGCGTCCGCCCCCCTGCAGGGCGCAAGACTATGGATTCCAATGGGGGGGTGTTTTTTTTTTAAGCATGTGATTAAAGCCTGAGGCTCTAATAGGCTTCAAAAAAGGGTGAGCCCACCCAGTTGTGTGACAATAGCGAATAAATATTCGCTATTGCCACATTGATCCTCCTCCTGGCCAATCAGGAAGCAGATCTTGAGACCCCTCACCCGATTGGCTGAAAGGACAGGCCATCCTATTGAACGCCTAGGAGGAGGAGGCGCACGGTGGAAGCGCTCGTGAGGCAGAAGAGGGAGAAGACACAGGAGCCGCCGCCCGTGGGAGCGCTGCCCGCCCACAACCGAGATGGGGTAAGTGCCAGGCTGGATGACTGACCAAACGGTGCGGGTGACCCAACCGACCGACCTACCTATCTATCTAGAGCGAGGGGGAGGGGCTGCCAGCTGACCGGCCGGGGTGGGGGAGGTTTGTCGCCCCCCACCCCAAAAAAAGAAAAACCACCAGCCGCCACTGCTGCCCCGGAACACCCCCCCCCCTACGAACTGACAACCATCAAGGCATTTTGATATTTGCATAACTCCTCCCACTGCTTGCATCAGGACCGAGGGCTCTTGAGAGGAGTACTGAGGCGGAGTGATGTTTTTGGGAAATTTTGTACAGCAGCACCCTGCCGTACCCTCCCATCAGCCACAATCTGCTGGCATTGCATTGAGAAGCACAGAGACCCGGTGATGACATCACTAAGCCTAAAAAAAGGAGGAATGGAAATTAAGATTTTAATATTGGCATAACTCCTCCCACGGGCCGGCCCACTGCTGACATCAGTACAGAGGGCTCTTGAGAGGAGTACTGAGGCGAGGGTGCTGTGATGTTTTTTTATTAACCTATGTGCAACCAACCCCCTTGCCGGGCCCTCAAACCAGCCAAGATCTGCTGGAATTGCATTGAGAAGCACATAGACCAGTAGCGGGCCGTGCATTGTGGGCGCACGAGCGCCGCCCCCCCCTAACACTGCTGCTGCACTCCCTATGCATGTGCCCATCTCCTTTCAGGACGCCGGGCGTATGAATTCCTATGACGGGGATGGGGGGGGGGGGGGGGGGTTTGAAGCACATGATTAGAGTCAGAGGCTGAGCCGATCGGAGCCGTTCGGAAATACTCGGAAAAACTCTGAAACACTCCGTTCCGCCTTTCCGAGGTTTCCCGAGTTCAGCCGAGCTGTCTCCGAGCCTTTCCGAGTATTTTCGAGTCTCTCCGGCGCCCCCCACCTCTGGCGACATGCGGTATTGCATGCCATAGAAGTCAATGCGGAACAAATTATTTTCGTTTCCATTGACTTCTATGGGGAAACTCGCTTTGATATGCGAGTGCTTTGGATTACGAGCATTCTCCTGGAACGGATTATGCTCCGTAATCCGAGGTTCCACTGTATTGTATTAAATCTTCTTTAGCCTGCATTGCATAGAGAAGCACAGAGACCCGGTGATGACATCAGTGGGTCTTCAGGAAGGAATGTAATGAACATGGAAAGGATTTATTTGAACGTTTCATTAGCTTGCTGATGGATGGGGGGGAAGGGGAATGAAATTTATAAGCAGGGTAAACGTCAGCATTAAGCAGCAAGCATGCATTGAATCACCCAATCCATTGACTTCTTCCTCCCAAATTCCACCAATAGGCATTTTACAGCCTCCCTCCTGACTTTAAATTGTTGTATTTAAAGGGTACCAACACCAATCACAGCCCAGGCTGGCAGGGGAGGAGACCTGATTTTTTTTTTTTTTTTTACTACTGACTTACAGTGCCTTGAAAAAAGTATTCATACCCCTTGAAACTTTCCACATTTTGTTATGTTACAACCGAAAACGTAAATGTATTTTATTGGAATTTTATGTGATAGACCAACACAAAGTGGCACCTAATTGTGAAGTGGAAGGAAAATGATAAATTGTTTTCATTTATTTTTTACAAATAAATCTGTGAAAAGTGTGTGTGTGGGGGAGGGGCATTTGTATTCAGCCCCCTTTACTCTGATACCCCTAACTAAAATCTAGAGGAACCAATTGCCTTCAGAAGTCCCCTAATTAGTAAATAGAGTCCACCTGTGTGTCATTTAATCTCAGTATAAATACAGCTGTTCTGTGAAGCCCTCAGAGGTTTGTTAGAGAACCTTAGTGAACAAACAGCATCATGAAGGCCAAGGAACACACCAGACAGGTCAGGGATAAAGTTGTGGAGAAGTATAAAGCAGGGTTAGGTTATAAAAAAATATCCCAAGCTTTGAACATCTCACGGAGCTCTGTTCAATCCATCATCCGAAAATGGAAAGAGTATGGCACAACTGCAAACCTACCAAGACATGGCCGTCCACCTAAACTGACCGGGCCGGGCAAGGAGAGCATTCATCAGAGAAGCAGCCAAGAGGCCCATGGTAACTCTGGAGGAGCTGCAGAAATCCACAGCTCAGGGGGGAGAATCTGTCCACAGGACAACTATTAGTCGTGCTTCTCCACAAATCTGCCCTTTATGGAAGAGTGACAAGAAGAAAGACATTGGAGAAAGAAAGTCATAAGAAGTCCTGTCTGCAGTTTGTGAGAAGCCATGTGGGGGACACAGCAAACATGTGGGGGACACAGCAATCATGTGGGGGACACAGAAATCATGTGGGGGACACAGGAATCATGTGGGGGACACAGCAAACATGTGGGGGACACAGCAATCATGTGGGGGACACAGCAAACATGTGGGGGACACAGCAAACATGTGGGGGAGACAGCAAACATGTGGGGGAGACAGCAATCATGTGGGGGACACAGCAATCATGTGGGGGACACAGCAATCATGTGGGGGACACAGCAAACATGTGGGGGACACAGCAATCATCTGGGGGACACAGCAAACATGTGGGGGACACAGCAATCATGTGGGGGACACAGCAAACATGTGGGGGACACAGCAAACATGTGGGGGACACAGCAAACATGTGGGGGACACAGCAATCATGTGGGGGACACAGCAAACATGTGGGGGACACAGCAATCATGTGGGGGACACAGCAAACATGTGGAAGAAGGTGCTCTGGTCACATGAGACCAAAATGTAACTTTTTGGCCTAAAAGCAAAACGCTATGTGTGGAGGAAATCTAACACTGCACATCACCCTGAACACACCATCCCCACCGTGAAACATGGTGGTGGCAGCATCATGTGGTGAGGATTCTTTTCTTCAGCAGGGACAGGAAGCTGGTCAGAGTTGATGGGAAGATGGATGGAACCAAATACAGGACAATCTTAGAAGAAAACCTGTTAGAGTCTGCTAAAGACTTGAGACCAGGGCAGAGGTTCACCTTCCAGCAGGACAACGACCCTAAAGTACAGCCAGAGCTACAATGGAATGGTTTAGATCAAATCATACAGTGGGGCAAAAAAGTATTTAGTCGCCACCAATTGTACAAGTTCTCCCACTTAGAGAGATGAGAGAGGCCTGTAATTGTCATCATAGGTAAACCTCAACTATGAGAGACAAAATGTGGAAACAAATCCAATCACATTGTCTGATTTGGAAAGAATTTATTTGCAAATTATGGTGGGAAATAAGTATTTGGTTCCCAAACAAGCAAGATTTCTGTCTCTCACAGACCTGTATCTTCTTCTTTAACCTCCCTAGCGGTAATCCCGAGCGTGACTCGGGGTTGTTTTTTTATGCTAGGATCGGTAACCCCGAGTCACGCTCGGGGTAGACATTGCAGAGCCCGCAGCGGAGTTTCCCTACCTTCTCCTGGCGATCCAGCGATGATGTCCTCTGCTGTGATCGCCAGCGAGATCTCCGGCGAGTGTCGGCACTTTCCGACCCCATCTGACTTCCTAGTTCCGTTCCCTGCGAGCCGCAGCGGCGCAAGGGAGCGGAACTGGGCGGCAAATTCAAAAAGGTAAACACATAGTATACATACAGTATACTGTAATCTTACAGATTACAGTACTGTATGTAATAATTACACACCCCCTTGGTCCCTAGTGGTCTGCCCAGTGTCCTGCATGCACTTTTATATAATAAAAATCATTCTTTCTGCCTGTAAACTGGGGATTGTCCATAGCAACTAAAAAGTGTCCCTTTATGTCAAAAGTGGTTTTAGACCAGCTAGAAAACAGCGATAATAAATTAGAATCACTCCCAGAATTGAGCGATAGCGATTTGTGGGGAAATTCGTCATCAAACACTAAATCTAATGACAGCGACAATTCTGCAACTGAGCAAATTTCAGTGTTTTTGATTTGATTACATTATTGAATAATTTTTATTATAATTAGATTACTATTTTTTATAATTATTTATAGTTATTTATTATATTATAATTTATAATTTTGTGTTTCATATTTATCATACCCGGGATGTTTACTAGACTCTGGTTTGCTTAGGTTTAAGTAAGTAATTACTAAGAATCGCAGGCCTATAATACATAACACCAAATTTTCATGCAAAATAATTGTACCGCTTTTGGTACATAATTCCAGAAAGAATCATACCGCCAGGGAGGTTAAGAGGCTCCTCTGTCCTCCACTCATTACCTGTATTAATGGCACCTGTTTGAACTTGTTATCAGTATAAAAGTCACCTGTCCACAACCTCAAACAGTCACACTCCAAACTCCACTATGGTGAAGACCAAAGAGCTGTCGAAGGACACCAGAAACAAAATTGTAGACCTGCACCAGGCTGGGAAGACTGAATCTGCAATAGGCAAGCAGCTTGGTGTGAAGAAATCAACTGTGGGAGCAATAATTAGAAAATGGAAGACATACAAGACCACTGATAATCTCCCTAGATCTGGGGCTCCACGCAAGATCTCCCCCCGTGGGGTCAAAGTGATCACAAGAACGGTGAGAAAAAATCCCAGAACCACACGGGGGGACCTAGTGAATGACCTGCAGAGAGCTGGGACCAATGTAACAAAGGCTACCATCAGTAACACACTACGCCACCAGGGACTCAGATCCTGCAGTGCCAGACATGTCCCCCTGCTTAAGCCAGTACATGTCCGGGCCCGTCTGAGGTTTGCTAGAGAGCATTTGGATGATCCAGAAGAGGATTGGGAGAATGTCATATGGTCACATGAAACCAAAGTAGAACTGTTTGGTAGAAACACAACTCGTCGTGTTTGGAAGAGGGAGAATGCTGAGTTGCAACCAAAGAACACCATACCTAAACCAAAGAACACCATACCTACTGTGAAGCATGGGGGTGGCAACATCATGCTTTGGGGCTGTTTCTCTGCAAAGGGAACAGGACGACTGATCCGTGTACATGAAAGAATGAATGGGGCCATGTATCGTGAGATTTTGAGTGCAAACCTCCTCCCATCAGCAAGGGCATTGAAGATGAAACGTGGCTGGGTCTTTCAGCATGACAATGATCCCAAACACACCGCCCGGGCAAGGAAGGAGTGGCTTCGTAAGAAGCATTTCAAGGTCCGGGAGTGGCCTAGCCAGTCTCCAGATCTCAACCCCATAGAAAACCTTTGGAGGGAGTTGAAAGTCCGTGTTGCCCAGCGACACCCCAAAACATCACTGCTCTAGAGGAGATCTGCATGGAGGAGGGGCCAACATACCAGCAACAGTGTGTGACAACCTTGTGAAGACTTACAGAAAACGTTTGACCTCTGTCATTGCCAACAAAGGATAGATAACAAAGTATTGAGAGGAACTTTTCATATTCACCAAATGCTTATTTTCCACCATAATTTGCACAAAAAAATTATTTCCAAATCAGACAATGTGATTGTCCAGATTTGTTTCCACATTTTGTCTCTCATAGGTGAGGTTTACCTATGATGACAATTACAGGCCTGTCTCATCTTTTTAAGTGGGAGAACTTGCACAATTGGTGGGGGACTAAATACTTTTTTAACCCACTGTATTCATGTGTTAGAATGGCCCAGTCACAGTCCAGACCTAAATCCAATTGAGAATCTGTGGCAAGACTTGAAAATTGCTGATCACAGACGCTCTCCATCCAATCTGACAGAACTTGAGATATTTTGCAAAGAAGAATGGGCAGAAATGTCCCTCTCTAGATGTGCAAAGCTGGTAGAGACACCCCCAAAAAGACTTGCAGCTGTAATTGCAGAGAAAGGGGGTTCTACAAAGTATTGACTCCGGGGGGCGCCATACAAATGCCCCCCACACTTTTCACATATTTATATGTAAAAAATAAAATAAAAATTGAAAACCGTTTACCATTTTCCTTCCATTTCACAATTATGTCCCCACCCATCTTTTGTGGAAATAACATCCTCCACTCCTCTGGAAGACTTTCCACAATATTTTGGAGTGTGTCCAGGGGAATCTGTGCCCAGTTGTGAGGTCGGGTATTGTTGGATGAGAAGATCTGGCTCTCAATGGGCATTCTAATTCATCCCAAAGGTGTCCAGTAGGGTTGAGGTCAGGATTCTGTGAAGACCACTGGAGTCCCTTTGTATACTGGAATATTAACAATACCCTTCACTGGAAACACCTGGCTATCACACCTACACGAGCCTGTTGAACATCCAATTCCAAAACCACGGCCATCAAAAAAAAAAAAAAGTTGCCCCACCCATCTTTTGTGGAAATAACATCCTCCACTCCTCTGGAAGACTTTCCACAATATTTTGGAGTGTGTCCAGGGGAATCTGTGCCCAATTGTGAGGTCATGTATTGTTGGATGAGAAGATCTGGCTATCAATGGGCATTCTAATCCATCCCAAAGGTGTCCAGTAGGGTTGAGGTCAGGACTCTGTGAAGACCACTGGAGTCCCTTTGTATACTGGAGTATTAACAATACCCTTCACTGGAAACAACGACCATCACACCTACACTCTTCGGGAAGACTTTCCACAAGATTATGGAGTGTGTCCAGGGGAATCTGTGCCCAGTTGTGAGGTCATGTATTGTTAGATGAGAAGATCTGGCTCTCAATGGACGTTCTAATCCATCCCAAAGGTGTCCAGTAGGGTTGAGGTCAGGACTCTGTGAAGACCACTGGAGTCCCTTTGTATACTGGAGTATTAACAATACCCTTCACTGGAAACAACGACCATCACACCTTCACTCTTCGGGAAGACTTTCCACAAGATTATGGAGTGTGTCCAGGGGAATCTGTGCCCAGTTGTGAGGTCATGTATTGTTAGATGAGAAGATCTGGCTCTCAATGGACGTTCTAATCCATCCCAAAGGTGTCCAGTAGGGTTGAGGTCAGGACTCTGTGAAGACCACTGGAGTCCCTTTGTATACTGGAGTATTAACAATACCCTTCACTGGAAACAACGACCATCACACCTTCACTCTTCGGGAAGACTTTCCACAAGATTATGGAGTGTGTCCAGGGGAATCTGTGCCCAGTTGTGAGGTCATGTATTGTTAGATGAGAAGATCTGGCTCTCAATGGACGTTCTAATCCATCCCAAAGGTGTCCAGTAGGGTTGAGGTCAGTACTCTGTGAAGACCACTGGAGTCCCTTTGTATACTGGAGTATTAACAATACCCTTCACTGAAAACAACGACCATCACACCTACACTCTTCAGGAAGACTTTCCACAAGATTATGGATTGTGTCTAGGGGAAGCTGTGCCCAGTTGTGAGGTCGGGTATTGTTGGATGAGAAGATCTGGCTCTCAATGGGCATTCTAATCCATCACAAAGGTGTCCAGTAGGGTTGAGGTCAGTACTCTGTGAAGACCACTGGAGTCCCTTTGTATACTGGAATATTAACAATACCCTTCACTGGAAACACCTGGCTATCACACCTACACAAGCCTGTTGAACATCCAATTCCAAAACCATGGCCATCAAAAAAAAAAAAAAAAAGTTGCCCCACCCATCTTTTGTGGAAAAACCATCCTCCGCTCCTCTGGAAGACTTTTCCAAAATATGTTGGAGTGTGTCCAGGGGAATCTGTGCCCAATTGTGAGGTCATGTATTGTTAGATTAGAAGATCTGGCTCTCAATGGACGTTCTAATCCATCCCAAAGGTGTCCAGTAGGGTTGAGGTCAGGGCTTTATGAAGTTCCTTTTTATGCTGGAGTAGTAACAGTACCCTTCACTGGAAACACCTGACCATCAAACCTACATGAGCCTGTTGGACATCCCATTCTAACACCATGACCATCAAAAAAGAGAGTTGCCCCACCCATCTTTTGCTATGACATCCTCCACTCCTCAGGATAACTTTCCATAAGATTTTGGAGTGTGTCTAGGCCAGGGAGTCTGTGTCCAGTTGTGAGGTCAGGTGTTGTTGGATGAGAGGATCTGGCTCGCAATGGAAGTTCTAACCCGGTCAGGAATCTGCAACAGAGATGGCCAGATCTATGTGGCTACACTTAGAAACTCAGACCAGTCTGTATTTAGTGAAGTAAATTTATTAATAATAAAACAAAATACCTCCACACACCAGAAAACAAGAAACAAGTAAACATGCAGAGAAGTGAACTACAACCATATAACTTAACTTTATACCTAACTATATAAAATATGTACAATATATATACAAGATGATGAGCATGGGTAACAGGGAATACCAGACATGCAAGGAAGAGAGGAATCAGAACTGAGATCAGGAACAAGGGGAGTAGAGCAGCAGGGGGCAGGGTCCAGGATGCAGGGCTAGAGCAAGCCCAACATCGGGTTCAGGAGCAGGATCTGGAGCAAGATAAATGGCAACAGCATCAGACTTAGCACAGCAAATCAAAACACTGATGCAAGGTGAACTGGCAAAGGAGAGCCTTAAGCACCCTCCCAGCAGCCAGCATCATGTGGTGACTAATTACTAGAAACTGTTGGCTGCTGGGAGACACCCTCTGGTGGATACTGGAGGGCAGAGGAGAGATCTGCGGTTTAATATACCCAGAGCTCTTTTTCAGCTGGAACTTGGCTCACCACTATCACTTGTAAACACAGAAGTCCAGCTTCTGTGTTTACAAGTGACAGCTTGTCTCTCAACAGTTCCCACAGATCTGATCTCCTGAGTGGCTCCCACTGAGTGCAGGATGGGGACAAGAGAGATGCAGGTGCCCGGGGTGCAGTGTGGATGCCGACACCCCCACTGGATGATCTTCCTGCAAGTGAGAGAGGTGGAGCCACCTACAGTGTGTGAGGGGGGTACTAGAGAAGAGGGGTGAAAGTGAGATGTGGATGGGGGATGCAGAGGTAGGAAGCTGTGGAAGAAGGCTGAACTCTGTACTCTGTGTGTAGTACACCCCTGAATTCTGCATTCTGTATGCAGCGACCCCCTGAACTCTGCACATAGCAAACCACCGAATGCTGAACTCTGTACTTACTATGTACTGTACTATGCACTCCTGGTATTTAATGCCACTTTAAGACCCACCCACCGTTAATGAAATTTGACCACACCCAATATTTGATGCGTTTTGGAGGGTGTGTGCGCAGGGCCGAATTTCCCACAAGGCCAACGAGTCCAGGCCTCGGGGCGGCACTGTGTGCAGGGGCGGCACCGCGCGGCGGAGGAGACAAGTAATTTTTCAGCGGTGCGGGCCGTGTGGAGGCGGAGAGAGATTACATCATCTCTCATTGCCCGCACTGCTGTTACAACTTCCGCCCTTACTTACAGGGCCGCGAAGGCTGCGCAACACAGAAGAGAGAGAATGACGTCATCTCTCACCGCCCGCCCTCACTCTCATCTCTCACTCGAGTCTCATGTGCCTCTGTTTCACGTCTCATCTGCAGCTAGTTTTCCCGCGCGGGAGAGGAGAGGCTGACAGCGTTGTACCTGGCTGCAAGTACTCTGCAATGCTCAGGGGGGGGGGGGCAGTGTGGCAAGTAACATCCCCATCTGGTGGCAGGCAGCGTAGCAAGTAACATCCCCATCTGGTGGCAGGCAGCGTGGCAAGTAACATCCCCATCTGGTGGCAGGCAGCGTGGCAAGTGACATTCCCATCTGGTGGCAGGCAGCGTGGCAAGTGACATTCCCATCTGGTGGCAGGCAGCGTGGCAAGTGACATTCCCATCTGGTGGCAGGCAGCGTGGTAAGTGACATGCCCATCTGGTGGCAGGCAACGTGGCAAGTGACATTCCAATCTGGTGGCAGGCAGCGTGGCAAGTGACATTCCCATCTGGTGGCAGGCAGCGTGGCAAGTGACATTCCCATCTGGTGGCAGGCAGCGTGGCAAGTGACATTCCCATCTGGTGGCAGGCAGCGTGGCAAGTGACATCCCCATCTGGTGGCAGGCAGCGTAGAAAGTGACATTCCCATCTGGTGGCAGGCAGCGTGGCAAGTGACATCCCCATCTGGTGGCAGGCAGCGTGGCAAGAGACATCTGGTGGCAGGCAGCGTGGCAAGTAACATCCCCATCTGGTGGCAGGCAGCATGGCAAGTAACATCCCCATCTGGTGGCAGGCAGCGTGGCAAGTGACATTCCCATCTGGTGGCAGGCAGCGTGGCAAGTGACATTCCCATCTGGTGGCAGGCAGCGTGGTAAGTGACATCCCCATCTGGTGGCAGGCAACGTGGCAAGTGACATTCCAATCTGGTGGCAGGCAGCGTGGCAAGTGACATCCCCATCTGGTGGCAGGCAGCGTGGCAAGAGACATCTGGTGGCAGGCAGCGTGGCAAATAACATCCCCATCTGGTGGCAGGCAGCGTGGCAAGTAACATCCCCATCTGGTGGCAGGCAGCGTGGCAAGTGACATTCCCATCTGGTGGCAGGCAGCGTGGCAAGTGACATTCCCATCTGGTGGCAGGCAGCGTGGTAAGTGACATCCCCATCTGGTGGCAGGCAACGTGGCACGTGACATTCCAATCTGGTGGCAGGCAGCGTGGCAAGTGACATTCCCATCTGGTGGCAGGCAGCGTGGCAAGTGACATCCCCATCTGGTGGCAGGCAGCGTGGCAAGTGACATCCACATCTGGTGGCAGGCAGCGTGGCAAGTAACATCCCCATCTGGTGGCAGGCAGCGTGGCAAGTGACATCCCCATCTGGTGGCAGGCAGCGTGGCAAGTGACATTCCCATCTGGTGGCAGGCAGCGTGGCAAGTGACATTCCCATCTGGTGGCAGGCAGCGTGGCAAGTGACATCCCCATCTGGTGGCAGGCAGCGTGGCAAGTGACATTCCCATCTGGTGGCAGGCAGCGTGGCAAGTGACATTCCCATCTGGTGGCAGGCAGCGTGGCAAGTGACATCCCCATCTGGTGGCAGGCAGTGTGGCAAGTGACATCCCCATCTGGTGGCAGGCAGCGTGGCAAGTGACATTCCCATCTGGTGACAAGCGACGGTGGCAAGTGACACG
Source organism: Rana muscosa (assembly GCA_029206835.1). Lineage (NCBI taxonomy): Eukaryota > Metazoa > Chordata > Amphibia > Anura > Ranidae > Rana > Rana muscosa. The sequence goes on from CM055126.1 coordinate 238,318,319, forward strand.
CTCGGGGCTCCCACTCATTCTGCTTTATGGTGAGTTAAACTATTTCATTTTATATTACAATGTATTGATAGAAATAATGCTTTTCAATCATCCTGACACCATAAAAACCATGGTGTCGGAATGATTGAAGCACTAACACCAGCCATTGTCTGCGAAAAATCGCTTACCCCCCCCCCCCCCCGCCACCCCCTTTGTGATGGTGGGGGGGGCGGCATTGAAGGACCCAGCCTTGGGGCGGGAAAGGGAGCAAATCCGGGCCTGTGTGTGCGTAGGTGGGGGAAGGGGGGTTTTGGAGGGTCATGGTTGAGTTCCTGCACAATTTTTATGAGAAAAAAAAGCCCTGAACATACCCCAGATGTCTCAGTAAAGAGGACCTGTCACTGCCCATGCTATCAGAAGGGATGTTGTTTTTACACTTATGTGAAAAGTGTCAGAACGGACCTGGGGGTCCAGTTTGATTAATGTATTTTTTATTTTCGTTCCTTGTTATTTTAAGTCAGTTTAAGTAAAAAAGACAGTTCCTGGAGCTCTGGGATTTTAGTTATTATCACTTAGTACCAGCTAAAGAAAGTTGGCGTGAATTATAACCCCCAAAAGACAAAGGTGCTGCTAGAATCAAACGGTTTTCTAAATAAAAAAATAAATAAATATAAAAATAAAGCTCTTGCTTTGCGTTTTCCCCCAGGCCGATAAAACGAGACAATTTACAGCACTTAACGCATTAATCAAATAACACCAAAGAGCAATTAAGCCCGGTCAATAGCGAGATGGCGAGAGCTCCGTCACCCGGTGTGGCAGATATGAAAGCTTCTTCTTCTTCTGCCGAGTCTTAATTGATAATACGAATCCGTCTTGTCTTTAGTCGCCAGGCTCCGCGCCGTCTGCCCTTCTCCACGCCGCAGACACTAGCGCAGCGTCCTGGTAAGAGGGACATGCCCTACAGTAGATAATATTATTCTTCCTTCGCTCTTAAGAATTACAACGCCAAGCAACACAGCTCAATACCGAGCTTACAGGAATCGTTTTGGAACCAGGGCTGGAATTTTATCATTGACTGTCAGCAATGGATCAGATCTCATACTAAACGTTGTATTGTTTTATTGGCTCAGACCTGGCTTTGACATGCGTTTTCAAATGCTAAGGGGTCTCTGTAACAAACCATGGTCGTGCGGAGGTCTCAAAGTGGTTCTCCTAGAATGTAAACCCTAAAGAGCCGGGCCCTCTGATTCCTACTGTATTGATTTGTATTGTAACTCTACTGTCTGCCGTCGTGTAAAGTGCTGCGCAAACTGTTGGCACTATATAAATCCTGTATAATAGTAATAATAAATGTAGCGCCCTGCTCCTGGTGACCAGGCGCTATGTTAAATTTAGTGGGTGTCTGAGCTGGTATTAGCTAAAGCCTCGTACACACGGTCGGACTTCCATCGGACTTTTCCGTGGATTTTTGTCCGAACGGAGTTGGTCGGGCACACCCATAGCATACACACGCTCTGACCTTTCTGCAAACTTTCCCAAAACTTTTGGCAACATCACGTGGTTTTTCTGCTCTTTTCTGCTCTTTACCGCCACCCTTTGGTCAACTTCTGCTATTGTTGGTTGATTTTAACATTAGTTGTTTAGTCCATCGGACAAAAGTCCGATGGTTTTCTGTACACACGATCGGACTTTGCTCCATCGGACTTTTGTTGGGCAAAAGTTTGTCCGTTTGCTGCTTGCAGACCCAACTTTTGTCCGATGAAAACAAAAAAAATCCGAAACAAGTTTGTCCGATGGAGCGTACACACGGTCGGATTGTTGGTCCAACTTGCTCAAAAAGAAGTTTGTTGGGCAAAAGTCCGACCGTGTGTACAGGGCTTTAAGCCTCTGTAAATAATTAAGGCTATATCAGCCTCTGTTCCGGCTATGGCTGTGTTTGGAAGGACTTCCCACTGTTTGCCTGTAGGTGGCGTTACCACCTCAGGCCAATGTGGAAGACAGACAGGCCAAAGTGCATTGAGTGTCTTTCCCCCGGGAACAGTTCAGTGGGAGTGGTCTCCCCTCTGAGCAGTGGCGGTGCGTCCATAGAGGGCGCCAGAGCGCTGCCCCCTCTCGCTCCTGCACCGCCACTGAAAAACAATACATAGGTTCATGCATTGCATGAACCTATGTATTGTCACCGCTGCCGCTGCCGCCCACTATTCAGATGGCCAGGCCCCCTGGCGAGCGCCGGCCATCTGAATTAGAGAGGTGGCCGGCGGTGGGTGTGTTTTGGAAGTGTCTATCAGACCCAGCGGCTCTGATAGGCTTTCTGATTAGAGCCCTCAGGCTGTATTCGGCTTCCAAATAGTTCACCGAGGGACGCACGGGGGGTGCGTTCCTTGGTGAACACTGACATGCATTTCAGCCAATCAGGTTCACCGGATCTGGTTACCGGTAACCTCATTGGCTGAAGCGTCATCGAGAAGACAAGAAGACAAAAAGGACGGCGCTGACCCGAGGAAGGTAAGTGTAGGGCTGGGGGGGGGGGGGGGGGGGGACTGGCTGCATTTGGGGGAAACTGGCTGTATATGGGGGACACACTGGCTGTATATGGGGGACACACTGGCTGCATTTGGGGACACACTGGCTGTATATGGGGACATACTGGCTGTAATGGGGGACAAACTGGCTGTATATGGGGGACAAACTGGCTGTATATGGGGACACACTGGCTGCATTTGAAGACACACTGGCTGTATATGGGGACATACTGGCTGTATATGGGGACAAACTGGCTGCATTTGGGGACAAACTGGCTGCATTTGGGGGCACACTGGCTGCATTTGGGGACACACTGGCTGCATTTGGGGACAAACTGGCTGTATATGGGGACAAACTGGCTGCATTTGGGGACAAACTGGCTGTATTTGGGGGTACACTGGCTGTATTTGGGGACAAACTGGCTGTATTTGGGGACAAACTGGCTGTATATGGAAACAAACTGGCTGTATTTGGAAACAAACTGGCTGTATATGAGAACAAACTGGCTGTATTTGGGGACAAACTGGCTGTATTTGGGGACAAACTGGCTGTATTTGGGGACAAACTGGCTGCATTTGGGGACAAACTGGCTGTATATTGGGACAAACTGGCTGCATTTGGGGACAAACTGGCTGCATTTGAGGTGGCAAACTGGTGGGCACAGCGGTGGCAATTGATTGTTTTTTTTTTTTTTCAGTTAGTTTGCGCCCCCCCAAAAATTTTGAGCACCAGCCGCCACTGCCGCTGAGCATGCTGGGGAAGGGTGCTTAAGGGGCAGACACCATTTGCCGGGGCTCTTCTTCGTCTCGTGGCCCTCCTGGCTCAAGGCATGTGTTACAGGAAATTCAGCCTTGGAGCCACGCCGGTCCGAGGCTGTAACTATGCCAGGTAGGCCCAGTTGTCTTGACTGGGGCCTACGCTTGAAGGTGATCCTGTGCTGTCCGTCCTGCGGGAGGAAGCCACTCAATGGAGGAAACCAGGGGAGGACCTGTCCAGGAGAGGACCGAGCGGAAGGCTGGTATCTTGCCGAAGGCCTGGGGACCTTATTGAGGGATGCACCGTAACTAAAGTAACCTTACAGTCTGCCTGGTTGGCTTAAAGGCTCTTAGACCGTAAGGCTGGATATCCGGGTACTAAAATCCTGTGGCAGAGGATAACGGAACGGTTCAACATAACCATCAAAAAGGTCTGTGGCAGAGACTGTTTCTTTCTTATCTGTTCGTGCATCATTCCGGCTGCTGGGCCAAGTGAGAGGGGCCTATCCGGGTGAGCAATGCCCACTCAAAGGAGAGTGGTGGGTGAGACTTTGTATATTAGGAGTTTTCCCCAGTGATCTGCTGTGTGTGCCTGAACCTTCCCCTAACCCTCCATCCCTCTACCTATATGTAGCACACAGATCTTCTTCCCCCTCTTACCTTCCTTTAAGGGGGGTCAGACACACCATGCCACATGCCCGCGTCCTCTGGGTTAGAGGTTAGGCGGTGTTATGTATTTGGGTCCCGCAGCGAGTTGCTTCCTTCCACTGGTTCTCCCCTCTAGACTATAGAGGCAAGTCTTTACCTTTCCCAAAGAAGGTCAATGCCCACACAACACTTCAACTCCAACAAGAGTTTATTTTCTCTTCTTGCTTCAGTAACAAGAAAGTTGAAGAGAGGAAAGGGGTCTGCAGAATAGGATAGATTCAGGCACACTCTTGGCTTCATCGCCACTCGGTCCTGAGTGGGTACAGCTCACCCGGATAGTCACCCAATGGCACTAGCAGCCGGCATGAAGCTCAAACAGTGACTTAGTCCCCTCCAAGGACAAGTCAAGGAGATCCCTCTATAAGTAATGACACTCCGCAAGGGCAGTCTGCGAAGAAAGGAATCCTTCCCTCCGACGGGTCACCAGGTCTCTCCCGAGACAGCAATCTTGTATTACTCATCTCCTCTATGGGACCGATCCTCCCATGGTTTCCTCTCAGTCATAGCGGTCGCCCTCACCTGGGCTCCCTGGGTTTCCTTTCTGGTTGTAGACCCAGTTGAAGGTACTGGGCCTACCTGGAACTCCGCAGCCTCGGGCCGAAGGTGCCCGAGACTCCTTAGTCAAAATTGGGTGCACCCCCTTAGAGGGGCACACTCCTCCGGGTACAGGTCCCCGGGTACTCCTCCTGAACAATGGCGTCTGCCCCTTATATGCCGGAACCGCCCACCGCATGGCAGCCGAGAGAGGACATCCAATAGCCACTCCATCACCTGTGGTTCAACCCAGGGTATAAGTGACAGCACCACCTATACGCCTAAAGGGGAACTGCACGCCAGGTGACACAGCAGCAAGGCAGAGTCCAAACAATTAGAAGACCCGAGCCAACTACTGCTCAGGTCACCCCTAAATTTAAGCATAGCGACCCCCCTAAGTAGGGGTCCGCTACATATACAAGTTTGTTTGGACAATAAAGCCTGAAGAAAAAGGATTCATAACTTGTGTGGACATTGAAGTTACTATAGAGACTCAACCCCTAGACAACGAATACTGAGGTAACGTGCAAGGCCCAAAATTTAAACCAGCAGCTCCTACGGGGGGTAGTGCTACATAAAGGCAGAACATTTTTATCTTAATGCATTGTAAAGATTAAGGTAAAAAAAAATAAAAAAATCTATGTATCCCCCACCGCATAGTCCTTCCTTGTCCATCTTACCGACCACAATACGTTGCGGTCTGCCAGTGGTTTACCGGGATTACCATCCACAGCCCCCGGTACCGTTTTTTTATTTTATTTCAGCAGGCGGTTGACTTTCTTATGAGCTGCTGGGACTTCCTCTCCCGCCGCTCACCGGTGTTTTTTCGCCTTACCCATAGGCCAGGTGTGCATAGGTGTGCGCAGCCTATTGCATTAGGGTGTGCACCCCAAATGTATTAAAACATGGACGGTGTCAGTAGAGCAGTGGACTTGTCAGTAGAGCAGAGGTTGGTGTTAGTAGGGCCGTGGACAGTGTCAGTAGCTATTTTTATTATTTTAATATCTTTTTATGTTTTACTATTTTTTTTTTTCGGGGGCATTGAAGCAATATCAGCAGGGGGAATCTGCACCTCAAGCGGTGATTAGGGTGTGCCCAGGCACATCCGGCACACCCCCTGCGCACGCCTATGCAGGTGTGCCTGGGCACACCCTAATCACCTTGTATGCTGCAGATGCCCCCCTATTTAGACCCGTGATATTTCACCAAAGCCCCCTAATGGGGCTCCTAATTTTTTTGGGGAAAAAAACTATTAAGAAAATATAATTGTAAATAATAAAATTGTAAATAATAATAAAAAAAGAAATAAAATTGGAAAAAAAATTAAATGAATAAAAAAAAAAAATTAGATGCCCCCCTGTATAGACCCGTGATATTTCACCAAAACACCCTAATGGGGCTCCTAAAAAAATTGAAAAAACGAATAATAAAAAAAAAATTGTAAATAATAATAAAAAAATATATAAAATAAAAATAAAAAATTAAATTGTAAAAAATAATAAAGAATATAATGGTAAAAATAAAAACTACTGACACTGTCCTCTGCCCTGCTGACATCGTCCACTGCTCTACTGACACCGGCAGTATATACTGTATACACATGAACACGCATATGTGTTTGAGCTTTGGGGTGCACACCCTAATGCAATAGGCTGTGCACACCTATGGGCTTACCGTTTCCGTCGGTTTGCCCGAGAAACAATCTGACGGTGCGGCCGGCTGCTCCCATAGGCGATCAAAGAGTTGACACTCTTTGGTCGACTTTATGGCCGCGGAGGACCTGAGCGACGTTATGACGTCACTTACGGTCCAGGCTGGAAGGAAAAAAAAAAGACAAAATGAAAGCGAAAGATCAAAGAATATATATATATATATATATATATATATATATATATATATATATATATATATATATATATTTTTGATCTTTTGCTTTTAAAGGTAAAAAAGACATTTGGGGTGTTTTTTTTTTACCCCAGATCTCTCCATAAAGAGGACCTGTCATCACTTCTATTACAAGGGATGTTTACATCCCTTGTAATAGGAATAAAAAAGATAAGAAAACAAAAATGAAAGGGACAGTGTATAAATAGAAAATAAAAAGTAAAATAAATAATTATAAAAAACTATTTTTTAAAGGGACAGTGTATACATAAAAAATAAAAAGTAATAAATAATAATAATAATAATAATAATATATTTTTTGTAAAGGGCCCCCATCCCTCTGTGCTCCCGTGCAGAAGCGAATGCATACGCAAGTCACACACGCATATGTAAACGGTATGCAATTATTCTAGCACAAGACCTTCTCTGTAGGTGAGGTGTTTAAAGCGTAGCCTATGGTGATTTTTAAGTACCATAGTTTGTCGCCATTCCACGAGCGTTCACATTTTTAAAGTGTGACATGTTCGTTATCTGTTTACTCGGTGTAACATCATCTTTCACATTTTACAATAAAATTAGGGTAAAATTAGGGTAACTTTGTTTCTTTTTAAATTCATTAAAGTGTATTTTTTCCTAAAAAAATCTTCCTTTCTCTCATTCTTTGTTCCCCTCTTGTCTCTTTCTCTCTGTCCTTTTCTCTTTCTCTCTGTCCCCCCTCTTTGTACCCATCTTCTCTCTCTTTCTCCCACTTCCTCTCTCATTCCACCCTCTGTCTCTCTCTCTCTCTCCCTCTCCTTTTCCCTTAACCCCACTCCTTCTCTCTTCTCTCTCCCTCTTTATCCCCCCCCCCCCCCCCAAGCATGGTGGTGGGAGTGTCATGGTCCGGGGCTGCATGAGTGCTGCCGGTGTTCTGACAAGAAATGACCCCCCCAACAAATAATGTCGAATAATGCCCCCCCCCCTGTACTGCGCAGGCGCAGCGCTTGCGCAGTACGGAGCACTACGGAGCCGCCAAAAGTCTCCGAACATGAACCGCTGTACACGGCGCCTGCGCAAAGAAGACGACATTCTGCCACGCGCTCGTGCACGCTCCTGATGCTCGTGCAACTCTGCAAGGGGCGGGTGTATTATCGATTGAACTCTGCAAGGGGCGGATGCCTACAGAAGAGACCATGACGGGTAGAGCTGATACGATGGGGGTGGATTTCTCAACATGTGCAGTTTATTGAGAAATCCACCCCCAAATTATCAGCTCTGCCCATCATTCTAAAACACGGCCTCTTCTGTAGGCATCCGCCCCTTACATGCTTCAATCAATTGTAGCGAGGGTCCCAATTTAGGGGGGCTGCTCTATTAAATTTAGGCGTGATTAGAGTGGTAGTTGGCTCGGATCTTTCAATTTATTGGACTCTGCCTTGCTGCTGTTTTCACCTGGTGTGCATTTTCCCTTAGAAGTATGGGTGGCGCTGTAACTTGTATTCGGGGTTTAACCACAGGTGATGGAGTGGCGATTGGGTGCCCTCTCTCGGCAGCCTGCAGTGGGCGTGGTCTACCCGCTGTGCATGCTGGGAGAGGGTACAAAATGGGCAGACGCCATTGGTCAGGGGGACTTACCACTCCGGGGACCTGTACCCGGGGGGGGGGGGGAACATACGGTTCTGGAGTTCAAGTTCAAATGCATGGCCCTCCAGGCCATGGGGCCACATGCGCTTCATTCCCAGGCACCTTTAGTCCTGGGACTGCAACTTTAACCCTGGGCCCAGCACCTTTAGCTGGGGCCCACTTCGGGGAGGAAGAATCCTAGGGTGCCGCCTTGCGAGGGGACCCGCATCTGGAAGAGGAGGCTGTGGGAGGACCGTTCCGAAGGACTGGTGAGAGATCACAGTGAAGGAAGGGGCCCAGTAACTCTCTGGAGGGATGTCATCCATCCGAAAAGGGATCTAACAACATAACCATTAGGAGGTTCGGGACACTATAGATTCTGTGGCAGGGGATCTCCCGATCGCATCTATTAAGGGAATCTGATTGAATGTTTGAGCTACATGCTGGCTGCTAGTGCCATTGGGTGACTATCCAGGTGAGCTATACCCACTCGGGATCGAGTGGCGAAGAAGCCAGGAGTGTCTGAATCTGATCTGCCCTTTCTAACACCTTTCTCTCTTCTCAACTTTGTGGTTATTCCCGGAATACCGGGGAATACAGCGTTTCTGGGGAATACAGCGTTTCTGGGGAATACAGCATTCCCGGAATCCCGGGGAATACAGAGTTTCTGGGGAATACAGCGTTCCCGGGGAATACAGCGTTCCCGGGGAATACAGCGTTCCTGGAGAATACAGCATTTCTGGGGAATACAGCGTTCCTGGAATCCCGGGGAATACAGCGTTTCTGGGGAATTCAGTGTTTCTGGGGAATACAGCGTTCCCGGAATCCCGGGGAATACAGCATTCCCGGAATCCCGGGGAATACAGCGTTTCTGGGGAATACAGCGTTCCCGGAATCCCGGGGAATACAGCGTTTCTGGGGAATACAGCATTCCCGGAATCCCGGGGAATACAGCGTTCCCGGGGAATACAGCGTTTTTGGGGAATACAGCGTTCCCGGGCAATACAGCGTTTCTGGGGAATACAGTTTTCCCGGAATCCCTGGGAATACAGCGTTTCTGGGGAATACAGCATTCCCGGAATACCGGGGAATACAGCGTTTCTGGGGAATACAGCGTTCCCGGAATCCCGGGGAATACAGCGTTCCCGGGGAATACAGCATTTCTGGGGAATACAGCGTTTCTGGGGAATACAGCGTTTCTGGGGAATACAGCGTTCCCGGGGAATACAGCGTTTCTGGGGAATACAGCGTTCCCGGGGAATACAGCGTTTCTGGGGAATACAGCGTTCCCGGAATCCCGGGGAATACAGCGTTTCTGGGGAATACAGTGATCCCGGGGAAAACAGCGTTTCTGGGGAATACAGCGTTCCCGGAATCCTGGGGAAGACAGCGTTTCTGGGGAACACAGCGTTCCTGGGGAAAACAGCGTTTCTGGGGAATACAGCGTTCCCGGAATCCCGGGGAATACAGCGTTTCTGGGGAATACAGCGTTCCCGGGGAATACAGCGTTTCTGGGGAATACAGCGTTCCCGGAATCCCGGGGAATACAGCGTTTCTGGGGAATACAGCGTTCCCAGGGAATACAGCGTTTCTGGGGAATACAGCGTTCCCGGAATCCCGGGGAATACAGCGTTTCTGGGGAATACAGCGTTCCCGGGGAATACAGTGTTGGTCTTTTAATAAACCATTTCTTCAGACTTTTTCGCTGATCTCCCTGTACACATCAAATGTTGAATCCGGAACACTGTGGAGGTATCCGTGTCCTAAACCAGTTAATCCTTTTCTAATGCTGCGGCTTGAATAAGCAACAATGATTTTTCTTGCTGTGTGCTGTAGTTTGAAATCCCCGCAGAATTTTCCACGTGGGCTGAGCACAGCAATATTAGGGGGTGAATGCTGAGATTAGTTTAGGACTCATGGGGAATAAGCACTCGCAGTCAATGGGGCAAAACGCATTGCTTGTGCTAGGTAAGACCTTTTCTTCACACCTTGAAAGACCTCAGCTCTTTTTGCAGATAATCTGCCATTTTCCTAAAAAAAAATCTATTGGCTGCACTTGCAGAAAACATGTTTTTTTCTTCCAAAAAATCTTTATTCCTTCTTCAGTGAAAGCTTCCTAAATGGCAAAACCTTTATTTCATCAGCTTCTCTGCTTTCTCTTCAGTAACGTATTGCAGGAGAAGACAAGTGACATCAATCATTGCTCTTCTTCAAGCTATAGCTGAGCCACCAGGAGGATGACACTAGTTCAGCATTTCTCCACCCTTTTAACCCAAAGGAACCCTTGAAATAATTTTTAGATATCAGGGAACCTATGCTAAAATAAATTAATCAGGGATCAATAGGAAGAAAGTCTCTAATGCCGCGTACACATGGTCGGACTTGCCAACAGGAAAACCTCCATCGGAATTTCATACGGAAAAATAGAGAACCTGCTGTCTATCTAAGTCCGTCGGAAATTCCGACAGAAAAAGTCAGATGGGGCATACACACGGTCGGAATATCCGACCAAAAGCTCCCAACTGACTTTTTCTGTCGGAAACTCAGACCGTGTGTATGCGGCATTACATTGGTGATCAGTGGGAAGAATGTCCCTTACATTGGTGATCAGTGAGAAGAATGTTCCTTACATTGGTGATCAGTGGGAAGAATGTCCCTTACATTAGTGATCAGTGGGAAGAATGTTCCTTACATTGGTGATCAGTAGTGATGAGCCGAACACCCCCGGGTTCGGTTCGCACCAGAACCCGCGAACGGACCGAAAGTTTGTACGAACATTAGAACCCTATTAAATACAATGGATGCGAACGTTTGAATTCTAAAGTGCTAATTATAACAACTATTATGCATGTTATTGTCCTAAAAAGGGTTTGGGAACCCGGGTTCTGCACCAGGGGACATGTATCAATGCAAAAAGAAGTTTTAAAAACGGTCGTTTTTCGGGAGCAGTCATTTTAATGATGCATAAAGTGAAAAAAAAAAAGTCAAATATTCCTTTAAATATCGTACCTGGGGGGTGTCTAAAGTATGCCTGTGAAGTGCCACGTGTTTCCCGTGTTTAGAACTGTCCCTGCACAAAATGACACTTCTCAAGGAAAAAAAAGCCATTTAAAACTGCTTGCGGCTTTAATGTAATGTCTGGTCCCGGTAATATGGATGAAAATCTTTAAGAAAAATGGCATAGCTACCCCATGACCCCCCCCCCCCTACCCCAGCCCATTACCAGCCCCTTTGGGTCTTGTATGGATATTAAGGGGAACCCCGCACATAAAATAAAAAAGGCCCTATATACTCTGAACAGCCGTATACAGGCGGTGCATACAAGACAGGGACTGTAGGTTTGTTCTTATGTAGAATCTGTTTGTAATTTTGAACAGGTACATTGTTGAAGTGTAGCTCCAGCCCAAAAATCTGTTTTTAAACTTTTTGGAAAACATAGGTAAGGGTTATCACCCCTGTAACATTTGTTTTGCTGTCTGTGCCCCTGTTCAGAACATTTCACCTCACTTTCCGTCCCAATGACAACTGTTTTTGAAATGTGGTGTTTTTCTTGAAACAAGAATTGGTGATAAAGCATCAGTACAGAGGAGACACCTTTCTCCCATATTAATTCTTACAGGAGAGAATTTTCCTTCCTAGGGGTAGATTTCCTCTCACTTCCTGTTGTCTTCTTGCGTTTGCAAGTAGGAGTCGTTTGTAAGTTGGATGTTTGAAAGTAGGGACCTGCCGTATATACTCTGCAGAAATAGGCCCCTTAGTTGTTGGTGTTGGCACAACACTGTAAGCACTCACAGTTACTCTTGGTTGGTGCTGGAACGCCCTGCTGTCAACTATTATATCAGGAATTTTAATTACATATAATTGTTGAACAGTGGTAGTAAAAATTGGGCCTTTGATGGTGGTGCTGGTGCCACAACACTGTAAGCCCTGACAGTTACTCTTGGTGGGTGCAGCAATGGGCCCTGCTGTGAATTATTAGATCAAGAATTGTAATTGCATGCCCCTGTTGAACAGGGGCTGAAAAATTGGGCCTTTCGTGGTGGTGGTGGTGGTGGTGGTGTTGCCACAACACTGTAAGCCCTCAGAGTTACTCTTGGTGGGTGCAGGAATGGGCCCTGCTGTGAATTATTAGATCAAGAATTGTAATTACATGCCCCTTTTGAACAGGGGCTGAAAAATTGGGCCTTTCGTGGTGGTGGTGGTGGTGGCGTTGCCACAACACTGTAAGCCCTCAGACTTACTCTTGGTGGGTGCAGGAATGGGCCCTGCTGTGAATTATTAGATCAAGAATTGTAATTACATGCCCCTTTTGAACAGGGGCTGAAAAATTGGGCCTTTCGTGGTGGTGGTGGTGGTGGTGGCGTTGCCACAACACTGTAAGCCCTCAGAGTTACTCTTGGTGGGTGCAGCAATGGGCCCTGCTGTGAATTATTAGATCAAGAATTGTAATTACATGCCCCTTTTGAACAGGGGCTGAAAAATTGGGCCTTTCGTGGTGGTGGTGGTGGTGGCGTTGCCACAACACTGTAAGCGCTCAGACTTACTCTTGGTGGGTGCAGGAATGGGCCCTGCTGTGAATTATTAGATCAAGAATTGTAATTACATGCCCCTTTTGAACAGGGGCTGAAAAATTGGGCCTTTCGTGGTGGTGGTGGTGGTGGCGTTGCCACAACACTGTAAGCCCTCAGAGTTACTCTTGGTGGGTGCAGCAATGGGCCCTGCTGTGAATTATTACATCAAGAATTGTAATTGCATGCCCCTGTTGAACAGGGGCTGAAAAATTGGGCCTTAGGCACTGGTGGCACAACACTACAACCCCTCACAGATACTGTACTTGGAGCACAGCAATGAGCCCTGTTGCAAAGTATTGCTTCAAAAATTGTAATGACACGCCCCTGTTAAACAGGGGCTGAAAAATTGGGCCTTAGGCACTGGTGCCACAACACTCCAACCCCTCACAGATACTGTACTTGGAGCACAGCAATGAGCCCTATGGCAAATTATTGCTAAAAAAAATTTAATTACACGCCCCTGTAAAACAGGGGCTGAAAAATTGGGCCTTAGGCACTGGTGCCACAACACTCCAACCCCTCACAGATACTGTACTTGGAGCACAGCAATGAGCCCTATGGCAAATTATTGCTAAAAAAATTGTAATTACACGCCCCTGTAAAACAGGGGCTGAAAAATTGGGCCTTAGCCACTGGTGGCGGCACCCATAAACAAAAATGATCTTCCAAGCTATCATCATCAATCGTATCATTGAGGACTCGGAGGAGGAGGATAGCCAGTCAACATAACAGCACAGGCACTCAGCATCAGCATCAGTCTTGAAGGGATGTGACATGTTAAAATCAATTAGTCTGTTATATCAGCATCAGGTGTGTGGTAGCTGGTGGTGATCCAAGACTGGTTCATCTTGATGAAAGTCAGTCGATCAACCGAGTCGGTGGACAGGCGCACCCTGTGATCCGTGACAAATCCTCCAGCAGCACTGAATGTGCGTTCCGAAAGAACGCTGGATGCAGGACAGGCCAGTAGCTCAATTGCATACTGTGCAAGCTCTGGCCAGTGATCCATCCTCAAGACCCAGTAAGCCAGAGGATTTTCGGTGGGGAAGGTGTCCAAGTCTGACCTTGCCCCTAGATATTCCTGCACCATGTTTATCAGACGCTGGCGATGGTTGCTGGAACCGATCATACTTTGGGGCTGCGGACTAAAGAATTGTCTGAACGCATCGGTCAGACGGCCACCTTCCCCACCGCTCCTTCTTTGACTGGCCGAAGCCTCAGCAACTCGTTGTCCAGGACCAGGAGTTTGTAACCTCCCAGTCTCTGGGAACGCGTTGCACAGACCTTTCTGCAAGGCCTCCCGGAGTTGTCTCATCCTCTGCTCCCTCTGCGACGGTAACATAAGGTCCGCAACCTTACCCTTGTACCGTGGATCAAGGAGAGTGGCCAGCCAGTAATGGTCCCTCTCCTTGATCCGAAGAATACGAGGATCCTTCCGCAGACTTTGCAGGATCAGGGAGGCCATGCAGCGTAGGTTTGCTGAGGCATTCGCTCCGGAGTCCTCTGGGTCACTAAGGACGACATGATCCGCAGTCACCTCCTCCCAGCCACGTACAAGTCCACTGGTTTCTTGGGACTGTAAATCATCCCTAAAAGACTGCTGCTGATGATGCTGAGTGCCAGCCTCCACCTCCATGCTGACACAATCCTCCTCCTCCTCCTCCTCTTCCTGTGTGATGGGTGGGACAGAAGGAACACTGTCTGGGTAAAGGGGGCCTTGAGAGGCAAGGAAGTCCTCCTCTTCCTGCCTCTGTTCTGCCTCAAGTGCCCTGTCCATTATTCCACGCAGCGTGTGCTCCAACAGGTGGACAAGAGGTACAGTGTCACTGATGCATGCACTGTCACTGCTCACCATCCTCGTGGCCTCCTCAAATGGTGCCAGGACAGTGCATGCATCCCTGATCATGCCCCACTGGCGTGGAGAAAAAAAACCAAGCTCCCCTGACCCTGTCCTGGTGCCGTAGTCGCACAGGTACTCATTGATGGCCCTCTGCTGCGTGTGCAGCCGCTGCAGCATGGCCAACGTTGAGTTCCACCTGGTGGGCATGTCACATATAAGGCGGTTCTTGGGCAGGTTCAACTCCTTTTGCAGCTCAGCCAGGCGAGCACTGGCATTATAAGATCTGCGGAAATGCACACAGACTTTCCTGGCCTGCCTCAGGACATCCTGTAAGCCCGGGTACCTGCCCAAGAACCGCTGCACCACCAGGTTAAGGACGTGAGCCACACAGGGCACATGGGTCAGTTGTCCCTGTCGAAGGGCGGAGAGGAGGTTGGTGCCATTGTCGCAAACCACCATTCCTGGCTTAAGCTGGCGTGGCGTCAACCACCTCTCGGCCTGGCCCTGCAGAGCAGACAGGACCTCTGCCCCAGTGTGGCTTCTGTCCCCCAAACACACCAGCGCAAGCACGGCATGGCATCTTTTTGCCTGCGTACTTGCGTAGCCCCGTGAACGGCTACGGAGCACCGCTGGTTCATAGGACAAACCACAGGAAGAGGCCATGGAGGAAGAAGAAGAGGAGGGGGTGGAGGAGAGAGGTGTGTCACAACCAGTAGTAGCATTTTGGAGGCGTGGCGGTGGGACAACCTCCAACACTACTGCACCTTGTCCTGCATCCTTCCCAGCTGCCAAAAGAGTGACCCAATGGGCCGTGAAAGAAAGGTAACGTCCCTGTCCATGCCTGCTGGACCATGAGTCAGCGGTAATATGCACCTTACCGCTGACCGCCCTGTCCAGCGAGGCCAAGACATTGCCTTCCACATGCCGGTAGAGAGCCGGAATAGCCTTCCGTGAGAAAAAGTGGCGTTTGGGAACCTGCCACTGAGGAACCGCACATTGCACAAACTCACGGAAGGGGGCCGAGTCTACCAACTGAAAAGGCAGCAGTTAAAGCGCTAGCAATTTAGCCAAGCTAGCATTCAACCGCTGGGCATGTGGATGGCTGGGAGTGAACTTCTTTCGACGGTCCAGCAGCTGGGGCAGGGAAATTTGCCTGCTAGAATCGGACGTCGGTGTACTGCTAGCAGAGTGGCCGCAAGTACTTGGCTGTGACACACCTAATTCTACACCTTCATTCCTCTCAGTGCATGTTTCAGAGAGGACTGAAGTTATAGTGGGGTTGGAGATCCCAGCTGATGCGGTGCAAGGAGAGGTCCGCTTTGTTCTTTGGTGTGGGTCTTTGAGGTAGGCTTGCCAACGAGCTGCATGGCAGGTCAACATATGTCTGGTCAGGCATGTGGTACCCAAGCGGCTGATGTTTTGGCCACGCGATATACGCTTGAGACATATGTTGCAAACAGCAGCTGTGCGATCTGATGCACTAGCCTCAAAAAAGGCCCACACCAAGGAACTTTTTGAATGACGGGCAGAGGCAGCGCCCTGCACAGGCGGAGCTCTGCGGTGTGATTCCGTCGGTGCACTGCCCTTACGCTGGCCACCAAAGGGCATCCTGCCTCGTTGGAGATGTGCCTCCTCCTCATCCTCCTCCTCCTCCTCTCTCCTATTAGGCACCCACGTGGAGTCAGTGACCTCATCATCCCCTCCCTCCTCATCACTGGAGCCAATCTGGCAGTATGCTGCAGCTGCTGGAACATGACTGCCAGATTGGTGTCCTTCTTGAGCATCCCCTCTGTCTGCTCTCACCCTACTGCCTTCCTGTAGCTGGGTTTCATCATAAGACCCTTCGAAACGCTGGGCATCCTCCTGGAGCATGTACCCAACACTGTGCTCAAACAGTTCGGGGGACTCCTCAGGAGGAGGACATGGTGGGTCTAGGGAAGGAGTGACTGATGATGAGTCTGACATTGATACCAGGGAAGAGGACGCTTTGGCAGCTGCTTTTCCAGTACCCTGAGCCTGGGTGAGAGAGGATGAGGAGGAGGAGGAGGGCTTGGTCATCCACTCTACCAAGTCTTCGGCATGATGTGGCTCAACATGTCCAGCTGCCGAAAAGAAGGACAAGCGTGTCCCATGGCCATGTGCTGATGACAATGCACCGCGTCCACGACCAGCACTGTTGCCCCCAGACACAGAGCCTGCTTGCCCTCTTTTATTGCCTCCTGACTGTCTGCCTCTCCTTGTTTGCCTTCCAGACATTCTAATAGATGGCCTGCAGGGAGATGGGAAAAAAGCAATAAGGGCTACCTTCAGGTGTCCTTCTCTGTCCCTTTACTTAAGGATTTCTAAATATGGTTGAGGATGATTGCTTTTGCACAGAATAGCACAACGACAATTTCCCTGACTGTCCAAAAAACAAGGATTTCAAAGATGGTTGATGAGGAATGCTTTAGCACACTATAGCACAAGGAGAATTCCCCTCACTTTCCTTCTTTGTCCCTAGAAACAAGGACTCGCACAGTGAAAGAAACTGACACTCTCCCTACCTAGAGTTTTCTGTCCCTAGAAAAAATGTTTTTTTAAAGCACACTATAGCACAAGGAGAATTCACTCACTGTCCTTCCCTGTCCCTAGAAACAAGGACTTGCACAGTGAAAGAAACTGACACTCTCCCTACCTAGAGTTTTCTGTCCCTAGAAATTTTTTTTTTTTAAAGCACACTATAGCACAAGGAGAATTCACTCACTGTCCTTCCCTGTCCCTAGAAACAAGGACTTGCACAGTGAAAGAAACTGACACTCTCCCTACCTAGAGTTTTCTGTCCCTAGAAAAAATGTTTTTTTAAAGCACACTATAGCACAAGGAGAATTCACTCACTGTCCTTCCCTGTCCCTAGAAACAAGGACTTGCACAGTGAAAGAAACTGACACTCTCCCTACCTAGAGTTTTCTGTCCCTAGAAAAAATGTTTTTTTAAAGCACACTATAGCACAAGGAGAATTCACTCACTGTCCTTCCCTGTCCCTAGAAACAAGGATTTGCACAGTGAAAGAAACTGACACTCTCCCTACCTAGAGTTTTCTGTCCCTAGAATTTTTTTTTTTTTTAAAGCACACTATAGCACAAGGAGAATTCACTCACTGTCCTTCCCTGTCCCTAGAAACAAGGACTTGCACAGTGAAAGAAACTGACACTCTCCCTACCTAGAGTTTTCTGTCCCTAGAAAAAATGTTTTTTTTAAAGCACACTATAGCACAAGGAGAATTCACTCACTGTCCTTCCCTGTCCCTAGAAACAAGGACTTGCACAGTGAAAGAAACTGACACTCTCCCTACCTAGAGTTTTCTGTCCCTAGAAAAAATGTTTTTTTAAAGCACACTATAGCACAAAGGAGAATTCACTCACTGTCCTTCCCTGTCCCTAGAAACAAGGACTTGCACAGTGAAAGAAACTGACACTCTCCCTACCTAGAGTTTTCTGTCCCTAGAAAAAATGTTTTTTTAAAGCACACTATAGCACAAGGAGAATTCACTCACTGTCCTTCCCTGTCCCTAGAAACAAGGACTTGCACAGTGAAAGAAACTGACACTCTCCCTACCTAGAGTTTTCTGTCCCTAGAAAAAATGTTTTTTTAAAGCACACTATAGCACAAGGAGAATTCACTCACTGTCCTTCCCTGTCCCTAGAAACAAGGACTTGCACAGTGAAAGAAACTGACACTCTCCCTACCTAGAGTTTTCTGTCCCTAGAAAAAATGTTTTTTTAAAGCACACTATAGCACAAGGAGAATTCACTCACTGTCCTTCCCTGTCCCTAGAAACAAGGACTTGCACAGTGAAAGAAACTGACACTCTCCCTACCTAGAGTTTTCTGTCCCTAGAAAAAATGTTTTTTTAAAGCACACTATAGCACAAGGAGAATTCACTCACTGTCCTTCCCTGTCCCTAGAAACAAGGACTTGCACAGTGAAAGAAACTGACACTCTCCCTACCTAGAGTTTTCTGTCCCTAGAAAAAATGTTTTTTTAAAGCACACTATAGCACAAGGAGAATTCACTCACTGTCCTTCCCTGTCCCTAGAAACAAGGACTTGCACAGTGAAAGAAACTGACACTCTCCCTACCTAGAGTTTTCTGTCCCTAGAAAAAATGTTTTTTTAAAGCACACTATAGCACAAGGAGAATTCACTCACTGTCCTTCCCTGTCCCTAGAAACAAGGACTCGAACAGTAAAACACACTGACACTCTCCCTACCTATCCTTCTCTTTCCCTAAACTAAAGGAATCCAGGTTAAGCAAGAAAGAAATAAATGTCACTGTCCCTGCCTATGCTGCTCTTTCCCTGCTCCAGAACACACTACACTAGGCCGCCGTGCTGGCGGCCTTTTATAGTGTGGGGCGTGTACTAAACACCCTCAGCAATAATTGGCCACAGGCATCCTGCCTGTGGCCAATCATTGCTCTCCTCGCTGCCGGCGCTGTGATTGGCCAAGCATGCAGGGTCACAGTGCATGCTTGGCCAATCACAGCGCCTGGATGACACTGCGATGGCGTAGTGCATTGTGGGCCGTTCGCGTCACTCGAATTTGGCGCGAACGGCCCAAATCGTTCGATCTTCGTCGAACGATCGAACAGCCGATGTTCGAGTCGAACGTATGTTCGACTCGAACACGAAGCTCATCCCTAGTGATCAGTGAGAAGAATGTCCCTTACATTGGTGATCAGTGAGAAGAATGTTCCTTACATTGGTGATCAGTGGGAAGAATGTTCCTTACATTGGTGATCAGTGAGAAGAATGTCCCTTACATTGGTGATCAGTGGGAAGAATGTCCCTTACATTGGTGATCAGTGGGAAGAATGTCCCTTACATTGGTGATCAGTGAGAAGAATGTTCCTTACATTGGTGATCAGTGGGAAGAATGTTCCTTACATTGGTGATCAGTGAGAAGAATGTCCCTTACATTGGTGATCAGTGGGAAGAATGTCCCTTACATTGGTGATCAGTGGGAAGAATGTCCCTTACATTGGTGATCAGTGGGAAGAATGTCCCTTACATTGGCGATCAGTGGGAAGAATGCTCCTTACATTGGTGATCAGTGGGAAGAATGTTCCTTACATTGGTGATCAGTGGGAAGAATGTTCCTTACATTGGTGATCAGTGGGAAGAATGTTCCTTACATTGGTGATCAGTGAGAAGAATGTCCCTTACATTGGTGATCAGTGGGAAGAATGTCCCTTACATTGGTGATCAGTGGGAAGAATGTTCCTTACATTGGTGATCAGTGGGAAGAATGTTCCTTACATTGGTGATCAGTGGGAAGAATGTTCCTTACATTGGTGATCAGTGGGAAGAATGTTCCTTACATTGGTGATCAGTGAGAAGAATGTCCCTTACATTGGTGATCAGTGGGAAGAATGTTCCTTACATTGGTGGTCAGTGGGAAGAATGTTCCTTACATTGGTGATCAGTGAGAAGAATGTCCCTTACATTGGTGATCAGTGGGAAGAATGCTCCTTACATTGGTGGTCAGTGGGAAGAATGTTCCTTACATTGGTGATCAGTGGGAAGAATGTCCCTTACATTGGTGATCAGTGGGAAGAATGTTCCTTACATTGGTGATCAGTGGGAAGAATGTTCCTTACATTGGCGATCAGTGGGAAGAATGTCCCTTACATTGGTGATCAGTGGGAAGAATGTCCCTTACATTGGTGATCAGTGGGAAGAATGTTCCTTACATTGGTGATCAGTGGGAAGAATGTTCCTTACATTGGTGATCAGTGGGAAGAATGTCCCTTACATTGGTGATCAGTGAGAAGAATGTCCCTTACATTGGTGATCAGTGGGAAGAATGTTCCTTACATTGGTGATCAGTGGGAAGAATGTTCCTTACATTGGTGATCAGTGGGAAGAATGTCCCTTACATTGGTGATCAGTGAGAAGAATGTTCCTTACATTGGTGATCAGTGAGAAGAATGTTCCGTACATTGGAGGTCAGTGGGAAGAATGTCCCTTACATTGGTGATCAGTGAGAAGAATGTTCCTTACATTGGTGACCAGTGAGAAGAATGTCCCTTACATTGGTGATCAGTGGGAAGAATGTTCCTTACATTGGTGATCAGTGGGAAGAATGTTCCTCACATTGGTGATCAGTGGGAAGAATGTTCCTTACATTGGTGATCAGTGGGAAGAATGTTCCTTACATTGGAGGTCAGTGGGAAGAATGTTCCTTACATTGGTGATCAGTGGGAAGAATGTCATACAGTCAAATTCATTGGTGTTATGCCACTGGCTCTGCTAAGTGGCATTGGACCTGAAACAATGCAGGGATCATCAGATGGGAGTTTAATATCCACAGCTCATGGAAACCCTCAAAACCTCAGGAGGAACCCTCGGAATCCTGGTTGGGAAAGCTGCTCTAGGTGATACTCACTTTACCAGGGAGTAGCAATTGCTTTGCCACCATCCAAAGTAGCAGTTGGACTGGTCATTAAAGAGACACTGCTGCCTTGTTCATTTGGGGAAAAGTGACAGTGTTTGTGTAAAGGCACCTTATAACTTTATACTACCCCCCCCCCCCCCAGAGTATTAATGTCTTTATTAATAACACCAAACTACTCTGATGGCAGAATGTAAAAAAAAATTGTAATAAAAGAAGAAAGGTAAAAAAGTTTGAAAATTTTTATAAAAATGTTTTTATTTATTTATTGTAACATACTGTAATCAGTGAGTATTCCCGATCACCGCCAAACCAGTCAAATGATTATGCTGTACTGTACTGGTAATTTGTGCAAATTGTGAAAAAAAAAACATTATTTACTTTCTTCACTTTCCAAAAAATTGTGACAAAAAAATTAAAACTCCCCATGCTTCCTACTACAGTAAATACCTTGGACTGTCTACTTTCCAGAAAGGGGTGATTTGGGGGGTATTTGTGCTGTCCTGGTGTTTTTGGGCCTGAAGAAATGAGATCGGCCGTCAGTACATCAGGACTAGGGTAGGGTGACCACGTGTCCCTGATTGCCCGGGACAGTCCCACATTTTGCAGGTCTGTCCCGGGCACCTTCATTCCAGGACAATACAGTGTCCCAGAATGAAACTGACACAGCCACACCCCCCGGGCCAATCTGATGCCCCCAAAAAAGGCCGCTACATCACTGCTTTACTCACTGACAGTACTTGTCCTGGCCGGGAATGCCTGGAGGAGCACAATCCCCGCCCCCTGCTTGTGATTGGAGAAATCATAAATCCCGCCTCTTGTGTCCAATCCCTGTGCTGTGATTCGTTACAGCACAAGCTGATTTTTGGGAAGGAAGGGTGTCCCTGAATGGTAGTTTGGAAATGTGGTCACCCTAATCAGGACTGATCAATTTTCAAATATATATCCAATAGATTGCAGACTCTATGACTAAATAATACACTGTATTTAGCAGACTACATTTTGGCCTGAATTTATAAAGAAAGATTATTTATTTGCAAAGTTTTCTAACAGAAACTAAAAAAAATTGTTTGTGTTTTTTGTTTTTGTTTCTGTTTCTGTATTTATTAACCGCTTAAAGCGGAGTTCCAGGCTTTTTATGTTTATTAAAAGTCAGCAGATACAAAAAGTGTGGCTGCTGACTTTTAATAAACAGACACTTACCTGCTCCACGGTCTAGTGATGTGGCCGCACAGAGCGCGTCGCTCCTCTCCCCCCCCTCTCCGCCGGCGCCTCCATCGCCACTCTGGGTACCCGGCCGCGACAGCTTTCGGCTTCACGGCCGGGCACACACTGCGCATGCGTGAGTCGCGCTGCGCTCCCGAAAGTGGACAGGCGATCTTCTGGGACCTGTCACGTGTCCCAGGAGATCGCCTAGAGGGAGGGGCCGCCTAGGTGGAGAGGAGGAGTCACCTAGGCGGCCCCTGGGTGGAAGGAGGAAGTGGGACAGGAAGTCCCATTCCAAGCGAAGCCCCCACTCCCCCCCCCACCTCCAAAAAAAATGACATGTCAAATGTGGCATGTAAGGGGGCGAGGAGTGCTTAAAGCGGAAGTTCCACTTTTGGGTGAAACTCCACTGTAAGGACTGGAAGGATTTGCCCCCTTCATGACCAGGCCATACGGCACTGCGTCACTTTAACTGACAATTGCGCGGTCGTGTGACGCTGTACACAAGTACAATTTACGTCCTTATTTTCCCACAAATAGAGCTTTCTTTTGGTGGTATTTGGTCACCTGTGCGGTTTTTATTTTTTGCGCTATAAACAAAAAAGGGCGACAATTTTGAAAAAAATGAATATTTTTAACTTTTTGCTATAATAAATATCCCAAAAAAAAATATATAAAAAAACGAATTTCTTCCTCAGTTTAGGCCGATACGTATTCTTCTACATATTTTTGGTAAAAAAAAAAAAAAAAAGCAATAAGCGTATATTGAATGGTTTGCGCAAAAGTTATAGCATCTACAAAATACGGAATAGATTTATGGCATTATTAATATTTTTTTTTTCTTGTAATGGCGTCGATCAGCGATTTTTAGCGGGGCTGCGACATTGTGGTGGACAGATCGGACAATTTTGACACTTTTTTCGGATCAGTGAAATTTATACCGTGATCAGAGCTAAAAATAGCCACCGATTACTGTATAAATGTGACTGGAAGGGAAGGGGTTAACACTAGGGGTTACATGTGTTCCCTGGGAGGTGTTTCTAACTGTGGGGAGCTGGGACTGCCTGGAGGAGGAGAGAGATCGCTGCTCCTAAACAGGAGATCTGTCTCTCCTCCCCGACAGAACGGAGATCTGTCTATTTACATTGACAGATCTCCGTTCTGTCTCTGTCAGGAACAATCGCGCGCATCGGCTCCGGCGTCGTGTCCCCTACAGCTCTTAAAGCCCCCGACGTACAGCTACGGCGATTTGCCCAGGGGAGCCAACCTGCCGCAGTAGGTGGTCCTTAAGTGGTAATTTATACAGCAAAAAAAAACAAACAGTGGTGATTAACCACTTAAGCCCTGGACCATTTTAAAGACCAGGCCCCTTTTTGCGATTCGGCCCTGCGTCGTTTTAACTGACAATTGCACGGTCGTGCGACGTGGCTCCCAAACAAAATTGACGTCCTTTTTTCCCCACAAATAGAACTTTCTTTTGGTGGTATTTGATCACCTCTGCAGTTTTTATTTTTTGCGCTAAAAAAAAAATAGAGCAACAATTTTGAAAAAAATTCAATATTTTTTACTTTTTGCTATAATAAATATCCCCAAAAAATATATAAAAAAAAAAATATATATTTTTTTCCTCAGTTTAGGCCGATACGTATTCTTCTACATATTTTTGGTAAAAAAAAATCGCAATCGGCATTTATTGATTGGTTTGCGCAAAAGTTATAGGGTTTACAAAATAGGTGATAGTTTTATGGCATTTTTATAATTTTTTTTTTTTTACTAGTAATGGCGGCGATCAGCGATTTTTTTCATGACTGCGACATTATGACGAACACATCGGACACTTTTGACACATTTTTGGGACCATTGTAATTTTTACAGCGATCAGTGCTATAAAAATGCACTGGTTACTGTGAAAATGACACTGGCAGTGAAGGGGTTAACCACTAGGGGCGCTGTAGGGGTTAAGTGTTCCCTGCATAGTGTTTCTAACTGAGGGGGGTTTGGGCTCTGTGTCACATGACACCGATCTCCGCTCCGAGTACACGGAGCCGAGATCCGTGTCATTGTCACTAGGCAGAGCGGGGGGATGCTTGTTTACACAAGCATCTCCCCGCTCTATGCCTCCGTGAGACGATCGCGGGGATCCCCGCGGCGTTCGAGTCAGCGGGACCCGCGGTTCCGTCTCACGGTGATGGCGGCAGGGTCGCGAGCGCGCCGCCGGCGGGGCACGCGCACGCGACCACACGGACAGGCACTTAAAGGGAACGTACAGGTACGTTAATGTGCCTGTCCGTGCCATTCTGCCGATGTATATCTACAGGAGGCGGTCGGCAAGTGGTTAAATACCACCAAAAAAGCTCTGTGTGGAAAAAAAAATGATATTAATTGAATTTGGGTACAGTGTTGCATGACCGATCAATTGGCAGTTAAAGTAGCGCAGTGCTGAATAGCGCAAAATGGCCTGGTCATGAAGTAGGGAAAAACTTGTCGAGGTGAAACTCAACTAAGTGGTCCGCATGCAGGGCCGGGACAAGGGGTGGGCAGGAGGGATAGCTGCCCTGGGCGCAATGGTTTATTGCAGGGATGGGGGTGCCCTGTAGACATGTGCAATTCGTTTAGTTCTGAATTAGTTTTTAGCGAATTAATAGTTAATTCCGAAATTTCCAAATTTCCGAATTTTCGAACTTCCAATTTTTGAATTTTCGAACTTCCGAATTTCCGAATTTTCGAACTTCCGAATTTCCGAATTTTCAAATTTCTGAAAAAAGCAAAAAAACAAATGAAACGAAAACGAAAAAAAAAACGATTTTTCTGGCAGTGCACATGTCTAGTGCCCTGCCCCAAACTCTAAAGAATGGGGGGGGGTGCAGTTTTGCATCCTTGCCCTGGTTGGTGGATGACCTTGTCCCAGCACTGTCCGCATGGTAAAAAGTCAAGGCCAATTTTGATAACATTTTATTGAATGGGGAATTTTTGTTGCAATATCAATTCTCTCATCCCATCCGGTAGCAATAACATTAGTATGGATTACACGGGGTAATTATGAACACAGTGCTGACATCACAGGAACATTCTCGGCTTCCTCATCTGGACCCATCAACTGGTAGCCCCTTGCTTGGTGGCTCAGTCATTAGACCAACCTACTTCTTCTAAGTCTTCTTGACTTGATATCCATCTGGGCTGAGCTGGTTAACAAGGCATGAAATTCCCCTCTCCGACTATGCAGATGCGTTCCGCTATTTCTTTGTCGAAGGCACTTATCGCTGTGCTATCCCTGCAGCCCCTCTGGCTCTGTAGGGGGGGGGGGGTACGAGGTGTGATTGAAATTCAGAAAGGAAAAGCAGGAGCGCACATCTTAAACATCTTCCATTATCTTTTTGGCACCTATTTCCGTAGACGGCTCTCTACATTCGGCCTTTGAATGTACATGTTTTATTTATGATATGACCGGTTTCATTAGCTGTACCCTCAAGGTGACCAAATTTGATTGGGTCATCCTTAACTGCGAGGTTTGACTGCGAGGTTTAAAAAAAAAAAAAAAAAAATTGTGCAATGAAAAATGCAAGTGGAGGACAGAATCTGCTTTTTTATCTCTAGGTCACGTAGTTATCAAATAGAGGTGAGGAAAATTGAGAGTTTTTTCATTTGCCTGAAATTTCATTGAAATTCTGAAAATGGCTGAAATGTTTGTCATTGTGGGGAAGTGCATTGGGGTCACTGGCTTTTATGGCTTCCCCTTTCAGGAAAGGTGGGTTGCTCATACAGGGCGCGGTGGCAGTCGGTCTTCACCAGAGCTCCTGATTACGGAGATGGGCCAAGAACCCTAGTGGTCCAGGTTTACTTTGCTGCAAACCAGTGGCGGGGCCCGTCCATTAGGGGCGCCGCCCCCCCTAATCCATGCACCCGGCCCCTAATCTACAGGGTGCCAGATGCATGGATTTCAAATGTTTTTTTTTTTTTTAAACCCCTTACCAAAGCCTGAGGCTCTAATTGGCTTCAAAAAAAGGTTGGGCTCGGGGCGCAGAGCACTGCATCCTGAACCCACCCAGTTGTGTGACATTAGCAAATTAATATTAGCTATTGTCTTAATGATTCCCCTTTTGGCCAATCAGGAAGCAGCTCCTGAGACCCAACTGGCTGGGGGAGTCTTAGGACTCCTGGCCAATCGGGTCTCAGGAGGATCCACTGCCTATTCGGCTGCCTGGAGAAGCAATGGCCCCTGGCTCTTCCCTGGAGAAAGGAGCAGCATCTGTGTTGGCCTCCTAAGGTAAGGCCACTGATCGCCGCCGTCCGGGGGGGGGTTGTTTGGACTGATCGCCACCGTCAGTCCGTCTCCCGCGGGGGGCGGGGACTGATCGCTGCCGTCCATCTCCTGTGGAGGGTGGCACTGATCGCCACCGTCCGTCTCCCGCAGGGTGGCAGGTTTGTTTGCCGCCCCCCCCCCCTCCAAAATATTAAGCACCAGCCGCCACTGCTGCAATGTGACACCATAGCATGTGTCCCTGGGGTTGCAAACCTGAACACTTAAGTTGCGCACAGCAAATTTTTTTTTTCTTTTTTAAGGGGGAATGCTGTGGACTCTGATATAAAGGAGAACTCTGATGTAAGGGGGTTCTGCTCACCCAACCTCCATCAGCGTTTCCAGCATTTCCCCTTAATGTAGGGTTCCCAAAGCCTCCTTTACATTAGAGTCTATTTTGTTTTAATGCATTCTATGTATAAAGGTAAAAAAACTTTCTGTGTGCAGCAGCCCCCCCAGCCCCCCCCGTAATACTTACCCGAGCCCCATCTTGATCCAGTGATGTGCACCTCTCCCTCCTCATTGGCTGAGACAGCAGCCATTGGCTCCTGCTACTGTCAATCACAATTAGTGAGCCAGTGAGGAGAGAGTGGGGGCGGGGCCGAGCCACACTGTGTGTGTGTGTGTGTGAATGGCCGCACAGAGCAGAGGCCCGGGAGCAAGCCCGCTCGGGTGTTCCCCATGGCAAACTGCTTGCTATTGGGCACAAGGCAGGAGAGAGGAGCCTGGAGTGCAGTCGGGGGGCCCCAAAAAGAGGAGGATCGGGACTGCTCTGTGAAAAACCATTAC